>CM062819.1:285982421-286582421 GCA_031772625.1 Pinus tabuliformis | reverse complement strand
GTTTAACTTCCCATACGTGAGCATATTTGTGGGTCAAATTTCTTTGTATATAAGGACAAGTTTCCTGCCTTAAATTGTTGGTTGAGTTATCATTTTTTGGGTCAAGGTTTCCATATTTTAGCATTGGTCGTGTGGCTAATATTAATCTCAACTAAGAGAGATGGGTTCTCTTTTTGCTTCATTGTTGGTCATATTCTTTAGTGGCTAAGATAAATATTGATATTCATGGGACTAAACTGAAAGGGGTTGAGGGTCAAGTCATCTCCATTGAGTGTTAGACGAAGTGCTAGATAAAGGGATGTACCGGTGGTATTTTCCTATGCATCATATCCTTTTGTGGGGGTTGAGTTATAATTTAAACTCTTGGTCATGTCACTAATTCAAGATTGAGTTTATATGCTAGAAAGGGATGAGAATTATATGTTGTTAGAGGTCGAAATTATAAGATGATGTATGCCACTTATCTCATGTTGAGTATGCGCTGGAGAGTGGGGTTGTTTATCTTCCTATGGTTGGTTCGAATGACTATGTATTAAGGCTCACACTCACTATGGATGAAAGAACCTCTTAAAAAGCCAATAACCTAGGTTCCTTGTTCCTTGTATCTTTCCTTTTTATTTATTTTAATGGTGTTGTTGTGAGCCTTTATAAGGCTAATGTATTATTTTTGGGTTATAACTCAGCAAATACTGATGTCGTTTAATGGTTGTTAATCTTATATCAATTATGTTCATCCTTATTGTCATTGTTATATCAATTATTTCTGAATATGAGGCAATATTTTAGTCACTGGTTTAAGTTTGGAATTATATCCACGTCATTGCATGCTCATGCATGAGACAAATAAATGAAAAATTATATCTGCAAAAATGTGCCAACAAAGTGATTGCCAAAAGATTTCAAAGAAAACATCATTAAAGGCTCTATGAACCAAACATGGGGAACAAGGAAACATAAGCATTCGATAAATTGCTTAGTGCATTGAATGATTCGGCTAAGGGCCAAAAGAAGATAGTGGATTTTATGGGCAGGATAAAAAACAAGGGAACTTCAACCGAGAGAGGTCTTATGAATGGAAAGGGGTCCAACAGTGATGAGGGCTTCCATGCTCATCCTACCATGTAGAGCCATTGGCACTCACACAATAACGCACCTAGACCAAACATGCCTTAGTTCATACATGAGATAGCAGAAGACCAGATAAAGCAGATGAGTCAGGGGATTCCTTTTGTAGATTTTTTGGAGTATAGAACATTGGGACATGAGTTCCAAGCTGTTATTATTTTCACTAGTTTTTGCGACCTCTAACTAAAAAGAAATATTAAGACAATTCAGAAGGATTTGAGGCAAAGTCATGAGATACAAAAGACCTTGATGAAGGTGACCATTCCTTAAATTGATGGGTCATCCAAATCCTCAACTCGGTTATGGATACATAAGCTTGATACTTATTTCCAGTTAAGTCATATGACAAAGGAAGAGGCCATTAAGCTAGCCACATTACACTTTGATGGAAAAGCCCATGTGTGGTGGTACGATGGGTTGGTGACAATGGGTCACGCTAGCATCACCTCATACACTGAGTTCACTTAGAGGTTCAAAGAGAAATTTCCGAGAAATGATCCAAAGTTTTACTTCATGGAGTTCGCCTAACTCAGGCAGACATGCAGTCCAAAGGCATAAATTTGTTATTTTATGAGACTAGTAGTTACAGTCACAAGCATTTCAGAAGTTAGATTAGTGATGCTATTTGTGGAGGTGCCATATAAGCCTCTACATGGTTGGGTCAAAGGTTATCAACCCACCACACTTTGTAATGTAGCTAATAGAGCAAAGCACATCTAAGATGTTTTTCCTAAGAGCATATTCCCTCCTAAGCCTTCCTTTCCCATGAAGAGTAAAGAATTCAAAAATTTTCACGACGGAACTAAGAAGCTGAGGTCGAATGAGGAGACTCAAAAGGATCTTAGAAAGAAGAATCTTTATTTCAGCTATGAGGAGCCTTGGGGACCAGGGCACATGTGTGTAGAAAAATAAAAATTTACTAAGGCCCATTATATTGAGTTGTATTTGGAGAGTGACAATGATGATGATGATGAGGAGACGACACATGAGCAAGCTTGAGAATAGGTACATCAGACAGTCAATGGTGAGACTTCATAGGTTGGGGGAAAAACCCCTATTATTGCATCTGTGTCAGGGTCCCCCAAGTGTCATAGTTTCAAAGTTATAGGGATTTTGGTAGGGCACATGGTGACATTGTTAATTGATGGTGGGGAATCCCACAACTTCATAGATTCAACCATGGTTGATTGGAAGGAGATTTAGACATTGGAGTTTGATGGCTCCACAATAGCCATATCAGGTGGCCGTTGGATGGAATGCACTAGATATATCCCTAAACTGAAGCTAACCATGGGGAATTATATAATGACAGGTGACTTCTTCGTGGTGGATGCACCGAACACAAATGTGGTGCTTAGAGTTGAGTGGATCTATTACATGAAGAGGTATACTACATATCAACAGAGCATGGAGATGGAGTTTAAAGATTCAGTGGATGACAGGAAGGTAGTTTTGAGGGCCATGCATTAGTATCCACTGATGATATTGTCATTTAACAACATGGAAGTAGTTTTGAGATGAGGTGACATTGACTGGGAAATCGAGTGCTTCACTACAAACAATAAACAATGACAAAATCTAGATGACATTCAGGTATTTCTCTATAAATACCAAAGGGCGTTTTTTGACATTCCTCTAGGTAGATCACCAAACAGAGGCTTTGAACATGTTATAGAGTTGGAAGGAGGAGTGCAGGCTATCGTTACCATCCCTTATTGACATCCCAAGGTTTGAAAAGATGAAATTGAGAAGGCCATCAAGGATTTGTTGAGGTTATGTCACATTCAACCTAGTTGTAGTGTTGGGTCCCTATAATACTAGTGATTACCCCATTACTATTGTAGTTGTACCCCTTATTAATATTTTTGTGCCCCTATTATCCCCATATTGTTATTATTGTGCCCCATAGAATCCCTCTATTGTTATTTTTGTGGCTTTATATTATCATTGTTAGGTCAGCTGGGTTATATTGTGACTCCTTAGACTCCTATATATAGAAAGGAGGTTTTGTCATTTGAATCATCCAAGAATTGTTCATTTATGTAATGTAAAGGAGGTTTCCCTCTCGAAGAGGCTGAATTCTAAGGCGTTGATCTATCTTTTCTATCTTTTTCTTGAGCTGGTTTCATAACATTTGGTATCAAAGCTTTAGATTCTAGGGTTTTGCTGCTCCAAATAGGTCATCGTGGCATTTTCGCTATAACTTTGTTTCTGCGACGTTTCAGAAGTTGCAAAAAAAAACCCATTTGAGAAGAAATCGCGTTGAACCTCGAGTCCGAATTTCAAAGCTGTTCGTGCAATATTTGCGGAGATATGATCTGAGGAAGTTGGTCTTTTTGCAGACTCCTGAATTACATTCCAAACAGGGGACCTGGGGAAAAGCGTCATAACTTTCTCTCTGGGGATCGGATTGAAGTTTCGTAAGAAGGTATAGAAAGAGGACAGACTGTAGTCTCTTGTATACATTTTTCATATCCAAAGGTCGAAACAGTGACTCGTGGCGTGTCGTACAAGTTCGCTCTACTGAACTAGTCTATAATCAAGTCACTGTGGGAGATTTCGCATAACTCTTCCTTGGAGAATCCAATTTGGGTCAGACTTGTGGCATTGGAAAGAGGACACAAAGGAATACTGCAGGTCACAAATTTAGATCTAGATGATTAGAAAGTACAGAGATACATCAGAGGAAACATCGAGATCCTACAAAGTGAAAAAAGGTGTGTAGATTTTCTTAAATTTTTGCTTAAGCCTGGTTTGAAAATTTATTTTGAAGGAATTCAAAGGGCATAGTAGAGAATTATTATTTGTAACTAATGCCCCGGGGAAAGAAAAAGCAAACACCTAGTAAGGAACCTGAAAGCTCTAGCATGACTCATGAAGAAGAGGAAGAAATGCAACATGATATATCAAAATTACAAGACCAAGTGCAACAACTGTCCCTTGCACAAAAAGGAACAGAATCTAAGATGGATGGTTTAAAGAAAGGCGTAGAAGCTAAGATGGATTGTTTAAAGAAAGGTGTAGAAGCTAAGATGAATGACATGGAAGCTAAGATGGATGATTTGAAGATAGATTTGAAGACAGACATGGAAGAATTGAAGATAAATATGAATAAGTTGCTACAAGAAAGGGTCACTAACGGTGAAAGGGTAGTAAAGGAAACTCATGATGAGAACAAAAGAAATGTTAATCATGATTCCATAGACTCTAATGTTGGATCAAAGACCCACCATATTCCAAAAATCGATATGAGGAAGTTTGATTGCTAGGATCCCGCAACATGGATATTACAGATGGAGCAATTTTTCGATCTCAATAATGTGCAAAACATACAAAAGGTACGTATGACAACTTTATATTTGGAACCAAATCAGTTTGTATGGTATCAATGGCTTTGCTCTTGTAAACAATTTATCACTTGGGCAATTTTTACGGAAGAATTGATAGCACATTATGAGGATACAAAAAGAAACACTTTTTTTAGTCAATTGATAAGTCTCAAACAAAAGGGTTCAATAATGGAGCACATTGAGGAGTTCCAAAAATTGAACATAAGGGTAAAATATATTCCAGAGGAGCATAGGATTGATGTGTTCATAGGGTCTTTAAAGGATAATATCCAACATGATGTTCGCCTTTGGGAACCTGATTCATTAGAGAAGGCATTCAGGTTAGCAAGAAAAATGGAAAGCAAAATTATGGCAACCGGGAAGCATACCACTCACAACTATAAAGACGGAAGTGTTGTTGCCGCTAGTCTTCCACAACCTATAAGGTTGACACCACAACAATTGGAAGAAAAAAGAGCAAAAGGGCTTTGTTACAGTTGTGATAGCAAATACACTAAAGGTCATAAGTGTGCTGAGAAGAAATTATTCTACATAAATTGTGAAGAGGAAGAAGAAAAGGAGCAATAAAGGACAAAAGAAGAGGATATACTCCAGGAACAAAGCCTAGATAAAGAAGAAATGAATCCGATCATATCTTGTAATGCATTGGCGGGAATTACCACTCCTAAAACCATCAAGATAGAAGGACAAATCAAGAAGAAAAAGGTAATAGTGTTGATTGATTCAGGAAGTACCCACAATTTTGTTCATTGTAAGGTAGCAAGAGAATTGAATTGCTTCTTATATCCAGCACCAGAGTGTCAAGTGATGGTTGCAAATGGAGGAACAATAAATTGCTCGGGAAAGTGCCATAATATCAAGCTATCCATGGGAGAATATGTATTAACTAGCCCAATGCTTTCCATTCCAATGGGAGGTGTTGATGTTGTACTAGGAGTGCAATGGCTACAATCCTTGGGTACAATAACTTTTAATTTTCAAGAACTTTTCATGAAATTTTCTGTGGAAGGAAAGGAAGTTGAATTAAGGGGTATTGCAGGGAAACCGTGAAAGATAATAAGCTTTAACGGTATGACAAAGCTTCTAAAAAAGGAACAAAGAGGTGTAATTGCACAATTATGTTCGCTAGATGTGTCCACAGTGGAATCATCTATTTCTCTAGATCTCCAAAAAGTCTTGGACAATCATTCCAAGGTATTTGAGACTCCCAAAGGTCTCCCACCTATTCGTGATCATGATCATGTTATTCATCTGATTCTAGGAAGTGTTCCTCCAAACATCAGGCCGTACAGATATCCCTATGCCCAAAAGAGTGAAATTGAACGTATGGTTGCAGAAATGCTAGAGGTTGGTATAATTCAACGAATTCAAAGTTCTTTCTCTGCTCCAGTCGTATTGGTGCACAAGAAGGATGGATCATGGTGCATGTGTCCGGATTATAGGGAGCTCAACAAGCTCACTATTAAAGATAAGTTTCCCATTCCAGTCATTGATGAATTACTGGATGAATTGCATGAATCAATTTACTTCACCAAGTTGGATCTTCGTTCAGGATATCATCAAATCAGAATGAAGATTGAAGACATTCTAAAAACAACATTTAGAACTCATGAGGGTCATTATGAATTTTTGGTCATTCCTTTTGGCCTTACCAATGCACCTTCAACATTTCAAGGTTTGATGAATTCAATTTTCAAACCATTCCTTAGAAAATTTGTGTTATATTTTTTGATGATATACTAATCTACAGCAAGTCTTGGAAGGATCATGTTGAACATGTTGACAGGGTGCTACAACTATTGGAGGAGAAACAATCATATGCAAAAAGATCCAAATGTTTCTTTGGAGTACAAGAGGTGGAATATCTGGGTCATATTGTATCTCATGAAGGAGTTAAGGTATACCCTAGCAAAATTAAAGCCATTAAGGAATGGAAAATTCCCACATCCATAAAGCATCTGCGAGGATTTCTCGGGTTGACAGGGTATTATCGCAAGTTTGTTAAGAATTATGGGAGAATAGCAGCACCTCTAACAACATTATTGAAGAAAGATGCATTTTCATGGACTCTAGAAGCAACAAAGGCATTCGAACATCTTAAAGAGGCAATGTGCCTAACACCAGTCTTAGCTACACCGGACTTCACAAAAACCTTTATTGTGGAATGTGATGCTTCGGGAAATGGAATTGGTGCTGTTTTAATGCAAGATGAAAGACCCATTGCTTTTGAAAGTCGTTCAATCAAGGGAAAGTTTTTACACAAAGCTATTTATGAGAAGGAAATATTTGCAATACTCCATGCACTTAAGAAATGGCGACCCTACCTAATGGGAAGACACTTCAAGGTAAAAACGGATCATGATAGCCTTACATACTTTTTAGAACAAAGATTATCCTCTGAAGAGCAACAAAAGTGGGTCACAAAGATGTTGGGTTATGACTTTGAAATCGTCTACAAAAAAGGGAAGCAAAATGTGGTGGCAAATGCACTCTCAAGAAAGGATGAGGATGTGGAAGCATTGTTGTGCACCATTTCTATTATCCAACTAGATTGGATAAACGAAGCAAGGGAGGAATGGAAGAATGACGAAGAAGTGTGGGCACTTATTCGAAAGTTACAACAAGATTCCAGTATGTCTGATACATTTAGCTGGCAAAATGATTCGTTATGGTACAAAGATCGCTTATACCTCTGTAAGATTTCCCAGCTAAAACAAAATATTCTTATGGAATTGCACACTTCTCCCTTAGGAGCGCACTCAGGATTTTTAAAAACTTACCATAGGGTTAAGAAGGAATTTTTTTGGGATGGCCTTAAATCAGGTATTCAAAAGTTTGTGGCGGAATGTTTGGTTTGCCAACAAAATAAAGTTGAAACAATTAAGACACTGGGTCTATTACAACCTTTATCCATTCCAAGCCAACGTTGGGAGGAGGTTTCAATGGATTTTATCATAGGTTTACCCAAGTCTGAGGGAAAGAGTGTCATCATGGTGGTAGTTGACAGACTTACCAAGTATGCACACTTTTGTGCATTATCACATCCATTTAAAGCCAGTACAGTTTCTACTGCATTTATGGAAACAATTCAAAAGCTACATGGAAACCCAAAGATTATTGTAAGTGACAGAGATCCCATTTTCACTAGAAATTTTTGGAAAAAATTATTTTCTTGTCTTGGTCCTCAGTTAGCTCATAGCTCATCTTATCATCCTCAATCTGATGGGAAAACTGAGATAGTAAACAAATTCTTGGAAGGATATCTTCGTTGCTTTGTATCTGATAAGCAGACACAATGGGTCAAATGGTTGCCTCTGGTTAAATGGTGGTATAACACTTCCTTCCATACAAAAACAAAAATGACCCCATTTATGGCACTTTATGGGTATCAGCCACCATCCATCACATCATATTTAAGAGAAAATTCTGAGGTTCAAGCAGTGGAACATCACATTGAACATCAACAACAAGTCCTCCAACTCTTAAAGGATAACCTCGTGTTGGCACATAATAGAATGAAACAACAGGCGGATCAACATCGTAGCGAAAGAAGTTTTGATGTAGGTGATTGGGTATTCCTACGGCTACAACCATATAAGCAAATGTCCCTCAAGCAAGCTAAGAAGGATAATAAATTATCACCAAAGTATTATGGTCCATACAAGGCGTTGCAAAAGATTGGTACTATGGCATACAAATTGGAGCTTCCTGTAGCTTCTCGATTGCACCCAGTTTTCCATGTTTCATGTTTAAAGAAGGTTATAGGTGACAAGCTCCCAGTTCAAACAATATTGCCAAAACTTGACAAGGAAGGAAAAATTATATTGGAATCGGAAGCAGTCACAGAAACAAGAACTCGACAGCTATGAAATCAATCAATTTCGGAGTATCTTATCAAGTGGAAGAACTTATCCGCTGAAGATTCCACATGGGAGGATGAGAATTTTATACAGAAGCATCGAGAACTTCTCAAGCGTTGAGGACAACACTTTTTTGAAGGAGAGGGGCATGTTGGGTCCCTATAATACTAGTGATTACCCCATTACTATTGTAGTTGTACCCCTTATTAATATTATTGTTCCCCTATTATCCCCATATTGTTATTACTGTGCCCCATAGAATCCCTCTATTGTTATCTTTGTGGCTTTATATTATTATTTTTAGGTCGGCTTGGTTATATTGTGACTCCTTAGACTCCTATATATAGAAAGGAGGTATTGTCATTTGAATCATCCAAGAATTGTTCATTTATGTAATGTAAAGGAGGTTGCCCCCTTGAAGAGGCTAAATTCGAAGGCGTTGATCTATCTTTTTTATCTTTTTTTGAGCTGGTTTCATAACAGTTTCTAACTGAATAATATTTTTGTTTCTCCATTTGTCTGTCTCTGTGAATTATTCTTTGTTATTTCCGTCTAAGTCTCTGAGTATGAATCCGTTGTGTGTTGTGTATGCTCTGGTCTAACAACTGGTATCAGAGCTAGGGTCGAATATCCACTGTGCAAGCCACTTAGTGCCATCGCCTTACTCTGGCAACATTCGTTAAAACATTGGTTGCTACCCCTGAAGCTGTTGAAGGATCTGTCCAGGAAATAGCTGAGGAACGCTGGAACTAAAAGGTAGTTGCTGCAAGAAAAACAAGGTCATGGATCTATGTTGAAACGTGTTGCTGGTGTTTGAAACGTGGAGATCCGTGGACTTTGGAGTTGAAACGTGGTGTTCGTAAGTTTTTTTTACATCAAGATTGCACGTATACGTCAAGTTTTTTATCAAACCAACATATGTATGTGTGAAATGGTAAAAGGTTAAAACATTATATATGTTTTTATATTTAGATAATTATATGCTAGAATTTTGAAAAGTATATTTTAAAAGGAGAAAGAATTTTGAAAAGGGTATTTTATAAGGAGGAAGGTCATTATTACTAAATTTTAAAGAGTAATAATTAAATTTTTATTTTTAAGTGGAGTTTTTGTGTTTTGGGGCGTGAATTTGATTGAAAATGGAGACAACAGTTACAGATATGGAGAAGTTGAGTGGGGCTAATTTTTCCCTATGGAAATTACAAATGGAGGATATACTGAATTTAAAGGATCACTATTTTCCGATTGAGGGCACAACAAAGAAACCCTCATTGATGACAAATGAAGAATGGAATAAGCTAGATAGAAAGGCGATTGCAACAATTCGCCAATATTTAGCAAAGAATGTTTATTTCAACGTGTCTCTGTGAATTATTCTTTGTTATTGTCGTCTAAGTCTCTGAGTATAAATCCGCTGTGTGTGATGTATGTGTCTGGAGAAAAGACAACAGAAGGATTATGGAAGAAGCTCCATGATCTATATGAGAAGAAAAATGAAGGAGGGTGCTTCAGTTGCTGAGCACTTGAATGCATTTAATATTATTACTAATCAACTTGCCTCTGTTAAAATAATTTTAGATGATAAAATTAGAGATATTTTGCTAATGTGTTCTATGCCATACAGCTGGGAAAATTTAATTGTATCTATGAGCACTTTAGCAACTACAGGGACCCTGAAGTTTGATGATGTCAGCAACAGTTTAATGAATGAGGAGCTGCGACGCAAGTCAATTGCGAAAAACCAAGGAGGAGAGGCTCTAGCTCTAGCTAATCGTAGTAGGAGAATGGATCGAGGCCGGCAAGGGCGATCAAGATCGAGAGGCCGATCAAAATCAAGGAGAGGAAGGATCATCTGCTTTCATTGTGGAAAACTTAGGCACATGAAGAAAGAATGCTAATTCTAGAAGAAAGGACAAAAGGATCATAGACCATCTCATCCAGCATAAATGAAGGTGAGACTACTGCTGTAGCCATAGATGGTGATGTGTTGCTTACTGTTTCAGTAGAGGATGCATGTGTATATACATCTAGCAGTATCTTTGATTGGATCCTTGTCTCTGGGGCATCTCACAATGTAACCCCATGCAAGGATAGTTTTGTTTCATATAATCCTAGTGATTATGGTAGAGTGCATTTGGGGAATAATCATTTTTGCAGTATTGTTGGAGTAGGAGATGTCCAGATCAAGATGAAAGATGGACAAGATATATTGTTGAAACAGATCAGGCATGTACCAGAAATGCGCATGAGTTTAATCTCTATGGGACGACTGGATGATGAAGGCTATTCAACAAGATTTGGAAAAGGAGGATGGAAAATTAGCAAAGGTGCATTGGTCGTGGCCAAAGGACCCAAGACAGGAACATTATACATATTGAAGACACTGATAGAAAAATCAAATTTGGCTGTTGTCACAAAAGAAGGAAATTCAGCAGATCTGTGGCATAAGCGTTTGGGTCACATGAGCGAGAAGGGCTTAAAAATCCTTGTTGGTAAAAATTTATTGCCAGGTTTGAAATCCTACAATCTTGATCTTTGTGAGCATTGTATATATGGTAGACAAAGAAGGGTTTCATTCCTTAGAGGTGGCCATGACAGAAAGAAATATGTGTTAGAATTGGTACACTCAGATGTGTTTGGGCTTGTTAATTGTTTTCAAGAAGCTTGTAAAGTTGAGCATAGTAAAGAATGGAAGAAAGCAATGAAAGAATAAATGAACTCTTTGCAGGGAAATAAAACTTGGGAGTTGGTAAACCTCCCGAAAGGTAGAAAGGCTCTACAAAACAAATGGGTTTATAGGATTAAGCATGAAGGTGACAAAAAGAATGAGAGGTATAAAGCAAGACTGGTGGTGAAAGGTTTTGCCCAAAAAGAAGGTAATGAATTCACTGAAATTTTTTCACCTGTTGTTAAATTGTCATCCATTAGAGTCATTCTTGGTCTAGTTGTTGCTTTAGACCTAGAATGTGAACAGTTAGATGTAAAAACAACATTCCTTCATGGTGAATTGGAGGAAGAAATTTATATGGAGCAGCCAAAAAGCTTCATAGAAAAAGGCAAAGAAGGCCTTGTTTGTAGGTTGAAGAAGAGTCTTTATGGGTTGAAACAGAGACCTCGACAATGGTACAAGAAATTTGATTCATTCATGTTGGAACATGGCTTTCAGAGGTTGGAAGCTGACCATTGTGTCTATATCAAGAGGTATGATCAAGGAAAGTATATCATATTATTGTTATATGTGGATAACATGTTGATTGTTGGGCATGATAAGAATAAGATCAATAGGCTGAAGAAGGATTTGGGTAGCAAATTTGCAATGAAGGATTTCAGACCAGCACAATAGATATTAGGCATGCAAATTATGCGTGATAGGAAAAACGAAAGGTTGTGGTTGTCAAAAGAAAAATATATCAAGAAGGTACTTGACATGTTTAATATGAAGGATTCCAAGCTAGTTAGTACACCCCTTGCAGCCCACTTCAAGCTGAGTACTGAATTATGTCCTAGTGATGACAAGGAGAAAGAAGAGATGAGAAATATTCCTTATGCTTCAGCAGTTGGCTGTTTGATGTATGCCATGGTATGCACACGACCAGACATTGCATATTCAGTGAGAGTAGTGAGTAGGTTCCTTGCCAAACCAGGCAAACAACATTGGCAAGAAGTAAAATGGATTTTGAGGTATCTCAAGGGTACTAGTCATTATTGTTTATGTTTTGGTCATGATGAGACTATGCTTGAATGATTTACAGATGCAGATATGGTTGGAGATATGGATACCAGAAATTCCACTACAGGTTATTTGTATACATTTGTAGGTGCAGCAGTATCTTGGGTGTCAAGGCTACAAAGAATAGTAGCTCTCTTTACAACAGAATCAAAGTACATAGCTGTAACAGAAGCTTGTAAAGGGATTTTGTGGATGCAGTGATTCCTAGGAGAGATAGGAATAAAGCAGGACAAGTATGTGTTATATTGTGATAGTCAGAGTTCCATTCACTTGGCAAAAAACCCAGAATTTCATTCAAAAACCAAGCACATTGACTTAAGGTACCATTATATCTGGCATGTGTTGGAGGAAGAACAATTATCCTTGGAAAAGATCCATACAGATAGGAACCCTGCTGATATGCTCACTAAGATTCTACCATGAAATAAACATGAGTTATGTAGAGGCATGGTAGGACTCGGTGTGACTTGATGACTCTTATTTGGCTTCAAGTGGGAGAATGCTAAATGTGAAGCCAAATTCATGAATCACATGTAGGATTCTAGATTCTTCTACACCACCATTAGTTTCTAGATCTCCAGGATACTGGATCTTTCTACACCACCATTCGTTTCTAGATCATTCCAGATCTCCATCTAAATCGCATACATGATTTTAAATCCTTCTTCTGCCTCTATAAATTTTTAATTGCTCTGGCCAAGGAAAGCAAGCCAAGGCTCAAGCCTGTTATGTCATGCAAAGTGATTTCTGTTCTCCGGTGATTGTTTTATCTATTCCGTTGTTTCTGACTGAGTAATCTTGTTGTTTCTCCATTTGTCTGTCTCTGTGAATTATTATCTGCTATTGCCGTCTAAGTCTCTGAGTATGAATCCACTGTGTGTGGGATTTGAACCATATTCCTTAGCATTTGTTGTGTTTTCAATTGGAGGAATTTTCGACATTATTTATTGTATGCCTGTAGCGTTTAATCTTATGTGCATCCCATGAATTAAAGAGTTTGGAGAAGTTAAATTTGGAGTCAAAAAATTGTTTAGTCTCATTTTATATATAATATATTTTTTTACATGTGTTTTAATATGTATACATTTTAACAATAACTTTGTTATTTTCTTTTTTATATTAAATTTGATTTATTATGTATATTATATTACAATAAAATTTAATTTATATTTTTTACAAAAAGCTCTAATTTATTTTATATTATATTTACAATATATGTTAATATATACAATTTGCGTTAAAATCTATTTACAAAAATGACTAAGTAATGATTATTCATTTTAATCAATCCATGTATTAAGTCATGTAGTTGAGGAGAGACAAGCAACACATGTGATCAAATGTGAAATGTGTGGTGATGTTGCCACTGAAGGTGCCATATCACTTTATCGTGACCAATAATGGAATATGTTCATGATCATAAAAGCTAAACACCAAGCAAACAAGGAGCTCATTGCAACTACCAAGTCATGATCAACCCCTGAGAAAGCCTCAAAGTCAAGAGGTTAAAACACATCCAATCTTCAAACAAGCATAATTCGCAAACAACTAATCAAAATGAGGTCAAAAAAATTTAGCTAGAGAGATAAAGACATTTTGAACTCATTTAGGCCATCCACATTCTCATAATTTGATAATAATATTACCAAATGATCAGTTAAAAGGGTCCCGATGTGAGATTTAAAAGTGAAAAAATGGGGGGGTTGTGTTTCACCTCAACAGGAAGGAAGAGGAAGAAAGAAGGCAATGGGAGGAGGTAGAAAAGAAGGCAATATTATATGCACAAGAAGCAGAAACCACAACAGAGGCATGGGATGTTAGGGAGGCCACCAGAGCTATGAAAGACATGGATATTGATTGAGTTTCTTAGAGGATGAGCAACACTTTCAGTAGGGGGTGATGATGAGCTTCATCATTGGGTAATTATATGGGCCTTAATTCACCTCCTAGCTTAGTCAAAATCAACTCTTCTCATAACTTATTACATGTTTTGATTATATTTCGTTTATTGAGATGAGTTAAAGTGAGATATTATGCCTAGTGGACTAATATGCATTGAATACATGTTTGGAAGAGAATATCAAGGAATGTTGGCAAGACTAAGGTTTGAAACTCGAATGGGACCATGGAGAGATATTGTAGGAGGTAAATCCTCCTCATTTACTCCTCTCCCATTTGAATATTCCTCCATTAGTCACACCAGCTCGGAGTGCAAGCAGCCAAGTCATGAAGATCAAAAGGGAGTTGGGCAAGTGATAGACAAAGATTTAGTTCATCTCAAGTTTGAGAGCCGAGCCTCCCTAGTTTTAAGGAAGTCATTGGAGACTTCAGGTGTATTAGTAGAGAGGCCTAGAGCCTCATTAGGATTCGAATTTTCATTTTAATAACACTAGTTATTTTCGAGCTCCAGACTTGTGGAAGACATTGATGTAATTTTCTAGTTTGATAATGAAATGAGATTTTTTTTTAATCCAAAACTAAGTTAACTTAGAGGGCTGAATATCTTGGGTTAGGGCCCAACCCTAGGAGCAAGGGCTCCTCTTCTTGTATCTGTATGCTTATCTTAATTTCATAGATTCATGGTTAAATTGTCTCTAGAAATATTTCATGCAAGTATTATGGATTTGATTAGTTGTTTATTAGTTTGCTTCCATTTGTGTTTTACTTCAGTAGCAGGTTAGAAGAGATAAGAGGAGCACCACAAAGCTGTTAGTAGGTGTCCTTGCCTCACCTCTTCCCTCAGGGATCATAATTTGAGGAAAAGACCCTTAGGCAGCCCCAAAAAGACATATTTCCATTTCCTCGTACGATTTAGAGTTTACTGTACTTAAATTAGCATTTGATCATTTTTGCAAGTGTAGGATTTAATTTCCATCACTTCCATCTTCAGTCTTTCAGTAGATCTCATCCATCATTCCATTTTTTTCAGCGATTTTCCTCATGCATGAAGTAGAAAACTAGTTCATTAAATTCTTTTTTTCTAGCTTGTTAGAATTCTTCTTGTTTACATGACTTTGTGGCAATTATAAATGTTTGATGCAGAGCAGGTGCTTTAGAAATCTAAAGGGATCTCATATCAGGCAACCACCTTCCAAATTCATCCACGCATAATCATTCCTTGCTTTCACCAAGACCTTCATCAATTTCATCATGTTACATAGAAGTTCTTCCAAGCATGTTGAGCGAATCCAACCATCTCCTAACCTTGGTTTTGAATTCTGAGTGATCCTAGGCATTTTCTCACTGCATTCCACCCATCCACCACCTTCCCTAAGCCTTCCATCACCTCCAAAAACCATCATTTTTCTCTTTGTTGTATCTTGTAGAAATATAGGGAATCCTGTAGGTTTCTAGTACATCTTGTAGGTTTTCTTGTAGTGGCCTGCTTTGAGGCCTAATTGAGGGAAAACCTTTAGGAAGTCACACCAGATCACCCAAGGGTCTCCCAAACCTCTCAATCATCTCCTAAACCTCCCAACCTTCCACCATCATCACTAAACCACCTGTCACATCACTAAAAGAGATTAGGGTTTACACTTGGATTTCTAGAAAAATAATAAAAAGAACAAAATGGATTTATTCGGTCCTTTACATGCACAGTAGTGATGTTTGATGTCTTGAACTTCCATGCTTTAGATAGTAGCATTTCATACATTTTGGTTTGGCATTTTTGTAAAGCATATTTTCTTAGCAATTAGTTAGAGAAGGGTGTGTTTTTAGCATAGGATTTTAGTCATTTTCCTTATTTGCAGTAGACAACCTTTCTCCTAGAGTAGATCTCTCTTTCTTTCATCAACAATCAAGCTTCTTCTGAATCCATATAAGTCTGGCTTGAAAACCCTAGTGGTGTCTCGCCAGTTGAATAGTGACAGAGAGGCCATCATGAAAAATCAGTTAAATGTAGAAAATACATGGTTGAAAAGACAACTGTAAGAAAGAGAAAATCAATTGGCATCCATGGCTAGTCTCTCTTTGGAAGTAATCCAGTGCAGGATGCCAGCTCAATCCTATGCACTATACCTTAAGGAACAGTGGTTGCAGTTCCAAATCAAGACCCTATCACAAAGATTCACTATGCCATTCCAGGATTATAGACAGTTCATTGATCTTTGTGATCAAAGCACATTGGAAGATAGAGCCAAGATGTCTGAGTTTTGTTTTCATAACATGGCCTTGACAGACATGAATGTATGGGGCCCTAATGCAAAGCTAGGGGATTTATAGTTGATGACTTTGGCATCATGGATGAACCATGAGGAAGCAAAGGCTACACAAATGAAGAAGGTATTGACAAGAGAACAAACGTAGCCTCTTATGACCAAAGGTAAGCAGTCCAATCCAATGACACTCATGAGTACACATAATTTAATTTCCAATGATCCTCAACTTGCACCTAGGTATCTTTCTGCCCAAGAGCAAGAAATTACACATTTTGAAGACATGTTCAAATTATTAGGGGATGGAAACATGCAAGCTTGCCTAAGGAGATGGAATGAATTACCATACAATTTGAAGATCAAAGAGTACCACTCTCCTCAAAGGATGAGAGAAGCACTAAACAGGACACCCCATGTACAAACAATCCATACAAAGGCTCAAAATCAATTGGATTGTGTTAGGGTCCCACCCTAACCCCCTTATTTATGTCATGGGATCACGTCATAGTCAAGAGTCAATAAAGCCCATATTAATATTTGTAAGTAGTTAACCCGCAATTAATGACGGGACCACAGTTAGTTGCAAATGAGCGGAAGTATTAGATAGATGGTAAATGGGCGGTAGTATTAGATAGATGGTATTAATAAAACCCACGATATTGGCCCGTGGTATTGCATGTATGAGTCATATATAAAGGATAGAGACTCCCTGCGAGGAGTATCATGTCTTGTTTTGTAATCGAGCTCTGCTCTATTGGAGGTTGCCCCCTCGAAGAGGCCTGTGAACATTTCTCTTTGAATAATAAAATCATTGCTATTCTGTGCTCTGGGTATATTTTCCTCACATATTTTGTGTTCTCGGTATCTTTTCTTCGCAAATTCTATGTTTGGGTATTGCTTTGCAGGTTAAGAGCATAACAAGTGGTATCAGAGCACTTTCCAGGGCTCGGTGGGATCTCCAAATTTTAGCAAATTTTTTTGGCTAGAGACGTGTTCCGGCATCTTTAAACCACGGGATCTGGCGTTAAGCACATAAACCTGCGGATTTGGGGAGGCATGCACGCAGGAAATACAAGAGGTGGTCATGTCTGTTGGACCCCCTTGTAACCCCTGTGGGTACCCCTTCGAGTAGTAGCGCATTAGACAGAACCACACACGGACTGTCTTCCACGTACCCTCTGGGTATATAGGAATCCCCCTAGCTCCCTTGAAACCTCGCCATAGATAAACCTTCGGTCGTCTTGTGGCTACAGTACACCGAGAACAGCACTCGGAGAGATTACTCGCCCGTACGATAGGGTAGTCGGGTTGTACGGCTAAGGGTACGGTCGATCCTCCTTAGTTAGAGCCCTGAAACATTGGGCCGAGTACTACTGTCAGACCCTTATGTATATTGCGATCTGTAGCACCTGACACTCCCCAAGACCATAGTTCCCTTTCTATTGGAGGATCACACATCATCTATCCCAGATCAGCAGCAGCAGTTGTTCCACCATTCAGATCTCTCAGATCCACCAGATCGGATATTCCAGATCAGCAACAGCAATGTTCCACCATTCAAATCAGGAAGGTGGCATTTGGAGGCATTGACATTTTGAGGATTTGGCGACTGCAGTATTGATCAGGAAGGAGTAAAACTCCGTTAGGAGTTTTCCAAAAAAAAAAAAGTCTGAGATCTTCCGGGGCGCTTATTGGTGACCTAGCCCATCAGTATCTAGACGACGAGCTGAGCAAGGTGGTACCATTCAATTTCTTAGTAAAAATTTTTTAGGCGGTCCCAATTTTTCATCAGGTTGGTGTATGGTAGAAACTTGCGCTCAAGCGATGGCCAATGAAAGGATCGACAAACTTGAAGACCATGTGCACTCCCTCCAAACTATGATGAATAATATCGAACTTGAGCTTAAAGGAATAAGTAACCAGCTCCATGATGCATTCCCAAAGGGCAAGGAGCCAGCCCACGAGGAGGTGTATAATGGCCATGAATACCATGAGGGTGAGTCTAGCCCGTAAGGTGGAATGTGCATTAACAGCCCAATCCAGCCGCCCCAACTTCCCCGCTAAAGGTCGTCCCTCACATGCTCCCAATCTGACTCAGACACTTAAGATTCAAAAGGTGTCACCTGCGGAAATGGCCGAAAGAAGGAAGCAAGGACTATGTTACTACTGTGATGAAAAATATTCCCCGGGTCATAAATGCAAAGAGCACAAGTTTTTTCAAATAGATGCCACTGACTACAGCTCCACCGAGGAAGATCCACCACTTGAGGAACCAGAGGAGATCGAAGAAGATAACCAAAAGGAGATTGTATCTGATGAACCAATTATTTCGCTAAATGCATTGGCAGGAATTTCTTCCCCTCAAACTCTCAAAATCAGGGGTTTTCTTAAACATCGCCCAGTAGTAGTCTTGATTGATAGTGGAAGTACCCATAATTTCATCCACCAAAAGATCGCTGAAGCAGCACATTTTTTCGTCCGGGCAGTTTCTAACTTCCAAGTCCAGATTGCAGATGGGGGCACAATGAAATGTGAAGGTCACTGTGAAAATGTCAAAATTCAAATGGGGGATTATCAATTGAAAACCCACATGTTTGCAATACACATGGGGGGTTGCGACATTGTCCTAGGCGCGGAATGGCTCCGCACTCTTGGGCCAATCACAATGGATTTCCAGGAGTTATATATGAGTTTTAAGCAAAACAACTCCACACATACCCTCCGTGGACTACAGGCGGGAGCCCACTCTATCATCAACTCGCATAGGATGGAAAAATTGTTAAAAAAGGGCCATCATGGAGTGGTAGCTCAATTTAATGCCATCCAGGTAGTAGACACCATGTCTCCGCCAATTCATCCTGAGATGCAACAGATTTTAAATAAACATCGGACGGTCTTTGACAAGCCTCATGAGCTTCCACCCTCGCGAGGGGAACATGATCATAGCATCACATTGGTTCCAGGGGCCCAACCCCCAAATGTGCGGCCATACAGATATCCGTTCACCCAAAAGAATGAAATAGAAAAAATCATCAAGGAATTGTTGGAAGCAGGTGTCATTCGTCCCAGCATTAGTCCTTATTCATCTCCAGTGGTCATGGTCCTCAAGAAAGATGGGGAGTGGCGGATGTGTCCCGACTTCAGGGCCCTCAATAAGTTAACAGTCAAAGATAAATTTCCCATCCCAATGGTTCACGATTTGCTGGACGAACTCAATGGGGCTCAATTCTTCACTAAGTTGGATCTTCGCTCAGGCTACCACCAGATTCGCATGAAGGAAGTCGACATTCCCAAGACAGCTTTCAGAACTCATGAAGGCCATTATGAGTTCCTGGTCATGCCATTTGGTCTCTGTAATGCCCCCTCTACTTTTCAGAGCCTTATGAATCACCTCCTCAAACCATATCTCAGAAAATTTGTCCTTGTCTTCTTCGATGACATCCTCATCTATAGTGGCACTTGGGCGGCACATCTTCAGCATGTAGATCTACTCTTGCAACTGCTCCGCATGCATAAATTATTTGTCAAGATGTCTAAGTGTTCGTTTGGCATGGAAGAAGTTGAGTATTTGGGCCACATTGTGGGGCGTGAAGGTGTCAAGGTGGATCCCATAAAGATCCAGGCAATGCAAGAATGGCCTCAACCTAAGACCGTGAAAAGCTTGAGAGGATTTTTTGGTCTCACAGGCTATTATCGTAAATTTGTCCGCAACTATGGCCACATAGCGAAGCCCCTAACGCAACTCCTAAAGAAAAATTCCTTCTTCTGGAATGAGGAAGCACAACAGGCATTTACCGCTCTCAAAACCACCATGTGTTCCACTCCTGTCTTAGCACTACCAGACTTCACCAAATCATTTGTCATTGAATGTGATGCTTCGGGAACAGGTATTGGAGCGGTCTTAATGCAGGAAGGGCGACCATTGGCCTTCACCAGCCAACAACTAAGTGGGAGGAATCTGGGCCAATCTACCTACGAGAAGGAAATGATGTCCATCTTACATGCAGTCGAGACCTGGCGACCTTACTTGTTGGGGCGACGTTTCCAAATCAGCACAGATCATCACAGTCTTAAATATTTTTTGGAGCAACGTCTATCTTCCCCACAACAAAATAAATGGTTAGCCAAAATGCTGGGATATGATTATGAGATCATTTACAAGAAAGGGAAAGACAACAGGGTAGCAGATGCATTGTCGCGCCAATTTGAGGAGGAAAGTACTCTGCTCGCAATTTCCCTCCCCATTCCCGACTAGATTGAAGAGGCTCGCAGGGAATGGTTTTCACATCCAGGGCTCTCCGAACTCATTTCTTAATTGCAGGTCGATCCTAATTCCAGCAAGGGCTACTCGTGGCAGAATGATATTCTTCGCTACAAGGACAGGGTCGTAATATCGCCAACATCCACCCTCAAAAGTCGCATTTTGGCAGAATTGCACTCATCTCCCATTGCAGGACATTCGGGCTTTCAGAAGACGTATGCTTGCACCAGAAGATCATTTTTTTGGGCCGGCATGAAACAGGAAATCCTTGCTTTTGTAGCAGAATGTGACGTCTATCAACGCCACAAAGGGGAAACTGTCAACACACCAGGCACATTACAACCATTGCCCATTCCGGCGTCAATTTGGACAGAGGTCTCCATGGATTTCATTACAGGTCTTCCAAAGTCTGGGAACAAGTCAGTCATCATGGTGGTTGTGGACCGACTGTCGAAGTATGCTCATTTCTGCGCCCTACCCCAACCATTTACACCAACCTTGGTTGCTCAAACTTTCATGGATCAGATATTCAAATTGCATGGCATGCCCACTTCTATTGTGTCCGACCGTGACCCAATCTTCACCAGTAATTTTTGGCAGGAGCTCTTCAGAATACAAGGCACTCAAGTCAAACTCAGTACTTCATATCATCCGCAAACAGATGGTCAAACCGAAGCCGTCAACAAATGTCTAGAAACCTACCTTAGGTGTTTCACTTCAGAAAAGCAACACCTTTGGGTACAGTGGTTACCTCTGGCGAAGTGGTGGTATAACACCAACTATCATGCCACCACCAAAATGACTCCCTATGAAGCAGTCTATGGACAACTTCCGCCTTCCCCTACTTCTTATCTCACGGGGTGCTCCAAAGTACAAGCCGTGGATCAACTCCTACAACACCGCGCAACCATGCTTGCCCATTTGCGCGAGAATCTTCATCAAGCTCAGAACCGTATGAAGCAACAGGCTGACCAACATCGCTCAGAGCGCCAATATCAAGAAGGGGATCAGGTCTTTTTGAGGCTGCAACCATATAAGCAAACATCACTCAAAGACAAGGGTTGTCAAAAGCTCTCCCCAAAATTCTACGGACCATACCAAGTACTTCAGCGCATTGGAGAAGTGGCTTACAATTTGGCTTTGCCACCTACAGCAAAAATCCACCTAGTTTTCCATGTATCGTGCCTCAAGAAAGTGATTGGGAACAATTGCCGAGTTCAAACCAGTCTACCTGAATTGGATGAAGAAGGGTCAATCTGGCTTTAACCTGAACAGGTTCTAGATACACGAGACAAGCACCTGCGCGGCCGCATGATTAAGGAGGTCCTCGTCAAATGGAAAGACACCTCTCCGGAAGATGCAACTTGGGAACCAACCACTATTCTTCAGCAGTTTCCGCAGCTTCAGCCTTGAGGACAAGGCTAGTCTTAAGGGGGAGGGCATGTTAGGGTCCCACCCTAACCCCCTTATTTATGTCATGGGATCACGTCATAGTCAAGAGTCAATAAAGCCCATATTAATATTTGTAAGTGGTTAACCCGCAATTAATGACAGGACCACAGTTAGTTGCAAATGGGCGGAAGTATTAAATAGATGGTAAATGGGCGGTAGTATTAGATAGATGGTATTAATAAAACCCACGATATTGGCCCGTGGTATTGCATGTATGAGTCATATATAAAGGATAGAGACTCCCTGCGAGGAGTATCGTGTCTTGTTTTGTAATCGAGCTTTGCTCTATTGGAGGTTGCCCCCTCGAAGAGGCCTGTGAACATTTCTCTCTGAATAATAAAATCATTGCTATTCTGTGCTCTGGGTATATTTTCCTCGCATATTTTGTGTTCTCGGTATCTTTTCTTCGCAAATTCTATGTTTGGGTATTGCTTTGCAGGTTAAGAGCATAACAAATTGGCTTGAAACTTTGTCCCACACTACTCTTGGAGATGTTAGAAGGAAGGAAGGAAGAGGAAGGAAGAAGGAAGTGGGAGGAGGTAGAAAAGAAGGCAGGATTCTATGCACAAGAAGAAGAAACCACAACAGAGGCATGGGATGTTAGGGAGGCCACCAAAGCTATGAAAGACATGGATATTGATTGAGTTTCTTAGAGGATGAGCAACGCTTTCAGTAGGGGGTGATGATGAGCCTCATCATTGAATAATTATATGGGTCTTTATTCACCTCCTAACTTAGTCAAATCAACTCTTCTAACAACTTATAACACACTTTGATTATATTTTGTTTAATGTGATGAGTTAAAGTGAGATATTATGGCTAGTGGACTAATATGCATTGAATGCAGGTTTGGAAGAGAAAATCAGGGAATTTTGGCAAGACTAAGGTTTGAAACTTGAATGGGACAAGGGAGAGAGATTGTAAGAGGTAAATCCTCCTCATTTACACCTCCCCCATTCGAATATTCCTTCAACACCGGCTTGGAGTGCAAGCAGCCAAGTCATGAAGATCAAAAGGCAGTCGAGCAAGTGATAGAAAAAGAGTTAGTTCATCTCAAGTTTGGGAGTTGAGCCTCCCTATATTTAAATAAGTCGTTGGAGACTTCAGTTGTATAAGTAGAGAGGCCTAGAGCCTCATTAGGATTCGAATTTTTGTTGTAAAAACACTAGTTATTTTCAAGCTCCAGACTTGTGGAAGACATTGATGTAATTTTCTGTTTTGATAATGAAAATGAGATTTTTCTTGATCCAACACTGAGTTAACTCAGAGGGCTGAAGCTCTTGGGTTAGGGCCCAACCCTAGTAGCAAAGGCTCCTCTTCTTGTATCTGTATGCTTAGTTTAGTTTCATAGATTCATGGTTAAATTGTCTCTAGAAGTATTTCATTGCAAGTAATGTAGATTTGATTAGTTGTTTATTAGCTTGCTTCCCTTTGTGCTTTACTTTAGTAGCAGGTTAGAAAAGATGAAAGGAGCACCACAAAGCTGTGAGTAGGTGACTTGGCCTCACCTCTTCGCTCAAGGATCATGATTTGAGGAAAAGACCCTTACGCAGCCCCAAAAACACAGATTTATGTTTCCTCGTAAAATTTAGAGTTTACTGTACTTAAACTAGAATTTGATCATTTTTACAAGTGTAGGATTTAGTTTCCATCTCTTCCATCTTCAGTCTTTCAATAGATCTCGTCCATGATTCCATTTTGTTCAGCAATTTTCCTCATGCTTGAATTAGACAGATAGTTCATTAAATTATGCTTTTTTAGCTTGTTAGAATTCTTCTTGTTTACATGACTTTGTGGCAATTATAAATGTTTGATGCAGAGTAGGTGCTTCAAAAATCTAAAGGGATCTCATATATGGCAACCACCTTCCAACTTCATCCATCCATAAGCATTACTTTCTTTCACAAAGACCTGCACCAATTTCATCATTTTACATAGAAATTCCTCCAAAAATGTTGAGCGAATCCAACCATCTCCTAACCTTGGTTTTGAGTTCTGAGTGATCCTAGGTATTTTCTCACTGCATTCCACCCATCCACCACCTTCCCTAATCCTTCCATCTTCTCTAGCAACCATCTTTTTTCTCTCTGTTGTATCTTGTAGAAATATAGGGAATCTTGTAGGTTTCTAGTACATCTTGTACGTTTTCTTGTAGTGGCCTGTTTTGAGGTCGAATTGAGGGAAAACATCCAGGAAGCCACACCAGGTCACCCAAGGGTCTCCCAAACCTCCCAATCATCTCCTAAACCTCCCAACCATCCACCATCATCACTAAACCTCCTATCACATCACCAAAAGAGATTAGGGTTTACACTTGAATTTCTAGAAAAATAATAAAATGAACAAAACAAATTTATTTCAGTCCTTTACATGCACAGTATTGATGTTTGATTTCTTGAACTTCCATGCTTTAGATAGTAGCATTTCATACATGTTGATTTCCCATTTTTGTAAAGCATAGTTTCTCAGCAGTTAGTTAGAGAAGGGTGTATTTTTAGCATAGAATTTCAGTCATTTTCATTATTTGGAGTAGATAAGCTTTCTCCTAGAGTAGATATCTCTTTCTTTCATCAACAATCAAGCTTCTTCTAAATCCATAGAAGTCTGGCTTCAAAACCCTAGTGGTGTCTCGCCAGCTGAATAGTGACAAAAGGCAGAACCATCACTTGTACTTGTATATACAACACTTTCACCTCCAAGTTTGTATTAACCTCGGGTTGGTAAAGTAAAGTTGGTAGCTCCAGGAGTTGCAACATTCTTGCTGCAATACTGGTGCTCATCAACTTAGCACCCATGTGACTTGTTTTATCTATCTTTTAGTCCTCAATTGGGCCTCATGGTTCACGTGGTGCCTTACTGAGCTTTTCCAAGATGGGAGGGTCCCACTTCACTTCACATATTTCCATGTAGTATTCTTTTATTAGTTAAGATGACATATATGGTTAATTTCTCACTTCTTCCAATAGCACGCAACTTGCATACTTGCAAATCTGAACGTTGATCCAAAAGTCGATCAACAACCCAAAATTCACATTGGATGGCAACATGCATTATGGTTTATATAAACTCACATTCCCAATGATTCAAACGTCCATGATTGTCTTGATCAGGTGGTCTAGACCCATACTTGGTGGCAACATGTGCAATGATTTATAGAATTTTTCATTCTCAATGGACTAAACAACCATGATTGACTCGATCCAACAGTGCAGATGCATATCGTATGTGGACATGCAAGATATCTAAGTTTTATTTGTGTGCCCAATGCTTTTAATGTTTGACATCCCATAAGATTTATGGTTTATATCAATACTAGGTGTGGACTTGTGAAGAACTTAATTTTTACTTGTGCACTTGATGATCCAATGGTGTATATCCTCCTAATCCAACAATCCAAATCAATCTTAGATTAGAAGATAGAGGAGATTTAGGAATCCATCAACTTCTTATTGCATTCAGTCATGACACTTGTTTGTTACTTGTCCTCCATGTGCCAACTCAAATATTGCTTTGCATTGCTACCTCACTGTCATACAAAATTTTCAAATTTCAAATTTCATACCTTTTTAAAAATATTCCTTGAATAAATATTCTTTCAATAACTTTTGTCTATATGAAATTGGCATCTCTTTTGTTATAAATAACCATCCATTCATTTATTCCAACCTTGTAATCATCAATTTTATACTCGTATATTTATCAATCCCATTGATTTTATTCCTCTGAATTCTATCTAGAATTGAGAATTTCATTCCATTTTGAAACTCCTCCTCCATGATTGATTCTGATATACCACTCCTAAAGTGATACATTTTTCATATATATTCCTATGGCAACTTATCTTCCACATATTATCTACTCATTACAAATCTAATAAAATCTTTGAGAATTTTCCAATTTCCACTCCCTATGGAATTCTCTCAAACGGTTGCCATATAACCTTTAAATTTTCGTCTGCAAATGAAGTTTGATCCATATGGCGCTAGTGTTGTAATATTTTATGTAATACCACTTTGTAGCACCCCAATCAGATATTAGGCATATTACCTCCTTTACAAACTTGTGCTCTGAAAATTTTCCTCAATTATTTTACACATGCAATTTCTATCATGCAACTCTAAGACATTCTATTATGGAATGCAAACATGTATCTAACGTAAAGTAATACTAGGCACATTCAAACCTTTTATCCATGTGAAATATATGTAAATTCATGAAATACACATACAAGAAAATAAATAAACACAAGAAAAAAACTTATCTTATTAATATAGCACCAACTAGCGATAGACCTTAGACATTCCACCCCACCACAGACCACATTTTTCATAGTCTCTCAGCGATGGGTCACCCTCAAGTTGGGGCCACGACTCCACTGGGGTAAATTATCACATAAAGCCAACTATAGTCGACAAATCCATAAAAAAATGTAACATGTCAAGGTACATGACTCCAACAACTTCCAACTAATAGTATTTCCTCCCCCATTAGTTTACACAACCCAAGTAGTGCAC
This sequence comes from Pinus tabuliformis, assembly GCA_031772625.1. Lineage (NCBI taxonomy): Eukaryota > Viridiplantae > Streptophyta > Pinopsida > Pinales > Pinaceae > Pinus > Pinus tabuliformis. The sequence goes on along the minus strand of CM062819.1, from coordinate 286,555,972 downwards.
TCCCTTTTTTGTGCATGTAACCCATTAGAATGTGCCACTACCCCTTGAAGTTTATCAACTTAGGAAAGTTAGGGATTATCATAGTCTCATGGCTTCCAGGAGTTCCAACTACCCTCAATGCTCTATAGGTACCTTTCTGGCCTCACACCCGAAAAGCATATCCCTTTTCCCAAATCCTCCTAATATTTTACTAGAAACATATCATGTCAAAGGTCACCCCTTCTTGCCGAATAGGGAGTTTATTCCTCACACTAGTCAGAATGATGCGATGTGCTAATGAAATAACATTAATACTCTCACTTTCATGCGCATGCCCCTTTTTTGACAAATGGCACTCAAAAAAGTCACTTTATGGACTATTACTTCTCATGCCAGTATGGGTACATAAATCTTTTCACCTTGCATTATCACCATTGTAAGCCTAAAATCACAAGTCAAATCCTTACAAAAACCATGTGAGTCTTTGTATTTAGGTGTCTTAGGCATTGTGATTGTCGACCATAGCTAGTCAAACTGCATTATGTTCCTAGATGGATTTCATTGGGACTCATGGTCTATGGAATCCTTGGTTATGTAGAAGTGATAACCATCAACCTCATATACAAATGCTGAGCCAAAAGAAAACTTAAGTTTACATTGTCTAGTCACTTGTAGTTGTGCTTTATCACATAACCAACCTAATGGATATGGTTTCTTGTGAGATGTGGTTAGTAATAAAAATTTCTTTACAATTGCTTCAGAAATTAAATTTACTTGTGAGCCACTATCTAACAACATATCATTCTTTTGATGATTGGAAATAACTCGAATATGAAAAATCTCATGTCTTTTTCTCTCATTTTCTTCATTATGTGCAAAATTGCTAGTAGATGCTTCAGAATTTTTACCTTTTATACATGTGGTTGTGATTGTTGCTTCATCTCCTGATTCTGACCCCAAATCTTTTTGAATAGTTGCAACAATCTTTTTCTTCTTTCCCTCAAACTTCTTATGTTTTAGCTCCAGATGCAAAATCCAGTGGTTCTCATCGTCATGCCCATCCTTCTTACAGTGAGTGCATGAAGAGTTGCTCTTTTGTACAGTGTTTGTCTTCCTCTCTTTCCATTTTTGTTTTATTTTCTCCTTATTTTTTCTTGCAGTGGGTTTGGATGATTCCCCAACTTCTGGGTTCCCATTCTTTCCTCTATCTTCTAGATGTGTAGCTTGAACAGATACCTCATCTATACTAGTGGGATTAAAAATGAGAATAGTGTGCCTCATGTGGCTGTGTAGACCACCTATATACTTCAACAGAGTCTCTTAGGTGAGTCTAAATAAATTCCTAGAATCAAAGCTCTTTTCCTAAATTCTTGAGTATGACCTTGTACACATTTCCCTTTTAGTTGTCGGAGAGTTTGTCAGCTCATCATGGCTTGCTGCATGTAGGCTAGTGGATAGAATTTCTTTTTAATTACATAAACAAATTCACTCCGGACAAAAAGAATCTTACCATGTTTCTTCATGTTAGCTTGTGTCCTGCCTTCCCACCATACCAAGGCAGTGCCTCCCAAGCATAGGCTGGCCAACTGAATCTTACTCTTGTCTGAGTTAATACTCTATACTCTGCAATAAACAGCAATCTATCTTATCAGATTATCCAACTTCTCTGCATTCAACTCCCCATCATATATTGGTAAATAAAATTTAACATCTAATTTAATCAAAGATGCCTTCTTTTTATTTTTAGGGCTATTAGGAGGTGTGAGAAATCTTTCTTCTTTCCCTTTGCCTTTAGAGTGGTCATAGAGGAGAGATTCTTCTACTCCTTTGTCTTGTTTGGAGCCTGATGAATCTTCATCTCTATGTTTCTTAAAGTCCCTATACATTTCCTCCACCATGGATTTTAGGGTTATAAAACTATCCATGAATTGGGAATCTGATTCCAAGGGATTTTCTCCTGCCATTTTCCTCTTAGAATAGGCTCTTCCAATTTCCAGGTTAGTTTCAGTGTACTCTCCTTCTTCTAATTTATTTTTGATATAGTTAGCATTCAACAATAATATCCAACACAAGCTTGCCTAACCTTAGTAAACTGGAGCTCTGATACCACTTGATCTGGAATTTATCCAGGATAAATAAGAAAATGTATTATAGACTCATGTGCATGGATGTGCGTATGTTACTTATGCAACGGATCGATAATATTGCAAGAATACATAGACGCTGAGGCAACCATGGAAAACATAACATTCAAATATGTAAACAAAACAAGTTTAATAAGGAGTTCACCCAATTCTCCGGGGCTACATCTCCTAGTCCAACCTTAAGTGGTGCCCTCTCTATTATGTTTTCAAGCAGAGTTTTTACAACAGTGAGCTTGATTCGAGTCTCACTAACAGATAGCAGTGAGTAGGAATAGAGTGCAGAGACTCTTCTTACTAAAACTCGACCTCTGAGGGTCACAATAGTGTGATAGGCCTATGCCAAGGAGTTTTCTTGAACCTCTCAAGCCTTCACTAGAGTACACAGACTCTCTGACTCTCTCTGGCTCTATCTAGTTCGATGGTGCTTTTAGGTCAGCTCAGCTTCTACTCTCTGTTCTCTGTTATGGGCTTTTTGCATCCCTTCGCTATATGCCTCTCTGTGTGTGTTCTGCTTCTGTCATTTCATGACTTTAAAGCCAGTCTGTCTTCGACTGCTCACTTCTTCTTCCCGGCCTTCTAGTTTCCCTATCCTCAGTCCATTCAAATCCCTCTACTCTGTGTTGGAATTATGATGCATGTGTTGTACTTGATGACAACCCTCTTGTAGTAGAACAACTCTCTTGTATATGGTAACTAGATGAATGTACACAAGATCAAATGTGACATTAATACATGGTAGTTGTGTTAATAGATGTGATGCAAAGCAGTTCAAAGGAAATGTACAATGACAGTTCACAGTGCAGCAAGTTAACATTATGATACAGGTGTTGTCCTTGATGGCAACTCACTCAAATGAAGATCAAAGTACTACAGGTTAACAATATTGAATTACAGTTCAGGGTACATAGAATGAAGAAAGAAAGGTATACGCAGGTTCACCTTGACCAACCCACACATACACACATGTTCATTGAACAAAAGGAGAGTATACGTACACATGCACTTTCACAGAGGAAAAGCGCGTATATCTTGGGAAAACAAGTTTTTGGGTCCATGGTATTGGTCCAAGGCATTTGGTACAAGGTATTTGGTCCAAGGTATTGGTACTAAGTGGTTTTGGTCCATGGTATTGAGAAAGACCTAAAACTATATAAGGAGGAAAATGCACTCAAGTATTGAATATCTGATGAAGTATGAGATCGAGTATGCATGTTATGGGTTTGTGATGTTTTTCTTGATCTGAACTAAGGATGCACCTATGTGGATGATGGATCGGGATCATGAAGATGTATATGTATCATCATTATGTGGTTTCATCTTGAACATTCTAGATCTGAATACTGACGTATGTCTTTTATGTAATTGTGATGATCTAAGTATGAATGAAGTTTGAAATAGTTGTGATGATTTAAGTTAGTAAATCTAGATCTGTACGTAGGTTGGATTTGGTAAAACAGTGTATACACATTGTTTGAGCATAGAGAAATAATGTATACATCACATACTGGAATTTGCAGATCTGTACGATAGTTTCCCATGGTAAAAGAGTGTATACACGTTGGTTTAGCTTATGGATGTAGCATATATCTTCTAGATTATGATCTATAAGGGTTATGGTTGATGTCGTAGTAATCTGGGTTTTGTAGTGTGTTATGGTGACTGTTTTCTGGTGACAGTATTCTGCATATTCAGATTGGTTGATTGTGATTAGATTTAGTGTTGATGGATGAAATCTAATGATGAATCAGGATCATATCATTATTTGATAATGGACTAGATCTGATCACTAACACATGTTTTATCCTATATGTGTGATTATGTCTGAAGTCTAGAAGTGCAACAAAGTGTTTGCAGATCTACACACGGATTTGCTTAAGGGAAGTTGCGTATCCACGCAGGTTGGATTCTGCCAAATAGCGTATATAATATAAAGCATGGTTTTAAGATGGCAACTGATTCTGAATGATAATGTAACTCAGATTTGTGTACTAGTTATCGTGATCTATCAAAGTGATCTATCTGTTGCAGTTGATTGGTTAAAGTATGAATGAATGATTGGTTCAGTTGTGTCAGAGGTTCAGAGGTTGTCAGTGATTGATTGAGTTTGGAAAGTAATGATTGATTTTCAGTAAGTGGTTGATACGGATGTATCTGATAGTTGTATTGCAGTGGTGATTGATTCTGAGCTTCAATGTGTTGATGGGTCCAGTATGAAAATTGGATGAAACGTGGCCTTCAGATCATGGTGTTGTGTTCCAAGAGTATCCAGTCTGAAAATTTATGAAACGTGGTACCTAGAGGAAGAAGGAAGATTAGCCTTCTATAGGTCGACACCTATGTACTAGTAAATATATTGACGAGTACAAGAGCTAGGGGTTGTAGCTCCCTTCCAGTAGAAGCTGGAGAACGAAAGAAGGTTGTATCCTTCTGCAGGTAGAAGCGTGCGTACTGGTATGAGTCTGCACCAGTATATTTTTCTAAATATATTTTCTTATTATTAAAAGAAGACAGAGACGACAATAGCAGGTGGTTTTTACCCACATTAGGTTTCCACCTTACATCTTGGTGTTCATGTGTGTGATGTTTATGTGTGATGGTTCTTTCTATTAATAATTGCGCATGGTTAATGTTTAATGTTTAATAAAGAACTGATACTCATATTAAAGATCAACATATGATGAATTAGCAGAATCATTAGTTTGCTGGATATACGCTTGTTTCCTTAAACACAGTTGCGTACACACACAGGTTTCCTTCTTTGAAGTAGCGTATATGAGATTGAGTAAGAAAAGAAAAGGATTATTGACTTGACTAACACTGATTCACCCCCCCAAGTATTATTTCCAACACTTTGCATCATTATCGTTGGGTAACGCCTCGTAGGGAGGTGGCCACTTGTTTGCTAACGAACCGGGTGTCAGATTCCCTAAATCATACTCGAATGGTCGTTAATTCTAATTACCAAATCATCATCCACATCGAACTTCAAATCCTCTGTCATCTTGATTTTTAACTTTTCAAATCCATTCAGTCATTGATAAGAATCTTCGCCATCAATCTGGGGCCCCCAGATCCTATGGTCATCCTTCATATCAGGCAAACAAGTCACACAGCGTTTACCCGTCCCATGCAGGCGGTTTTCTCTCTCTTCCACTGGAAGTGTGTCACTCGGTGTGTGGAATTGGGTGGAACTCAGCCAAAACTTCTTACCACCTCGAAGCCTTCTGATATCTTGCTGGTTTTGGGGAATCCCGTGCTATGGAACCGAAATAGTTACTTTTCTGAATTTTATAGCATTTTCAGGTCCGAGCACTTCAGGACATTCCTTCACTGAGGGGGATGCCCTTTTAGCACTAATCATGTATCAGAAACCACCCCCATTTCTTGATTTGGCCTCCCATTTTGCTAGTTTTACGCCATCCTGTGTTACCATGGTCCAACAGTCTGCGCACAACCAAGGGTCCTCGTTGCTCTGCTCTAGCCATAACTGCAATTGTTACGACGATTCCTTCCGATAGCTTGGATGAATCTAAGACTTGAATTTTTTTAGCATAATTTGAAACAATCATGAAAACTTAGAGAATGTTTTAGGATCCAATTCGGATCACGGCCTTCCCACTGAAAAAGCTTTTGGACCACCAAAAGTTGGTATTGCTTCCTCGCTTGCTCAATTTCTATCCATTTCGCACTGCTTGGCTTTGAACCTTTGAGTCCAATCCTAAGGTACTCAACATCTCCTCTCCTCGTGGTTGTTACCTTCCTGTCTAGAACTGTATCTTCCTACAATTCATTAAGATATTTAGGTAACAGATCATCAATAGAAGGAAATTGACTTTGCTCTTCGGGATCTTCAATTAATGAAGGTTCAAAAAGTCTCAAGCTGCCTGCATTGACAACTGAGTAAATGTGCATGTAAGCTGGTAGATCAAGCTCAAAATCATTCTCACCAATTTTCTCAAGTATCTTGAAAGGTCCATACCTTATTGGTTTCAACATTTTACCTTCACCTTTCATTCTATCTTTTCTGATATATAGCTAGACTTGATCACCAACTTGGAAACTATGCTCCATCCGATGCTTGTAATGCCTTGCCTTGTACTTGGCTTGGCTCTTTTCCAACTGTCCGTGTACTGCCTGGTGAATCTCTTGGATTTGTTCAATGAACTTGGTTGCCTTGTCCACGTCATCGTGTCCATCAATTGCTATGTCTTTACCAAAGACAAAATCTAAGAGAGACCTTGGTGTGAAACCAAAACAGGTCTCAAAAGGAGATCTCTCTGTAGAAGAATGCTTTTATCGATTTTAAGCATGTTGCACATAACACAAATGTTCATCCAAGAGTTTGGGATGCTTGCTCCAATAACCACTAAGCAACTGGATCACTATCCTATTGACCACTTCTGTATGGCCATCTATTTGCAGATGAAAAGCGGTGCTCTTTTTCAGCCTGGTGTCCATCAATTCCCACAAACTTGATTAGCCACATTTTAGCCAAACTTTATGGCTCATTTTGGAAAAGAAGATTAGCCTTTTCCTTGAAAACCATGGTAAAAGAGATACAGGGCAATCTAGGCTTAAGAGATATCACTCGACTATCGACCATCTTGTCACCCTCAAGATCATTGCCGAGGAATGTCACAATAGTAAAGTTGATCCCTTTTGCTGCTTTGTGGACTTTACAAAAGCCTTTGACACTGTTCCTGAGGATAAGCTCTGGAAACGTCTTGATGAAATAATGGTTCCTCCTGAGTTGAGGATTGTTGCAATTTGCCTCTACGAGACTGTTGTTTCCAATATTAAGACCAACAAAGGGTGGTATAAATATATTAAATGTAATATCAGGGTTAAGAAAGGGTGTCCTCTATCCCCTACCCTTTTTGCCATCTATATCAATAAGCTAGAGGAGCTTTGGAAATTATGGGTTGCAAGGCCACCGAGCTTGCATGTATAATCATTACTCTTCTCCTTTATGCTGATGATATCATTCATCTTGATAGAAGCCATGTTGACCTAGGCAAGGAGCTTAAGACCCTTCATGATTACTGCTCCAATACAGGTATCACAGTTAATACTGACAAAATTAAAGTTGTTATTATCAAATCCAAAAGGATTAACCATGGTAATTTCATCTATGATAACAATTTCTTAGAACAAGTTTCTTCTTATAAATATTTGGGTATTGACATTCCTCATTAGCTCAACCAGAATTATAACATTGAGAAAAGGATTATTGGAGGCTGGAAAGCTTATTATGAGCTTGAAAAAAAATGTAAGTTGACTAATCTTGTATTTGGAGTAAAAAAATGTTCATCTTTTAGACCCTCGTGACCCCTGTTGTCTTATACGGATGTGAAGTTTGGGGTTGAAATATATCCAAATAGCCGTAGAGAAAGAATGAGATGATTCAAAAACAATTCATTACCTACAACCTCAAGATCAAGGGAAATACCCCCTATCCTACCCTCCTGATCGAAGTAAGTCTTCCCCCATTGAAAGCAAGGCTATGTTTAAGTATCTGATGTATAAGAAGAATATTTACAACATGGAAGGCAAGAGGCTTCCCAAAATTTCTTCTAAGTTTAGTCAAAACCCCCACCTCCGCCTCAAGCGTGGGTGGTATAAGGATGTCCAGTCTTGGCTCAACCATTGGGGGATAAAGGAGGAGATCTTCATGGGAAGAGAGGATAGTGTCAAAGATAATATCACCTCCACATTTAAGGATAAATTGTGGGATGATAAGGAGATGGAGGGTAAAAGGAAGCTAAGATATTATAAGGAGGTGATCAACCCCACCCTTGATAACCAAAATTATCTCTCTATTTTAACCAACACTAAGAAAAAAGTGAACATCATTAGGATTAGAACTAATTCTTATGAGCTTTGAAGTGAAACAGGGAGGTGGTCTACTCCTAAAACTCCTTGGGATGATAGAACCTGTTAGCTTTGTGATACAAAGAGGGTGGAATATGAAAAACACTTTCTTTTAGATTGCTCGACTCTTACTCACATCCACCCTTGTTTCCCTAACATCTTCCACACTTCCAACCTTCTTGACTTGTTAAGTCAGCCCAACTATAGTGAGCTTGAAGAACTTCTTTCCCTTCTTTTTTATCATAGAAATAAGATCTTGAAGAATCTCAATTAGATTCTTTTTCTTCTTAAAGTCCGATAAACCACATTAGTCTTAGTGGACATTAATCATCATCATCATAAAATCATTAGGGGTTATTAATCAATAAAAATAGTTATTGACAAATAATATTATTATAATACTAAATAAAATTATAATAGGATAATCTATACAACACAATAAAGGAATATGCCAAGATTAATTACAAAAACGAAACGAGATTAAGGAAAAAAATAAAATAAAATAATAAAAATAAAAAATAAGAAGTCACAATGAGAGGGCACGAATCCAACACTTAATTTCCAACCATCATCCCTATTGAGAATTTTCGTCTGTTTCTCAATAATAGATGAGGAGCGGGAATTATAATGCTTAATGTTTGTTGCATGTTCTTCAATTCTCAAAATAATGGAGTGCCTTGTTTGTCCAATGTAGGGAATCCCACATGAGCAGGGAAGAGTAAACCCCTTTCATGTCCTTAAGGTTCACAAGGCCCTTAACAGATCTAAGGGAGATCCTAATAGTATTAAGGGGCTTGAAGGTAGCAAAAACATTATTCTTTATAAGGATACGAGCAATCTTATCAGTAGTCCAATGGAGAACATTTGAAACTTGTTCATCATGAGCCTTTTCATGTTGTTTGAAAAGCTACAAGACCTTGATGTTTACTATAGTTATTATTTAAAAAAAAAAATAGAAAATGAGATTTTTTCTGAGATAAAATAATTTAAATTTTAGTTTTTTTCAATTTAAATTAATATATTTGAAAATTGATAATATAAATTAAATAGACAATGTTTTTTATAAAAAAAATTATGTAAAAACAGTGATACTTTTGAAAAGAATATAACTTCATAGTGATAATAACCTATAGAAAGTTTAATGTTAGATGAAAATCAAATATTTGTGACACGTGAATAAGAGTACATTTCAAACTTCTAAGACATAGTGGAGACCCTCCTTTTCAGCTAGAACTGTGACCTACACTAGCCTAAGCCCTCTCTCTCCCTCCTGCGTACATCTCACTTCCAATAAGTAGACCCTCCTTTCTGACTACGTATCTCTTCTTCACATGCTATTCAAGCCTCTATCTCCTAGTTGAGCGCACTACACACTTCTAGTGGGCAATGATGCCTTCATTTGTGCCTTGCAAGTGCGCCATGCACCCTCCTTGTGGCCCTAGCCCTCCTACCTAGTGCATGCCACAGTTGCAAGAGGCAAGGAAACATGAATGTTTACTAAAACTATGCCATGTGCTCTTTTACCATGGTTTTCAAGCCAAAGGCTAATCTTCTTTTCCAAAATGAGCCCATAAAGTCTGGCTAATATGTGGCTAATCATAATGGTCATGTAGTTAGAGGGAGCGTTTGTGTACGCATTTTTAAAGATAGGAACAATAAGACTTTGCATCCAAGACTTAGGGAAGCCATGCTTTACAACCAAATTGAGAAGCTTGTGGAGATGGGAAATGAGGATAAATCTTCCTATTTTAAAGATTTCAGCTTGGTATCCTTTGATATCTTTAGCTTTCTCATTAGCGAGCTTATTAATCCAGGACTTAACGTCTTCAAGATAAAATATATTTTCCCTAATATGAGTGTTTATGATGGTGTCCATGGTGTTTGGGAAGTCACACAAATTTTTAAGATAGATTTCCCAGTTCTCTAAGGGGATTGAATTATTATTTTTTGATTTACGAACAAACACATTCTGCCAAAACTTTATGGGCTCAAGTTTAGAAAGGTGAAGTAGATGCTCTCGTCTCTTATTAATATAAGACCACTTCTTCTTTTTAATCAGGGTTTTACCTATACTAATATTTCGAAGCTTTACAGTTTCATTAGGAGCATCTTTAATCGCTTTCCTCGCAATTTTATAGTCTTTGCCATTTTAAGGGTTGGAAGACCTATTAATCTGTTTATACGAAACCTCATTAGAGAACTTGTTAATAGTAGTAGTAAAATTGTAATAAATTTGATCAATGTTAGATTTAAGACTTTTGTAATCCATAATATAGAAATGTCTTTCGAATTAATCACATTATTAGATTTGGTAGACGTTTCAAACCAACTAATGTGGTTCATTCTCAAGACAAGGTGAAGAATCAATAGATCTTAAGGAATAAATAGCATGGATGCATCATGCCTAAATCTTTTTTAAATTCTAAAAGAAAAGGTGTATATATATATATTTGCAAATAACTATTTTTATTGATTAATAAACCCTAATAATTTTATATATATCCATATTTTTTTATACTTGTTTTAATTTTTTTTATAGTAAATTTATATTCTAGTTATCTGTGAATAGTTACTTTTATTATCATTATTATTTTTTATTTATTTAATTAATTTTATAGTTTATAATAATAATGATTTATGTTAATATAATAAATAAATGAAATCTTTTCTCTTTTTTATATTTCTAATATGATAATAGAATTAATTTATTCAAAAGTTATTGTTCCCTAATTTTTTATTCTTTCTATTTCTAATTATCAATTTTCTTAACAATATTAATATTTTAATAATTTATCATACATTGGCTAAATTATTAATAATTGCTTATATATTGATCAAAATTTTTCTCTTAATATTTTTTTTATTTAAAATAATTTTATAATTCTAAAAGCTAATTCTAGAACCTTATGGAACAAAATGTATCTCTACTATTAATCGTAATTGTATTAATAAATTAATTTTTTCACGTTAATCCTGAGAATAAATCTCATTAGTCTCATTATGTTAATAAATCTTATTAGTTGTAATTATATTAATAAATAAGTTTTTTCACATTAATCCTGAGCATCAATCTCATTAATAAAATCCAAAGGTTAACCATTAAAAATTACTAATATAATTTATCTGAAATTTAAATGATTAAATTTTTTATTAAAAATAAAAATAAAAAATTAAACTATTAAGTTATTTTTGAAAACCAAACATATAATTTGCTTTGATCATGCATTTCGATAAATCCCCCAAAACTAAAATGAAACTATCAAGTTATAAAGCAAAAAAAAAAAAAAACAAACATATAATTTGATTTTATCATGCATTTCCATAAATCCCTAAAAACTAAAATGTAACCAAGTTATAAAGCAAAAATGCAAAAATACATTTCATTATAATAGTAATTAAATCCTAGATTATTAGGTATCCTTTTTACCCACAACATACATCATACATCATATTTGATTGTTCGATGAAAAATTATTTAATTTCAATGTAACTCTTTTTTTTGGTGTATTTAAAAAATATTATATTTACATCCATTAAATAATAAAATAAAATAAAATATTATTTATTTTATTAAACACAATTATATATCAATTTAATATTTATAATTTTAAATTATTATTTTTTAAAAGTATTCATTCAATTTCAAATAAAGATCATTAATTGTGGTAGTTGTTACCTTCTAATCTCGAGAAATATTTAACAATAACCTTCCGCCCAATATACAAAAATTTGTGAATGGTATTTACTTTCGGAAGAGGTATCTATTTGAAAACAAAATGCACAAATAACATTTACCTTTTCACACAAAATATGTCTCTGTAAACAAAATGCACAGATAACATTCACGTTCTCACACGAAATCCTTATGTTGACCCGTAACTGAAAATGTGAAGCTGTGTATTAACCATAGCAAACCTCTCTCTGATGAAAAAATAGTAGTAAACCTCTCATATATTATTTCGCCAATCTATAAGTTTCTCGATAATCCCCTCCTTTTGCATGGAGTAATTTGAATTTTCCATAGAAACGAGGGCTTAATTGAGAGGGGAGGAAGGGCAATGAAGCAGTGACAACCTCCATTGTCGGTGTCAGACTCGGTGTTGTTGCCTTCACCTCTGCAACTTCTGATGTGCCCACCATTATCATTAGAACGAGCAAGAAAGCTTCAAATGTGTCTCCTTCCAATCCTTTCCAGCCTTGGAAATGCACCCTCCTTGCCATAGGCATAGGGTAACTCTTTTAAGGACCACGATCCAATTATATCCAGTCTCCTCAACCATTTTAGCATCTCCAACCCTACAGGAATCTCTTTAAGGTCCCTACAGGACTTTAGTATTAGACAACTTAACTTAGTATTAGGCAGCTTAACTGCTCGAAATCACATATCCATGATGGGATCTTAACTAAAACGTTGGATTGCACAACTAGAGTTCAACTCTACCATACTTTTCATGTCCTCTGGTAGCACCTTCATCTGCAGCATCCCTATGATAAGGGTTCTCATCTCTACCATATTACCTAATGCGCACTTTGTAAACAGCAGCGTCCAATCCTCCAGTGTCAGCCATTTGAGGTGCTTCAGATTGCGCAGATCACTAAAGATAGTAGCTTGTTTGTACTCTGCACGACTTCCCCTCAGACCACATAAATTTGTTCTCGGCTGTGATGTTTTCTGCCAAGCTTTCCAACACTTTTCCATTTTTAGATACTGCAACGATGTGAGCGTTGAGATTCCACAAGGAATGCATTTTACCCCTTGACAAAAACTCAGATCCAGAGATATCAAACTTGTCATTTTATGTAACTCGTAAGGAAACTCACTCAGCTGGCCATAGTGGGACAAATCCAGTATCTGGAGTTTCTTCAATCTTATTGTTGAATTGGGCAGCTTCGCTATCGGCGCTCGTGCTAGATGGAAGAAAACCATATGCTTCAACGCTCCAAAGTTATCAAGAAATGTTTTGATAGATGTTCCTCGCAAATCCAACACTCTAATAGATGTAAGAGTCCTCGTCACACTGGACGGAATATCTTCCAGATATTTGCTCTCAGATAGCAGCATCGATTGGATATCTTGACCTTTGAATTCATCAGGGATTGACTTAAATTTATTCTCCAACAGAGAAATCATTCCCTTTCCTATGCAATCTTTCAAAGGGAATTCCACCAGAGCTTTTCCTGCTCTAAAACAACAGTTTGCTTCCTTCTCGGAAATTTGCAATGCTAGATCGTGTAACACATCGTGTATTGCGCAGGCCACCACCTGTCCATCAGTGCCCTTGATGCTAGCTTCAATCAGGCACAAGGTTGTTGTCCGTGAACATTCGGGATGTAACGACGAGCAAGTTTTTTCGAATCGTATCTCCAAGGTCGAATGGAAGAGGATTTCATTTCAAAAATTAGGCGCAATACCGAATTTGAAATCCTGCAACATTCAATGGGAGTTTGCAATAATAAATTAGATGTATTGTAGTACTTTCATTGTGTGCAAACAATATCAAGGGGTAGGCACGTCTTCTTGGTATTTCCCGGTGGAGACTCGAGGCCTTTCCCGGCTGGAGGACTGTCACATTACATATGCCATGGATGTATGGTGAGGGCGCTATCAGGTGCATTAAATGCCCGAAAGCAGGGTGGTTAGCTCTTGCCTTGTGTCATATAATGAACACCATGTGCTACAATGATGGGTTCCTGCTGACGGCTAAGGACGATTTAAACAATGACGGGTCGTTCACGAGTAGTACGCGGCCATGTGCGACAAAGTATAGTGAACGCGGCCATGTGCTACAATGATGGGTTCCTGTTGATGGGTAAGGACGATTTAAACAATGATGGGTTCCTGCTGACGGGTAAGGACGATTTAAAGAATGATAAATTAATGACACAATACCTTGAAAAAAGAATTATGCAGGGACAAAACAATTTGTGTGGAACAGGTCAAAGATGAAACAGGTGGGAATTATCTAAAAAAGGAAATCTGCATGGAGTCTGAAGGTGAATGAAGTGGCAGGTTAGAACCCTAAAAAGTTATGATCCCTCAGTATGCATCTGTGATTTTATCTTATAATGTCCCCTCACTGCTTCGCGTGTAAAGGATAATGAATGGCTGGCATGGGCAACGCAGAACCAACCATGAAACATCTCTTTCCATTATTTGTTGTTTCATACAGTGAACGCGGCCATGTGGTACAATGATGGGATTCTTTGTTATGTGATATGGTGAACGCGGCCATGTGCTACAATGATGGGTTCTTGCTGACTGGTAAAGACGTTTTAAACAATGATGGGTTCCTGTAACATCCAAGTTATGCATTAAATAACCCCACCTCTATCCGTAGGAAATCATTATTTTCATATGTACAGCTACCAATGTCTTCTTTTCGTATCAAGCCGTAGGATTTCATAGTCTTCAATTTTAGGGGCAGGAATTTTGTTTTTTTTATCTGGTAGGTTGAGAGGTGCTTTCTGCACCCTTAAGATGATTTGGTTGGTTGAGAGGTGCTTTCTGCACCCCTAAAATAGAACGATAAAGATCTGTTCCTTTCATTTAATATTTAAGGTATGCATTATATAACACTAGTTTTGTAGGATTTATTGTTCTCATTTGTAGGAGTAGAAATAGATTTATTAATACTCACAGCCAATTTCTAATTCTATTTTTAATTATATTTGTCTAAAAGTAGATTATATTGTTTTTGTTTTTAGACAGAAATATTTGATTTTTAATTAATTTTGATAAATTTATGTAAATTATATTGTTTTTGTATTTAGTCAAATGTATTTGATATTGTTTTTGTTTTTAATAAAAAATATTTGATTTTAATATTGTTTTCATATTTAGTTAAATATATTTGATTTTTAATTAATTTTGACAAATCTTAATAAATTTTATAAAATTTATTAAGATTGTGAAAAAAAAATACAAATTATATTGTTTTTATTTCTATTTCTAGTCAACAAATATTTGAATTTTAATTAATTTTGACAAATTTACATAAGTTTTATAAAGTTTATTAAAATTTTGAAAAAAATAAATTATTAAATTAAATATTTTGAAAACAAAAGATAAAATTTGAAATTATCATTACTATTTGGTTTCTCCTATAAAATAAAATGATGTTTGGTTTCTTCGTGTATCTGCGCCTTCCAGACTCATGTTTTTGCTGTTGTGTGAGGTATAATGATTGCTACAGGTCTACTTGGGGGTGTAATGTAAGTCGTATAAGGTTGAGAAAG
Organism: Pinus tabuliformis; assembly: GCA_031772625.1. NCBI lineage: Eukaryota > Viridiplantae > Streptophyta > Pinopsida > Pinales > Pinaceae > Pinus > Pinus tabuliformis. The sequence goes on along the minus strand of CM062819.1, from coordinate 286,540,742 downwards.
TATTTACAATTCCACTGAAAAGGAGACATAACCGCAATACACCGGAATTGCTGTGATAAAATGTCTGGCCATGTAACCTCGGCGTTTACAGACTTGGCAGATGACAATCATTTCAACAGTGATGATAAACAGACGTTGCTGCCAAGTGGAGGGACAGATGCGGAGACTCTTTTCGAGAGTGATGATAGGTGGATGTCACAACTAGAGCAAGCGACCGAATCTTATAACGACAAACAACCACGAGGATGCATCACACCATCCGCTGCATGGCCGACTAAATCTAATTCCAGCAGTGATGAAGAACGACAAAAGAAGCAACTGATACAATTACCCAACACTAGAGAATCACGATGTCGATGGATCACCGAAACGGAATGGAGTGATTATATTGAAGAGGATCCCCGTTGTCCTCATCTTCGTAACAGATCGTCGTCCATTGTATCAATATTTAGAGTCCCCAAGTTCCTGAAAGACACAAAAAAGGAAGCATATGTCCCTCAAAGAGCTTCCTTGGGTCCGTGTCATCACGGAAGTATTGAGCTTCCTTCAATGGGCCATCACAAAGGAAGATCCATCCGTAGAATGATGAAGAGATTCAATGCGAATAAGAACCTCCCAGTTGATCCAAATGATATGGATTTCGCTAATCGTGCAATGGAGGAGACCCTGAAGCTGGAGAAGGAAATTAGGGATAGCTACGAAGAAGATATCGATTGCAATGGACAGGAACTCGCTCGGAGGCTGTGTTTGGATGGTTTCTTCCTTATAGACGTATTAAGAACTCTGGGTGGGGACAATCTCTCTAGAGAGGAGGCAGATGAGTGCTATGACCCTATTTTTGGGGAAAATAAGCTTGAATATGCTGCAAAAGATGTACGAAGCGACCTTTTTGATTCTTGGAAATCAAATCCCTTTCATCGTTCTCCTAAATCTACTACAGTTGGAGCTGATAAACTCGACCGTTGATGTCCAGGAGAAGCTTATAAATTTGTCGAAAGTTATATTGGATTGGTTCAACACCTTCGACAAAAAAAGAACATGATACAAAGCAATGGTCATGTCATCATCATCATATTTTGGGTTTCTTTCACACTGCAATTACATCTCCACCTTTGAAAGAGAATGAGTTTGTCATCTACATGGACTGTTGTGGAAAGCAGTGCATTATAAAGCTCAAAGACAAAAGCAAAGAAATGAATGACGCCAAAATAATCCCTCACGCAATAGAATTAAGAAATGTTGGGATCAAATTTAAATCAAGGCAGGGAGGCATCAATGAGATTGAGTTTGAGAAGCTCAGGGCCACCATTTTTCTTCCCCCAATCCGTATCACAGACACTGCAGAGATAGTACTCTGGAACTTAATCGCTTTTGAGATGTGCAAGCCATCTCAAATTAATTATGTGAGTTGTTACGTCACTCTCATGGACAACTTGATTGACTCAGAAGAAGATGTGGCTTTGCTAACAAGAATTGGCGCCCTTACACGCGCTGGGGAGTGACAAAGAGGTTGTCAACCTTTTCAACGGTCTATGCAAGGGAGTCACTGTGTGTATGGAGGATGTCTTTGACAGACTGACGGAAAACGTCAATGTGCACTACAAAAATAAAATCAAGGTTCATATTGGCATGTTTGTGCACTACAATAATGGAATGAAGGCTCATATTTCCAAACTTGTGCAGGATCATTTTTCATTGCCTTGGAAAGATTTAACTTTAACGGCGTCAACTGTCATACTGTTTCTCACCGTACTGCAAATGATTTTCACAATTATATCGACATATAAGAGCTAGTAGTCCCTCCCTGTTGTGGGGGAAAGTATCCAACTCGGAATGACCCTAACCCACTCTAAGGGTGACAGTTCCTTAGCAACAGCTGAAAGCAAAGCTATCTAAAGTTACTTCTTTATGACATGCAAGAGATAAAAGGAAGAGATCCACTTACCAATGTCTTGCGCAAATGGTCGATCCAATCTCCTCTATTTGTCGCTTGCTCCCAGCTCCAAGTCTTTTCACGGGCCCAGCTACACGAGATCCTGCAAACAAGACAAAGAAAGGAAACTACAAGAAGCATGCATTCATAACTGATTCAAGGATTAGCATAAATCAAATACGCAAGTAAGATAATACATCATTGAAACACATGCGAATAGAAGAACCTCAAATGCTTTATTAATATATGGAAGTAAGGTTCAGGCGGTGATACAACCATGAAAGGTCCAATCCAGCATCACCTTCCCGACGGAGAGAAATCTCTTCTTCACCTCCCTCAAGCAATCACCCAATGCTCACAACTGTAAACCAACAGCAATTCTTCGCACTAAATTCCGCCCTCTAGATCCCATGGGATGAGATCCTTATATAGAGTTTTGGAGTGAAGATAAGTCAGCTTGATGTGTGACTTGTTGTCCTCTTCAACTCCAGTTGTTCTTCAGTCCTTGAGTCCACTCGGAGTTTCTACCTTCCACTTGGAGTTTTAGAACCTCTTTACTCATCATTAGGCGAATCTTCTGATCCAAGTGTCATTTTGGAAGCTTCCTGGGCACTGGCACATTGAGAAAAGATTCCTCGCCCAGCGCAGGTAGCCTTTGTTGCACTTGCTATGCAGCGCAGGTACACCATAGAGCTTTTGACATTCAGCGCAGATGCTTAGTGGAGCAGCTGCTTTGATCCAAAATTGACCTGTTTTTGAGTGTTTTTCAGTGGAGAACTAATTTGCAGTGCTGTGGTTTGCTGACCTTGTTCCTCTAAGGGTAAGAACAACATGTTTAGGGACTTTGGATCCCTTAGATTATTGACATTTCATGCTCTATGCTGTAAGGCACAAAAATGTCTATAACAGTTGCCCCCTAAAGTATGAGGTCGTTTATCGCGTGAAATGCTTTATTAGGAGGATCTGAAGTTCATTCAATCGTCGGGAGGTGACCTGTAACAAAATACAATACAATACATTATCTTTTCATACTTTCTTTTCATGATCTAGCTGATGCGGGCATTCCCCTTGCTCAGCTTTATAAATACATTTGCTGTACATAAACAGACGATCGTCTGATAATAGACTGATAATTCTCTGCTTTTAATTATCATCCTTTTAGTAGGATGATCATCTGCTACACATGTCTATGTTTTTATCTCCTGAATATATATCGCAGCCCGGATGGATGAAACTAGATCTGGGGTCTTCAAACTTGTCCGATCTTCACTCTAGTACAAGTCGATCCATGTGAGAATTTCTTGAAGTCGAACATGGAAAGACATCGCTTGATTACCAGTCAATAATGTAAATTGTTAACAAGCGCGAGAGGAATCACCGATAATGATGATGACCCTCAAGGTACTGCAGCACAATTCACGTGGTGTGAATATAGGATCTGACGTCGAACACCACGCAAAGTCTCCTGGTCGAAGGTCATTAATGTATACCTATCGCCGGAAGTGAGAAACTTGCCATTGAGGCATGCAAGCTTCAAAGTACTGAGGGGGTGTTCCTAGATCAACTTCTTGGATAATGAGCTGATGTCGACAAGAAGTGATCCGTCAAAGGAGGGCCTTAATGAATCCCACATCAGTGACACGGAACGGAGCTAGTGATGATGGTGAAAACGATCTGTGACATATGATTCAGGGTGGCGGTCATGGAAGGATGAAAGATGATGTACGGTAGTGGATGGGACCCGGTTGACACTTTCTGAATGACATCTCTTGAACATATAACGACACTGATGTGATGGATCGGTAGCATTACCCCATGTATGGATGGTATGGCGAGACCATGGTGAAGGGACCGGTGAATGATAATAACCCAACCCGATATTTACGGAGGCAAAAGTGTCATGTTCAAGAGCGACTTGCTACCATTAAGCTTTGAGGTTCTCCCAATTTTTCCCCAGTCATTTCTGACCAGTACCTCTTTATTTTTGTCAAGATTGAGGAGGATAACATATGCTTGTTCTATAACCTGCCCTTCGGGCAAGCCCATTGCTATGTTTTAACGAGCCTAGCGATAGGGAAACTCGTTCTCGTCTAAAGACAAGTTTGTCGCTATTTAATGTTTTTAACGAGTCTAGCGACAAAGACAACTCGGTCCTTTTCATTTTTAGAGAGTCTAAAAAGGTACATAAAGTTAACTCCAAAGGCCCTTTTGCGTCATCTAATCCCTTAAGTCCGAAAAAGTATAAAACAATACAGAAGGGATGAATGTTCGATAGCTTTATCGAGCCGAACTAGACAAGCGCTCGATCTTTTTGTGCAATAATCCCTCAGGTCCAAAAATATTAAAATCTAGAGGAGGGATAGCTCTTCCGGTCTTTTTAACGAGCTGGAAGGCCAAAACTCGGCAAACTTTTCATATTTTACGAGTCAGTGAAAAGAGCTCAAAGAAGACTCGTATTTTGAGGAACGAGTGATAAACAGGGATAGCAGCAGATTCCAGGTACAGGTTGGAATTTTCCAATCACGGCAGTATTACAAGGATGGCTAGGTGGGATCACTCTTCGCAGCTGTTCCTCAAAATAGGTAAACAATCAAGTGGATGTGAATGATCGGCCAAATGAAAAGTGGAGGTGACGGTGCACAAACACGACCAAGGCTTTTATGGCTGATGAATTTACGGTCTCAAATGGTTATTTACCAGTTCATTTTTTCTGGATGAGCTTGAACTCTGGGGGGAAGCTTGCTCACATGCTTATGTTTATTTTTTAACGAGCATGAAGTCCGCGTTAAAACTGCTCGGTTCTTGCGTTTATTTTTTAATGAGCATGAACTTTGCCAAAACTGCTCGTTTGATAAAGTCAAATTCATATTTTACCATGACTAGTTTTTCTTTTCCAGAGATAGTACTGTTTTCATCAATTCGCTGCAACAAACTTGTTAGAAACGGATAACATGAAGTAAAAATACTAATATTTCACTTTGAACTACGTAAAAAGAAATTTAAAAGATGTTTTTACCTCTCATTTTACCATTTCATGTGCATTTGGTTTGTTGGAGCTTTGGAGGTGCCTCTTCCCCTCGATTTTTTACCAGCTTATTTCGGGAGATTCTGTGGACGATTTTCAGTGTCGTTTCCACCAGGTAGGAGCTAAACCCTAGCTCTATCTTTTCATGGTCTTATTTCTCAGTTTTATGCTTGTTTTCCTGCCCCCATGAGCCTCTGGGGTTTCTCTAGGGCGCTCTGCCATCAGCGCAGGTGCCCTATATCGAAACCTGCGTTGGGGGTTCTCATTTTCAAAGGCAGTTTGTCTCCCAACGTAGGTGAGACCCTTCCCCACCTGCGTTGGGCGCAGAAAACTTTTGGGTTGCATATTTTTCATGAAAATTTTGCCATTTTCTTTACCAAGTCAGGGATCTTACTCCTCCTCTTGTTTGTTTTGCAGAGTTTATTGGAGCAGAATGACCCTTACGTGGCGAGAACGAGAGCATGAAGAGGAGGACATGATTGCCCTCCATGATCCTGTTACTGTGAGCGCGTTGCGGAACTGTGGCTTGCTAAAATTCTTCCGTATATCTAGCATGAGGGCACAGATACGTTTACTGCAGTACCTTCTTGATGCTTGGGATCCTGTTAACCAAGTGTTCCAGATTAGGGGCAAGTCCATCCCTTTGACCATAGTGGACATTTACTTCTTGACTGGGTTGTCAAGGCGGGGTGCCCCCATTTCCTTGTTCGGTTCGGCCCGAGGGAGCGATTCCGTGAAAGATTATATCCGTCAGTATTGTAGGGAGGGATCCCAGCCGAGCAGAGACGGCAAGGTTTCTATCCGTGATGTCACTGACAGGTCTCTCAGGTCTATTCTGTACACGATTTGTAGGATGGCCGGCAGTGCATCCCCTCATGTTGCCAAAAGGTCATATGTGCAGCACGCCCTGGAGTGTCTTCAGCCGAAAGTTTTTAACTGGTGTGATGCAGTACTGGTTCAGATGAAAAACCAGTTGACCAAAGTAAAGGATAGGAAACTGAAGAATTTTGGCTTTGGTTCAGTTTTGACTGCCTTCGCTTTGGAGAAGATACCCCTGATGCAACCTCAGTACATTGTCCTCGACTTGCCATCTCCTACTGAGCCACGCATGCAGAGGTGGGTCGACCACATGGCTAGACATGTAGGTCAATCTCAGATTACTTTTACTGATGCCTTCTTTAGGTGGTTCGAGCGGCAGGATATGGCTTTTTCCGAGTATCCATATATTGGCATGGATTTCCGAGGTGATCCGGATTTGGTACTACCGGATGGCGAGCAGTGGGGTGATCTTGGTAAATATTTTGACCTTATCACTGTTTACTGTTTTTTATTTATAATGTCCTTGTGCTTTACTCTATCAAGACTCTAATCAAACTCATGTGTGCATGCAGATGTGGGCCCCGTCCGTCCAGCAGTTCGTCCGAGAGTTCCGGCCGCTGCCCCAGCAGGGGAGGCTCCAGGGAGAGCTATTCTCCGTGACCTTGACTTGGCCGAGACTCTTGCAGCTGTGCAGGAACAGGTCGAGGGTCTTACCTTTGGGATTCTGGATGTACGGATTGACGAGTTGCCTCTGCGATTGCAGCGACATACTGCTGGTGTTCCTAGACGATGGTCTCGTCTTCTGCGCATGATCGCACAGGCCGTGGCATGTTATCATGAGCATCACTAGGCTAGGGTGCCCCCCAGCCATTTTTGAGTTTTGGGGTCATATGACTGATTTTGTCTTGGTTACAGAACATTATATGTAAACCGTAAACAGTTATATATATTTTTGATTTTCGGGGTTTATCCCAGTTTTTATGTGATCCATGTATGAAACATCGATGATGCTTCTCTTTTTATCAAATTTGCAAATGTCTATCTAACACATAGTTTGCTAATGAGTCGGTTAATGTGTTTAAGTTTCTGGAAATGTGTTGATATTGGATAAAATCAAACTGTCTTTCCAAGATTTTAACTCTTAGGAACTTGCGATAAATAGCTGGATTTCGGACAGAGTAGGTACCTTTGAGCTGTAGTACCACGAGCTGTGAGTCTAGCCTGACGACTAGCCGGCGTATGCCATGGGTGATGGCATCAGAGAGGAGCTCTATCAACGCGCTATATTCAGCGATATTATTTGTTGATTGACCAATACATACCCCCCTGAAACTCACTAACTCGCCGCTTGGGTCAAAAATGGCCCATGCTGCAGAGGATAGGTTCCTCGAACTACGACTCGCTCCGTCAGCATATCCAACCCACGGTTCCAATGGATTTGACATCTGCAATAAGTGTAAAAAAACGGATTACTTAAACCGGAACAAACGCTTTAGAAAAAACAAAAATGTAACAAAAGCATACAGGTTACTATTAGGCATAGTAACGCTTGAGGTACAACCCGTTGCGGGGTTGCGCCAGTGGAATTCCGTCATAATCTACCAACTCGTAGGCACCTTTTGCTAACACACTTTTAACAATATAAGGGCCCATCCATAAGGACTTGAATTTCCCAGCTCCCAATTTATCGGATTCTTGGTCATAAAGCAAGACCAAATCACCTTCCGAGAAGACACGGGGTTTGACATTTTTGTCGAACTGCGCTTTGACTTGTTTCTTATGGGCTTCGTTGGCCAAGGCGGCATCACGATGGGTTTCATCCAACTGGATTAACTCTAAGAAACGAGCTTCTTCTTCTGAGGTTCCGGGGAGGAGATCAATTGCGAGTTTAAGGGACGAAATTTCACATTGGATCGGTAGGATTGCCTCCAGGCCATACACCAGTTGAAACGGTGTGAACCCAGTGGCATTCCTTACCGATGTTCGGTAGGCCCACAAAGCCGAGTACAGGATCAAATTCCATCTTCTTTTGTGAACCCCCACCATCCTTTGCAGCATGCGCTTCAGGACTTTGTCAATCGCTTCAACTTGTCCGTTAGCTTGCGGATAGTACGGAGTAGAGCTGTCGTGAGACAATCCTAGTTTGGCAGTTAATTCAACCATCATGTGATTGCGAAAATGTGATCCATGATCTGTTACTATGGCCTGTGGCACGCCGAATCTAGCGACCACATGATTAAAAAAGAATAGGGTTGTTGTTTCGCCAGTGTTATCCAATGTAGGCATCGCCTCGGCCCATTTGGTAAAATAGTCAACTGCGACTATAATATACCCACCCATGCCCCCCGGTCGAGGTGGGGTTACATTGCATGAAATCGATGCCCCACTTGGCGAAAGGCCCCACAGCTATTATGGGCTGTAAAGGAGCGGGGGGTCTTCTGGTTTTGCTATCAAAAATCTGACATGCATGGCAACTTCTAACTGCGGTTATGCAATCTTTGAACATGGTTGGCCAGAAGTATCCTGCTCGTAAGATTCTTTGTGCTATAGCATATCCAGATTGATGCCCCCCACAGGTGCCTGAATGACATTCATTCAGGGCTTTTTCGGCTTCCTCATGGGTTAGACACCTTCTCAGGACCGTATCGACACCACGACGGTAAAGCGTATCACCGACGATCATGTAGTCTTTTGCTTGGTATCGAATGCGTTTTTGTTCTGAGTGAGAGGTGTCTGGCCGAAACTTTTGGGTGTGGAGATAAACTATTATATCTCCATACCACTCATCACTTGCTGATATCAGAAACAAACTTTCGTCCACGATCGATTCTTTGGACGTTTCATCGTTGGACGATGATGGGAGATCGCATAATAATTCTGCGAAAACTAAAGCTTTCTTTGATTTGGATTTCACAAATTCCAGATCAAACTCTTGAAGGATAGCTATCCACTTTGAATATTTACCCCCAAGCAACTGTCGCGACAGTATATAAGTCATGGGGTTGCAATCTGACAATACGGTGGTCTTCCTGAAGAGGACATAATGCCGAAATCTTTGTATCGCTTGAACAGCAGCAAGTGCTAGCTTTTCAACATGAGAATATTTACTTTCTGTATCATTTAAGTTTTTACTTAAATAATATATAGGGTGCTCAATTCCGTCGACTTCTTGAACTAAAACCATTGCAATGGTCGTATCTGCTGCAGCCAGATACAGGTTAAAGTCTCTTTGATAGTCCGGGGCGTACATTAATGATGCTTTTACTAGCACTTCTTTCAGAGCATCAAAGGAAGCTTGTGCGACCTGGTCCCAGATGAAAGGTACATCCTTTTTCAAGAGACGGGTATAACCTTTAGCAAGTTCTGCGTAATTCGGAATGAACCTCCTCATAAAGTTTGCTTTCCCTTGGAGTTTCTGAATCTGAAGCAAGTTCGAAGGTGGAGGCAAGTTAATGATTGCCTGCACCTTGCAAGGGTCGAGACGAATCCCATCCTTGGAGACTATAAAGCCCAGTAAACGACCAGAACCGACGCAAAACACACATTTGTGCAGATTGAGTCTTATCTTGTAGTGTCGGCAACGTAGAAATATCGCTCTTAAATGATGCAGATGATCAGTCCGCTTTTGCGAATGAGCTGGAAGATCGTCGAGATAAGGTTGAACGATGTTCTTGATGTCATGGAAAGCATAATTCATTGCTCTCTGAAACGTCGCCCCTGCGTTCTTTAAACCAAAGGGTAATTTTCGATAAGCGAATGTGCCCCACGGACAAATAAATGCAGTCTTTGATTGGTCCTGTGGGCGGATATTAATTTGATTATACCCGGAAAATCCGTCCATAAACGAAAAGATTTCACATCCGGCGCATTCATCAATTATCTGGTCGACGAAGGGTGTAGGGTAGTTGTCCTTTGGACAAGCTTGATTTACATCCCTATAATCGATGCGCACTCGTATTGTTCCTTGTTTTTTCATAATAGGGACAATATTCGATACCCAATCGGTTAGAGGAACCGGGTAGACGAAACCAGCATGGAGGAGTTTTTCAACTTCTGCCTTAATGGCAGCGGCTTTCTTGGGGTGCACCTGCCGAAGCCGTTGTCTTACTGGTTTGACATCAGGATACATCTTAATTTCATGTTCAACGATACTCGAGTCGATGCCTGGCATTTCATCATATGACCAAGCAAAGACATCTCTAAATTCGCGGAAAAGAGCTTTATATATTTCTTGTTCTGAAGGGGAACAACCTTTGCCGATATAAATATTCTCTACAATGTCTGTTTTGGTCGAGATATTTATGGCTATAGTCTCTTCTATATTGGACAGGTTTCTCTCGGAATCCACCGTATTTACAGTATTTGTTAGGAATTCAAATACTGAAGGGTGATATAGGTCGCCTTGAGTATCTTCCTGAGGAAGGGAACGATGGTGGTTATCATCCCATGGTGCCCCCTCAATCAACATTGACTGTAGGATTCCTTCGTCACTTGCATGCACTCGTGACCAAGGATCTAAAGGGGTACCACATTCTCCTGACCTGTCTACCCAAACGCTTGACGAGCGTTGATTTGGGCTCGCCTCCCATGCCTGAAACATTGATTGCTACAATATTTCGATCGGGCTTGGGTGCAAAACCATTGCACGATCCATGATGACTTTGTCTTTTGCGACCTTCGTGGAAGATATCATGTTGCAGGTAGCCACCAATGGTACATTTCCTATGTACATATGATTTGGTAGCGAGAAAGTCCCCATCATCGTGGGGTCTTTCAACAGGCCTACTCCTATATCTTGAATTGAATGGTCGCTTTCATGGATCATGGGAATGCTTCCTGTAACTTGTGAACCATTAAGGAGGAAGTTCTGTTGGTTGATGACCGTAATCCCTCCTTCACACGGGAATGCGATCTTCCTAAAATAAGTCGACACGACAGCTGCCATGGCATAAATCCATGGTCTTCCCAGTAGGATGTTGTAATCCAGATTTCCATCTATGACTTCAACATCAATCTCTACTGTTTTTCCACCTAGTTCAACTTTCAAGTTACTTAGGATACCGTAAGGGGTATATGTCCTACCGTCGAAAGCCTTTAGTGTTGTCGAAGATCTCGAAAAGGTTGGTGACCCTAGCGTTTTCCAGCAGCTCATTGACATAATACATGTCGATGCCCCCTCGTCAATAATTGTTCTGTGAACAGTTTTGTTGAGGGCCTTCACTTGAATAAGGAAAGCTAGTTGAGCTGGTAACTGAGGGTCATACCCTTTGTGATCAAAGGACACAAGATTGGAATCCTTAGGATCAACCCCCCCTATTGCCGATAACAATGCCTGCCTTTGGGATGGACAATTTTGTAGTACTTCTAGAGTCGACATAGCGGACGGCGATTGAGCCAAATCTTCTACTATGTTATAATGTTGCGCCGCTCTGGCACGAGGATTAAACGTCGACTTGTGTACTACACCCTTAGGTGGTTTTATCGTTGATTCTGGCATTATGGGTGGGACAACTTCTGTCGAAGTCGTTGTCGAACTACTAGGTTGATCTTTACCTTTTTCGTTTGACAGTTGCGGATTCCCGTAATCTTTGTTCCTTGGCGAAATCAAAGCATCATTTTGCTGCTTAGAGATCGATAACATTAGCACTTGCGACGGGGAAGCATTTCCACTATTAACCATATTTTGACCTGGATTGGGAAATGGATCAGTCAACACAGCTGGGTTCTTTGGACTTTTAAAGAATCTCTTGAGCTCAGCTTTGTATGGAAAATCTGTTGTCTTGTGATCTTCGTCACATATCATACAAGGCCATTTCTTTTTCCCTTTCTCAGGAGAGTTTGAAGAAGTTTTTTCAGGCGACGGATCATCCTGTTGCTTCTTCTTCCCTTTGTTTTGCTTCTTCTTGCTTCCTGGTTGATTGGTTTTTTTGCCTTTATCTGCTGATATGGCATTTACTTCCGAAGCAAGAATCTCTTCATGGGCATTTCGATCTGAAGTCTTACGGGCTTTCTGAGGTGACGCCTTTTTCGACTTCGCGCTTGCAGTGCCAATCACGCCATCTCCGGTATGAGAGTCAATATTTGATTTAGGAGGTGGAGGAATTGAAAATTCAGGTCTAGGGGCGTCAGGTATCTTGTCGTAGAGCGTGCCAGACTGAGTATATACTAAGTCTAAATATTGAGCACGAGCAATGACTTGCTCCTCTGTTACGACTCCCCCCTTGGCCACATCTTCCGTTATAGCTGGAAGTAATGACTTTATAAACCATTCGGCTAATAGCTGATCAGGAACGTATGTTTTCACCATCCTACGACGACGACGCCACTCATGTATGTGATCAGATATGTGAGTAGCTGTCGTCTGTTTGAAGTTGGTCAGTATCTCTGTTCCTATTTCATTCCTGATAGGTAATTGAAAATGGGTTAAGAAAGTCGTGGCCAAGGAGCTGAAATTGTCGAAAGAGGCTCTTGGCAATTCTATATACCATTTGGCCGCCGGACCCGTCAATGTCCTCTGGAAGAGGCGAAGTCTTATTGAATCATCGTTCAGAGTGTTCGATGAACACCATAGATGAAAGGTCATGACGTGATTTGACGGGTCTTCGCCCGGATTTCCATTGAATTTAGGAATGTCGGAGGGAAGTTTGTGAGGAATCGCTGGCCACCAAGGGGCATAAGCAATCGGATCGTTTGTCAACCGATGTAAATCGGGTAACTCTAGAGTTGCCACGAATGGCAGCTGTTGACTCAGATTAGGCGAAGCGTACCCAGGATACGAAGGGATCGCCTAAGCAGTTGGTCTTTGCATACCGGCATAATGTATTTGATGCTGGTATGATTGATACGGTTGGTGGACTACCCCACTGTAAAGTGGTTGGTTTTGACCGTATTGTAGGTACGGTTGTCCATTGTTCGCAAAAATCTGCTGCTCGGTACCTTGGTACACTTGCTGGAACTGCGGTTGTTGATACTGCACCAACCATGGTTGTGATACCATTGGTTGTTGTGCGATGCTTACCACTGGGCCAAGATGAGGGGTAAGGGTACCCGTTTGTGCTTGTGTCGCCCCGCCAGTCGGCGATTGTGGTTGGGTTGCAGGGTCAAAGGGTTGTTGCATTACAACCTGAGAAAACTGAGGTTGACACGCAACAGGTATCGTTTGAACTTGCGACACAGTCACAATTGCTGGTGTCGTCGGGATGTTCGTCACAGGCATCTGTTGTTGCATAGAATACACAACTCTTGGTTGCTGGGGTAGCATAGGTATCCAACCACTTGTAGTTATTCCAGTATAACCTGAGTATGGTTGTGAGCTCCCGTATGGGTAACCTCCCGGAGGGGGTAATGAAAAAGCATATTGCCCCCCATACGGTGGTGGTCCGGAACCGAGAGGATTTATTACACCTCGAGGACCGGATTGCCCAAACTGATTTCCGAAAGGATCAATCTATTGAGTTCCAACATAGGAGTTACCGGGTATTATCCCGGGAGAACAAACAAGAACAGACCATACTGTCGTCATGGCCCCCGAAGGGACCCCCTCCAGCTGTTGAGAGTTAGGGACAGATGGTATGCCAGCGAACATTGTCGGAATGACTGCAGGGAGTTCTGCTGTCGCTGTGTCATTCGGCACAGTCCTAGATGTCGACGGTTGTTCAGACATTTTGAGTCTATCCAATAGATTGCCTAGTGATTCTTCAGGAACTTCTCTGGGTGATAGGCTAGCTTCTGATGCAGTAGGAAGTAGAGTGATCCCTGCTCCAAAATGCGTTGGAGTAGTTGCTTGCGGATCTTCTACAATTTCTTCTATTGCGATCAGACCGGGTGGAAGAGGAAGACCGTCAGGTCCGTAGAATATTTCTGGTGCCGAAGAAGGGGTTATTACGACAACGACAGTTGTTTGAGGAGCAAGACTCTCTGAACCGATCACTGATGGAACTGATTCAGTAACACAAGCATTTGCTCTCAGACTAGGATCAGTGTTATTGTCCTTCTGGGGCTGTTGAACTTCTTCAATAGGGGCAGGGTTTCCAGAAATGTTTGGAGTAACCGGAACCTCAGATGTCGTCGGAACACTTGTTCTAACTTTGACAGGAGATTTGGAACCAGTTGAACGAGATCGCTTTGCCCGGGTTGTTTTCGATTCCGGAGACAAAGACGGTTGACTCGTACGCCTCCGCGAACGACGGTTCATCGATTGACTTTCTTCCATGGTTGCGGATTACTTAATCAACCAACAATGCACAGGGTAAAATGTGTTTTCGAATTGAATTAATTTTAGACGCTTTTTAAGACACAACTTGCTTTTTCACTTTTTAAGAGTCGAGAAAAAGCTAAAGATGACTCTAGTCTCCTTCGATGTATTAACGAGCCCGAAGTGACAAATGCTCGGATGGACTTTTTCAGTTATAGAGTTTGAAAAAGGCCAAAAGAAACTACTCTGGAGTTCTAGGCAGAGGGTGTGCCAAACCTTTCGCGAAACCACGGAATACGTTTTACGGTACGAGTGGTCGATCTTCGTGAATGCTGTGTTCACTGCATCGCAATCAGTAGGGCGGCCGACACGGCTTCCTATGGATAAAGGCTTTGTTCCTATAGGGGTCTCCCAATATACGCGACGGTACGCGGGAGCACAAATCCGTATTAGTGCTATCGTCCCTCAGGAGGAATCACCCACCTTCGTAGAGATCGACAGTCACTATGTTTAAAGACGCCGGTTCACGTCTCTACCTGGACCTCTACTATGTTTCGTTATGTTTCAAAGAATTGTTAGATAAATTCAGTTCTTTTTAGGTTGATCTTGCTTAGCAATTTGCCTTTATGGATCACCACGTGATGTATGATACAACTCCTAAATGCATTCTAAGAATGATAAGCAAGCTTTTTCAATTCTTTCAACTTATGAAAACCTTAACTACTGAAGGAAAAGAAAGACATCATCTTTTCAAACAGATCATAGAGCACACACTGATGCACTTTTCCTAAATCGACATGCAAACTGTCAAAATGCACATGCACAATGCAAGTATTTCTTTTCTTCTTCCTTAATGTTGATGTATTACAAAAAGAAAGCTGTTGTATAATTTCGAATTCAATTTCAAGCGAAAGCAAACAAGTTTTTGTCCAATAATCAAAAGAACACCTTAAGATCCAACTCGGAATGACCCTAACCCACTCTAAGGGTGACAGTTCCTTAGCAACAGCTGAAAGCAAAGCTATCTAAAGTTACTTCTTTATGACATGCAAGAGATAAAAGGAAGAGATCCACTTACCGATGTCTTGCGCAAATGGTCGATCCAATCTCCTCTATTTGCCGCTTGCTCCCAGCTCCAAGTCTTTTCACGGGCCCAGCTACACGAGATCCTGCAAACAAGACAAAGAAAGGAAACTACAAGAAGCATGCATTCATAACTGATTCAAGGATTAGCATAAATCAAATACGCAAGTAATACAATACATCATTGAAACACATGCGAATAGAAGAACCTCAAATGCTTTATTAATATATGGAAGTAAGGTTCAGGCGGTGATACAACCATGAAAGGTCCAATCCAGCATCACCTTCCCGATGGAGAGAAATCTCTTCTTCACCTCCCTCAAGCAATCACCCAATGCTCACAACTGTAAACCAACAGCAATTCTTCGCACTAAATTTCGCCCTCTAGATCCCATGGGATGAGATCCTTATATAGAGTTTTGGAGTGAAGATAAGTCAGCTTGATGTGTGACTTGTTGTCCTCTTCAACTCCAGTTGTTCTTCAGTCCTTGAGTCCACTCGGAGTTTCTACCTTCCACTTGGAGTTTTAGAACCTCTTTACTCATCATTAGGCGAATCTTCTGATCCAAGTGTCATTTTGGAAGCTTCCTGGGCACTGGCACATTGAGAAAAGATTCCTCGCCCAGCGCAGGTAGCCTTTGTTGCACTTGCTATGCAGCGCAGGTACACCATAGAGCTTTTGACATTCAGCGCAGATGCTTAGTGGAGCAGCTGCTTTGATCCAAAATTGACCTGTTTTTGAGTGTTTTTCAGTGGAGAACTGATTTGCAGTGCTGTGGTTTGCTGACCTTGTTCCTCTAAGGGTAAGAACAACATGTTTAGGGACTTTGGATCCCTTAGATTATTGACATTTCATGCTCTATGCTGTAAGGCACAAAAATGTCTATAACACTCCTGTCTTTTCAACCTTCCAAAAAAATAATAGTAAATGATTTGTCATCGGTTATAATAGATAGGATTGAACTTTGGTTGTAAATGTTCCTTAAGTGATGTTTATTGAATGTGAGATAGTTTAAGTGATGTTTATTGAGTATGAGATAGGAGAGGGAGTTTTATGTTGGAGATATAGTAACTCCCTCTCTTATCTCATACTCAATAAGCATCACTTAAACTATCTAACATTCAATAAACATCACTTAAGGAACATTTACAACCAAAGTTCAATCCTAGCTATTATAACCGATGACAAATCATTTACTATTATTTTTTTGGAAGGTTGAAAAGACGGGAGGGACTACTAGCTCTTATATGTCGATATAATTGTGAAGATCATTTGCAGCACGGTGATCAACAATATGACAGTTGCCGCCGCTAAAGTTAAAGCTTTCCAAGGCGATGAAAAATGATCCTGCACAAGTTTGGCAATATGAGGCTTCATTCCATTATTGTAGTGCACAAACATGCCAATATGAACCTTGATTTTATTTTTGTAGTGTGCATTCATGTTTTCCGTCAGTCTGTCGAAGACATCCTCCATACACACGATGACTCCCTTGCATAGACCGTTGAAAAGGTCGACAACCTCTTTGTCACTCCCCAGCGCATGTGTAAGCGCGCCAATTCTTGTCAACAAAGCCACGTCTTCTTCTGAGTCGATCAAGTTGTCCATGAGAGTGATGTAACAACTCACGTAATTAATTTGAGATGGCTTTCACATCTCAAAAGCGATTAAGTTCCAAAGTACTATCTTTGTAGTGTCTGTGATATGGATTGGGGGAAGAAAAATGCTGGCCCTGAGCTTCTCAAACTCAATCTCATTGATGCCTCCCTGCCTTGATTTAAATTTGATCCCAACATTTTTTAATTCTATTGTGTGAGGGATTATTTTGGCGTCATTCCCTGCTTTTCTTTTGTCTTTGAGCTTTATAATGCACTGCTTTCCATAACATTCCATGCAAGATGATAGACTCATGCTCTTTCAAAGGTGGAGATGCAATTGTAGTGTGCAAGAAACCCAAAATATGATGATGATGATGACACGACCATTGCTTTATATCATGTTCTTTTTTGTCGAAGGGGTTGAACCAATCCAATATAACTTTCGACAAATCCATAAGCTTCTCCTGGACATCAACGGTCGAGTTTATCAGCTCCAACTGTACTAGCTTTAGGAGAACGATGAAAGTGATTTGATTTCCAAGAATAAAAAGGTCGCTCCATACATCTTTTGCAGCATATTCAAGCTTATTTTCCCCAAAAATAGGGCCATAATACTCATCTGCCTCCTCTATAGAGAGATTGTCCCCACCCAGAGTTCTTAATACTTCTATAAGGAAGCAACCATCAAAACACAACATCCGAGCGAGTTCCTGTCCATTGCAATCGATGTCTTCTTCATAGTTTTCCTTGATTTCCTTCTCCAGCTTCAGGATCTCCTCCATTGCACGATTGGTAAAATCCTTATCATTTGGATCAACTGGGAGGTTCTTATTCGCATTGAATCTCCTCATCATTCTACGGAGGGATCTTCCTTTGTGATGGCCCATTGAAGGAAGCTCAATACTTCCGTGTTGATATGGACCCAAGGAAACTCTTTTAGGGACATATGCTTCCTTTTTTGTGTCTTTCAGGAACTTGGGGACTCTAAATATTGACACAATGGACGACGGATCTGTTACGAAGATGGGGACAACGGGGATCCTCTTCAATATAATCCTTCCCTCTCTCCCCTTCTAACTCCATTTCTTTGTCCCTCCCTCTCTCCTTGTCTCTCTCCCTCCCTCTCTCCTCCTCTTTCTCGTCCTTCCTCTCTATCCCTTTATCTACCCTCATCTCTCTCTATTAGGTCCCTATAATACTAGTGTATGCCCCCATTATTATTGTCATTGTAGTTGTTATTGTTATTGTTGTGCCCTTACAGTATTATTGTTATGTCAGCTTTGATTATATTGTGACCCCTTAGACTCCTATATATAGAAAGGAGGTTTTGTCATTTGAATCATGCAAGAGTTGTTCATTTGTGTAATGTAAAGGAGGTTTCCCCTTCAAAGAGGCTAATTTTGAAGCCATTTATCTCTTTTCTTCTGTTTTGTGAGCTATTTGGATAACATTTGGTATCAGAGCTTTGGATTATAGGGTTTCACTGCTTCAAAAAGGTCATCGGGGATTTTTCACTATAACTTTTTTCTACACAACTTCAGACTCTGAAAAATAACCTATTTGAGACAAAATCTCGATGAACTTTGTCTAAATTTTAGATTGTTTCTCACTATATTTTCGGAGATATGACTCAAGGAATTTAGGGTTTTGGCACGCTCCTGAATTCCATCTCAAATAGGTGACCTTGGAAATATTGTCATAACTTTCTTTGCAAGCATTGGATTCCAATTTCCTAAAAAATGACAGAATGAGGACAAATGTATTTTTTTGGGTATCATTTGCAAGGCCAGAGGTTGAAACAATAACACACGGAACTTCGTACAAGTTTGCTCCACTGAACCAGTCTATAATGAGGACATTATGGGAGATTGGGCATAACTATTTCTTGGAAAATCCAACCTTCATCAGACTTGTGGGGTTGGAAAGAGGATTCAAAGGGTTACTAGAGGAAAATATTTCAGACCTTAGAGATCTGAAATTAGAGAGATACAATACATTGAATATCAAGATCCTACAAACAAGAAAAATGGTGCGTAGTCTTTTTAAAAATTTGCATGAGTTTTGTTTGAAAAATAAGTTTGAAGTAATTAAAAGGGCATGGTGAAGAAAATTATTTTTAATTTATGCCCTAAAGAAAAAAAATGGCAACACATAGTAAGCAACTTGAAATATCTACTATGACTTATGAAGAAGAGGAAGAAATGCAACATGATATTTCAAAATCACAAGACCAACAAATTTCACTCTCACAAAAAGTAACAGAAGCTAAGATGGATAGTTTGAAGAATTGCATTGAAGCTAATATGGATTGTATTGAAGCAAAAATAAAAGGCAACATTGAAGATTTGAAGAAAGACATGGAATATTTGAACAGAGATTTGGCAAATTTGCTACAAGAAATGTTTCATAATAGCAAAAAGGTAGTAGAGGAAATTCATGATGAGAACAAAAGGAATGTTAATCGTGTTTTCATAGACTCTAACATTGGATTGGATACCCACCATATTCCAAAGGTCGGTATGAAGAATTTTGATTCCAAGGATTCTGTAACATGGATACTATAGATGAAGCAATATTTTGATCCTCTTAATGTTAAAAACACACAAAAGGTACGCATTACAACTTTATATTTAGAACTCAATTAGTTTTTATGGTATCGATGGTTTTTGTCTCATAAACAAATTGTCACTTGATCAATTTTTACGAAGGAAATGATAGCACATTATGAGGATGCAAAGACCTACACCTTATTTAGCGAATTGATAAATCTCAAACAAAAGAGTTCAATAGTCAAGCACATTGAGGACTTCCAAAAATTCAATAGAAGGGTAAATCATATTCTAGAGGAGCATAGGATTGATGTATTCATAGGGAATCATAAGGATAACATCCAACATGAGGTTTTCCTTTGGGAACCTAATTCATTGGAGAAGGCATTCAGGTTAGCAAGAAAAATTGAAAGAACAATTATGGCAACAAGGAAGCCTACCACTCACAACTATAAATATGGAAGTGTGGTTGCTCCTAGCCTTCCAAAACCTACAAGGTTGACACCACAATAATTGGAAGAAAAGAGAGCAAAATGGCTTTGTTACAATTGTGATAGCAAATGCACTAAAGGCCATGAGTGTGCTGAGAAGAAACTATTTTACATCCATTGTGAAGAGGACGAAGAAAGGAACAAGAAACATCAAAAGAAGAGGATATACACCAGGAACCAACCCCAGAGAAATAAGAAATGAATTCGACCATATCTTGTAATGCATTGGTAGGAATTAGCACTCTCCAAACTCTCAAGATAGAAGGAAATATCAAGAAGAAAAAGGTAACAATGTTGATTGATTCGAATGGTACCCATAATTTTATTCATTGTAAGATAGCCAATGAATTAAATTCCTTCTTATATTGAGCACCATAGTGTCAAGAAATGGTTGAAAATGGAGGAACCATAAATTGCTTTGGAAAGTGCCATAATATTAAGCTATCCATGGGAGAATATGTATTGAATAGTCCAATAATTTCCATTCCAATGGGTGGTGCTGATGTTGTACTAGAAGTCCAATGGTTACAATCTTTTGATACGAAAACTTATAATTTTTAATAACTTTTCTTGAATTTTTTCTGGGAAGGAAATGAAGTTGAATTAAGGGGTATCGCAAGGAAACCAGGAAAGATAAACAGTTCTAATAGCATGACAAAGCTTCTAAAGAAAGAACAACAGGGCATAATTTTACAGTTATGTTCACTGGAGGTTCAAAAATCGAAATCATCTATTTCTCTAGACCTCCAGAAAGTCGTGGGCAATCATTCCAAGGTATTTGAGAATCCTAAAGGCCTCCCACCTATTCGTGATCATGATCATGTTATTCATTTGATTCCAGGAAGTAGTCCTCCAAACATCAGGCCTTATAGATATTCATATGCCCAAAAGAGTGAAATTGAACGTATGGTTACAGACATGCTAGAGGTTGGTATAATTCTACCATTTCAAAGTTCTTTCTCTGCTCCAATAATATTGGTGCACAAGAAGGATGGATCTTGGCCCATATATCTGGATTATAAGGAGCTCAACAAGCTCACAATTAAAGATAAATTTCCCATTCTTGTGATTGATGAATTATTGGATGAATTACATGGAGCAATTTACTTCACCAAGTTGGATCTTCATTCAAGATATCATCAAATAAGAATGAAGACTGAAGACGTTTCGAAAACAACATTTAGAAATCATGAGGGTCATTATGATTTTTTTTCATGCCTTTTGGCTTTACCAATGCTCCTTCTCCATTTCAAGTTTTGATGAATTCCATTTTCAAACTGTTAGAAAATTTGTGTTAATATTTTTTGATGATATACTAATCTACAACAAGTCTTGGAAGGATCATGTTCAACATGTTGACAGGTTGCTCAAGCTATTGGAGGATAAAAAATTATATGTAAAAACCTCCAAATGTTTCTTTGGAGCACAGGAGGTGGAATATCAGGGTCATATTGTATCTCATGAGGCTGTTAAGGTAGACCCTTACAAAATTAAAGATATTAAGGAATGGAAAATCCCCACATCCATAATGCATCTATGAGGATTTCTTGGGTTGACAGGATATTATTACGAGTTTGTTAATAACTATGGGAGAATAACAATGCCTCCAACAACATTATTGAAGAAAGATACATTTTCTTGAACTCCATAAGAAACTAAGGCCTTTGAGCATTTTAAAGAGGAAATGTTCTAAGCATTGGTCTTAGTTATGCTAGACATTATACAAACCTTTATTGTGGAATGTCTTGCCTCAGGACATAGAATTGGTGTTGTTTTAATGCAAGAAGGAAGACCCATTGCTTTTGAAATCCATCCAATCAAAGGAAACTATTTACACAAAGCTATTTATGAGAAAGAAATGTTGGCAATACTACATGTACTTAATAAATGGGGACCTAATCTAATGGGAAGACACTTAAAGGTAAAAACAAGTCATGATAATCTTGAATACCTTATAGAACAAAAATTATCTTCAGAAGAGCAGCAAAAATGGGTCACAAATATGTTTAGTTATGATTTCGAAATCATCTAAAAAAAATGAAAGAAAAACATTGTTGCAGATGCACTCTCAAGAAAGGATGAGGATGTGGAAGCATTGTTTTGTTCCATTACTATTATCCAACCAGATTAGATAACAAAATCAAGCGATGAATGGAAGAATGTTGTAGTAGTGTGGGCACTCATTCAAAAGTTGCACCAAGGTCCCAGTATATTTGATACATTTAGCTGGAAAAATAATTTGTTATGGTACAAAGATCACTTATACCTCTGTAATAATTACCAACTCAAACAAAAGATTCTTCTGGAATTGCACATCTCTCCCTTAGGAGGGCACTCTGGATTTTTAAAACATTACTGCAGGGTTAAGAAGGAATTTTTTTGGGATGACCTTAAATTTGATATTCAAAAGTTTGTGGTGGAATTTTTAGTTTTCCAACAAAATAAAGCTGAGACAATTAAGATCCTAGGGCTGTTACAACCTTTATCCATTTCAATTCAATGTTGGGAGGAGGTTTCAATGGATTTTATCACAGGTTTACCCAAGTCCAAAAGAAAGAATGCCATCATGGTGGTAGTTGATAGACTTACCAAGTATGCACTCTTTTGCACATTATCTCATCCATTTAAAGTTAGTACATTTACTACTGCATTTATGGAAAGAATACAAAAGATACATGGAAACCCAAAGATTATTGTAAGTGACAGAGATCCCATTTTCACTAGAAATTTTTGGACGGAATTATTTTCTTGTCTTGGTACTCAGTTAGCTCATAACTCATCTTATCATCTTCAATCTGATGGAAAAAATGAGATAGTAAACAAATGATTGAAATGATATCTTCGTTGCTTTGTATCTAATAAACAAACACAATGGGTCTAGTGGTTAGCTCTGGCTGAATGGTGGTATAACACTTCCTTCCATATTGTAGCAAACATGACTCCATTTATGGAACTTTATGGATATCAGCCACTGTCCACAACATCATCTTTAAGAGAAAATTCTAAGGTTCAAGCAGTGGAAGATTACATCAAGCATCAAGAAGAAGTTCTCTAACTCTTAAAGGATAACCTCACATTGGCACGGAATGGAATGAAACAACAGGCATATCAACATTGTAGTGAAAGAAGTTTTGATGTAGGTGACTGGGTATTTCTACGACTATAATCATACAAACAATTGTCCCTCAAGAAAGCTAAAAAGAAAAATAAATTAGGACCAAAGTATTATGGTCCATACAAGGCGTTGCAAAAGATTGGTACTATGGCATACAAATTGGAGCTCCCTGCATCTTCCCAAGTGCACCTATTTTTCCATGTTTCATGCTTAAAGAAGGTTATAGGTGACAAAATCCCATTTCAAACAATATTTGCAAAACTTGATGAGGAAGGAAAAATCATAATGGAACATGAAGCAGTCACAGAAACAAGAACTTGACAACTACG
Source organism: Pinus tabuliformis (assembly GCA_031772625.1). NCBI lineage: Eukaryota > Viridiplantae > Streptophyta > Pinopsida > Pinales > Pinaceae > Pinus > Pinus tabuliformis. The sequence goes on along the minus strand of CM062819.1, from coordinate 286,517,605 downwards.
AAACCGATAAATCTCAGAGTATCTCATCAAGTAGAAGAACTTAACTGCTAGAGATTCCACATGGGAGTATGAGAATTTTATACAGAAGCATCTAGAATTACTCAAGCATTGAGGACTACATTTTTTTTAAGGACAGGGGCTTGTTAGCTCCCTATAATACTAGTGTATGCCCCCATTATTATTGTCATTGTATTCCTTATTGTAATTCTTGTGCCCATGTTGTCGCCATATTGTTATTAGCGCCCCCATAGAAGCCCACTATTTTTATAGTTGCGCCCTTACATTATTATTTTTATGTCAGCTTTGATTATATTGTGACCCCTTAGATTCCTATATATAGAAAGGAGGTTTTGTCATTTTTTAAGGATAAGGGCTTGTTAGCTCCCTATAATACTAGTGTATGCCCCCATTATTATTGTCATTGTATTCCTTATTGTAATTGTTCTGCCCATGTTGTCCACATATTGTTATTAGCGCCCCCATAGAAGCCGACTATTTTTATAGTTGTGCCCTTACATTATTATTTTTATGTCAGCTTTGATTATATTGTGACCCCTTAGAGTCCTATATATAGAAAGGAGCTTTTGTCATTTGAATCATACAAGAATTGTCCATTTGTGTAATGTAAAGGAGGTCCCCCCCTCGAAGAGACTAATTTCAAAGTCGTTGATCTATCTTTTCTTCTATTTTGTGAGTTGGTTGCATAACTCTCTCTCTCTCTCTCTCTCTCTCTCTCTCTCTCTCTATTTTCCCTCTAATCTTGTCACTTTCTCCCTCCCTCTCTCCTCTCTCTTTTACTCTCTCCCCTTCCATATTTGTCTCCCTCTCTCTTAGCCTTCTCTCCCTCTCTCACTCTCCTTCTGTCTCTCTTCATTCCTCCTTTCCCCTGTAATTTAGTTTATCTCCTTCAATGAAAGCAATCAAATAGGGTTATAAATCACCATATACACTGAAATAAATGCATCTAGGCAAGAAATATTCTTCCCTCTCCCCCCTCCATATATATTTATATCTCCCTCCATCTATCCTTCTCTGTCTCTCTATCTCCATATTTATCTAATAAGGGGGTTGTACTAATAACAATAAGGGGTTACACTAGTAGTATAGGGGCCTAACATGCCCCTCCTTCAAAAGGTGTTGTCCTCAACGCTTGAGTAGTTCTTGATGTTTTTGTATAAAATTCTTGTCCTCCCATGTGGAATCTTCAGCGGATAAGTTCTTCCACTTGATGAGATACTCTGAAATTGATCGATTTCATGGCTGTCAGGTTCTTATTTCTGTGACTACTCCAAGTTCCAGTATGATTTTTCCTTCCTCTTCAATTTCTGGCAATATTGTTTGAATTGGGATCTTTTGCAACTTTTGAATAAGTGGCCATACTTCTTCGTCCTTCTTCCATTCATCCCTTGCTTCTTTTATCCAATCTGGTTGGATAATAGAAATAGCACAAAACAATGCTTCCACATCCTCATTCTTTCTTGAGAGTGCATCTGCAACAAAATTTTACTTCCATTTTCTATAAATGATGTCAAAGTCATAACCCAACATATTTGTGACACATTTTTTCTGTTCTTCTAAAGATAATAGTTGTTCTAAAGATAATATTTGTGACACATTTGGTACGGTCACCATTTCTTAAGTGCATGTAGTATTGCTAACATTTCCTTCTCATAAATAGCTTGCTTGAGATGTAGCAGTAAAAATACTCAATCACCTACATCGAAACACTTTTCACTACAATGTTGATCTACTTCTTGTTTCATTCGATTTTGCACCAAAGTGGTGTTATTTTTTAAAAGTTGGAGAACTTGTTGTTGATGCTTGGTGTGATCTTTCACTGCTTGAACCTTTTTTTCCTAATATGTCCTTCTACCTTTAGAGTTTGAGGAGTGGTAATTTCTTCCAATCCTTTACAAGATATGGTCGGATTCATTTCTTGATGCTCGATGTGATCTTTCACTTCTTGAAAATTTTTCTTCTTGATATGTCTTTCTATCTTGATAGTTTGAGGAGTGGTAATTCCAGCCAATGAATTACAAGATATGGTTGGATTGATTTCTTCTTTCTCGATGTGATCTTTCACTTCTTGCACCTTTTTTTCTTGATATTTCCTTCTATCTTGAGAGTTCGAGGAGTGGTAATTCTTTCTAACGCTTTACAAGATATGGTCTGATTAATTTCTTCTTTCTCTCAGGTTCGGTCATGGGTATATCCTCTTCTTCCTCCTCTTCATACTCTATGTAAAATAATTTCTTCTCAGCACACGTATGACCTTTATTGCGTTTGCTATCACAACTGTAACAAAGCCCTTTTGCTCTTTTTTCTTCCAATTTTTGTGGTGTCAACCTTATAGGTTGTGGATGACTAGGGGCAACAACACTTCCATCATTATAGTTCTGAGTGGTATGCTTCCCGGTTGCCATAATTTTGCTTTCCATTTTTCTTGCTAACCTGAATGCCTTCTCTAATGAATCAGGTTACCAAAGGCAAACATCATGTTGGATATTATCCTTTAAAGTCCCTATGAACACATCAATCCTATGCTCTTTTAGAATATTTTTTACCCTTATGTTCAATTTTTGGAACTCCTCAATGTGCTCCATTATTGAACCCTTTTGTTTGAGACTTATCAATTGGCTAAAAAAAGTGTTGCTTTTTGTATCCTCATAATGTGCTGTCAATTCTTCCGTAAAAATTGCCCAAGTGATAATTTGTTTACGAGAGCAAAGTCATTGATACCATACAAACTGATTTGGTTCCAAATATAAAGTTGCAATACGTATTTTTTGTGTGTTTTGCACATTATTGAGATCGAAAAATTGCTCCATCTGTAATATCCATGTTGCAGGATCCTTGCCATCAAACTTCCTCATCTATTTTTGGAATATGGTGGGTCTTCGATCCCACATTAGAGTCTATGAAATCATGATTAACATTTCTTTTGTTCGCATCATGAGATTCCTTTACTACCTTTTCACCATTAGTAAGTATTTCTTGTAGAAAATTTGTCAAATCTGTCTTCAAATCTGCCATGTCTGTCTTCAAATCTGCCATGTCTATCTTCAAATCATCCATTTTATCTTCCATGCCCTTTATGTTAGATTCCACGCCATTTATCTTAGCTTCTGTTAGCTTTTGTGATATTAACATTTGTTGCACTTGGTCTTATAATTTTGATATATCATGTAGCATTTCTTGCTCTTCTTCATGAGTCATGCTAGAGCATTCAGGTTGCTTACTAGGTGTTTGTATTTTCTTTCCTCGGGGCATCAATTACCGATAATAATGCTCTACTATGCCCTTTGAATTCCTTCAAAATAAATTTTCAAACCAAGCTTAAGAAAAAATTTACAAAAATCTACACACATTTTCTCACTTTGTAGGCTCGATATTTCCTCTGATGTATCTCTATACTTTCTGATCATCCAGTTCTGAAATTGCGACTTGCAGTAGCCCTCTGTGTCCTCTTTCCAATGCCACTAGTCTGATCCAAATTCGATTCTCCAAGGAAGAGTTATGCGAAATCTCCCACAGTGACATGATTATAGACTAGTTCAGTAGAGCGAACTTGTACGACGTGCCACGAGTCACTGTTTTGACCTTTGGCTCTGAAAATATATACAAGAAATTATAGTCCATCCTCTTTCTGTAACTTCTTACGAAATCTCAATCCGATGCTCAGAGAGAAAGTTATGACGATTTTCCCCAGGTCACCTGTTTGGAATGTAATTCAGGAGTCTGCAAAAAGACCAACTTCCTCAGATCATATCTCCGCAAATATAGTGCGAAAAGCTCTGAAATTCGTACCTGAGGTTCAGCGCGATGTCTTCTCAAAAGAGTTTCTTTTAGCTTCTAAAACGTCGCAGGAAAAAATTATAGCAAAAATGCCATGATGACCTATTTGGAGCAGCGAAACCCTAGAATCCAAAGCTTTGATACCAAATGTTATGAAACCGGCTCACAAAAAGATAGAAAAGATAGATGAACACCTTAGAAATAAGTCTCTTCGAGGAGGCAATCTCCTTTACATTACACAAATGAACAATTCTTGGATGATACAAATGAAAAGACCTCTTTTCTATATATAGGAGTCTAAGGGGTCATAATATAATCAGAATCAACATAACAATAATAATGTAAAGGCATAATAATAACAATAATGGGCTTCTATGGGGCAGAATAGTAAAAATATGGGCACTACATGGATACATCAATATAATAAGGGGGTTGTACTAATAGCAATAAGGGGTTACATTAGTAGCACAAGGGCCTAAAAAAATAAATCTGACCATATTTTGTAATGCATTGGCATGAATTACCACTCCTCAAACTCTCAAGATAGAAGGATATATCAAGAAGAAAAAGGTAATAATGTTGATTGATTCGGGTAGTACCCATAATTTTATTCATTGTAATATAGCTAAGGAATTGAATTGATTCTTATATTCAGCACCAGAGTGTCAAGTGATGGTTACAAATGGAGGAACCATAAATTTATTTGGAAAGTTCCATAATATCAATTTATCCATGGGAGAATATGTATTGAATAGTCCAATGCTTTCCATTCCAGTGGGTGGTGCTGATGTTGTACTAGGAATCCAATGTCTACAATCTTTGGGTACAATATCTTTTAATGTTCAAGAACTTTTCTTGAAAGTTTTTTGGGAAGGAAAGGAAGTTGAATTAAGGGTTATCGAAGGGAGTCCGAGAAATATAATCAGATCTAACAACATAACAAAGCTTCTAAAGAAAGAAGAATGGGGCATAATTGCACAATTATGTTCATTAGAGGTTCCCACATCGAAATCATCTATTTTTCTAGATCTCCAAAAGGTGTTGGACAATCATTCCAAGGTATTTGAGACTCCCAAAGGCCTCCCACCTATTCGTGATCATGACCATGCTATTCATTTGATTCTAGGAAGTCTTCGTCCAAACATCAGGCTTTACAGATATCCCTATTCCCAAAAGAGTGAAATTGAACATATGGTTGCAAAAATGCTAGAGGCTGGTATAATTCAACATACTCAAAGTTCTTTTTCTACTCCAGTAGTATTGATGCACAATAACGATCACGGTGCATTTGTTTAGATTACAGGAAGCTCAAAAAGCTCATTATTAAATATAAATTTCCCATTCCAGTCATTGATGAATTATTGGATGAATTACATGGAGCAATTTACGTCACCAAGTTCGAACTTCATTCAGGATATCAATAGATCAGAATGAAGACTGAAGACATTCTGAAAACAACATTTAGAAATCATGACAGTCATTATGAATTCTTGGCCATGCATTTTGGCCTTACCAACACACCTTATACATTTCAAGGTTTGCTAAATTCCATTTTCAAACCCTTCCTTTGAAAATTTGTGTTAGTATTTTTTGATGATATACTAATCTACAACGAGTCTTGGAAGGATCATGTTGACAGGGTGCTCAAACTATTGGAGGAGAAACAATTATATGAAAAAACTTTCAAATGTTTCTTTGGATGACAGGAGGTGGAATATTTGGTCATATTGTATCTCATGAAGGTGTTAAGGTAGACCCTGGCAAAATTAAAGCCATTAAGGAATGGAAAATTCCCACATCCAGAAAGAATCTGCGAGGATTTCTCAGGCTGAAAGGGTACTATCACATGTTTGTTAAGAAATATGGGAGAATAGCAACACCTCTAACAACATTACTGAAGAAAGATGCATTTTCTTGGAATCGACTATGTCTATAACTTAACAACCCGTCCTAGAACTTACCAAATAACAACCCATCCCAGAACTTATCAAATAAAAACCCATCCCAAAAAATAAGGGTCAATAATACTAAGCCTAAAATTGTGAAGTAGAAACTTACCTGTGAGTTCTCGTGATCTCGAACTAATTCACCTTCTCCACCAAGCCGTTGAATAATTATGGAATCTCTCCTTCTCCACCATCCAACAACACAATAACTCGACAAGCAACCAACGTAGTTGAGTTGCTAGTCCACTTAATATTTTTCCTTAAATCCACCTCTGAAATCAATGTGCAGTGCATATATATAGAAGTTATGCACATATACAAAATATATGCATATACGGAAGATATGCACATATACTGAAGATATGCATATATGGAAGATATGCACATATACAGAAGACATCCATATACAAAAGATATGCATACAAAAATATGCATATATATGGAAAATATGCATATATACAGAAGATATGCATATATACAAAAGATGTGCATATACGGAAGATATGTATATATATGGAAAATGCTATTATGGAAGAAGTGCATATACAGAAGTTACGCATATATCTTTATTTTTACTTTTATTTATAAATTTTTACATAGTAAGTGGCCAAATTCCACACATATTTTTCAATCTATTTTGCTAGTTTTTGCCAATCACATAGCTTAATTAGTAAAAGAGTAAGATTTCCACCTCTCTTTAGTCACACTTAGTGTAGTAGGAGAAAGAGTACATGGCCCATTATCCGCACATAATTTCTTTTTCATGCAACGAATAAATGAAATATAGTGTAATTAGGAGGATATTGCAACGGATCATCGAACCTCTACATCTTATCACACTTTGCATGCTCACTTGATCACTTTCACATAGTTACACACAACACACTAAGCTTCTATAAGCTTTGTATTAGAAGGTATCTAGTTTCCAGAGCTTTTGATACATATTTTATTTTAGCTTACATATAACACCCTAAAGAAAAGTAAGACCCTTAAAAGCTACCATAACTTGAACCAACTAAATTCCCCACAGGGGCCACCAAAGAATTTATAGTTCAAGTTAGGACCATTTGGGTTAGGCATCCCATAATCTGTCACGATCATGTTACATATTTGTGCCCTCCATATATGCACAACTTCAATATATACACAGATATGGAGGTCATCTTTTGTATAGAATATCCACATAAACATAAGCCATATATTGAAGTTGTGCATATAGGGAAGATGGTCTCCATATATGAACAACCTCTATATATGCACATAGATATATAGTCATGCATATATAGAAGATGGCTTCTGTATATGCACAACTTCTATATATGCACATAAATATGGAAGCCATCTTCCATATATGCATGCTTCCATATCTATGTTCATCTATAGAAGTTGCGCATTTACAAAATATGACTTCCCTATATGTGCATATTATGTATGTGCGCACACACACACACACACATGGAAGAGGGTATATACATAAGATGGCTTTCGTATATACGTACTTGCATATCTATGTCATAGAAGATGCAGATATAAAGAAGACATATATTTCAGTTGCGCATATGTGGAAGTTATAATTCGTATATGCATGCTTCCATGTGTGTGTGTGTGTGTGTGTGTGTGCATACACAAACTTTGCACATATACATAAGATAAATTCCTTATATGTATGGCTTTCGTATATGAACATATGTATGGAAGTGTGCATATATGGAAGATGGCCTCCATATATGCACATAGATATCAAAGTATGCATATACAAAAGATGACTTATGTATATGCACATAGATATGGAAACCATCTTCCATAGATGCACACTTCCATATATATGTGCATATACAGAAGCTACTTATTGTTATCGAGAAAACTAGTGTCCATTCAGAGCTGCTAGTTCCACTAAGACGGCTAGCTATCTTAGAAACAAACAGATTAAAGTTGTGTTTTCTTTGATGAGAGATAGATGAGAGAGAAGCAGAGAGCATCAACTTCAGTCTTTTGCTAGTCTCCTTGCGTGTTTCCTCTCTCCTTTGATAAAGCTTTCGCCATTCCTTCTTCACTTGTCCCGCTTCAAAGAACACCTATAGAGTCAAAGCAGCATAATACCATTAAAGCATAGAGATCTATCACCATAAATAATGTAGGATCAGATGTACATTAACCATATAAATGCATACATAAATAAGATTCAGAGATATAGAAGCATATGGAGGAAAAATCAAATAGCTTTATTGATAGAAGTAGTAGAAGAGAGGATTACAACCAGGCTGTCTGATCCAGCATCATCCTCCAAGCATGAAAGCCCTCTTGACCTCATACAAAGCAAGATCACCCAACAATGTCTTCAAAGAGAAACCAACAACACTTCCTTGCAAATTATAAAATTCCAGCCTCTGGATCTCTTGGATGAGGGATCCATATATAGATGTTTTCAGGAGAGTGAGTCAGCTTCTGGGATTTTGATTAGTGTCAGTTCATTGATAGTTCTTGGTTCCACTTGGAGATTTTAGATCTCTTACTCATCCCTGGGCGAATTCAGAGAGGCAAGTTTCATATGAGTAGTTTCTAGAAGATTCTCTGGGTTTCCACCTAGCACACTGCTTCTGCCATTTATCTGCTCTCACTCATCGCACCTTACAGAAGGGCTTTCTAGTATGCATCGCACCCCCGGTGTGTAATAGGTGAGATGCATCACACCCTATGCATGGAGCCGTCTGTATGGTCTTGTTTTGACCCGTTCTGAGTAGTTTTTCATGGAGAACTTCTAGGAGATGATGTAATAAGCTGACTTTGTTCCTTTAGGGTGTGAAACAACATTTTTAGGGGTTTAGAAGCCCTTGGTTTATGGACATATGTGATTGGGGTTGCAGTGCCCAAATATGTATATAACAGTTTCCCCCTAAAGCATGAGGTCGTAAATCCTTTTGATGTCGAGTGAAATGATTTATAATGAGGATCCGAGGTTTTTCGAACTAGAAGGTGACCTGTAATAATATACAATACTATATGTTATTTTCACAATTTTTTCATGATCTAGATGAGGCGGGCATTCCCATGCTCAGCTTTATAAATTCATATTCATGTACATAAGACAGACAATCGTCTGTGTGGCAGACTGATGATTCTAGTAGAGCCATCATCCTTTAGTTTGGATGATTATATGTGCAGTTGTGATGTACATTTGATGTCTTTATTTTCCTGAATATATTGCAGCCCGGATGGATGAAACTAGATCGGGGGTCTTCAAACTCGTTCGATCTTTGCCCGAAGTACAAGTCGATCCATGTGAAAAGATGTTTTGATGTCGAACATGGAGAGACATCACCTGGTTACCAGCCAATGATGTAAGTTGTTAACAGGCGCGAGAGGAGTCACTGATAATGATGATGACCTTCAAGGTACTGCAGTACAATTCACGTTGTGTGAATATATGAGCTGATGTTGAACACCACGTAAAATCTTTCGGTCGAAGGCCATTGATGTAAACCTATCGTCGAAAGTGAGAAACTTGCCATTGAGGCATGCAAGTTTCAAAGTACTGAAAGGGTTGTCCCGAAGTCAGCTTCTTGGATAATGAGATGATGTCGACAAGAAGTTACCTGTAGTAGGAGGGCCTTAATGAATCCCACATCTATGACATGGAACGGAGCAACTGATTTTGCGAAGGTGAAAACAATCTGATGATACAAGGTTCACGGTGGTGGTCACGGAAAATGGAGAGTGAAGGTATTGCAACGGATGAGACGTTGGCTAGGTTGGTGAATTCTCTGAGCGACTTCTCTTAAACATAACGAGGACACTGAAATGGATTGGTAGCGTTAACCCCAAGGTGGATGGTATGGTGGACCAATGGTCATATGATCAGTGAACGGAATAACCCAACCCGACTCAATCATGGTGACAAAGTGAAAGTGTCATGTTCAAGAGTGACCTGCTACCAAAGAAGCTTTTCAAGTTTTCTTCCCCTTTTTCCCTAGTCATTGCTAACCAGTACCTCTTTATTTTTGTCAAGCTTGAGGAGGATAACATATGCTTGTTCTATAATTTTCCCTTCGGGCAAACCCGTCGCTATGTTTTAACGAGCCTAGCGACAGTGAAACTTGATCTTGTCTGCATGGACAAGTTTGTCGCTATTGTTTTAACGAGTTTAACGACAAAGATAACTCGGTCCTTTTCAATTTTAAAGAGTCTAAAAAGGGACGTAAAGGCAACTCCAGTGGTCCTTTTTCATAATGTAATCCCTTAAGTCCAAAAAAGTGTAAAATAATACAAAAGGGATGAATTTTTGATAGTTTTAACGAGCCGAACAAGACAAGCGCTCGATCTTTTGGTGTAATAATCCCTTAGGTCCAAAAAGATTACAATCTAGAGGAGGGATGGCACTTCCAGTCGCTTTAACGAGATGGAGAGGCCAATTTCTCGACAATCTTTTCATATTTTACAAGTCAGATGAAAAGAGCTTAAAGGAGACTTGTTTTCTGAGGAATGAGTGATGTTTTCGATAGCAACTGGTTCCAGGTAAGGTTTGGAACATTCCAATCACGACAGTGGAAAGAGGGTGGCTAATAGAATCACTCGTCGCAGCTGTTCCTCAAAAGGGTAAACAATCAAGTGGAGGCGTATGATCGGCTAAAAAAGAGTGGAGGTGATGGTGAGAACACGACCAAGGGTCAAAAGCTGATAATTATGCGATCGCAATGATTATTTACCGAAGGTGGGGTTCATTTTTTTTTAGGAGCTTGAAGTCTATGGAAACATTTGCTCATTGCTAGGTTTTTTTTTTGACGAGCTTGAACTTCGCGTAAAACTGTTAATGGCGAGGTTTATTTTTTAACGAGCTTGAACTTTGCGTAAAACTGCTCGTGCCAGTTGTATAATAAGGATGTCTCATCAGTAGGTTCATTTTTTAGGGAGCTTGCCCTATGCGCAACTTTGCTCCTGAGCCTTTGGTATGCAAGCTAGGAATGACCAACTACTGTCCTAGGGGTTAAATAACTACTAAGGTTAGGTAGGATAACTTCTCGATGGGAAACATCTCCTTTACTTTGCCGTTTCCATTGGTCCCGGCAAAGGTGAATGGTGGATCAAACCAATCACCTAACTTAATGAGTTGAAGTTAGTAAAACTACGAGGTTAGAGTTACGCTTGTCACTTTTCACTTGAGTATGAAAAGGTTTGCATGCCCCCAGGTACAAAGTAGATTTTCCAGGTCACCATATGGAATTTCTCGCATTAGCGAGATTGTTCCATCCACGTTGTAGACAAAACCTTCCTTGGTGATGTCCATCGAAATGGAAAAAGGTGACTGTTATCAGTCCCAATCACATAACCTTTGATGGGGGAATATTTTTCCAGTCCAAATCCATTTTCCTAAATGGACAGGGGTATTAGACTAGTCATATTCCTACACGGAAACCTATCTTATATCTTGGGTTTTCCTCTCGAAGCAGACCAGGGCACATGCCTCTTGGGTTTAGTCACATTTACTGAATCACTCGACTTCATCAGGTGGATTGACTGGAGATTGATGAGACATTCTTTGTGCGAAAAGACCAGTTAGGGATGGCATTTGACTAATAGCTGTGTTTGAACCAGGAAATGAAAGCTGGTCAACTAGGTGGACCACCCTGCCTTCATGTGGAAAACACATCACTCGGAAAAGTGAGGAAACGATAGCTCCCATACTATAAATGTAGTCACGCCCAAGGAGAATATTGTAATCTATAGGTCCTTGGACTACCATTACGTTCACATAAATGGTTTTCCTTCTCAAAGTTATAGGCAAATTTGGAAGGATCCTTAACGGTCCACTGTTTCCTTTGTTGAAGCCTGACAGATTTCGAATCTCAGGCAGAAGCGATCGTGAACCAAGCGTTTCCAAGTAGTGGAGGAAAGGATACTCACGAAAGCCCCTTCATCTATGATAGTACCAACCATGATCATTCTGTAAGCTTGTACTATGATTCGGAATGGTACATTAGATGGTAGGCGGGGTCCCCCTAGTAGATTCTAATCGAAGGAAATGACTAGATTGCTTGGAGGTGGGACTGAATAAACGGTCTGATAAGTCTCTGACGAACTTGCTTCCTGTTGTAAAGGAATGGGTAGATTGCCCCCGTGTTCATCGGAGTATGTGTTTACGAAAAGAATTTGAACGGTGTCGTTCTCATTCTCTTTGGTGACAGTATCATCAGAAGGTGGGTCCTCTAAAGACAAGATTGGGTCGACTGCAGTCTCGACCTGTTGACTTTGGTCCGGTGTGGACTCAGAGGGTCTATCTCCAATTATAGGTGCTTCCACTGACAACAATGGTGTGTCAGTCGGATTTTCAACTAGCGACGGACTCGGCAAGAGTTTCTTGTATCCAGGAGGAAGTCGCTGCGGTGATGTAGAACAGTTATCCAAGACTTTTTTATCTTTCGTCTAAGAAGGGACAACGGTGGAGGGCATGATCGCCTTCACACAGTCTAAAAGGAAATTTGGATCTTCCTTTTTGTCCAATGACTTCGTTTTCACTAGTTGATGGTGTGCTTTCAACATGATCATCAGCGGTTGAAGACACTGGATTGTGCAAGTGGGGAGACCAGTCCCTCAAGATCCATGGGATGCAGGGACAATCTCGATGATAGTGGCCGCCCTTGCAAATGACACATGGAGATTTAGGTTTGGAAGGTGCAGTGTGCGGATTTTCGCTAGATGATGTGCGGTTGCCCCCTTTTCCTATTGGGTTCTTCTTCTTCTTCTCCTTCCCTTTCTTCTTCTTCTGAGTGACTTAGTTTTTAGCATTACTAGCTTCACCAAGAAAAGAGGAAGAAAGAGGGAGAAACAAATGAAGTAGAAGGTGGGGGAGAAACTTCATCTGGTTGCTAATTGGATTGCTGAGGAATTGCGGCGTTTTGAATGACAGAGGTCGAGAAAAGCCAAACTGGCAGGCCAATTGTGAGTCCTAGAAGGGACAATGTAGCCATATGTGGAGCACCAACATCTTCCTAAGAGGAGAAGCGACTAGGATTTCCCCCAAGGGGAAATCCTTGATTGGTAGACTCCATTTCTCAACCTAAAGACCAACGAGGGAATAATGACATTATTCCGATTAAAATAAATTTTATGACGCTTTGACACAACTTGCTTTTTCAATTTTTAAGAGTCAAGAAAAAGCTAAAGATGACTCTAGTCGCCTTCGATTTTTAATGAGCCTGAAGTGACAAGTGTTAAGATGGACCTTCTCTTTTAAGGAGTCTGAAAAGGAATGAAAGTGACTACTCTGGAAATCTAGACAGAGGGATTACCAAACCAATCGCAAAACTGCAGAATACGTTTTATGGTATGGCAGACAATCTTCTTGGACGCTGTGTCCAGTGCATTGCAATCGATAGGGCGGCAAACACGGCTTCCTAAGGATAAAGGATGTAACTTATTGTGGTCTCCCAATATATACTCGACGGTACGTGGGATCACAAGTCTGTAATGGCACTTGTCGTCTCAAAGAGGAGGAATGACCCAACCTACGAAGAAAGCGATAGTTACTAGGCTTTATGACGCTGGAATACGTCTCTAGCCTAGACTTCTAAATGTTGTGCATTAGGTTCCAAAGTGTTTTTATGTTCATTGAAGTTTATTTTACAGTTGATCTTTCTTAAGAAGTTTGCCTTTAAATTTCACTGTGTGATGTAGATATACAATTCCTAAATGTGCAATCTAAGATGATAAACAGTCGTTTACTTTCTTTTTGCAATGAAAATCCTAGATACTAAGGAAACAGAAATGAAATTCTTTCAACATAGAGCAGAGATCACACATTAGATGCACCTTTCCTAAATTAGTTTCAGCATGCAGTCTTAATGCAAATGCACATGCATGTATTGTTTTTCAGTTTTCCTTAATGTGAGAATGGAAAAAAAGAAAACAAAGTATAGATCTGAACTATTCTCTTTCAAAGCGACAATACTAACAATTTTCTTTTCAAAAAATGAAAGTAAAGCCAAGACAACACTTTGCGATTTCGAATTCAAACTGCTTTTGACACTTGAAATACTAACGATTCAAATCAAATACAATGACAAAAGTGTAATGACTCTCTAAAAGAGAAATGCTTTGTAATACTCTTTTTCTCAACTGAAAACGACACTTGCGACACTTTCAAATCAAAAGACAACAGTTCGATTAAGATACTATTTGCAAAGGAGAATTGTAAATGATGAAAAAATGCATAAAAAAACATTCACAATTCCTTCTAATGGAGGCTGAATAATGCAAAGGAAGATGTTTTCAACAGAGATATACTGATCACAGACAGCAAAACTATTGAATAAAGCTGAAGACAATGAAGAAAAAACCAAAATTTGGAGGCAGAAACAGTCTCATCTGATCATCGCACCTGTAACACACGGGAGGTGCGATGCATCCCACCTACAGCACACGGGAGGTGCGATGCATCCAGATTGCCAAGAAGAGACAGTGCGATGGTCCAGGGACGAGACTGAGCTTGGTTTCTGCTCACAGTTTGCAGCTAAGTTCAGGGATTTAGGCTGAGCTAATGATTGTCAGTAAACACAAAGTATAGGGGCTGATTTAATGAGGTTATTTGAGCTACCACCAGGGCACTTAGGATTTTTGCAAGTCAGTTGTTCAGTTCATAAACAAACTTGGAGATGGACTGAAGTGGCGTTGATCTACTTTGCACTTGCATAGCAAATGTAGTTCGAAGGCTAGCTGGCGTAACTTCAGTCTCCGTTTGTAGTTTATGAAGCAAACAAATAGAGACAAGCAATCAAAGTATTCGTTCCCTAGCGGAGTCACCATTTTGTTATCAGGAAAACTAGTGTCCATTCATATCTGCTAGTCCCACTAAGACCGATAGTTATCTTAGAAACAAACATATTAAAGTTACTTGTGTTTTCCTTTATGAGAGATAGATGAGAGAGAAGCATAGAGCACCAACCTCAGTCTTCCGCTAGTCTCCTTGCTTGTTTCCTCTCTCCTTTGATAGAGCTTTCGCCACTCCTTTTTCACTTGTTCCGCTTCAAAGAACACCTGTAGAGTCAAAGAAGCATAATACCATCAAAGCATAGATATCTATCACCATAAATAATGTAGGATCAGATGTACATTAACCATATAAATGCATACATAAACAAGATTCAGAGATATACAAGCATATGGAGGAAAACTCAAATAGCTTTATTGATAGAAGTAGTAGAAGACAGGATTACAACTAGGCTGTATGATCTAGCATCATCCTCCCAGCATGAAAGCCCTCTTCACCTCATACAAAGCAAGATCACCCAGCAATGTCTTCAAAGAGAAACCAACAGCACTTCCTTGCAAATTACAAAATTCCAGCCTCTGGATCTCTTGGATGAGGGGTCCATATATAGATGTTTTCAGGAGAGAGAGTGAGCTTCTAGGATTCTTATTAATGTCATTTCACTGATAGTTTTTTGTTCCACTTGGAGATTTTAGATCTCTTACTCATCCCTGGGTGAATTCAGAGAGGAAAGTGACATATGAGTAGTTTCTAGAAGATTCTCTGGGTTTCCACCTAGCACACTGCTTCTGCCATTTGTCTGCCCTCGCTCATCGCACCCTACAGAAGGGCTTTCCAGTATGCATCACACCCCCCATGTGTAATAGGTGAGATGCATCGCACCCTATGCATGGAGCAGTCTGTATGGTCCTGTTTTGACCAGTTCTGAGTGGTTTTTCATGGAGAACTTCTGGGAGATGATGTAATTAGCTGACCTTGTTCCTTTAGGGTGTGAAACAACACTTTAAGGGATTTAGAAGCCCAAAGCCCTTGGTTTATGGACATATGTGATTGGGGTTGCAGTGCCCAAATATTTCTATAAAACTTATATACAAAAGCCATTTTCAGTCTATGCACTCTTCCATATATGTGTGTATGTGTGTACAGATGCAAAATATGCACATATACGGAAGTCATATTCATTATATCTGAAACTTTTGTAAATCCATGCTTCCGTATTTATATGCATAATTAAAGGTTATGCATATATGGAGACCATGTTCTGTATATGGACACTTCCATACATATCTTCGTATAGAGAAGCCACACATATAAAGAATGCATCTTCCGTATATGTGTAAATTTTTGTATATGCATATATGTGTGTGTGTGTGTATGGAAGTGGAAGTGTGCATATATGGAAAATTTCTTCCGTATATGCAGAAATTCAGTATATTTCTTTTATATATGCTCAACTTTTGTATATGCGAATATATATGGAAGTCATTTTGCGTATATGCACGCTTCTATATATATGAGTGTATATGCAAAAGTTGTGCATATACAAAAGTTGGATCTCGTCAATTCACATATTTTGCACGTGCGCACACACGCACACACAGATATATATATAAGTGTGCATTTATGAAAGATGGCTTTTGTATATTTGCAACCTCTGTATATGCACAACTTCTCTACATGCACATAGATATGGAAGTGTGCACATATGGAAGATGGCTTCCATATATATGTACATATAAAGAAGTTGTGTATATACGAAAGCAGTCTTCCATATATGCACAATTCCATATTTATGTTATAAAAGATCCACATATACATAAGCCATACACTGAATTTGCACATATATGGAAGCAATATTTTGTATGTGAAAACTTATATTATATGTGTGTTTGTATGTCTGTGTGTGTGTGTGTACAAAATCTACATATTTATGGAAAAAGGGTTCCGTATATTCACAACTTTTGTATATGCACAACTTCTATATGTGCACATAGATGAATATGGCTTCTGTATATGAGAAACTTCAATATATGGCTTCTTAATATGTGCAACTTATGTATATGCATGCTTGCATTGATATACACAACATCTAGGGTTTTTTTCTATCTACTATTAAGAATCAATGAAGAAGGAATCTATTTTTTTTTAGCAAAATAGTGGGAAAAGTTGTAATTGATGTATTGAATTTTAGAAAATGGTGGGTACTGAAAGTTTATTATGCCAATAGGTATGGCTATTTTGGAATTAGGCTTGCACAATTTTAATTTAAATATCAATAATTATTAGGTGGATGGTAAGGATTTAACCCCCAAAGGATATTTTATAATACTCTTAACAATGTACAAAACTCAAAGGCTTGGATTTATTTCCTAAGTAGTTATGTTTTTTTTTCCTTCTTAATTAAATTCATTGATTAAAAAAAATTCCATCTAAACGAGTGCTATATGAAATGAGTAATGGTTTTTTGAGCCTGTGTTATTGATAAACCATCGTATTGTCCCATTATATTGTAACAAAGCTATTTATAGATTAAGAATATCTATGATAATGTAGGGGGGAATCTCTATGCTTAAGAATCTTGTTATATGTTCTTTTAAAATTATTTAACTTATATGTTAATTATTTTTATCATTAATAATAACAATAATAATAATTTAGTTATTTTTTATGATTTTTTATGATTTTTTTTTAATAATTCAAAATATCTCATGAGTAATTGTTTTAATAGTTGGTTAGAGTTAAAATATCTTATTGAAATCCCTATGTACAGTTACAGAAGTGGAACTGACGTAACACAACCAATCTGACCTTCTGCACATGTCACAAAACCTATGGGAGCCAACCAACCCTTCCAAGTGATCAAAAAGAGCCAACCGACCCTTCGTGACCTTAAAGGAAAGAGAGGAGATGTTTGCAGGTTGAATTAGGACTCAACCCTCTTTAATGACACAATGCATGATATTCAATTAATTGACATTGAGGCTCACAATGAGATCCACACACAGAATAACCATGGGGGTGGACAACATCAAATTACAAGCAAGTTAGACCACTTTCTTATATTAGAGGATATTCTAAATCGAGATTCTTTTATAGAAGCCATGATTCTGCCTAACATGGGCTCAGATCACTCACCCATCTAGTTACAAATTAACTTACAAGATGTTCCCAAGAACTACCCATTCAGATTCGAAAGTTTTTGTTCAAGAAGTCCAATATTTGTGAATGATCTTTACTAATGGTGTGGAGAAATAGAGGTTGAAGGAAATAGTTTGATGCAATGATTCCAAAATAAATTGGAAGAATTGAATTTGAAAATCAAATCATGGAACAAAGAGGAATTTGGCGATATGATATAGTAAAAGAAGAAATTGGAGGAAAATGGAGGAATTTCAAAGTCAAATCATGAGATAAGGAATATAAGAGTATATGACCATAGAGGAAAGAAGAATCATCCATGACCTAGAAGAAAGGTGAAAACAAGAAGAGAGACTATGGAGATAAAACTCACATATCCAATGGTTGAAAGAGAGTGAAAGGAACACTAGATTCTTTCATCGTTCAATGCTCAACCACATATGCCAAAACCAAATCAACTCCTTATCCACTAGCTATGGGGAGAGAATCCTTAATCACAGGGGCATGGAAGAGGAATTTCTCTCATATTTTTTGAATATTTTGAAGGAGGGCTACCAATATCGTAGAGAAGCTATCAATCAGATCAGAGATGTAATACCAAAGCTAATAGCTATAGAGAAAAATGAAGCCTTAATGTGACCAATACTAATGGATAAAATAGAGTCCATAATAAAGGAGATGTCAAATAATAAATAACCTAGACTAGATGGGTATACTGTAGAATTCTACAAGGTCTATTGGTCATTCCTTAGGGCGGATATTGTAGCATTAGTTAAAGAAGCACACAAGAAACAACATATTTGGCTAAGGATGGATGTAAATTTTCTGACATTGATTCGAAAATAACATGACCCTGAAAACCGAAGTGGTTATAGAACGATAGCCTTATGCAACATTATATACTAGATTATCTCTTATTTCATGGTGTGTAGATTAAAACCCCTTTTGAACTTCATAATTAGGTCGAAACAAACAAACTTTGTAGTGGGGCAAAAAATCCTTGATGGCATAATCTCGACTCATGAAATACCTCACTCTTTGAAAGCTCGACGAAGGCCATGGGTGCTGATGAAACAGGACTTATCGAAAGAATATGATCACTTAAACTGGCAATTCCTCTTTCAGATGCTGGCAATCATTGTATTTTCTGAAGATTAGATATGATGGATCAAATCCATGGTAACAACCTCTTTCTTTTCTATTCTTCTAAACAGATCTCCCTCAAGGAAATTCTTCTCCATATAAAGCTTGAGGTAAGGTGATCCCTTATCCATGTTCTTATTTATTATCACAGTAAAAGACTTGGGCCATTTTCTTCAAGAGTAAAAGTGAAAGGGTCACATAAAAGGAAAATGATCCCTGAAACTGATCTCTCAGTGACACACCAACAATTTGTGGACAATAACATGCTCTTTGGAGAATTGACAATTTGAGAGGCTAAAGTCTTGCATGCTATTCTGGAAAAGTTTTCGCTCGCCACAAGCATGTCTCTCAATAAATAAAAATTAAGAATACATTTTTTAACACCCTTGTGTAAATTCAAAGAGATTTTTCCTGAACCATGCATTTATCGATTGGATCCCTCACCTCAAAGAATCTAGGAGTTCCTTTGGTGGTGAATCCCCTATCAATCGCGTGCTGGAATGAGTTCTATAGTAAATTAACTCAGATGCTATCATCATGGACCTTTCACTCTCTTAATCTTCCAGGCAAAGGTACCTTGCTAAATGCAGTTGTGCAAGCCATCTCAATACATCAAATTTTGGTGATGCATTCCCCTGGGAGTGTCTGTAATGAATTGGTGTCAATATTTAGAAATGTTTTTTGGTCGGGAACAAACACACATAGAAAATGGGCACTGGTATCATGGGAGAAATTACGTTTGCCAAAAATACATGGTGGATGGGGTTGAGAGATCCATAAATTATATATAAGGTAATGGGTGCAAAACATTGGTGGTGCTAGATCCAGGTGGTTTTGAAATATAGAAACAAATATGGAACCAAAAATATCAGAGAGGTGATAACCAACAGGGGATTCCTCGATTAGAACACCTTCCCCTAGGTTATCCAATATGGAATTTAGTCTATAGTAACAGTTATATGGTCAAAGATCACCTTTTTTGGGAAATCCATGATGATAATTCATCCTTCTTTTGGAAAAACTCATGGAAAAATTCCCTAAACCTTAAATAAATCCAAATCTGGATCCCTTCCAAACCTTTGATGTGGTCTCCTAATGTCACTAGAGTAAAGGATTACTAGAAGAACACAAGCATAAATGAGGAGTGGAGACAGTGGAAAATAGAGGCAGACTATTAAGGTTTGGAAGCCATATCAGAGTGGAAACTTTTCAGAGATGTGTTAAAGGAACATTGAGTCTTTCCCTCTTAGAGTCAAGATAAGTGTCGACGGGGGTATAAATTGGTGGGGATGTTTACTATCAAGGAATCCTATTCACTAGTTGTTGAGCACCACCCTGGGCCCAGAGATCCTGTGTGGAGGAAACTTTGGACGTACAAACTCTACCCTAAGGTTTCTCATTTCTTATGGTTTCTCTGTAGAAAACATCTTCTTACTTGGGACCTCCTGCTCAAAAAGGGATTCATTGGGCCTTCTAGATGCCCATTTTATTGGCAACAACAAGAGAATATGGGACATATTCTATACTCTTGCAAAATAGAAAGCACTCTCTTGGAGTGGCTTTTACACACCTTTGGGCATTTGGATCAATCCCCTAATATCCTGGTTGAAACAATAGAAAACTAGTGGATGGCTCTCTTCAAAAAATTTGATTGTTAATCAGGCATGGGTCCTCAACCTAGGCTTCCTCCTTTGGAACATTTGGAAGGGTCATAATAGAGCCATATTCAAAGACCAACAAACTTTTATATAGTAGATTGGGAAGACTACCAAAGACAATTTTAGGGAAATTGTCTTATCTGAGTCCTAGACAGAGGATGACTCGAAAGCTACCAGAGAGGAGGCTTCGATTTTGGAAATTATAGACCTTTCCCCAACTGTGTTATTCCCTATGATTCCCCCTCATTCCAAGGATTTATAAAAGAAAAAACATTCATGGGGCCTCAAAAGAGAATCTAGGCCCTACAAGGTTTGGTTGAATTCTAAGGGATAGATTAGGCCATCCAATGGTTAGATTCATGGGGCCCTGTGGACACACAAAAAATAATGTGGCAAAAGTAAATGCCCTTGGAAAAGGGCCGTATATGGCTAAAAGAATGAACTTCAACAAGATTTCGATTTGGATCAAGGTGATGCAAAAGATTCTCAATGGAGCACCAGTGGATAAAATAATACGAAGTTGGAGACTAGAAGCTTAAATTTATCATATCAAAGACCTTGTTTTATCTTTCCCATATGTGATAAAAACTCACACTAGACAAGATGGAAATAAAATAGTGGATTGGCTAACTAATCAAGGCACCTTGGAGGACTCCCAAGACCTCGCATTAGGCTGACCATTGAATGTGGATTCAAATATAGTGCACTCTTCAGAAGAAATTGTTCACAAGGAGAAGGTCTCCCTGATTGGGATGAGTGTTGCTAATAATCAAAGGATAGGGAGTATTACTCCCCTCACACATGTTGATTAGAATGCAAGCAAGGGATAACAAACGAGCATTGGAAGGAGGCTAGGGAAACATTCTAATGTAGTGATTGGTATAATTACAAGGGCTGTGAGAACAATAGAAAATTTTGCGAGACAGGAGATGAGTTTAGGAACTGCAAGGGCAATTGCATTTGTTGTGGAGAGTATCCTTGGAACCATTTTCTAGTTCTCTAATGGCGGGGAGCATCGTCCTATTGGCACAACAGACAATAAATCACATAGAGAACCAAGAATCTAAAACGTGCCCATCATTTGGGACCCTAGAGTGAATTATTTACGGAAACAAGTAGGGTTCGAAGGTTCTTGGTCTATCATTTCCCCTTCAAAGCATGGATGGTGGTGGAAAAATGGAGTTCAAGTTGTTTTTCGAGGCCCAAGGCCTTCTCTGCTAGTCTTTTAGGTAACAAATATCTCTCTTTTATGTCTTAATTGGGTAATTAAGATTTTCATACACTATATTAAATCCTCTCCCACAAGCTCGTTGAGTTCCTCATCCTCCTCGCTCTGTTGTTGGAGGGAAGGATTAGTGGTGCATTTGATTTTTGGCTTCTCTGAGAAGGTGAGAATTGGAAGTAGGCCCGCTCCGGGTGTTATCTCTTGTCTCCAATGTTTTACAATTCTAAATTCGTTTAAATTCAACACATTTGTGGTGGAATTGGACTTTGGAGCTAGAATAACCTCTCTTTTTCACTACCTAGGTGGTAGGTCGAACAATTAAGGGGTGAAGAGTATGTGGTGCCATGATATTTATTTATGGGGAGCATCCATTAAAGACTTTCATTATATTACTAGAATCTTTACGATGCTCCATGAATAATGCTATCCTCGGTGACGAGGTGGCCATTAGAGGAAATCAAGAGGAGGAAGGGGAGCTAGTATCCCCTCGCAGAGATTCACCCATAAATGTCACCTCTCAATCTTCAAGCATCCCTCTATAGGAACCAACAACAGCTTCAAGCTTGTTTAGACAAATTTGAGGCTCGAATGACTCACATGGAATCCCACATTAATGATGCCTTCCACCATCTAGCTAATAGAGGTACCAAGGCAAATTACCCCAATGCAGAAAATACCCCATGATGAAACCGAATTCCATAATATTTCAATGTGTGTTGTGTGCATTTCATAGTTAAGTAATTATATTTGTATATGATTGTGTCAAACATACTATAGCAAACCTATCTTATCACCTTTATAAATTCAAATTCTGTTACGTCAAAAATGGTAATGTCCTACATAAAACCTGTCCTGATTTCCTAGAGTGAATCTTGGGATCTTCGAGACCGTACAAAATTCCAAAATTTACTAATTAACTGTGCAATTAGTTGGAATCTGAAACTAGGTTTTTCTCGTTATTTTGCAGTGACATAATGTCTTCTACAAACATATCTAAATTCTTAGATTAAGATCCATCTTCGGACACAGATTTCTTCCAATCAAATTATATCAATTATATAACTATGTCATGTCAGTCTTATGACACCTAGGGTAGAGCACGTGAAACCACGCTCGTTAATATATAATGTATGTTCACTAAATATAACTGAAATATAGTTTCAAACGTACTATGAACAAATGTCACTTGTCGTTTCTAGGAATTTACAGGGTAAGTTCCTCAGACAGAACACCAAAGGACACCGCTCACAACCAGATCGCAGATCAATACACCAGTATTTTTGACGTGGTTAAAACCCTCAAAGAGGGAAACAGTCCACGGGCTGAGCCAACGCGGCCACTTCAGGCAATTTACTAATAAAAGAATAAAAATTTACATAAGCTTCTCTCATGCACGGATTACCCTACAAATGACCCTCCATGCGCTTTAAATAGAAATCATGGACCAATCAGGTCTCAAGCCATGGATCAAGTGTTGGTAATACAGAGGAGAGAATGAACGGTCGGATCACTACATATCGTGACCGTCGGATTGCAAGTTACAAAATGTATAAGGTAAAGAAACACATTTTACCTAACTCTATACTAGACCAAGTTGTACTTAACTATTTCCTATGTGTCGGAATATCCTAACATCCGCCCTTAAGAACAACTTGGGATAGGATTGAAGGATTTACAAATATGACACAATAGGAGAAGGATGGAGGCACTAGAGCCTATCCCCCCTTAATGACAACTTCCTGAACTCCAACCATAAATCGAAGTTTAGTGAACTTCGCCTCTGTGAGAGCCTTTGTGAAGATGTCTGCAACTTGATCATCTGTTGAACAATATTTCACTTCAAGAACATGGTCATGGATGAGCTTCCTGATGAAGTGCATGTGCAGTTCAATGTGTTTGCTGCGCTGATGTTGGACTAGATCTTTGCATCGCTGAATGGCACTTTGAATATCACACCAAAGTTTAGTCGGATGCTGCTGTTGAAAGCCAAACTCTGACAGGATCTGACGAAGCCACAAGGCTTCCTTACTAGCTTCTACGGCACCACGATACTCTGCTTCTGCTGATGAAAGAGAAATGGCACCTTGTTTCTCTGCTTCTGCTGATGAAAGAGAAGTGGCACCTTGTTTCTTGCAAGCCCATGTAATAGGTCCTGAACCAAGAGTGAACACATAACCGGCAGTACACTTCCGATCATCAGGGTCACTAGCCCAATCGGAATCAGTGAAACCAACCAATAGAGGAGATGCTTCGGCACTGTAATGAATCCCAAACTGAACTCTACCTCGAACATAACAAAGTATTCTTTTAGCTGCTTTCCAATGACTTTCACATGGGTTTTGCATAAACCGAGCAACAAGGCCAACGGCAAAGGAAAGGTGAGGTCAAGTATGGGTTAGATACAAAAGTTTTCCTACAAGTTGACGGTATAAGATAGCATCAACTTCAGGAGAAGTACAAGTGACTGAATTCACTCCACTTTTTTATGTGCCATCTAAATTATAACTATAGTTAATATTTCAAATGAAACATATTCCTAGTATATTAAATCCTCACGGTTGAGTTAAAAAGTCAACACGCCCTCATCTATTATATAAAACCCTTTGGCTAGTTAAATTTTGATATTAAATTGAGCGAGTTTAATTGAACTTTCTGAAATTCAAGAAACAGTACCGAAATTAATTAAGCTTGACTTTTGTTCTTTTAATTCCAATTATTTGAAAATAAATTAATATAAAACAAATAGACATAAATTAATTTTATATAAATTTAACTTTTGGATATCTGTTCTGTTCTATTTCCCTTTGCATCTGGAAGTTAGGACAGCTCATCTACAAGTTATGATAGCTCATCAACCCCTCAGCATCCAAAAATTTCCTAAGTCAACCCTCTCACTGCAACTCCTGGAATATCGCCCAGAAAGAGAATGATGAAACTAATGGAATAGTGATGACTCTTCATAAGGTGAGAAGCGAAGAAGGATTTATCTCAGAGACTACCCAGAATATCAGCGACTGACCAAGATGGTGAGAAATTGTAAATCTCTGAGTATCGCAGTGAATGCCCAAGTATTTTGGATTGTGAAGATGGGTATTAATCAGTAGAAGCAACTCATGTTGTCAAACATGGCTCACATTCCAATTAGATTCTTACGGATCTTCTACAAATATGAAACGCCAACTTCAGAACAGTCGGGGAATCTTTGAGTTCGGCCCCAAAGCAAAGAGCGACATGATCTCAGTGCCGGGGCTTTCACTGTTGAGCCCCGAAATGGTGAGAGCGGTGAATTTTCCCACATTGGAGAGAAAATGCAGTTGAGCACTGCGGAACACAAACACATCCCCGACCCCCGAAGTGAGTGAATTTTTTGTTCGACGTGTCCACGAAGCCCACCAGGAACTTTCCTTCAATTACGGAAGGCAATCTCGGAGGCTCTAGGATGGAACCGAAGGCAATCTCGGAGGCTCTAGGATGGAACCAGCCCTCTCTTCGCGAAATCGGTGCGAGCTATGGCCACTCCCTCAGTGTTGAATCACAACAGGTTTATGGCAGTGGTCAGCCTGATGTTGAAGCTGAAGGGGTCGACACTTGTATTACCTGGGACGCCCAGAGGCAATGTCTTAACAGGGTTACATGCAGGATGGTCTCTAGGATGGAACCAGCCCTCTCTTCGCGAAATCAGTGCGAGCTATGGCCACTTCCTCAGTGTTGAATCACGACAGGTTTATGGCAGTGGTCAGCCTAATGTTCAAGCCGAAGGGGTCGACGCTTGTATTACCCGGGACGCCCAGAGGTGATGTCTTAACAGGGTTACATGTAGGATGGTCTCTGTTAGCTCCCATGGCCAGTGAAAGCTTTTAGAAAACATCAATTCGTTTCTAAGGCAGAGCTGGGTCGGACATTTCGCATTCCCGTGTGGACCGATTCAAAGAAGGGTTGGATGAGAATCACCCCTCTGATTTGCAGTAGCCTCACATTGTTTGCCCCCTTAAAATAAAAACGATTCGAAATGGATGTGTTGAATCTGAAACCGATTGGATTCAAAATGGATATGTTGAATCTGAAACCTACTGGAAATCTATGTGGCAGCTGTGTTGAAAACGTAATTTCAACAGCGGCCTGAGTTGACCCGTGGAGCAGCAGTTAATGCACCCAAAACCGCTCAGCAAAACCACCAGAGCATATCGGACCGCTTTTGGTCACAAAGTGGTTTCTATATAATTGAGCCCGATATAATATAGTGCAGCCACGTGGTTCTCTGCATACGTAAGCAGAAGTCACTTTTCGGGTGCTAATGTTCATCAGCAAAAGGCCTCCCGATATTCTCCTCCGCCGTCCGATCTGCTCCATCACTCTCCGTCGTTCATCAACCAGAGTTGCATTCGAGCCTGCATCAAATGAATATTACGTGGAGTAAACGTTTTTGTTTGACCAGCACTTCAGAAAATATTTAATGAAAATTTAATGCTAGTCGTAGATGTTAGGTATAAGTTTTAATTTTAATATTTTTATTTCTTACGGAGGTATGGGTAAGAAAAGCTCGTAAGTTTTTTTTATTTTGTAGCAGATGTATCGTATATGAAATATGTTTAATGTGTGTTGACCATTTTTTTTTTACATAACGTGAAGGTGAATATTGCACAGCAGTGCATAGGAGGAGAACGAGAGGAGATTTCCTTCTGAAGATTAATTTTTGTATGTGTGAACGCACAGCAGTGCGAAACAAAAACCCCAGATTGAAATGTAATTTTTGCTGGTTGCCCAAACGAAGGGAAGAATGAAAATTTTATGGTGTGAGTAAATTTTTTTTGTGTGAATGTAATGTAAGATTTACTGCACATGTAAAAATTTATTTTACAGTAGTAAATGTAAAAGGGTTTTACAACAGTAAAAGAAAATGAGAATTTTTCCAGCGGTGTAAATTCTCATGTGGAGACAGAGTAAATGTTTTGTTGAATGTATTTTTGGGTGAATCCCTCTCAACAAAGAGGATGAATATGTATCACACATTTGTTTTAATGAATAGAAATATTTTTATGGTGGTGTAATACTCTGTTCTCGGTTATTTTTTTTAAAGCTTCCCTGTGCACAAAAGATCCTGTGGAGCAAAGGTAACAGAGCATTGCCTCTGTGTGTTGAGTTTCATTTTTATTTGTGTGTTTTTGGGATTTTATCAGAAAAATCACCAACAATGGTATCAGAGCTGGCTTAGGCTCTTTGAAGGTGTTCAAGAAGCTGAAGGGAGGAGTCTTTTGTTGCAGCAGTAAATCTTCTCCAGCAAAGTGAAGTCTCAGGCAAAATATTCATGTATTCCTCAAAGTTTTCTTTTTGTTACTGCTGAAACAGTCAGTTGTTTTAAAATACACAGTCAAGAAATTGAAGCATAGTTCAGAATGCAAGGAATGGATAGCACCAGTACTAGCATGGGTATGTTTAACATCCAGTTCCCACAGTTTAATGGGAAGAACTATGACTACTGGTCAATAACCATGAGAGCTTTATTTATCTCTCAATATTTATGGGAATTAGTTGAATCTGGGTTTGAAGAACCAGCAGATGAAAATGAGTTCAATGCATTAACTCAGGGAGAGAGAGATCTGCTGAAGAGCAATAGGAAGAAGGATGCAAAAGCCATTGTATTGTTGTATCAAGCAGTGGACCAAAGTGTGTTTCCAAGGATAGCAGCAGCTAAGACATCCAATGAAGCATGGCAAACCCTCAAGGCAACCTATCAAGGCATGGAGAGAGTGAAGACAACAAAACTACAATTGCTGAGGAAGGATTTTGAAAATCTGAACATGAAGGAGTCAGACAACATTGACTCATTCTTCACACATGTGATTGGTCTGATCACACAGATGAGGACTCATGGAGAAACAATTGAAGAAAGGAGGATTGTGGAGAAAATATTGAGGGTTTTACCCTCAAAGTTTGATGCGATTGTCACCACCATTGAAGAGACAAAAGATCTCTCAAAGTTTCAGTTGATGAGCTTCATGCATCACTGATAACACATGAGCAGAGATTGAGTAGGAATGAAAACTCATCTCTAGAGCAAGCCTTCAAGACCCAGATGTCCTTTGGAAGAGGAAGAGGTCAAGGCAGAGGAAATAAGAGAGGAAGAGGCAGAAGCCAGAACAAAGGTGGAAGGAACAGTCCAGCAAATGCTCAAGGAAGAGGCAGCAATCCAAATCAGAACCAAGGCCAAGGCAGCAGCCAACAAAGAGGACAACATCATGCTTAAGGACAAAGGTATGAAAAATCCAATGTTCAATGCTATTATTGTAAAAAATATGGGCACTATGCCAGTGAATGTAGGAAGAAGCAACATGATATGAACAATAGATCAAATGCAAATATTACTAGAGAAAACAACAGTCAAGATAATGTGTTGTTAGCTTATAACATGGCTGAAACAAACAGTGAAGACATATGGTTTTTAGACTCAGGTTGCAGCAACCATATGACAGGAAACATAGCCCTCTTTTCTGCCCTAGATAAAAATGTAAAATCAGAAGTCACACTAGGAACTGATAGCAAAGTCTCTATTATGGGAAAATGAGAGGTAAAAATATTTAGAAAGAAGGGTGAGAAGAAAACCATAGCATATGTCTACTATGTCCCTGGAATGAGATGTAACCTCTTGAGTATTGGACAGCTTGTTCAAAAGGGTTACAATGTTTTCTTTGTGAATGATGTATGCACCATCATGGATAGAGCACCCAGCAAACGATGCATTGCTGAAGTGACGATGACAAGGAACAGGATGTTCCCTCTTAGAATAAGGGCAGATTTGAAAAACAAAAATGAAATTGCAGCGGTTACCCAAGAGGCTTTCCAAAATGTGCCAAAGGATGAAAATTGGTTGTGGCACTTGAGATTTGGACATCTCAATTTTGGAGGTCTAAACTTGTTAAGAAGAAAAGGAATGGTAAGAGGATTACCATTGATAGAGAAACCGAACAGCCTTTGTGAAGGTTGCATTTTGGGAAAACAACATAGAGAAAGTTTTCCATCATGTAAAAGCATAAGGGCAAAGGCACCCTTAGAGATCATCCACTCATATTTATGTGGACCGATGCAAGCTCCATCATTAGCAGGCAGCCAATATTTCCTAACATTCATTGATGATTTTACAAGAGAAACTTGGGTATATTTCCTTAAAAACAAAAGTGAAGTGTTTGAGAAATTCCGAAATTTCAAGGCACTTGTGGAAAACAAAAGCGGGCTGCATATTAAAGTTTTGAGAACTGATAGAGGAGGTGAGTATATCTCCAAGGAATTCCTAAGATTTTGTAGAGAAAATGGGATTCACAAGCAATTTACAGCTAGGTACACCCCACAGCAAAATGGAGTTGTTGAAAGGAAGAATAGGACCATCATGGATATGGCGAGGAGCATGCTAAAGGCAAAGCATTTGCCAAATGATTATTGGGCTGAAGCTGTAAATTGTGCAGTGTATATTTTGAACAGGTGTCCTACAAAAGCAGTGTTGAACAAAGTGTCGGAAGAAGCATGGAGTGGGAGAAAGCAAGGAGTCACCCACATGAGAGTTTTTGGATGTGTGGCCTATGCACACATACCAGATCAGCTAAGGAGGAAGTTGGACAGCAAAGGGGAGAAATGTATCTTCATTGGATACAGTGAGGAATCCAAGGCATACAGGTTGTATATCCCATCCACCAAGAAGATTTTTGTCAGCAGAGATGTTCAATTCATTGAAGAGGAAGCTTGGGATGGAAGCATAGAGAAAACAGTGAATGTCAAGAACTGTTTGTCTCATGATGAAGATGATGAGGAGGTGGCTGAAATGCATCCCCAAACAGCAGCGCCAACACAAGGACAGCAAGGGACACCATTGAGGATAAATGAAAGTGCTTTTCCAAGCACACCACAAGGAGGAAATTCAAGTGCATATTCAAGCACTTGCACACCAAATGAACGAGGTAAGAAATTTAAAAATCTAAGTGACATTTATGATGAAGGAATGAATTCCTTATTTGCCTTGTATTGTCATGTTGATGATCCTATTCATTTCGAAGATGCAATTAAAGATAAGAAATGGATAGAAGCTATGGATGAGGAGATGAATGCCATAGAGAGAAACAAAACATGGGAATTGGTTGAGCTACCAAAAGGTAAAGAAGTCATTGGAGTCAAATGGGTTTATAAGACCAAGAGCAATGTTGAAGGCAAAATAGAAAGACACAAGGCAAGGCTGGTTGTCAAAGGGTACAAGCAGCAATATGGGAGAGATTATGAGGAGACTTTCGCATCGGTTGTAGGAATGGAAACCGTGAGAGCAGTGTTGTCCATAGCAGCTCAAAACAAGTGGAAAGTTTACCAAATGGACGTGAAGTCAGCATTCCTAAATGGAGTATTAATGGAAGAGGTTTATGTTGAACAGCCACTAGGCTATGAGAAGAAAGGTGAAGAGCACAAAGTGTGCAGATTGAAGAAAGCTCTTTATGGGCTGAAGCAAGCACCAAGAGCACGGTACAGCAGGATAGATTCTTATCTATTGGATAATGAATTTGACAAGTGTGAAGGAGAACCCACCGTCTACATCAAAGAAAAATATGGTAAAATTTTAATTGTTGTCTTATATGTTGATGATGTTATTTTCACAGGTAATGATGATCAGCTCATTGAGAATTTTAAATCAGTCATGAAAGAGGAATTTGAAATGACTGACATGGGTTTCTTGAGATACTTCTTAGGCATAGAAGTAGATCAAAATGAAAAAGGAAATTTTATTTCACAAGCTAGATATGTAAATCAAGTGTTGGGCAGATTTAACATGCAAGAATGCAAGGCAGCGATCACTCCCACAGTAATGGGATTAAAACTCAGCAGAGAGGATAGCAGTAAGGATTTTGATCCTAGTTTGTACAAGAGTATTGTTGGCAGCCTTATGTATTTAACAACAACTAGGCCTGACATTATGTTTGTTGTTAGTTTAATTTCCAGATTCATGGAGAGGCCAACGGAGGCACATTGGCAGGCAGCAAAAAGAATTTTAAGGTATGTCAAAGGTACCAAAATGTTTGGCATATTATATAGTGTCTCAAAAAGTTCAGATTTAATTGGATACACTGACAGAGATTGGGCTGGAAGTGTAGATGATCGGAAAAGAACTTCTGGTTATGTTTTTCATATGGGTTCAGGAGCCATTTCATGGGCTTCTAAGAAGCAGTCCATTGTAGCATTGTCTACAGCAGA
Organism: Pinus tabuliformis; assembly: GCA_031772625.1. Taxonomy (NCBI): domain Eukaryota; kingdom Viridiplantae; phylum Streptophyta; class Pinopsida; order Pinales; family Pinaceae; genus Pinus; species Pinus tabuliformis. The sequence goes on along the minus strand of CM062819.1, from coordinate 286,486,717 downwards.
GGCTGAATATGTGGCAGCTACAGCAGCAGCATGTCAAGCAGTTTGGATGAGAAGAATGTTGAGGAGCTTAGGCCAAGAGCAGGCAAAAGCGACAGTGATCTTTTGTGACAATAGCTCAGCTATTGCATTGTCAAAGAATTCAGTGTTTCATAAGAGAACGAAACACATTGATACAAGGTTTCACTACATCAAAGAATTGGTGAACAATGGAGAAATTGTCTTAGAACATTGCAGGACTCAAGAACAGGTAGCAGACATCTTGACAAAGCCATTGGATCAGAAAAGCTTTGAATTTTTGAGGAAGTATTTGGGTATGACCGAATGCCTAGCAGTTGAAATTAAATGGGAGTGTTGAAAACGTAATTTCAACAACGGCCTGAGTTGACCCGTGGAGCAGCAGTTAATGCACCCAAAACTGCTCAACAAAACCACCAGAGCATATCGAACCGCTTTTGGTCACAAAGTGGTTTCCATATAATTGAGCCCGATATAATATAGTGCAGCCACGTGGTTCTCTGCATACGTAAGCAGAAGTCACTTTTCGGGTGCTAATGTTCAGCAGCAAAAGGCCTCCCGATATTCTCCTCCGCCGTCCGATCTGCTCCATCACTCTCCGTCGTTCATCAACCAGAGTTGCATTCGAGCATGCATCAAATGAATATTACGTGGAGTAAACGTTTTTTTTTACCAGCACTTCGGAAAATATTTAATGAAAAGTTAATGCTAGTCGTAGATGTTAGGTATAAGTTTTAATTTTAATATTTTTATTTCTTACGGAGGTATGGGTAAGAAAAGCACGTAAGTTTTTTTTATTTTGTAGTAGATGTATCATATATGAAATATGTTTAATGTGTGTTGACCATTTTTTTTTTTACATAACGTGAAGGCGAATATTGCACAGCAGTGCATAGGAGGAGAACCGGAGGAGATTTCCTTCTGAAGATTAATTTTTGTATGTGTGAACGCACAGCAGTGCGAAACAAAAACCCCAGATTGAAATGTAATTTTTGCTGGTTGCCCAAACGAAGGGAAGAATGAAAATTGTATGGTGTGAGTAAATTTTTTTTGTGTGAATGTAATGTAAGATTTACTGCACATGTAAAAATTTATTTTATAGTAGTAAATGTAAAAGGGTTTTACAGCAGTAAAAGAAAATGAGAATTTTTCCAGCAGTGTAAATTCTCATGTGGAGACAGAGTAAATATTTTGTTGAATGTATTTTTGGTGAATCCCTCTCAGCAAAGAGGATGAATATGTATCACACATTTGTTTTAATGAATAGAAATCTTTTTATGGTGGTGTAATACTCTGTTCTCAGTTTTTTTTTTTAAAGCTTCCCTGTGCACAAAAGATCCTGTGGAGCAAAGGAAACAGAGCATTGCCTTTGCGTGTTGAGTTTCAGTTTTATTTGTGTGTTTTTGGGATTTTATCAGAAAAATCCCCAACAAGCTGCTGAGAAACGGATGGTCTCCTCATTCGTTTCGTAGGTCTCCTGGAATCTGAAAGTGTAGAGTTCCACCCACAATGAGTAATAAAACCTCCTCGCCTTTAGTTTTTGTTTCTCCTGATTGCATCAAAACGGTGATTACACATTTCTAATCATTTCATAAAAGAATTTTGGCGGGACTACCAAATTTGAATTCAAAATTTTGGGCGGCACTGTCTAATTTGAAATGTTGGACAGGGACTCGGGGATTGAATGAATGTACGTGGACACATTAAATGAAGTTTTGAAGTCCGAGCAGTGCAGTCATATAAGGTCGTGAACACTGTTGGAGAAAGAAACCATGCCGGAGTCGAGCCATGAACTCTGCCAGAGAAACCATGGTGATGCATGGACATGTATGTTAATCCTTCTATCCACTAAGTCGATCATTGGCGTAGTGACTTGTTTTTAAGAATTTCCGTCATTTAAACCTGTTGTCGTTGGGCACTCGCATATTTATTGCATGATGGCTGAATTTTCATAACCTTTTCATAACAGAATCTTGAACAATGTCTCCCCCCACCGCGTTTAACGTCATCTGGATGTCGTCACCTGCATACGAGTGGTCGTCCAGGTAAAAGGTCTGACAGAAAACCAATTGAAATTGAGACTCCACAACTATGGATGGTAACTGGTTTTCGTGAATCTGATATTGTGGACGTAGGGTTTTATTGAATGGAAAAGGGACATTCATCCCATCTTACTGAATGACAGCACCTTCACCTCATTAATTAATAACTTCCTCATTCCCCGATTCATGAATTGAGGAGAGAGTTATTAAGAATTCCAAGTTGAGGTTTAAGCTAAGCTCACTGCAAAAGAACAAACCCCAATAAGGCTTTCTCTTGAGCAGTGACTTCTGCAAACTGAAAAACTAGATGATTCATCCCCTCTACCTTTGGAAACAATGAGCAAATGGAGGAACCCATTGCTTGCATCACATCAACTGCAGAACTAAAAACTTCCTTCACTGCTTGAATATCAGCCCTTGCAACACCAGTGACTGGAAGTCGAAGAGTTGCAATTTCCAAAGCTTCAACAGTTGCAACTTCTACAGCTTCAACAACTGCTGATAGTGATCATGAATTATCTCTTTTTAGCAATACCCATTCTTATATTGGAACTAAACTTGTTTTAAAAAAAGATTACCAACATATTACCATGAGATTATATGCATCACGAGTGAAAAAATCTTGAACAGATATCCTTTCCCCTCCGTTTAATGTTCCTTCCCGTCCATTTAATGTAGATTTTTCTTTGCATAGTAATGTTCAAATACTAGTATATTTGGAAGATTGCGATGGGATCGTTTAATCTAACTGATGAATGATTATTGATGGAAACACATAAGGTAAACGGGACACTATGTATTATGTGTGACATAATGTGTTATACAACTTGATATTTTAATTACGATTATTTACATTATATATTATTTATATAAAATAACTTATTTGTAATTTGAAATAATGTTATTTTTTATAAATATGAAAAACCTAAATAAATGCGATGGATCGCGAGAGTGGATGTTAGAAGTATGGGCGTTCAAAACGTCTATTCGATTAAAAGGCGTTCTATTGTTCAAGTGAATTCTACTCTCATCCCATGTGACCTCTATTTTCTCACACAACATGCTAACCCATGTACAAACAAAAGGATCAATTCATATGGCCAGACTTGGATTCGCTAGGATTATAATAATATATACATGTTTAAAGTTAAATTTAAACTATTTATAATATATTAGATAATTTAAATTATTTACTATATATTAGATAAACTCAACTTTTTTTAATGAGTTATTTTGGTGAGATAAAATACATTAATAATTTATCGATATATTTATATTTAGATTATTTTAAAATAAGTGAAATTTTTTAAATCAAACTTTTTTCGATTATAATTCCCAAAAAATAATTTATAAGAGAAAATGTAAATTTATTTATTTATCAACTTGCTTATAAAAATAAAATTTAATCAATTTCACAATTTCATTTATTGATAAAAGCATTCTTCATAAATAACTACAAAGGTTAAAAACCTAATTTCCCTCTCTAACATATTAAATATATTATAATTCAGTGCAATGATGAAATCCTTTATTAATAGATATAAAGATTTATTCAAAAATAAATAAAAGAGTTCAACAAGGTATCCATTTTTATTTATTTGCATGGTAACATAATATTATTAATAATAATAACTTGATTTTAGGGTTATCACTAAGCCTACACCAAATTGGCTTATGAGACTCTCTTATGTATGAGAGAAGGGACCTACCTCTTTGCAACTATTTGACTGCTAAATCTAGGAAGGTGTACATACCTAACCACTCTAAATTTGAACTTGCTACCTCTGATCAGGAAAGCACATGTTCTTAACAATTAGGCCCACTCAAGTATTTTTGTGGCACAAAGATATGTCACTTGGAGAATCAAATGTAAATATTTTTTTAATGGATATGGATCCCTAATCAAAAGTTTAGATAATAACATTTAGAGAAAAAAACTTCCATTAGTTTTGTAAAACATACATGGGATACATTGCTTGGAGAATCAAACACAAATTTTTTCTAATTAGAATGGATTCTAAACCAAAACATTAGACTAGAATTCAAATATAAATACTAGATCGTATTCAAATATAAAAACTAAATCGTATTCAAATGTAAAAACTAGATCATGTTCAAATATAAAAAAAAACTAATTCATAACTTTCAATACTTAATAATTGAACTAAGCCACGAATGCTAACTATACTTCCTTGTTTATATTTCTATTGTGTTTTCTTTTAATAATATTAAAGGGTTAAAATGCTAAAGGTTTCTGTTCCTTTTGATAAAAAAAATATAGCCAGGCATAATTTGTCTTGTTATGCTTCGAATTTGCTCAGTCCTCGTGGCAATCCAAATGAATGTACACAAACATGACAAGACAATGGTTGCTATCACAAAAGAAGGAAATTTAGCAGATCTGTGGCATAAGAGTTTGGGTCACATGAGTGAGAAGGGCTTAAAAGTCCTTGTTGGTAAAAATTCATTGCCAAGTTTGAAATCCTACAATCTTGAACTTTGTGAGCATTATATATATGGTAGACAAATAAGGGTTTCATTCCTTAGAGTTGGCCATTACAGAAAGTAAAATGTGTTAGAATTGGTACGCTTAGATGTGTTTGCGCCTGTTAACATCAAATCATTAGGAGGAGCATCATATTTTGTAACATTTATAGATGATGCATGTAGAAAGGTTTGGGCATATCCTATGAAAAGTAAAAGTGAAGTGTTTGGAATATTTCAAAAATTCGATGTTGTTGTTGAAAGAGAGACTAATAAATTGCTGAAGTGTTTAAGACATATAATGGTGGAGAATATTGCTCAAATGCATTTAAGGAATATTGTAACAGGTTTGGCATAAAGGATGAGAAGATTGTGCCTGGTACTCCTCAACAGAATGGTGTCGCAGAAAGTATGAATCGCACCATAATGGAAAAGGTGTTAAGTATGTTTTCTAATTCTGGTTTGGAGAAGAATTTTTGGGCTGAAGCAGTCAGGACTGCTTGCTACCTCATAAATAGATCTCCAACTGCAGCCTTGGATGGCCGTATCCCTGAAAAATTTTGGACTCATAAGAATTTGAATTATTCTCACTTGAAAATCTATGGCTGTGAAGTATTTGTACATATTCCCAAAGAAAATAGAACTAATCTAGATGATAAATCTATGAAATGCCTTTTTTGGGGATATGCAGATGAAGATTTTGGTTATCGTCTATGGAACCCAGTCAAACATAAAATCATTAGAAGCAGGGATGTTATATTTAATGAGTCTGAAATGTTCAAGAGGACTGTAGGTGAGTTAGAGGTCAAGAAGGTTATTGACAGGTTTGAAGATCAGCATGAAAACATCCCACCAATGCAAGAAAATGAACACCAAATTCAGGAGCATCAAGAACAACAAGTGGAAAATGATGAACAACAAGAAGGAATTTTGCAGGAACCCTTATAGGGGATTCAACTTGATAATGCACCACCACAATTGGTTCGCAGATCTTCTAGGCCTCATAAGCCTTCACAGAGGTATCCTCCTTCAAACTATATTTTGTTGATTGATGAAGGTGAGCCTAATTGTTTTCAAGAAGCTTGTAAAGTTAAGCATAATAAAGAATGGAAGAAGAAATGAAATCTTTGATGGAAAATAAAACTTGGGAGTTGGTAAACCTCCCAAAAGGAATAAATGCTCTACAAAACAAATGGGTTTACAGGATTAAGCATGAAGGTAACGAAAAGAAGGAAAGGTATAAAGTAAGGCTAGTGGTGAAAGGTTTTTCCCAAAAGGAGGTATCGAATTCACTGAAATTTTCTCACCTATTGTTAAAATGTCATCCATTAGAGTCATTCTTGGTCTAGTTGCTACTTTAGACATAGAATGTGAATAGTTAGATGTAAAAACTGCTTTCCTTCAGGGTGAATTGGAGGAAGAAATTTATATGGAGCATCCAGAAGGCTTCATAGAAAGAGGCAAAGAAGGCCTTGTTTGTAGGTTGATGAAGAGTCTCTATGGGTTGAAATAGGCACCTCGACAATAGTACAAGAAATTTGATTCATTCATGTTGGAACATGGTTTTTAGAGGTTGGACACTGACCATTGTGTCTATATCAAGAGGTATTATCAAGGAAAGTATATTATATTATTGTTATATGTGGATGACATGTTGATTGTTGGACATGATAAGAATAAGATCAATAGATTGAAGAAATATTTGGGTAGAAAATTGGCAATGAAGGATTTGGGACCAGCACAACAGATATTGGGCATGCAGATCATGCGTGACATGAAAAACAAAAGGTTGTGGCTGACACAAGAAAAATATATCAAGAAGGTGCTTGACAGGTTAAATATGAAGGATGCCAAGCTAGTTGGTACACCCCTTGCAGACCACTTCAAGCTGAGTACTGAATTATGTCCTAGTGATGACAAGGAGAAAGAAGAGATGAGAAAGATTCCTTATGCTTCAGCAGTTGGCAGCTTGATGTATGCCATGGTATGCACACAACCAGACATTGCATATTCAGTGGGAGTAGTGAGTAGGTTCCTTACCAATCTAAACAAACAACATTAGCAAGCTAAAATGGATTTTTAGGTATCTCAAGGGTACTTGTCATTATTGTTTATGTTTTGGTCATGATAAGACTATGCTTGAAGGATTTACAGATGCAGATATGGTTGGAAATATGGACACCAGAAAGTCCACTACAGGTTATTTGTACACATTTGCAGGTGAAGTAGTATCTTGGGTGTCAAGGCTACAAAGAATAGTATCCCTCTCTACAACAGAAGTAGAATACATAGCTGCAACAGAAGTTTGTAAAGAGATGTTGTGGATCCAACGATTTCTAGGAGAGATAGGAATGAAGCAAGACAAGTATGTGTTATATTATGATAGTCAAAGTGCCATTCACTTGGTGAAAAACCCAACATTCCATTCAAAAACCAAGCACATTGACTTAAGGTACCACTGGTTCCAGCATGTGTTGGAGGAACAACCCTTATCCTTGGAAAAGATCCATACAGATAGGAACCCTGTTGATATGCTCACTAAGATTCTACCACGAAATAAACATGAGTTATGTAGAGGCATGGTAGGACTCGGTGTGACTTGATGACTCTTATTTGGCTTCAAGTGGGAGAATGTTAAGTGTGAAGCCAAATTCATGAATCACATGCAGGATTCTAGATCCTTCTACACCACCATTAGTTTCTAGATCTCTAGGATTCTAGATCCTTCTACACCATCATTAGTTTCTAGATCTCTAGGATTCTAGATCCTTCTACACCACCATTAGTTTCTAGATCTCCAGGATTCTAGATCCTTCTACACCATCATTAATTTCTAGATCTCTAGGATTCTAGATCCTTCTACACCACCATTAGTTTCTAGATCTCCATCTGAATCACATACAAGATTCTAGATCCTTCTTCTGCCTCTATAAATTTGTAATTTCTCTGGCCAAGGATTGCAAGCCAAGGCCCAAGCCTGTTATGTAATTGTTTTATCTATTCCATTGTTTCTGATTGAGTAATCTTGTTGTTTCTCCATTTGTTTGTCTCTGAAATCATTCTTTGCTATTGCCCTCTAAGTCTCTGAGTATAAATCTGTTGTGTGTTATGTATGCTCTAATCTAACAAAATGAACATACACAAACACGACATGGCAGTACATGCTTCAACCGCACTCACATCGGATCGATGTTCCTATCAGTACATCGACTTGGGATGTCAACAAAAGCAAAGGCAAAAGCGAAACTGTACAACGGAAAACAGTGACAACTTGTAGTAAAGTGAAAGAAAACGTTTATTTTTTGTTGGAGTTATGTTAGGTTTATAATATATTTATTTGATATTCCAGCCAAAACCACTTAAGGATCAAACGAGGTTGGTATAAAGACACTAGGGCCTCGTTAAACTATTGGGAGATCGACGAGAATGTTGCATTGCAAAACATTAATAACATTAAAAATATTGTTACTTCTAACTTCAAAGAAAAATGTGGTGTGAGAAAGATTTAGCAGCTTAAAGAAAATTAAGATATTATAAGGAGGTCATCAACCCCACCCCATAAGATGAAAAGTATCTCTCTGTTTTAACTAGCTCAAAGAAGAAAAATAATATAGCCAAGATTACAACGAACTCTCGTGAGCTCCATAATGAAATGGGTAATTGGGCAGTTCCTAAAATACCATGGATGGAAAGGTTCTACCATCTCTGTGAGAATACGAACAACGAGGATGAAAATCACTTCCACTTAGAGTGTGCCGCATACAACCACATTAGATTTTAGTTTCAAATTTTTTCTTGAAATATTGACCTTCCTAGCCTTTTACGATGTCTAAATTACAGTGAGCTCGGTAGGCTTCTCTCCAAACTTTTTGAGTATAGGAATAAAATCTTAAATCAAACTAAATAATTCATTTCTTTATGTCCGATACACCAAAGTTTGGTGTCAGTGGACGTTAACCATCATCATCATCATCATATTCTTTGTCAAACAAATTATTCTAGAGATGCTTGTTAACAATTTTTATTTATTTATTGAAGATTAAAAATTTTAATATTCATTTTATAATGATTTATTTAACCGAATTTAAATTAATATGATATTATATTAATTTTTTATAGTTTAGAGTAATATTTTTTAACTTAATTTTAATATTTCAATTTTATGTTTTAAAATAAATGAAATTGAATATGAAATTTGATTATAAATAAATTGGTTTTTGAAATTAAAATTTTATGCTTTATTTTATTTGAATTAAAATCATTTTACTTAAATTATAGGTTAAAATTTAATGGAATTGTTTTTCTTTTAATATATAAAAATAAGTTAAAAAGAACATTACTATATTATATATAAATTCATATTAATTTAAATATTAAAAGTATCTAATATATGTTTATATCGATTTATATATTTAAAGAAAAGGTTAATATAAATAAATTTTTTTAATATATAAAAATAAGTTAAAAAAAAACATTACTATATTATATATAAATTCATATTAATTTAAATATTAAAAATATGTAAATTCATATTAATTTAAATATTAAAAATATCTAAGATATGTTTATATCGATTGAGATATTTAAAGAAAAGGTTAAATAAATAAATAAAAATATATCCATTTATTTGATTATGAAATAATATATAAATTTATAATATTTCAATTATAAAAAAATAGCTTTACAGATAAGTTGAAAAGTTTGCGTAATGTAAAATTTTAGGAGTGAAAATTGACTAAAATATACTTAGGTTTAAATCCTTGAACCAATTTGTTTATTAAAAAAAAATCTAATAAAAAATTATGAACTTATTTATTATAATAGAAAAACAAATTAGATGTATTTAAATTTCAAGTTAACTATATAATTTGGTGTTATTTTTTTAACATATAAGTAAATATGATGATGGCAGTGATGATGGTGGTGATGATGATGGTGATGTGATGATTAACAGTCACTATAACATTTTATTTCCGTGATCGAAAAGAAGGGAGAAAAACACTTTTGGATCACCTTAGTTTTGTCGAGTTAATAAGTCAAGAAAGTTGGTAGTGACAATGATGATGATGATGATGAGAAAAAAGGTTCACTATAACCAATATGGCCAATATGATCTTAAGAAAGAAAGATATGAATTGAGAAACTTTAACATTTTATTTATGTGATCAAAGAGAAGAGAGATAAATGCTCCCAGATCACCATAGTTTTGTTGACATAACAAGTCAAGAAGGTTGGTAGTGTGGCAAAGATTTTGAAAATTAGAATTGATGTGATTAAACATTAGGCAATCCAAGAGAAAGTGTTTTTCATATTCAACCCTCTTAGTATCACAAAGGTGACAAACTCTTTGTCCCAAGGTGTTTTGGAAATCGACGAATGCCTAATTTTACTTTGAAGCTCCTGAGAGTTAGTTCTTATCTTGGCAATGTTCATTTCCTTCTTAGCATTGCTCAAGATAGGAAAATAATTCTGTTTATTAAGATTGTTGTTGATCACATTCTTATAATACCTTAACTTCTTTTTTCCCTCCAACTCTTTATTATCCCACAACTTGTCCTTAAATTTAGAAGGAATAATATTTTTAATATTATCTTTATTCTCCAACATTGATGCAGGAGCATTAAAAGAGAAAATCATCGTAAATAAGTAGACATAGGGGGTCATGTATCTTTAGAGAGTTAGTTTCCTAAGTCTCAAGATGATGTAATATTTAGTCTTTTAAGTGATTTAATTAGATAATGGAGGAAGATGTAAACGCTCTCAAATAAATGAGAACATGAGTTGTAAATAAATGACAAGAGTTCAAAGTAAATTACAACTCTTAAACAGTTGCATGATTTGAGGAACTAGAGGGAGATCTTTTAGGAATTTAAAGAATATGAAGTGGGCAGAGGATTTAGGAGTCAGTTCAGAGGATTTAGGAGTCGAACCAGGATTAGTTCAACAAAAGTTCCTGGCATAAATGTAAGCCTACAGGCAGAGCTCAGGGGAGGCCACTGATATAAAATAAAAGGCCCGTAAGAGATAGAGGATCTCGAATGTATTCAGTTCTTTATACTTGTTTATACATATGTCTATTCCAGGACTGTGTGAATGCGTAAATTCTATATGGATCACTGAATTACATGTGAATTCATAGGTTCTGTGACATGCTTGCAGTCAGAATTCTGAAGGACGTGTAGAGGAGTAGAATGATTCAGAGGAATCATAAAGGGATCTTAGAATCCAGTGGAAGATTAGAGTGAAGCTCTATAGAAGTTGCGAAGTGGGAATTCACAGAGAAATTCAACTCAGAAGAAGTTGAGCAACGGAAACAGAAGGTGGAGTTCTGAAGAAATATGCAGAGGAGAGGAACGATTCAGAGGAATCGTATGGATCATTGAATCCATTTGAAGTATCCAAGAAGACAATAACCAAAGGAACATGTGAAGATAAGTAGGGAGAGGAGTGCGCAGCGAAATAGCAGAAGAATGGGAGCTTTTGAAGAAGAGAAAAACCACAAAAAACCATTGAAAATGGCAGAAAAATATTATTAATAGAGTAGCGAAGAAGTGAAGTACGGTAGCATCGCAGCCATCTGATCTTTAAGATCAATGGCATGGATTGAGTCACATCGGCAAAATCCTTTGGAGCCATTGGAACGGGCCTTCAAAATGGAGCAGTTGCGATCATGCGATTGAGTGTGGACCGCCAGATCAAGGTTCAGGTCGACGGTCTAGAACTAATCGCAGATCGCAATGAGGAAGTCAAAGAGTTAGTGCGATAATGCGATATGGTGGAATGCTGATAACGATAAGTTGGCGATCGGAGATCAGACCAATCACTAATCGGAAGTGTCAGAGAATGGAATGATTGGCAGAGTGTTGTGGGAGGTCTGAAGGAGTGAACCCGACAGAGTTATAATTGTGAATGTAATGGTTTTGAGTTCCGGCCTAAGTGTTTCGGAGCGGGTTTTCTGTGTATTTTATTTATATTGCATCAAATGTTGTGCCGAGCGATTATAATGGAAAAGAGGGGTTAAATGGTTCCGATAGTCGCATATTAGAGTTGGAAGTGGGACGAGTCTTGTGTTTAATGTTAACCATGGACTATAGCGATGAGCGATTGCAATAAAGGTGATCGTCGTTAAATGTGCCAGGACCGTACCAAAAGCAGTAAAGGTATGATTTGCATGTATTTTCCTTTGTAAATGTTGTTAAAGGGATTAAAGAACTGATGAAGGGTTTTCATGTGTTAATTATGTATTAACCAAGGTGTTTAAAGGAGAAAGGTTGTATATATGCGGTTTAAGGGTTATGAATGCCTAAATGAAGGTTATGATGAGTTATAATGTCCCGATAGGAAGGATTGTAAAACAAGGCTTTGATTAAAGTCTTAGATAAAGGCTCGAGGGGTGATTAAGTTCCGATAGGAAGTCTAGCAGGGTGATTGGTTCCGATATAAAAGGAACTGTGGCTAAAAGGGCCTTAACCATGTATGGTTTGAAGTTTTGACTCCTTTGTGAGTCAAATACCTAGGACAGATGTATTTATGCAATTTTATGCATACTCTGGGTATAAGCGGGGGTAACCCTGCATCATAGTGGTGTCAGAGCAGAATTGAAGTTGAAACAATTGGTTAAAACAAAACAAAGAAATTCTATGAGCAAGAATTGAGAACAAAATATGTGTTAAGGTGTTTATGCAGGCAAGAGGAAGGATCAGATTCTAATCTGACAAAAGAAGGCACATAAAGAGGTGATGTGTAGTAGAACTTGTAGATGCAAGGGACAGAGGCAATCCATACATGGCACAGGTGGAATTGTGAAACAAGATCATGATGAGATCTTGAAGGTGAGGTAATATGTTATGTTTAGTTTTAAATTGAGAATGTGTACTAATACACAGGTGACAACAAGAGAAGTTCTGAGCGGAGAACCAGATGTGTTCTTGAAGATAGAGTAAGGAAAACACTCTGAAGGAGAAGTGGCAGTGAACCTGAAGAATCCAATGAGAGATTGGATAGAGAGGACAACTGAAGTGTTCTAAAGATAGAGTGAGAAACTGCAGAAGCCTAGAAGGAGAAAAAGGTGTTGCTCAATAGGAGGTTCCAGAAAGAGGACCAATGCTTACCAAAAGACTGTGTGAGGAGAGCTTAGTGAGGTAAGATTACAGCAAGGAGGACTAGCTGTTGCAGAGGCTTGTTGCAGATGAGTGAGGAGCTTATGAAGAAAGAGGAGAAGAAGATGACTACTGATAGTCATAGCAAAGGTTCAAAGAGAGGCCACAACAGAAGAAAGATAAAGAAAAAGGATGCCAAGGAAAATGGAAAAAAGATGAGTCAAAAGGAAATTGACAAAGAGAATGTATAGTTAAAAGAACAACTTGATGCATTAAGGAGGATACTTGAAGAAGACCAGAGACTAGGTTGGGTATTGAGAAAGAAGGTAGTAAGGTGGCATGAGATGCAGAGAAGGCTACAACAAAAGAAAGCAAAGTGGTTGAGGGGAAAACTCAAGGAAGTTGAGTTCGAAATGGAAGAGTCGATTTGTGAATCATAACAGGAAGGATTTCTGGGAGAAAGTGAAGACTACACTGAAGATAAAGAATGGAGATCAAGTGAAGATCTCATGGATTATTGGGATAGTTCAAAACAACATGAGGAGATGCTGACTGAAGATCAAGACTTGAAGACTGAAACTTCAAGTGAGACCAAAAGGTCTGATGATTTTAAATCTAACAATTTATGTATGTTTACAGGTGAAACATGTGGAGGACAATTTGCTGATATTGTCATAAAGGAGAAAGAAGACAAATGAAATCTAAATTATGTTTTGGAAGAAGATGAGATAGATAGGTCTCGCATGCAGTTGGAGAAAGATATCAAGCAACCAAGTGAAGGGCTTGAGGAGATTGAAGAGGAGACCATTGAATTTTTTTGAATCATATCGAGGATTTAGAACAGCGAGGAGATATGATGGCTGAAATATCAAGTGGGACCACTGGGTTTTATACTTTTAAGATTGATAATTTGTCTGTGGATGCAGAACAAATGCAGGAGAATGTTAATGCAGATGGTGAGACAAGAATAGCTAATGGGGAAGATAAACAACAAGAGATTGAAGGAAAACTTGAAAAAGAGACTATGTTAACTGAAAACATAGTAAAATATCATCAGTTCACTATGATGATAGGAACAATGGAAATAGCCATGGAAGTTGTTGAGAAAGAAGGACATCTACTGAAAGATGTTAAGAAGGAAGAAGTCTATGCAAAAGACTTAGAAAAGGGAGAAAGAACACTAATAAAGGAGTGTTTATCAAAGGATAAACAATCTTTTGAAGTTGTCAGAAGTGTGGAGAAATATATTTCAGAAGATAAAAACACTGAAGTAAAGGAGGATGGAGAATGTCACTTAAATGAGAGAAGAAGTGACTTATTGCAGCAGAAGGAACTTAACAAAGCATGGATGTTCGAAGATGTGACAACACAGGGACAAGTTCTTGTGAAATAAGGAGGTGAAATTCAGTTTGAAGAGCTGATATGTGAAGCAAAAGTTGAGACTGTTGAACCTTATGATTTCCAAACTAATAATTTGTGTATAAATGCAAGAAACATAAGTGATGATGAACTACTTGCGAAGTGTCACAAAGAAATTGCATTGTTGGAATATTTGTTGGAAAATTTAGAGTATGACAATATGATTACAGAAGTAGAAGTTCACTATAGTGAACAAGAGAAGGAAGACATCATTAAAGCAGATGGTGTGGAAGAAATACTAGTGGACAGTCTCATGAATTCTTTTGAGAGTTCAAATTAGCATACTGATGTGCTGACAGAGGAGAAAGAAGCAGTGTAGCAAGCTGAAGTGTTGCCAAAGGGAGATAAGGCGCAAAAGCCTTATGTTTTTTATTTTAACAAGTGTTTTGGGAGTGCAGGTTTTGTTGCAAATGCTAGAGGAGATTTGGCATAGATGAGCATGAAAGAAGAGAATTCTATGGAAGAATTTAGTCCATGGAATAGAGAATTTAAATTGCTGGATAGAGTGCTGGGCAGTCATGATTCAATCATGAAAGATGGTAAGGATGATAGGGAGGCACCAACAATAATAGAACAAAACGAAGAAGAGCAAATTGAAGAACTATTGGATAGCAGCAACAACCTAAAGCAAAGAGAAAGGGGAAGAAGTAAGAAGCAGAACATGGAATAGTCCAAGGATGTACTGGAGACAGAGATTGAAGAAATGTGAAAACTGATGATGATGCAGTTTAAATGGAGGAACATGGTAGAAGAAGGAACCATAATAAATCAAAGTATGAACTTTATTGACAAAGAGGAAAAAATGGAGCAAAAGACAACAAAAGGGCAGCAACAGCAAAGGAACAAGACATTTGGGCAGTTACAAAGCAAAGTATGGGATCCAAGAAGACAAGATCAGAAGACACATGATCAGGATATCATGAATATTTTCTACTTTGGGAGTTTGATGTAAGAGCATTCAACACAAGAGAAAACCATCGTAAATAGGTAGACATAGGAGGTCATGTATCTTTAGAGATTTAGTTTCCTAAGTCTCAAGATAATGTAATATTTAGTCATTTAAGTGATTTAATTAGATAATGGAGGAAGATGTAAATGCTCTCAAATAAATGAGAACTTGAGTGGTAAATAAATGACAAGAGTTCAAATTCAACTACAACTCTGAAACAATTGCATGATTTGAGGAACTAGAGAGAGAGATTTTAGGAATTTAATGAATTGGAAGTGGGCAGAGGATTTAGGAGTCCAACGAGGATTAGTTCAACATAACTTCCTGGCATAAATGTAAGCCTACGGGTAGAGCTCAGGGGAGGCTGCTGATATTGAATAATAGGCACGTAAGGGACAGAGCGTATCGAATGTATTCAGTTGTTTATACTTGTTTATACAGAGGTCTATTCCAGGATTGTGTGATTGTGTAATTCTATATTGAATCATTGAATTACATGTGAATTCGTAGGTTTTGTAACATGCTTGAAGGCAGAATTCTTAAGGATGTGTAGAGGAGTAGAATGATTCAGAGGAATCACAAAGGGATCTTAGAATCCAGTGGAAGATTAGAGTGAAGCTCTGGAGAAGTTTTGAAGTCGGAATTCACAGAGAAATTCAACTCAGAAGAAGTTGAGCAGCAGAAACAGAAGGTGGAGTTCTGAAGAAATACACAGAGGAGAGGAATGATTCGGAGGTAAGTGGGTATAAGTGGGGGTAACCCTGCATCAAAGATGATCTCCTCCTTTACCCCCTATGGTTTAGCTAAGATTGGGCATCCTTTATGCATTTTTATGCATATTGTGGGTATAAGTGGGGGTAACCCTGCATCAAAGATGATCTCCTCCTTTACCCCCTATGGTCTAGCTAAGATTGGGCATCCTTATTCCAACCTCGCTTAAGCCAAAGGTGGGGGTTTTGGCTAGAGTTAGAAGAAATTTTGGGGAGCCTCTTGGTTTCCACTTATACATGAGATACCTAATCATAGTCATGTTTTTAATTGGGGAAATACTAGCTTCAATCAAGAGGAAAGGGTAGTGATTGTTTTCTTAATATTGACACTACTACACACAAGAGTGGTTTAAGATGATTTTTAAAGACGAAATATTTTCTATCTCAAATTTTTTTCTTCATTATCTTCAATTAAAAATAAGATAGTTAAGTGTCTTAATTAAGACAAAAGAAATAATCAACCTAGGAAGGGATGTTGAATTTGTGTAACTATCTTAATTGAGACAAAAGAAATAATCATCGTATGGCAGGATGTTGAAGTTATGGACTTAATATAGTGTGTTGAAAATTCCAGGGCAGAAACAACTTCCTTATACTAGGCTTAATTTCTTGAAACCCTTGGTGATTAAGAAAATGATGTTGCAGATAATGAGGAATTAGATAGATTAGGTTTTAGTATTTAGATATCTACAACCAAGTTCCCATTGGACCCACTTTTATTACCCACATTTTTCCGTCTATTGTCTTTCCCGCTTTGACATATATACGGAGCTCCATCAAATTTGGAAAATTTATAAAATCCTTCAAATTGCACATATCACTCTCACCTTCGTCCACTCCCAGCACAACCTTTCCCGTCAACAAGCCTAGCTTTTTCAATGACGTAAGTTGAGATATCCCACGTGGAATCCCCGCTAATCAATCACACTCATTTAGATCTAAATGCTTGAGATTTTTCAGCTCTCCTATTGTACATGGCAAGGATTTTAGCCATCGACAGTCTCAAAGATGCAAAAATTGCAATCGAGAAAGATTGCATACCTCGGCGGGTAGAGTATTGATTTTGGTGCCATTCAACCCTAGAAACTCAAGTTGTTTGAGTTGCCACATCGACTCTGGCAACGATGTTATATTGGTGTCACTAAGATCCAAAAACCTTAGAGAGGGGAGATTGAGTAAGAAGCCATTTGGAACTTCTCTTAAACCCTCATTTTGGGTTAAGATCAAAGTTGCAAGTGTTGCTGGATGTTTGAAATCTGTGGGCATAAATGCAGTATTATTATAATAGTGAATTGCTATTCTCTTACAACCATCCATCACTTGTTCTGCAGGAAACCGGTCCAAATTTTGACTTGTTCTAAATAAACATTTCTCTTCCTTTTCACCAATATGGAGTGCCATATCACGAAGAATGTCATGAACTTTTATCCACTTATTTTGGCCAATAACAGTATCATTGCTAACGTGCTCAAACAAGCAATGTTCTACTAAAATATTTGCATACCTGCCTCCTACTAGTATTAATTGGCTTTTTTCTATGCTACTAACCAATCCCTCCCCTATCCACATCTCCACCAATTGCTCCACCTCAATCTCTGCATCTTCGGCAAAGGCACCACAATATAGAAAATAGTTCTGTAAGTTACGATCGTAACTCCGTTTGACTCACCCAGAGAGGTCTTCATCAGTGCGACTCTACAACTTTAAAAAATCAGGATCTACATTTTTCATTTGAGTTAGAGCAAAACTCCACTCATCACTAGAAGTATTACCCTTCATTGTTGCTGCAACAACATTTATTGCCAAAGGTAGACCTTTACACTCTTCTGCAATTTCTCTAGCAATATCCTCTACAATTTTTGTAGGAGCATGGCCTGCATCGAAGGAAATTCTACCAAACAATCCCCATCCTTCTTCCATGGATAGGGGTTTTATCTTTATGTAGTCATCATTTGCCACCATTTTTCGAATCACTTCTTTGCTGCGGGTAGAGATTACCACTCTACTACCTTTATAATTTCCCAAAGGGATTCCCAGTTCTTCTTCCAGGTGGATTTGATTCCACACATCGTCCAGAATGAGCAGAAGTTTCTTCTCCTTGAGATAATTAGAAAGCTCCCTCTTTCGCACGTCAAGAACAGCAGAACTGCTCTCAGCATTAGAACAGTCCATCCCCAGGTTTAAACTCATTTCTTTCTCAATAACACTCTGCAACTCCTGAATGTTAAACTTTTCTGATACAGTTAACTAAATCACGTTTTCAAACACATTACCTTTCTTGTGGGTGTTAAAGACCATTCCCAGCAACACCGTCTTGCCAACTCCACCCATGCCAATGATGTCTATTACCTAAAATTGATGATCTTCTGCATCTTCAAGCCTTCTATCTATCCACATCTATGCTTCTTTTATCCCATATCCCACAAAGCCAGACTTCGGTACTGGTTGAAGTAATGCCCCTGCTTCAAGTGGCTCAGAGGAAACAATCCCTCGAGTAGAACTTCTGGTTGAAATGGAATTTTCAAGATTTTTGCGGCGCTCAATGATATTTAATCTGCATTCTCTAATTTTTCCACACAATTTGGGCTTGCAGAAGTGGCAATCTAAGCAACCTTTCCATTTTCGGGAGTGTTGTATGACGCTCTCTGCATCTTGCAGGGAAAGTCAGAGCCTTTCCAACCCATCATTCAGAGGGGGAGGAATAATTCTTTGCTGATGTTTAAATTGGTTGACCGTGTCATCTAAGAAGACTCTGACACTACTTAGCTTTTCTTGCAGAAACTGTGTCTCTCTTTCCACGTGAATAACATCATCTATGGTTTGGACTAGTGGAGAAATAACAACGCTAACAACGCTACTTATGATGTTGGCTATTGCTCTAGTGAAAACAGCCTCCATGGCTTTTGCAACGACAAAGCAAGCAGAGGGAAAAAGCAGAAACAATATGGAAAATAAATTTTGCAAATAGAGAAAATGCACAAGCAATATGAAAAAGCAGTAGATATTTTCAGACAAAATAATATGTATGGAAGGTGAGGTGTATAGGTACAGCAATGAATCCAATTAATATAAAGCGAGTAGTGGTTTTTTCTACTGATTTTCTTTAGGTAAAATGTGACGGAAAAAAAGGAAAAGTGAGAATAAAAGGAAGGAAGGAAGCAGTGTGAGTGTGACCAAAGAAAAGAAAAAGCAGGAGAGCTAAAAACCATGAAGGCACATGAGTGCGACCAAAGAAGGAAAAGGGGGAGAATAATAAACAGGCAAGGCTAGCAATGCAACGGAAAACAAACTTGCAAACAGAGCAAAAGCAAAATGAATATCGAAGGAAGGAAGGAAGCAAGGAAGGAAGCAGTATGAGTGTGACCAAAGAAAATAAAAAGCAGGAGAGCCGAAAACCATGAAGGCACATGAGTGTGACCGAAGAAAGAAAAGTGGGAGAATAATAAACAAGCAAGGCTAGCAATGCAATGGAAAAAAACTTCTTATACATATACATATATATAACTTCTTATCGAATTCTATTTCTACACAATAGTACATTTGTTCGAATACATATAAATATGCTCAAGATAAACATCACAAATATACATATATATATATATATATATATATATATATATATATATATATATATATATATATGAACAAAAGTATATGTTTTACACAAGTGAAACGAACACTCAAGTAGAGGTTTTACTAGTTATATTGGTTTTTTTTTTTTTTCGTCAAAAAATACAAATTTGTAAGTATCAATTTTAACATAATGCTATTCTTTTTCAAAAAAAATATTACAAATTTGCAATTATCAATTTTAGCATAGTCCCTAAGCATATAGATATTTTGAAAAATCATGTAAAAACAAAGCTACACATGTTTGATATCTATGTCCATATTGTTCTAATGGACTATGTCAATGCCTGAAATTTGGAGTTGTTTGAACCAAATCACCATCACTCTATACAATTGACCATGCAATTAAATGCATCTAGTTTTGAATCATGCTTTGAAAGCTCTATATCTCATCTATTGTCTTTTAGAGAAGGTTATTCCATTATTATGGAAGATTCCCTATCTAGTGTATCTTCTTGAGTTCTAGGCTTTCACAGTGACAATGACATTTTTGTATAAGTCCAATCTTTTGAATCTTAAATTATTTTTTGACCTCTTAAATTTCACATGTAAAATATTTGTCATCATGCTTACACCCAAACAATACCTATTTGATAAAGGAGTCTTATTAGTCCACACATAAAGCTTTGACTTCTTACTTAAAGTCTAATGTAAATTACTAAACTCAAGTAATAATAATAATAATAATAATTTAAAACAACAAAGGATGAAAAGTTATAATTCCAAACTAAGGCAAATTTCTTAACTCCTATAAACACCAACATGAAAAACTTCCAGCAAAAAAAATTTAAACATGCAAAACAAAAACAAAAATCCACAACAAAACCTAAAACCAAAGAACAAGCTCCATCAAACCAAATTTAAAGTCCTTCAAAGTATTGAGATCTCCAAACATTATGGAAGCCCAAACACTAGTATTAAGGAGAAATATCCTACAAGGATGAAGGAAAAGGACAATTGATTGTATAAAGGTATTAATGGGACTTTAGATATGAACTAAGGATAGATTTTTTCTTCAAAGACTTGTTTTTTAACGTGTCTCCTTAAAAACGCATGCCTTTTGGGGTAGAATATGCCTTCCTATCCAAGATTCTTAACATATGATAGTATTTCATCTTATATAATTTTGTTTTTTCTTTCCTTATTCTTTATATATTTTTTAATAAAATTATTCTAATTTTATCAATATTATTACTGCACTTTTAATTATAAATTTGAAATTTCCTATTAATTTTAATCCCATATATAAATGCAAAACCTCAATCTCATTATTAGTTACTCATCCTAAATCCCATGCAAATGATATTCTTTCCTTTCCTTTGGGATAATAAACAATCTCAATCCCTCTATCTTACCATTCCTATTTAAGGAAATTACCATTCATATATAAAGAAATATATATTTGTAGATGTCAAAGTAAGGATGAAATTTTATTTCAAAAACAGATGTACCTTAATGTGGTTTGGTCGAGCCACATACTTCTTTACCCTTTTTATCGTCTCAAATCTTATTTATTTTTTCCTTATTCTCTATACATTTTTAATAAAATTATTCTTTACCCTTTTCATCGTCTGAAATCTGATTTATTTTTTCATTATTCTCAATATATTTATAATAAAATTATTCTAACTTGAAAATAATTTCCAAAAACCTAATATCATAATACTGAAATAAATTTAATTCCATATAAATGAGCTTAGAAACTTAATGAATTAGATTTAATCCCATTTATACGGCCAAAGTCTCAACCTCATTATTATTAGTTTCTCTTTCTAAATTCTTTCCTCAATCTCATTATTAGTTTCTCTTTCAAAATTCTTTGGCACTGGCACTGAATTCATAGAGTGCAACCATCTCCATGGTCTAAACAAGAGCATCCCACAAAACTGAGCTAGTGCTGCCATGCGTTAGGCACAAGACCGCGTCACTCCTCCGATACATAGAAAAATCAAACTGTGTCAAGCCCTAAATTTCAAAGTGTTTAACTTTCTATTTTTCAATTATATTATAAAATGATTAAAAAATATCGAAAATAAGAAAATGGTGAACATATGAAATATTGTTGTGATTAGATTTTGACTTATATTAAACATTAACAAACATGAGTGAGTTTGTGGTTAGCTATAAGCCACAACTTTTCTCTTTATTTGTTAAAATATACACGTATTATGATTCATTTCATGTCGCATAGTTTCCTATTTGTTGATGTGATAAATTTATAGATAATGTTGTACAGAAAACAAAGTAATTACTCTTATTAGAAGCTATTATGGATGTAGTTATTTTATCAGCATGTTCTAAATGTTCTAATATTTTTTTATTTTATTTTTTATTTTTTTTCATAAAAGTTGGAAATATTTTTATTTAAAATGGAGTTATGACAATAACACATGGAAAAAAAACAAAAGAGGAAGCTTCAACACTAGATTTACATAGATTTTATGCATATAGAGTCATACCGGAATATATATTGAACATTAGAGATAATATTACAATTAAAGTCTCCAAAGATTGCATAATTTAAACTCATAATTCATAGGAAAGACTCATTCTGATAGTAAAGTTATTTACAGGAAAAATCCAAAGCCATACATTTATAAATTACTTGTTATTTTGAAGAATAAACATAGGAGATGAAGAGAGCTCAAGGGTGTCTATCATATCTCGAAGAACTTGTTCATTTAGGGCAGATAAGAGAGTGTCTCCATTAGTAAGTCTCGAAGGCTCAAAAGAAATATGTTGAGTGTTGACCATAGTCAAATTAAGAAGTTTGAGAGATATCACTTCCAACATATCCACTCTACATTTGAGATACAGGTGGACCAGTAACCATACCTCATTGCCATAGCTCGCAAGTCTTCCAATCGAAAATAAACACTTATTGATTCCCTCCAATTATTCATGTAACACAGGTAGATTATCCCCATGTTGCTAAAGATTGATGCACATTGAATATAGCTCATTTAAACACATCACCATTAATAGCTTGGGCCTGCTGAATAAAACCATGATTGAAATTGGTCCTACCGTTGACCCTTCCAGATATTAGATGCTCAAATAACAAACAAGGGAGTCATCAACCTGAACTTCCTTGAATTTATTGGCCATAAACTCTAAATGATTTATCCTACCCATGTTACATGTGAAGGGACTATTGCTTTTAATTCACAATGTGGTGCAGACATATACCATCTTGAAGAGGAGTGTGAGGTGGTGGAAAGAATTGTTCTTTCTATACAAATTTAACACCATTGTCACGCTCTTGAAGATTCTTATTGAGATGACATTTGTTGGAATAATGCACCTATAGAATAGGTTGGGTGACAAGTAGCTCATTAGTATCATGGGGAGGAGTTGAGGACAAACTATTTTTTTTAAATAGTGTGAAAACCTATCATAATTCAGTTGTCAAGCAACAATGGGGACAACCATATTTGACTGCTATTAGCAATGTCAGATGATTCGTCATTTCTATTCAAGGAAGAGAACACCACCTATAATTACTCGTTGGTGGTCTGTAAGGGGGAAGGTCACGGGTAGATCTTTCACTCATGTCGTATGCTTCTAGGTCTTAGGCCATTAACCTGTTTCCTTACATTTGAAGAAGATGAACTCTTAGCCAAGCATAAACAATTTAGGGCATACTCCAGACCCAAATATGTGCATGTGTGTCTTAGATAAATTATATATATATATATATATATATATATATGAGAAATATTGAGCAAATCCAAAAGCGTTTTATAACTTATAACCTGAAAATTAAAAGTAATACACCCTATCCTATTCTCCTTATAGAAGCAGGTCTTTCCCCTATTGAGAGCCTAGCTATGCTTAGGTTTCTGTTGTACAAGCACAAAATCAGTAACATAGACGATCATAGACTTCCTAAGCTAGCTTTAAATTCAAGCCAAAACCACCTAAGGCTCAATCGAGGGTGGCATAAAGACACAAGGGCCTGGTTAAACTATTGGGAGATCAATGAAAATGATGCATTGCAAAACATAAATAACATTAAAGATATTTTTACTTCTATGTTCAAAGAAAAAATGTGGTGTGAGAAAGACTTAGCGGCTAAAAGAAAATTAAGTTATTATAAGAAGGTCATCAACCCCACCCTAGAAGATCAAAAGTATCTCTCTATTTTAACTAGCTCAAAGAAGAAAATTATTATAGCAAAGATTAGAACGAATTCACATGAGCTCCATAGTGAAACAGGTCGTTGGGCAGTTCCTAAAACGCCATGGACGGAAAGGATCTGCCATATATGTGAGAATAGGAACATCGAGGATGAAAACCACTTCCTCTTAGAGTGCCCCGCATATAACCACATTAGATATCAGTTTCATAATCTTTGTTACAATACTAACCTTCCTAGCCTTTTACAATGTCAAAATTATAGTGAGCTCGGGAGGCTTCTCTCCAAGCTTTTTGAGCATAGGAATAAAATCTTAAATCAAAATAGATAATTTGTTTCTTTAGGTCCAATAGACCATTATTTGGTCTCAGTGGACGTTAACCATCATCATCATCATCATCATCATATATATATATATATATATATATATATATATATATGAAATTGTAATTATAAATTATTGAAATTATTATTTTAATGTAAAATGAATTATATATTTTTTAATATTGTTGTAATATGGATTATGTAATGTTAACATTTATGTTCACAATTTCATTTATATTTTGACTGTTACACCCATTATTTGAAGCAACTAAAAAAGAATCATTTTATTCAAATTTAAGCTTCTGTGATCCATATTTTTTATTGTTTGAAAACAATTTCGGAGGAAATCACATTGGTAGATTTAGGCCAACGCTTTTCGAACCAACCAGTGTGGTTCATCATCAAGACAAGATGAAAAATCAGATCATAGCGGTAAGTTAAATAGGGAGTCAAGACCTTCTAACGACTATAGGGAAAACTGCTAAAAAAAGACTATTTTTAACTAGAAAGGAAAAAGAGACAAAATATCTATTTATTTATTTATTTCAATTTTTTAAACCAAATTAAATATTAAATACACTATATAATTATATATAACTAACATGACCCTTAATATAAAAATAATAATACAAAGGACTATAACAAACTCCAAACTAATGAAAGTAATATTCAAATAAAAACAACAATTTAGTATGGGAAAAAATAAATCAGAAGGTGATAGAAATAATATTGAAATATTATTAATTAGTTATAAAATAAAAGAGAAAAAATAATTAACTTGGTTATAAATTAAATTTAAATGTAATATGTTTAATTAAATTTTATTTTAATTTTAATTATTTAGTATTTTATTATTTTTTAGTTTATAGTTATTAGAAAAAAAGAAGAAATATATATGTATATGTATATGTATATGTATATATATATATATGTATATATGTATATATATATATATATATATATATATATATGGGATAAATAAACAAATGTCACTGTAAATTTAAGGAAGCCATAGAAATTGAAAGGAGACCTAGTAATTTTAATAGGGACGACAATTGGAAAATCAGTCGTTGGATTCCAGCCCTTTCTTCTTAGCCATAGAAATAGGAGGCATAGTAATTTTAATGGGGACGAGAGTTGGAAAATCAGTCATTGGATTCCGGCCCTTTCTTCTTAGCTCTCTTCCATTCTTTTTTACTCCTTAGTTGTTGGATTCCCACCCTTTCCTCTTAGCTCCCTTCCTTTCTTTACTCCTTTTCCTCTTTTCAGTTTCTCTTTTATTCTTGTTTTCCCCTGAGGTTTGTTTATTTATCCCTCTTTTTTTCGTTTATGATAATGATTTTTTTATTACATCACAATTTGTCCTTAAATTTAATTATAATAATATTTTTAACATTATTATTTTTTACAAAATGATCTTTTCCTTTATTATCTAATAATATAATCCAAACATAACATCCCCTAATTTTCACTAAATTTTAAACAACTTCTTATTTTCCATATTCCTTATCTTATCCTTATATATTACCTATCTATTCCTGACATGTTCTAAATGAACCCTGAGATACAATACTTCAACATTGTGCAATGTCGAAAGTAAAAACTTCTAGAACATCTCTACATAAAACCCCATTACGCTCCACCCCATGCGAAGTTTTTGTTTTGGAAACTCTTTTCCAGATAATCGTTTTTCTTGCACCGACATCCTTTACCAGTGTACCCTTTTGACACTGTGTCCATAAGTCAATTGGGTGGATAAAACTAATAGTTCTTTCAAAACATATATAGCAACCCATGTTTTCTACAAGGTTCGGTTCTTTAGACCGTTCCGGGTGCCCTATATTATCCTAGATTTATAACCCAAAAAAAATAAGTTAAGAAGTGTCAGGATAGTTCTTTCAAAACATATATAGCAACCCATGTTTTCTACAAAGTTTGGTTCTTTAGATAGTTCCTGGTGCCCTATATTATCCTAGATTTATAGCCAATAAATAAATAAATAAATAAGTTAAGTAGTGCCAAGATAGTTTTTCAAAACATATATAGCAACCCATGTTTTCTACGAGGTTCGGTTCTTTAGACAGTTCCGGGTGCCCTATATTATCCTAGTTTTTTAACCAAAAAAAAATAATAAGTTAAGAAGTGCTAGGATAGTTCTTTCAAAACATATATAGCAACCCATGTTTTCTACAAGGTTCGGTTCTTTAGACAGTTCCGGGTGCCCTATATTATCCTAGATTTATAACCCAAAAAAAAAAAAGTTAAGAAGTGCCGGATAGTTCTTTCAAAACATATATAGAAACCCATGTTTTCTACGAGGTTCGGTTCTTTAGACAGTTCCATGTGCCCTATATTATCCTAGATTTATAACCAAAAAATAAAAAATAAAAATAAGTTAAGAAGTGCCAGGATAGTTCTTTCAAAACATATATAGCAACCCATGTTTTCTACGAGGTTCAGTTCTTTAGACAGTTTCGGGTGCCCTATATTATCCTAGATTTATAACAAAATAAATAAATAAATAAATAAGTTAAGAAGTGCCATGATAGATCTTTCAAAACATATATAGCAACCCATGTTTTCTACGAGGTTCGGTACTTTAGACAATTCTGGGTGCCCTATATCATCCTAGATTTATAACCAAAAAAAAAAAAGGTTAAGAAGTACCAGGATAGTTCTTTCAAAACATATATAGCAACCCATGTTTTCTACGAGGTTAGGTTCTTTTGCCGAGTGCCCTAAATTATCCTAGATTTATAACCAAAAAAAAAATTAAGAAGTGCCAGGATAGTTCTTTCAACACATATATCGCAACCCATGTTTTCTACTAGGTTCAGTTCTTTAGACAGTTCCAGGTGCCCTATATTATCCTAGATTTATAACCAAAAAAAAAAAAAAGTTAAGAAGTGCTAGGATAGTTCTTTCAAAACATATAAAGCAACCCATGTTTTCTACGAGGTTCGGTTCTTTAGACAGTTCCGGGTGCCCTATATTATCCTAGATTTATAATAAAAAAATAAATGAATAAATAAGTTAAGAAGTGCCAGGATAGTTCTTTCAAAACATATATAGCAACCCATGTTTTCTACGAGGCTCGGTTCTTTAGACAGTTCCGGGTGCCCTATATTTTCCTAGATTTATAACAAAAAAAAAAAGTTAAGAAGTGCCAGAATAGTTCTTTCAAAACATATATAGCAACCCATGTTTTCTACAAGGTTCGGTTCTTTAGACAGTTCTGGGTGCCCTATATTATCCTAGATTTATAACCAAAGAAAAAAATAATAATGAGTTAAGAAGTGCCAGGATAGTTCTTTCAAAACATATATAGCAACCCATGTTTTCTACGAGGTTTTTTAGACAGTTCTGGGTGCCCTATATTATCCTAGATTTATAACCATAAAAAATAAAGTTAAGAAGCGCCAGGATAGCTTGATTTCCATAATGGTAAATAGTAATAAGAAGTGCCAGGGTAGCGTGATTTCCATAAGGGTGAATTGAGTTATTTGTGCTCACAACGTATCGCAATTCTCCTTCTATTTCGTGTGGTGCCCATATTACAAGCACGATTTACGTCCCTCGTGCCTTCCGCTTTGTAGCTTCAGCTGATACTAAACTATATTCACGCTTTTGTTCTCAGATCAAACAAGTTGTACCCTCAAGATCTTGATATCTTCCAACTTCGGCTCTTTCCTAATTTTACAGCCATGACTGGGAGCTCTTCAAAGCAGTCTTCCTCTGTCTATGACTTCACAGTCAAGGTAATTTCTGTCTTCATACTAATTTATCTCTTTGAACGCCTTTCTCTGTTATTATTATTTATTAACCCGTTTACATAAGAGAGCCTGAAGCAATATTATCAAACTGCATGCAGGACATCAAGGGTAATGATGTGGATTTCAGTATTTACAAGGGAAGTGTTTTATTCATTGTAATTCTCCTTTTTCCTTCAGTTGGTTATAGTGATTTCATGGTCGACAGAATTTATGTGATTAAAGGGGGAAAGCAGATTTTTTAGAACTTTCAGCGTTGTAATTTTTTCGAAACAGGCCCTTTAATATGATTTATTTTAAAACATGTATTCAAGGAACAAAATTATTATGCATGGCTTTATGATAGTGAAATTATCCCTTTTCATAAACTTGACTGATTACGTCCTCTCACGTTTGCACATTCGAATCATTTGACTTATTAGTCCCTGCCTTCGGCATAGCATGGATTATAGCCTTCGTTTGGCGTTGACCCAACGTTAGTTCCTTTTGACCTACCATCATATTCTATGTTTTAAACAATATTTTAATGAAAACACTGTATCAAACAAATTTTTATCCGAAGTTTCACTTTTGACGTCTTATTGCAGGAAAGACAACATGATTTTTGTGATTTCTATTAAAACTTAGGGTAAACAGTTTTGTACTTCTATTCAATGTTATTTTAATGCTAGTTTCAACTTAACATTAATTTAGAAACATTTAATGTTCCTCAATACTTTCAACTAAAACATAACCCAACTTTCTTGTCATCTAACCCGAACCCAAAGAGTGTCGTGTAAATAACTATTGGCATGTTAACCATTTGGCAGTGTTAGGCCCCTATACTACTAGTGTAACCCCTTATTGTTATTAGTATAACCCACTTATTATATTGATGTACCCATGTAGTGCCCATATTGTTACCCATAGAAGCCCACTATTGTTATTATTATGCCCTTGCATTATTATTGTTATGTCGGCTCTGATTATGTTATGACCCCTTAGACTCCTATATATAGAAAGGAGGTCTTTTCATTTGTATCATCCAAGAAATGTTCATTTATGTAATGTAAAGGAGGTTACCCCCTCGAAGAGGCTGAATTCTAAGGCGTTGATCTATCTTTTCTATCTTTTTTTGAGCTGGTTTCATAACATTTGGTATCAGAGCTTTGGATTCTAGGGTTTCGCTGCTCCAAATAGGTCATCATGGCATTGTCACTATAACATTTTTCTATGACGTTTCAGAAGTCTAAAAAAAACCCATTTGAGAAGAAATCACGCTGAACCTTGGGTCTGAATTTCAGAGCTTTTCGCGTAATATTTGCCGAGATATGATCTGAGGAAGTTTGTCTTTTTGCAGACTCCTGAATTACATTCAAAACAGGTGACCTGGGGAAAATCGTCATAACTTTCTCTCTGGGGATCAGATTGAAATTTTGTAAGAAGGTGTAGAAAGAGAACTGACTGTAGTTTTTTGTATATCGTTTTTAGATCCAAAGGTCGAAACAGTGACACGTGGTACTTCATACAAGTTCGGTCTTCTAGAAAGGTCTATAATTAGGTCATCTTGGGAGATTGTGCATAACTTTTTCTTAGAGAATCCAATTTGGATCAGACTAGTGGCATTGGAAAGAGGACACATAGTGCTACTATAGGTCACAATTTCAGAACTTAAAGATATGAAAGTACAGAGTTACAGTCGTTTCAAGGTCGAGCTCCTAAAATCAAGAAAAAGCAAGATGAGGAAGTTTGATGGCAAGGATCCGATAAATTGGATACTTCAGATGGAGCAATATTTTGATCTACATGGTGTACAACTATTACAAAAGGTATGTATTTCATCTTTATATTTAGAACCAGATCAATTTTTATGGTACGAAGGGCTTTGTTCTCGTAAACAACTTGTTACGTGGTCAATTTTCACGGAGGAAATGATAGCACATTATGAGGATACAAAGATCAACACCTTCTTTAGAGCAACACCACAACAATTGGAAAAAGTAAAAGGGCTTTGTGACATAGTGGAAAGCAAAATTATGGAAACCAGGAAGCGTACTCCTCACAACTATAAAGATGGAAGTGTTGTTTCTCCTAGCCTTGCACAACCTACAAGGGTTACACCACAACAATTGGAAGAAAAAAAGAGAAAAAAGGCTTTGTTACAATTGTGATAGAAAATGCACTAAAGGTCATAAGTGTGCTGAGAAGAAATTATTTTACATAGAATATGAAGAGGAGGAAGAAAAGGATCAAGAAACATCAAAAGAAGAAGATATACACTAGGACCCCACCCCAGAGAAAGAAGAAATGAATCAGACCATATCTTGTAAAGCATTGGCCAGAATTACCACTCCTCAAACTCTCAAGATAGGAGGACATATCAAGAAGAAAAAGGTGCAAGAAGTGAAAGATGACATCGAGAAAGAAGAAATGAATCCAACCATATCTTGTAATTCATTGTTCGAAATTACCACTCCTCAAACTATCAAGATAGAAGGATATATCAAGAAGAAAAATGTTCAAGAAGTGAAAGATCACATCGAGCATCAAGAAATGAATCCGACCATATCTTGTAAAGGATTGGAAGAAATTACCACTCCTCAAGCTCTAGAGATAGAAGGAAATATCAAGAAGAAAAGGGTTCAAGCAGTGAAAGATCACATCGAGCATCAACAACAAGTTCTCCAACTTTTAAAGGATAACGCCACTTCAGTGCAAAATCAAACGAAACAAGTAGATAAACATTGTAGTGAAAAATGTTTTGATGTAGGTGATTGGGTATTTTTACTGCTACATCTCAAGCACGCTATTTATGAGAAGGAAATGTTGGCAATATTACATGCACTTAAAAAATGGCAGCCTTACCGAATGGGAAGACTCTTCAAGTATGAGGATGTGGAAGCATTGTTTTGTGCTATTTATATTATCCAACCAGATTGGATAAACGAAGCAAGGGATGAATGGAATAAGGACGAAGAAGTATGGCCACTTATTCAAAAGTTCCAAAAGATCCCAATTCAAACAATATTGCAAGAAATTGAAGAGGAAGGAAAAATCATATTAGATCCTGGAGCAGTCACAGAAATAAGAACCCGACAAGCTATGAAATCGATCAATTTCAGAGTATCTCATCAAGTGGAAGAACTTACCCGCTGAAGATTCCACATGCGAGGACAAGAATTTTATACAGAAGCATCAAGAACTACTCAAGCGTTGAGGACAACGCTTTTTTAAGGAGAGGGGCATGTTAGGCCCCTATACTACTAGTGTAACCCCTTATTGTTATTAGTATAACCAACTTATTATATTGATGTACCCATGTAGTGCCCATATTGTTACCCATAGAAGCCCACTATTGTTATTATTGTGCCCTTACATTATTATTGTTATGTCGGCTCTGATTATGTTATGACCCCTTAGACTCCTATATATAGAAAGGAGGTATTTTCATTTGTATCATCCAAGAATTGTTCATTTATGTAATGTAAAGGAGGTTGCCCCCTTGAAGAGGTTGAATTCTAAGGCATTGGTCTATCTTTTCTATCTTTTCTTGAGCTGGTTTCATAAGAGTAAGGGTGCAACATACTCGGTACCTGGCTTTCCTTGCCACCACTAAAGCTGGAATCTTAACCCATTGTCTCCTATGTCTCCTATGAAGGCTCGACTCATCCTCATGAGCGCAGAGGAGTGCACAAGACCAGAGTAGCAGAAAGATGAAGGCTCATCTCACTCTCATGAGCGCATCGGAGTAGCACAGGAGTGCGCAGGACTAGAGTAGCAGAAAGATGAAGGCTCATCTCACCCTCATGAGCACATCGGACCAGAGTAGCAGAAATATGAAGGCTCATCTCACCCTCATGAGCGCATCAGAGTATCACAGTAGTGCGCATAACCAGAGTAGCAGAAAGATAAAGGCTTGTCTCACCCTCATGAGCGCACTAGAGTAGCAGTCTCATAGCCTAATGAGAAGAACAATGGAGCAACAAGTCTTGAGAGTCAGGAATTATTGCATTCTCTGTTAGAAACTACTGCATTCTGTGTCATAGATGTGTCATACATATGGTTGTAAGTAATGCTTATATTGTAATTGTTGTTGTATTAATAAAATAATTTATACTAGTCATGTCTATCCTTAAATCTCATTCTTGAAGTTGGTGATGTATTTACAACCTAATAGAACACAGAACATAAAAGATACATGCTCATTGAGACGTCATTGCCTTAACTTCTATTACCAATCCATTACATTTGTTCTGTTAAGAATGACATAGATGGGCTTACCAGAGCTATTCCAATCGATGAATACTAGGTTCAGAAGATGCAAACTTTTGAAGGTGACAATCTTCTTCAAGGTGGAAGTCTTCTTCAGGGAAGGGAAAAGTCATTTCGCTATCCTCAGGCAGGATGATGACCCAAACTCCATGGTATTCTTCTAATATATCTCACTCATATCTCCTTTCGGCCTAATAATTCTCTAGGACGAATAGATAGATAAACTCCACTCAGTTAAGGGATCTTCTAGTTATGTTTTAAGGAACTCCATTCTTTCCTAGCTTCCTTATTCATCTATAGTTTCAAGTTTACATTAGAAGATCTGGCCGACTATAGTGCGTCTTCCCAAACTGCATGTTGGAATCCATGCCTTCCTGTTATGCAAAGATAGTGTCCCATAGATAGGTTTGCCTACTCATGTGTGTGAAGGTCGCCTGGTCGATCGCATAACCATGACTCGGCTACGCATATGTTGTTCACAACCTTTCCCATTATGTATTTCTGCTCTCCGATGGGCCTGAGAGATGGGAGAAGCACAAAATCCTTCATAAAAATTTTATAATTAAAAACATGATACCGGAATGGAATCAGACCTGGTGGAAAAAGATAAATCTCTCTATTGAAATCCCATAACATAACCTGTGAAAGATTTTGTTACATTTCCAGTGCTTTCCCAGTCCCAAATTGATCCAGGTCCAAAAGCAATATGATGCACTCCATGCGAATAAACTACTAACCCGGGTTAGATGCTCGGCTAAGTGGGGGTGGGGCACATGGGCTACATGCGACCCCTGTGTGCCTTCCTTACACGTTCTTTTATTCTTTTTAATTTTATGTTTATTATTTATTTTATTTGTGTTCCTATCTGCCTGGAAAATTGCAACACCATGTCATTCATTATAATTCTATGTTTATTATTTATTTTATTTATTTTCATTAATTTTTGAATTTATTTTGTGTTGCTGGCAATGAGAAACTCCTGTGTCATTAGAAGTGTCCGATTAGAAGTTTTAACCGCCCTTAAAAGCTCATGATTTATTGACTTCTCCTCACAAAACAACAAATTTTCGATCTGGCATATATTACAGAAGGAAACTGGCAGAGTCCTGGAAGATGGCCATTATTTATGGAAAATTTTCCATGCATCAATCAAATTTATGTTCAATGTTATTTTACCTGCTCAATTATATAATTAATTATCAGGTTTTACCTGCATTCAGCCATCATAAACGAGGCCATTTGGTTGATAAGAAGAACTTGAATTTATGCCATTCTGTACGAATTTACTTATCTACTTCGATTTACATATAGATCATACTTTTGAAATATTAAAAACACTTCTAAAATAAACTCAAAAGTGAATTTAAAAGAAAAAAGGAGAAATTTTGTGAAACCAGGACAAAGGCAAGTGTTCACAAGAAAACTTGTGGAAGAATAAATTTCAAATTTAAATCTTATACTAAGCCGTGCTTGCAAAGGTTGTTGAATTGTCTACCACATTTTTGCTTCCTGGAATAATAGTGTTGTCCATTCCATCTCCAATTATTGTTATAAACGTCTTCTCTGACGGTACTACCACATTTTTTTAGACTATGGTGTTGCATCTATAGCCGCTTGAACTTTCCTGTATTGTCCGGTACGGTCACGGGACACAATCACATTCAAAATTACATTAGTTTTTTGAAGATGCCTTTGATCGCCGACAGACAACCATTTGGGAAAATCATCATTGAATGATTGCAACTCTTCCTCAAGATCAAACAATAGGCGTCGAGTAGGGAAAGCACAGATCTTAAGTGCACGAAACTTGAGTGAATTGAGCACGACAGAAATGCCCTTAACAATGGTGAGAGAATTACTTGCAAACTCTCTCAAATTGTTCACTGGGATTTCCTACAAGCGCCTTGCACAAACATTCTCCTCTCTGAAAGATAACTCATTTCACTTTTTTGCTATGCATAGGGACCAATTTGGTCAGGCACGTCTCTTGTTTCTTTGGGGTGATGATGCAGAGGCAAGCACATTTGAATCAGTTTTTTCGTAAGCCCATAGCAACACCTTTTCCAGTCCAAAATCGATTCACTCCATAGGAATGAACAACTAACCTGAGTTAGATGCTTGGCTAAATGGGGGTGGGGGCACGTGGGATACATGCAAGCCTTGTCTACCTATCCTACACGTTCTTTTATTTTTATTTTATTTTATTTTATGTTTATTGTTGCTTTCCTGGATCCCATCATTTTGAATGTTATTCTTCGAATTTAGAAAATAAGTATTGACCCGCCCAGTCCATATCTATCAGTGAATGTGTCTAAATATTGACCGCGCGAGATCCTAATCCGTTCTAATCTGGGTTGAGCCTTGAATCTGTTCGTTAGAATATTTCCATATTAAGGTATCAGGCTGTATGCATAATTGGAAAGCAAATTCCATGTCTCTGCAACTAATTATCAAGTGTTTCTTAGTTTTTCTGCTAGTTGTTGCCCATTGGTTCCTATTCTTGCAACCACGGAAGGCTCATTGTATGCATAATTGGAAAGCAAATTACATGTCTATGCAACTAATTATCACGTGTTTCTTAATTTTTCTGAACTATGTGATTGCTTCAAAATCTCTAATTATATTCGCAGGTGTTTTGAATACACACAAGAACATAAAGTTTCATAAAGATTTTGACTACACATGGACCAAAATCTACATAATGGTTATTAAAATTGCCTTCCATTCGAATCAATAAACCATTCTAGAAGCTGGTCACTTCCTTTTCATGGCTATAAATATCTAAATTTTTATTATTATACTTGTGGGTACTCTAGAAAATCCAGAGAAATGGTATATTGAAGGCATTGTTTACCAGTGCAAATATGTTGTTGAAAATCAAAGCTGTGTAAAACTGTGTAGAACTTATACTGAGGCAGATCATACTCAAAAATCTAACAAGATACATTGTTGCTCATCTTTGCAGCAAATCTTTGCAGATGGAAATGCTGGTATGAAAGTTGGAACATGTACAAATCGTGCACAGTCGCCATCCGTCGTCAAGTTACTATAGGGTTACAGTAATGAGTTAACCTTTTCACTAAATCAGAGTCGTTAATGGATAATTGACGAGGATTAAATTAATGACAGAGCTGTGATCAAATAATAAAAGCAATGTATGGTATGCAACGGCACTATGGTGATGTGCAATCAATGTATGGTATGCACCGGCACTATGGTGATGTGCAAGTGAATAGGATCATTATCATTTGGCTGATTGGAGGAATCAGCAGCCTAGTAATACAAGGTTTATTCCCACTCTTCTCATTATAGATTTTAGGTTTGTTTTTTCAACTATGGATTTGTTTCTTATCCCCTAGTCTATTCAGATTCTTATCACTATAGTTTAACTTTTATTCTTATCACTATAGTTTAACTTTTATGTATTTAGTTGTTATAAATAAATATGAAAATTTAACTTTTATGTGTAGTTGTTATGAATAAATATCCAAGAGATTTGAACCTGGGAATTTAGAGTATATACTCTTATTTATTTTAATTTTTTTAAAAGATAATTTTTTTTATTTAAAATTGTTATTTAGTTATTTATTGCAGAGAAGTAATGGCATGCTGTATTAGAACTTTTATATAAAAACCAATTATTTAGTTATTTATTGCACAAAAGTAATGGCGGGGTGCATCAAAACCTGTAGAGAAACTCAATAGCGAACTTGTTTGTGCGTGTGGCAATATAGGTTACTGCTAGGTCCACTAAAGCACAAGTTTTCCTTTTTTCAAATCATAAAAGTCAATTTAGTTTGGGGCTTTTCTCTTTTATTAATAAACTAAAATGTTGTAAAACATGTTTCTCTTTTATTAATAAACTAAAACATTGCAAATCTTTGTAAATCAACAAGCTATGAATTCTCAATTTTTCCGTTTATGTTGCCAGGTCCATGAACTCTGCAGGGAGCGTGTAGTTGGGTTACATTTTGAAACATATATATGCCATAAATATGCATTTATCAAATGTCAAAATGTGCTTTTTAGTTGGGTTACATCCTGAAACATATCTATACCATAAATGTGCATTATAGCAAATGTAAAAATGGCAGGGACTACCATTGCATGCAATCCTTGCTTCATTTGACAGTATCACGCCTTATAGATTCGGAATGATTTTTCATGTTGATAACTTGATTCGGAATGGTTTTTCATCGTGATAACTTGATCACGTCAAATCTTTTTAGGAACATTATTTACATGCAAAAGATTTGAACCTGTGCCTCCAAAAAGAATTTGTTGACTTGCGTTCTTTTCCAAACATGATAAAATCCAACTGCACAAAGTTTTCTCGAGTTTTTAGAACCCCGTATGTTACTACACCGCATCAAGTGAAAGTGGGAAATAAAATAATGTTGTCTATGTTAAAACGATCCAGCATTGTGAGATTAAGTCAAATAAAAAGATATTGAATTGTAGTATACAATTTTGATAAGATTGCAATTCTAATATCTTGATCCATATTTCTATTTTGCAGTGGGTTAACTAACTCTAATTATACTGAGTTGAATGAAGTGTATACAAAGTACAAGGATCAAGGTATTATACAAACTTATATTGTTATATAATCGGTCAGTTCTAACGATGCTTATAGTATTTTTTGTTGTAGTTGTACTTCTATTTCTGGTGCTACAATAGTGTGTATCTTGTACCAGGAAGGTTAGACTCTTATACCATTCTAGGTCAAGTTTTAATTTCAAACCTGTTAAAAATCTTTGGCTTAGTTTAAACAATATACTTTAATGTGTCGTAGAGTCCTATGTTACCAGAAACCTGACCAACAAACCGGTTTTGGTTATGTTCCCATGTCCACTCCTGTTCATCTTTCTGTCTTTACATTTGGAGGAGATCTTGTTACCAACATCTTGGCTCAGGGGTATGTCTGTGAGGTGTCACAGATGAAGGGATACCATTTGCTTTACATCCATCATGCACATTTTCTAGCTTTGAATGAAAAGATTCTTTTTCCAGGGCAAACATGAGTCTTCTCTTTCTATGTGACTTCTTTCTTATTTGATGTTCTTTATTTTGATGGGCATGATCTTCATTTTATTGGGCTTAAAGGGATTTTTTTAATCTGAGGCTAGGATTTCTTACTTCTTTGTAATCCATGGAGTTGCCTTATCACTCAGTCACTATAAGCCTTAAGGTGCAGTGTAATCCTTTGGGTTTCAGTCCCATGGGTCAATTAAATTACATTAGTAAAGTGCTGATCAATTTCATATGAATAAGCCATAATGGGAGGGGATTGGGTTCGTAAGGATGCCTCATGAAAAGGCCATATAACTTGGTGATAGAGCAGACCACTAGCCAGGGGCAGATCCTTGGGTTTGATTCCTAGCCTGTGCAAGTTTCAGTAGTTTTCTAGTAAGGGGGGTCTTTTTCTCAATGGGCTAGTTTATGTGGCCCACATTTTCAGTCCCATTCCTGACCACCCCGTTATTTTCTTCTAGCGCACTCTGTTACTATCTTGTCTGTGACCATTCATCCCTACAGACAATTACCAGATGCTCAACAGTAACCTATCACTTCTGTTACTTAGGATCTTGATAACTAATGTGTTGTTGAGCGAACCCTGAACCCCTCTAATAGTGCCCCTTACAAGAACAGACATGCCCACTTTTATATTGGGGTTGCATTAGGCCAGATTCACTTCATTGGGAAGTTAATTTTACCAAATCACTTTGCTCTTACACTCAACTCTTATAAGAAGTTGAATGTTTTTTATATTGTGAACATATTGAGGACTTCACTGGTATCTACTTAAAACTTGAGAGTCAACATGATGTTGAGTAATTCAATAAATACCTGCAATTTTCATTCAACCAGTTTCCATAACTTTATTTTGATTTACAACTCTCGAAACTTTTCTGACAACTTAAGGAGTTTGGGGAAGTGTTTACAGGGTCAGAAACACTGGCTTTCCCAAGCAATCAGTTTGGTGGACAAGAACCATGTGATAATGCTCAGATTGCAGAAGTGGCCTGCACTCGCTTTAAAGCAGAGTTTCCCATATTTGACAAGGTCTTCATCTTCTGACTTTTATACCATCTTGGATTTCTTCTCTTTTTATGGTAGAGGATTCATTTAAACTTAAGCATTCCATATGGTTGCTTCTTTGGATCCTTGGTGTTAAGTAGAAATTCTGTGATGTAGGTCGAAGCTCCTCTCCACAAGTTCTTGAAGTCAAGGAAAGGTGGACTTTTGCATGGGGAAATGGAGTGGCCTTTTGGGGATGGAATAAAGCTTAACTTCACTAAGTTTCTGGTGGACAAACATGGAAATGTTGTAGAACGATATGCACCCACTACTCCATTGAGTATCATCGAGGTATTGTGAAAACACTCTTTTGTTAGTTCCATGCATCATATATGCAGATATCCTTGCTATTACTTGCTCACTATATCATTACTTTGAATACAAACTTGTTTGATATTGAAAGGGTCTTTGAGTAAAAATTTCTACTGTAGTATAATTCGATGTAAACTTGAAAATAGCTGTTGATATTTTCGGTTTCCTTTTTTCAAAAAGATGTCAAGACGCTGTTTGGAATTGTTTGATTTTTTAGAGCATCAAACATATGCTACAGTTATGTTGTAGAATAAAATAAGCAGCAATACATTGTTCTAGTTGCTGCACAAGATTGAAGCAGACATTGTTGTCAGTTTAGCAGTTCATTAAACTGCACGTTGCTCTTACATACATGCATTATATTATTCGTTATCTTTCAGATGCTTTCATGGGCAATGATCTTCTACGCCACTTTCACATGGAAGACTGTATTCCAGACCCTTCTCCCTTTCAATATGCAATGATCTTCTATGCCACTTTCATATGGAAGACTGTATTCCAACCACTTTCACATGGAAGACTGTATTCCAACCCCTTCTCCCTTTCAATATTGAAAGGGAGAAGGGGCTGGAATACAGTCTTCCATGTGAAATTGGCGTAGAAGATCATTTCCCATGAAAGTATCTGAAATATAACGAATAATATAATGCATGTATGTAAGAGCTCAATGTGAAGTTTAATGAACTGCTAAACTGACAACAATGTCTG
Organism: Pinus tabuliformis; assembly: GCA_031772625.1. Classification (NCBI taxonomy): domain Eukaryota; kingdom Viridiplantae; phylum Streptophyta; class Pinopsida; order Pinales; family Pinaceae; genus Pinus; species Pinus tabuliformis. Next base: position 286,447,725 of record CM062819.1, on the reverse strand, counting down.
CTTCAATCTTGTGCAACAACTAGAACAATATACTGCTGCTTATTTTATTCTACAATAGAACTGTAGCATATGTTTGATTCTCTAAAAAATCAAACAATTCCTAACAGCGTCTTGACATATTTATGAAAAAAGGAAACCGAAAATATCATCAGTTATTTTCAAGTTTACATCGAATTATACTACAGTAGAAATTTTTACTCAAAGACCCTTTCAATATCAAACAAGTTTGTATGCAAAGTAATGATATAGTGAGCAATTAATAGCAAGGATATCTGCATATATTATGCATGGAACTAACAAAAGAGGGTTTCCCCAATACCTCGATGATACTCAATGGAGTAGCGGGTGCATATCATTCTACAACATTTCCATGTTTGTCCAATAGAAACTTAGTGAAGTTAAGCTTTATTCCATCCCCAAAAGTCCACTCCATTCCCCCATGAAAAAGTCCACCTTTCCTTGACTTCAAGAACTTGTGGAGAGGAGCTTCGACCTACATCACAGAATTGCTACTTAACAACAAGGATCCAAAGAAGCAACCAGATGGAATGGTTAAGTTTAAATGAATCCTCTACCATAAAAAGAGAAGAAATCCAAGATGGTATAAAAATCAGAAGATGAAGACCTTGTCAAATATGGGAAACTCTACTTTAAAGCGAGTGCAGGCCACTTCTGCAATCTGAGCATTATCACCTGGTTCTTGTCCACCAAACTGATTGCTTGGGAAAGCCAATATTTTTGACCCTCTAAACAGTTCCCCAAACTCCTTAAGTTGTCAGAAAAGTTTCGAGAGTTGTAAATCAAAATAAAGTTATGGAAACTGGTTGAATGAAAATTGCAGGTATTTATTGAAGTACTCAACATCATGTTGACACTCATTTTTTAAGTAAATACCACTGAAGTCCTCAATATGTTCACCATATAAAAAACATTCAACTTCTTATAAGAGCTGAGTGTAAGAGCAAAGTGATTTGGTAAAATTAACTTCCCAGTGAAGTGAGTCTGGCCTAATGCAACCCCAATATAAAAGTGGGCATGTCTGTTCTTGTAAGGGGCAATATTAGAGGGGTTCAGTGTTTGCTCAAAAACACAGTAGTTAACAAGATCCTAAGTAACAGAAGTGATAGGTTACTGTTGAGCATCTGATAATTGTCTGTAGCGGTGAATGGTCATAGACAAGATAGTAACAGAGTGCACTAGAAGAAAATAATTGGGTGGTTAGAAATGGGACCAAAAATGTGGGCCACATAAACTAGCCCATTGAGAAAAAGACCCCCCTTACTAGAAAACTACTGAAACTTGCACAGGCTAGGAATCAAACCCAAGGAGTTGCCCCTGGCCAGTGGTCTGCTCTATCACAAATTCATATGGACTTTTCATGAGGCATCCTTACGAACCCAATCCCCTCCCATTATGGCTTATTCATATGAAATTGATCAGAAATTTACTAATGTAATTTAATTGACCAATGGGACTGAAACCCAAAGGATTACACTGCACCTTAAGGCTTCTAGTGACTGAGTGATAAGGCAACTCCATGGATTACAAAGAAGCAAGAAATCCTAGCCTCAGATTAAAAAAATCCCTTTAAGCCCAATAAAAGGAAGATCATGCCCATCAAAATAAAGAACATCAAATAAGAAAGAAGTCACATAGAAAGAGAAGAATCATGTTTGCCCTGGAAAAATCACCTTTTCATTCAAAGCTGGAAAATGTGCATGATGGATGTAAAGCAAATGGTATCCCTTCATCTGTGACACCTCACAGACCTACCCCTGAGCCAAGATGTTGGTAACAAGATCTCCTCCAAATGTAAAGACAGAAAGATGAACAAGAGTGGACATGGGAATAGAACCAAAACCAGTTTGCTGGTCAGGTTTCTGGTAACATAGGACTCTACGACACATTACAGTATATTGTTTAAACTAAGCCAAAGATTTTTAACAGGTTTGAAATTAAAACTTGACCTAGAATGGTATAAGATTCTAACCTTCCTGGTACAAGATACACACTATTGTTAGCACCAGAAATAGAAGTACAGCTACAGCAAAAAATACTATAAGCATCGTTAGAACTGACAGATTATATAACAGTATAAGTTTGTATAATACCTTGATCCTTGTACTTTGTATACACTTCATTCAGCTCAGTATAATTAGAGTTAGTTAACCCACTGCAAAATAGAAGTATGGATCAGGATATTAGAATTGAAATCTGATCTAAATTGTATACTACAATTCAATATCTTTTTATTTGACTTAATCTCACAATGCTGGATCGTTTTAACACAGACAACATTATTTTATTTCCCATTTTCACTCGACGCAGTGTAGTAACATACAGGGTTTTAAAAACTCGAGAAAACTTAGTGCAGTTGGATTTTATCATGTTCAGAAAAGAACGCAAATCAACAAATTATTTTTGGAGGCACAGGTTCAAATCTTTTGCATGTAAAGAATGTTCCTAGAAAGATTCTTTTGCATGTAAAGAATGTTCCTAGAAAGATTTGACGTGATCAAGTTATCAGGATGAAAAATCATTCCAAATCAAGTTATCAGTATGAAAAATCATTCTGAATCTATAAGGCGTGATAATGTCAAATGAAACAAGGATTGCATGCAATGGTAGTCCCTGCCATTTTTACATGTGCTATAATGCACATTTATGGTATATATATGTTTCAGGATGTAACCCAACTGAAAAGCACATTTTGACATTTGCTAAATGCATACTTATGGTATATATATATTTCAGAATGTAACCCAACTGCACGCTCCCTGCAGAGTTCATGAACTTGGCAACATAAACAGAAAAATTGAGAATTCATAGCTTGTTGATTTACAAAGATTTGCAACGTTTTAGTTTATTAATAAAAGAGAAACACGTTTTGCAACGTTTCAGTTTATTAATAAAAGAGAAACAACCCAAACTAAATTGACTTTTATCATTTGCAAAAAGGAAAACTTGTGCTTTAGTGGACCTAGCAGTAACCTATATTACCACACGCACAAACAAGTTCGCTATTGAGTTTCTCTACAGGCTTTGATGCACCCCGCCATTACTTTTGTGCAATAAGTAACTAAATAATAGGTTTTTATATACAAGTTTTGATACACCAAGCCAATACTTCTCTGTAATAAATAACTAAATAACCATTTTAATTAAATAAATTTTAGCTTTTAAAAAAATTAAAATAAATAAGAGTATATAATCTAAATTCTCAGGTTCAAATCTCTTGTATATTTATTCATAACAACTACACATAAAAGTTAAATTTTCATATTTATTTATAACAACTAAATACATAAAAGTTAAACTATAGTGATAAGAATAAAAGTTAAACTATATTGATAAGAATCTGAATAGACTAGGGGATAAGAAACAAATCCATAGTTGAAAAAACAAACCCAAAATCTATAATGATAAGAGTGGGAATAAACCTTGTATTACTAGGTTGTTGATTCCTCCAATCAGTCAAATGATAATGATCCTATGCACTTGCACATCACCATAGTGTTGGTGCATACCATACATTGATTGCACATCACCATAGTCTCGTTCCATACCATACATTGCTTTTATTATTTGATCACAGCTCTGTCATTAATTTAATCCTCGTCAATTATCCATTAACGACTCCGATTTAGTGAAATGGTTAACTCATTATTGTAACTCTATAGTAACTTGACGACGGATGGCGACTGTGCACGATTTGTACATGTTCCAACTTTCATACCAGCATTTCCATCTGCAAAGATTTGCTGCAAAGATGAGCAACAATGTATCTTGTTAGATTTTTTAGTATGATCTGCCTCAGTATAAGTTCTACACAGTTTTACACAGCTTTGATTTTCAACAACATATTTGCACTGGTAAACAATGCCTTCAATATACTATTTCTCTGGATTTTCTAGAGTACCCACAATTATAATAATAAAAATTTAGATATTTATAGCCATGAAAAGGGAGTGACCAGCTTCTAGAAAGGTTTATTGATTCGAATGAAAGGCAATTTTAATAACCATTATGTAGATTTTGGTCCGTGTGTAGGCAAAATCTTTATGAAACTTTATGTTCTTGTGTGTATTCAAAACACCTGCGAATATAATTAGGGATTTTGAAGCATTCACATAGTTCAGAAAAATTAAGAAACATGTGATAATTAGTTGTAGAGACATGTAATTTGTTTTCCAATTATGCATACAATGAGCCTTCCGTGGTTGCAAGAATAGGAACCAATGTGCAACAAGTAGTAGAAAAACTAAGAAACACTTGATAATTAGTTGCAGAGACAAGGAATTTGCTTTCTAATTATGCATACAATGAACCTTCGGTAGTTGCAAGAATACGAACCAATGGGCAACAAGTAGTGGGGCACAGAAAGGTGTGGGCAAAGCAATGATTTCTAGTACCCCATTTTAGACTCCTTTACTCAATGTGTGCGTTATCAACCTTTATATTTATCTACTACCTTTCACTCCGTGCCTCCCACATAGCAATTCATTGGAAGGGCTTGCATGGGCATTTTGAACTTAACGATCAGCTACGCCCGTGCTGCCTGCAAAAGCTACCTTTACTGTTATTATGTTATTTTGAGGAAATGGACACTTACATGGGAACGCCAGAAAGTAGATATGCTGATATAATATATGAAACAGATAAGTAGAAATGTGAATCTAAGTTACAAGTATCTATGCTACATCGTATATGAACATATATAAACACGAGTAGGCGCCCCTCACTCTTTTGATCATCTGATTCATTCTACTCAGTGCCTTTGAGTTTGGTATTGAATGTGAGGAACTATAATAACTTTCTTATTATTGCCACTATTTCAACCTAGCCCTTACTAATAAACTTGGTGCCCCAACCTAATACCTTAATATGGAAATATTCTAACGAACAGATTCAATTCTCAACCCAGATTAGAACGGATTAGGATCTCGCGCGGTCACTATTTAGACACATTCACTGATAGATATGGATTGGGCAGGTCAATAATTAATTTCTAAATTCGAAGAATAACATTCAAAAATGATGGGATCCAAGAAAGCAACAATAAACATAAAATAAAATAAAATAAAAATAAAAATAAAAGAACGTGTAGGATAGGCACGCAAGGCTTGCATGTAGCCCACGTGCCCCCACCCCCATTTAGCCAAGCATCTAACCCAGGTTAGTTGTTCATTCCTATGGAGTGAATCGATTTTGGACTGGAAAAGGTGTTGCTATGGGCTTTCGAAAAAACTAATTCAAATGCGCTTGCCTCTGCATCATCACCCCAAAGCAACGAGAGCCCTGCTTGACCAAATCAGTCCCTATGAATAGGCAAAAAGCGAAATGAGCTATCTTTCAGAGAGGAGAAGATTGTGGAAGGCGCTTGTAGGAAATCCCAGTGAACAATTTGAGAGAGTTTGCAAGTAATTCTCTCACCATTGTTAAGGGCATTTCTGCCGTGCTCAATTCACTCAAGTTTCTTGCACTCAAGATCTGTGCTTTCCCTACTCGACCCCTATTGTTTGATATTGAGGAAGAGTTGCAATCATTCGATGATGATTTTCCCAAATGGTTGCCTGTCGGCGATCAAAGGCATCTTCAAAAAACTAATGTAATTTCGAATGTGATTGTGTCACGTGACCGTACCGGACAATACAGGAAAGTTCAAGCAGCTATAGATGCAGCACCCTAGTCTAAAAAATGTAGTAGTACCGTCAGAGAAGGCGTTTATAACAATAATTGGAGATGGAATGGACAACACTATTATTCCGGGAAGCAAAAGTGTGGTAGACAATTCGACAACCTTTACGAGCACAACTTAGTATAAGATTTAAATTTGAAATTTATTCTTCCAAAAGTTTTCTTGTGAACACTTCCTTTGTCCTGATTTCACAAAATTTCTCCTTTTTTTTTAAATTCACTTTTGAGTTTATTTTAGAAGTGTTTTTAATATTTCAAAAGTATGATCTGTATGTAAATCGAAGTAAATAAGTAAATTCATACAGAATGGCATAAATTCAAGTTCTTCTTATCAACCAAATGATCTCGTTCATGATGGCTGAATGCAGGTAAAACCAGATAATTAAGTTATAATTGAGCAGGTAAAATAACATTGAACATAAATTTGATTAATGCATGCAAAATTTTCCATAATTAATGGCCATCTTCCAGGACTCTGCCAGTTCCCTTCTGTAATATATGCCAGATAAAATATTTTATTGTTTTGTGAGGAGAAGTCAAGAAATCATGAGCTTTTAAGGGCGGTTAAAACTTCTAATCAGACACTTCTAATGACACAATAGTTGCTCATTTCCAGCAACACAAAATAAATTAAAAGAATTAATGAAAATAAATAAAATAAATAATAAACATAGAATTATAATGAATGACATGGTGTTGCAATTTTCCAGGCAGATAGGAACACAAATAAAATAAATAATAAACATAAAATTAAAAAGAATAAAAGAACATGTAAGCAAGGCACACAAGGGTCGCATGTAGCCCACGTTCCCCATCCCCACTTAGCCAAGCATCTAACTCGGGTCAATACTTTATTCGCATGGAGTGCGTCATATTGCTTTTGGACCTGGATCAATTTGGGACTAGGAAAGCACTGGAAATGTAACAAAATCTTTCACAGGTTATGTTATGGGATTTCAATAGAGAGATTTATCTTTTTCCACCAGGTCTAATTCCATTCTGGTATCATGTTTTTAATTATAAAAGTTGTATGAAGTATTTTGTGCTTCTCCCATCTCTGAGGCCCATCGGAGAGCAGAAATGCATAATGGGAAAGGTTGTGAACAACATATGCGTAGCAGAGTTATGGTTATGCGATTGACCAGACGACCTTCACACACATGAGTAGGCAGACCTATCTATGGGCCACTATCTTTGCATAATAGGAAGGCATGGATTCCAGCACGCAGGTAGGGAAGACGCACTATAGTCGGCTAGATATTCTAATGTAAACTTGAAACTATAGATGAATAAGGAAGCTAGGAAAGAATGGAGTTCCTTAAAACAGAACTAGAAGATCCCTTAACTGAGTGGAGCTGATCTATCTATTCGTCCTAGAGAATTATTAGGCCGAAAGGAGATATGAGTGAGATATATTAGAAGAATACCATGGAGTTTGGGTTGTCATCCTGCTTAAGGATAGCGAAATGACTTTTCCCTTCCCTGAAGAAGACTTCCACCTTGAAGAAGACTGTCGCCTTCAAAAGTTTGCTTCTTCTGAACCTAGTATTCATCGATTGGAATAGCTCTGGTAAGCCCTTCTATGTCATTCTTAACAGAATGAATGTAATGGATTGGTAATAGAAGTTAAGGCAGTGACTCTCGATGAGCATGTATCTTTTATGTTCTGTGTTCTATTAGGTTGTAACTACATAACCAACTTCAAGAATGAGATTTAAGGATAGACATAACTAGTATAAATTATTTTAGTAATACAACAACAATTACAATATAAGAATTACTTACAACCATATGTATGACACATCTATGACACAAAATGCAGTAGTTTCTAACAAAGAATGCAATAATTCCTGACTCTCAGGACTTGTTGCTCCATTGTTCTTCTCATTGGGCTATGAGACTGCTACTCTAGTGTGCTCATGAGGGTGAGACAAGCCTTCATCTTTCTGCTACTTTGGTTATGCGCACTACTGTGATACTCCGATGCACTCATGAGGGTGAGATGACCTTTCATCTTTCTGCTACTTTGGTCTGATGTGCTCATGAGGGTGAGATGAGCCTTCATCTTTCTGCTACTCTGGTCCTGCGCACTCCTGAGTCCTGTGCTACTCCGATGCGCTCATGAGAGTGAGATGAGCCTTCATCTTTCTGCTACTATGGTCCTGCACACTCCTCCGCGCTCATGAGGATGACTCGAGCCTTCACAAGAGACACAGGAGAGAGAGGGTTAAGATTCCAGCTTTAGTGGTGGCAAAGGAAAGCCAAGTACCGAGTATGTCGCACCCTGACAAATGGCTAACATGCCAATAGTTATTTACATGACACTCTTTGGGTTCGGGTTAGATGACAAGAAAGTTGGGTTATGTTTTAGTTGAAATTATTGAGGAACATTAAATGTTTCTAAATTAAGGTTAAGTTGAAACTAGCATTAAAATAACACTGAATAGAAATACAAAACTGTTTACCCTAAGTTTTAATAGAAATCATGAAAATCATGTTGCCCTTCCTGCAATAAGACGTCAAAAGTGAAACTTTGGATAAAAATTTGTTTGATAGAGTATTTTCATTAAAAGATTGTTTAAAACATAGAATACGATGGTAGGTCAAAAGGAACTAATGTTGGGTCAATGCCAAACGAAGGCTATAATCCTTGCTATGCCGAAGGTAAGGACTAATAAGTAAAATGATTCGAATGTTCAAACGCGAGAGGACGTAATCAGTCAAGTTTATGGGAAGGGATAATTTCACTATCATAAAGCCACGCATAATAATTTTGTTCCTTGAATACATGTTTTAAAAATTATCATATTAAAGGGCCTATTTCGACAAAATTACAACGCTGAAAGTTCTAAAAATCTGCTTTCCCCCTTTAATCACATAAATTCTATCCATCATGAAATCATTATAACCAACTGAAGAAAAAAGAAGAATTACAATGAATAAAACACTTCCCTTGTAAATACTGAAATCCACATCATTACCCTTGCTTCAAGCTCTCTTTTGTAAACGGGTTAATAGATAATAACAGCAAAGAAAGGAGTTCAAAGAGATAAATTAGTATGAAGACATAAATTACCTTGACTGTGAAGTCATAGACAGAGGAAGACTGCTTTGAAGAGCTCCCAGTCATGGCTGTAAAATTAGGAAAGAGCTGAAGTCGGAAGATATCAAGATCTTGAGGGTACAACTGGTTTGATCCGAGAACAAAAGGGTGAATATAGTTTAGTATCAGCTGAAGCTACAAAGCGGAAGGCACGAGGGACATAAAGCGTGCTTGTAATATGGGCACCACACGAAATAGGAGGAGAATTGCGATACGTTGTGAGCACAAAAAACTCAATTCACCCTTATGGAAATCACGCTACCCTGGCACTTCTTATTACTATTTACCATTATGGAAATCAAGCTATCCTGGAGCTTCTTTACTTTTTTTTTTATGGTTATAAATCTAGGATAATATAGGGCACCCGACACTGTCTAAAAAACCTCGTAGAAAAAATGGGTTGCTATATATGTTTTGAAAGAACTATCGTGACACTTCTTAACTCATTATTATTTTTTTCTTTGGTTATAAATCTAGGATAATATAGGGCACCTGGAACTGTCTAAAGAACCGAACCTTGTAGAAAACATAGGTTGCTATATATGTTTTGAAAGAACTATTCTGGCACTTCTTAACTTATTTTTTTGTTGTTATAAATCTAGGATAATATAGGGCACCCGGAACTGTCTAAAGAACCGAGCCTCGTATAAAACATGGGTTGCTATATATGTTTTGAAAGAACTATCCTGGCACTTCTTAACTTATTTATTTATTTATTTATTTTGTTATAAATCTAGGATAATATAGGGCAGCTGGAACTGTCTAAAGAACTGAACCTCGTAGAAAACATGGGTTGATATATATGTTTTGAAAGAACTATCTTGGCACATTTTAACATTTTTTTTGGGGTTATAAATCTAGGATAATATAGGGCACCCGGAACTGTCTAAAGAACCAAACCTCGTAGAAAACATGGGTTGCTATATATGTTTTGAAAGAACTATCCTGGCACTTCTTAACTTATTTTTTTTTGTTATAAATCTAGGATAATATAGGGCACCCGGAACTGTCTAAAGAACTGAACCTCGTAGAAAACATGGGTTGCTATATATGTTTTGGAAGAACTATCCTGGAACTTCTTAACTTTTTTTTTTTGGTTATAAATCTAGGATAATATAGGGCACCCAAAACTGTCTAAAGAACCGAACCTCATAGAAAACATGGGTTGCGATATATGTTTTGAAAGAATTATCCTAAGACTTCTTAACTTTTTTTTTTGGTTATAAATCTAGGATAATATAGGGCACGCGGAACTGTCTAAAGAACCGAACCTCGTAGAAAACATGGGTTGCTATATATGTTCTGAAAGAACTATCTTGGGACTTCTTAACTTATTATTATTTTTTTTTGGTTATAAATCTAGGATAATATAGGGCACTCGGAACTGTGTAAATAACCGAACCTCGTAGAAAACATGGGTTGCTATATATGTTTTGAAAGAACTATCCTGGCACTTCTTAACTTTTTTTTTTGGTTATAAATCTAGGATAACATAGGGCACCCGGAACTGTCAAAAGAACCAAACCTCGTAGAAAACATGGGTTTCTATATATGTTTTGAAAGAACTATCGTGGGACTTGTTAAATTATTTATTTTGGTTATAAATCTAGGATAATATAGGGCACCCAGAACTGTCTAAAGAACTGAACCTTGTAGAAAACATGGGTTGCTATATATGTTTTGAAAGAACTATCCTAGCACTTCTTAACTTATTTTTTTTGGTTATAAATCTAGGATAATATAGGGCACCCGGAACTGTCTAAAGAACCGAACCTCGTAGAAAACATGGGTTGCTATATATGTTTTGAAAGAACTATCCTGGCACTTCTTAACTTATTATTTTTTTTTTTTGTTATAAATCTAGGATAATATAGGGCATCCGGAACTGTTTAAAGAACCGAACCTCGTAGAAAACATGGGTTGCTATATATGTTTTGAAAGAACTATCTTGGCACTTCTTAACTTATTAATTTTTTTTTTGGTTATAAATCTAGGATAATATAGGGCACCTGGAACTGTCTAAAGAACCGAACCTGTTGAAAACATGGGTTGCTATATATGTTTTCAAAGAACTATCTTGGCACTTAACTTATTTATTTATTTATTTATTTTGGTTATAAATCTAGGATAATATAGGGCACGCAGAACTGTCTAAAGAACCGAACCTTGTAGAAAACATGGGTTGCTATATATGTTTTGAAAGAACTATCCTGGCACTTCTTAACTTATTATTATTATTATTATTATTTGTTATAAATCTAGGATAATATAGGGCACCTGGAACTGTCTAAAGAACCGAACCTCGTAGAAAACATGGGTTGCTATATATGCTTTGAAAGAACTATCCTGGCACTTCTTAACTTATTTATTTATTTAATTTTTTGGTTATAAATCTAGGATAATATAGGGCACCTGGAACTGTCTAAAGAACCAAACCTCGTAGAAAACATGGGTTGCTATATATGTTTTGAAAGAACTATCCTAGCACTTCTTAACTTATTATTATTATTATTTTGGTTATAAATCTAGGATAATATAGGGCACCCAGAAGTGTCTAAAGAACCGAACCTCGTAGAAAACATGGGTTGCTATATATGTTTTGAAGGAACTATCTTGGCACTTGACTTATTTATTTATTTATTTATTTTGGTTATAAATCTAGGATAATATAGGGCACCCGGAACTGTCTAAAGAACCGAACCTTGCAGAAAACATGGGTTTCTATATATGTTTTGAAAGAACTATCCTGGCACTTCTTAACTTATTATTATTATTATTATTATTATTATTTGGTTATAAATCTAGGATAATATAGGGCACCCGGAACTGTCTAAAGAACTGAACCTCGTAGAGAACATGGATTGTTATATATGTTTTGAAAGAACTATCTTGGCACTCCTTAACTTATTTATTTATTTATTTATTTTGTTATAAATCTAGGATAATATAGGGCACCTGGAACTGTTTGAAGAACCAAACCTCGTAGAAAACATGGGTAGCTATATATGTTTTGAAAGAACTATCCTGGCATTCCTTAACATTTTTTTTTTTTGGTTATAAATCTAGGATAATATAGGGCACCCGGAACTGTCTAAATAACCGAACCTCGTAGAAAACATGGGTTGCTATATATGTTTTGAAAGAACTATCCTGGAAGTTCTTAACTTTTATTTTTTTTGGTTATAAATCTAGGATAATATAAGGCACTCGGCACTGTCTAAGGAGCCTAACCTCGTAGAAAACATGGGTTGCTATATATGTTTTGAAAGAACTATCCTGGTACTTCTTAACTTTTTTTTTGGTTATAAATGTAGGATAATATAGGGCACCCGGAATTGTCTAAAGAACCGCACCTCGTAGAAAACATGGGTTGCTATATATGTTTTGAAAGAACTATCATGGCACTTCTTAACTTATTTATTTATTTATTTATTTTGTTATAAATCTAGGATAATATAGGGCATCCAGAACTGTCTAAAGAACCAAACCTCGTAGAAAACATGGGTTGCTATATATGTTTTGAAAGAACTATCCTGGCACTTCTTAACTTATTTTTATTTTTGATTTTTTTGGTTATAAATCTAGGATAATATAGGGCACCTGGAACTGTCTAAAGAACCGAACCTCGTAAAAAACATGGGTTGCTATATATGTTTTGAAAGAACTATCCTGGCAATTTTTAACTTTTTTTTTTTTTGGGTTATAAATCTAGGATAATATAGGGCACCCGGAACTGTCTAAAGAACCGAACCTCATAGAAAACATGGGTTGCTATATATGTTTTTAAAGAACTATCCTGGCACTTCTTAACTTATTATTATTATTTTTTTTGGTTATAAATCTAGGAGCACCCGGAACTGTCTAAAGAACTGAACCTCGTAGAAAACATGGGTTGCTATATATGTTTTGAAAGAACTTATTTATTTATTTATTTTTTGGCTATAAATCTAGGATAATATAGGGTCTAAGACCTAGAAGCATACGACATGAGTGAAAGATCTACCCGTGACCTTCGCCCTTACAGACCACCAACGAGTAAATATAGGTGGTGTTCTCTTCCTTGAATAGAAATGACGAGTCATCTGACATTGCTAATAGCAGTCAATTATGGTTGTCCCCATTGTTGGTTTGACAACTAAATTATGATAGGTTTTCACACTATTTAAAAAAAAATAGTTTGTCCTCAACTCCTCCCCATGATACTATTGAGCTACTTGTCACCCAACCTATTCTGTAGGTGCATTATTCCAACAAATGTCATCTCAATAAGAATCTTCAAGAGCATGACAATGGTGTTAAATTGTATAGAAAGAACAATTCTTTCCACCACCTCACACTCCTCTTCAAGATGGTATATGTCTGCACCACATTGTGAATTAAAAGCAATAGTCCCTTCACATGTAAAATGGGTAGGATAAATCATTTAGAGTTTATGGCTAATGAATTCAAGGAAGTTCAGGTTGATGGCTTCCTTGTTTGTTATTTGAGCATCTAATATTTGGAAGGGTCGATGGTAGGACCAATTTTAATCATGGTTTTATTCAGCAGGCCCAAGCTATTAATGGTGATGTGTTTAAATAAGCTATATTCAATGTGCATCAATCTTTAGCAACATGGGGATAATCTACATGTGTTACATGAATAATTGGAGGGAATCAATAAGTGTTTATTTCCGATTGGAAGACTTGCGAGCTATGGCAATGAGGTATGGTTATTGGTCCACCTGTATCTCAAATGTAGAGTGGATATGTTGGAAGTGATGTCTCTCAAACTTCTTAATTTGACTATGGTAAACACTCAACATACTTCTTTTGAGCCTTCGAGACTTACTAATGGATACACTCTCTTATCTGCCCTAAATGAACAAGTTCTTCGAGATATGATAGACACCCTTGAGCTCTCTTCATCTCCTATGTTTATGCTTCAAAATAACAAGTAATTTACAAATGTATGGCTTTGGATTTTTCGTGTAAATAACTTTACTATCAGAATGAGTCTTTCCTATGAATTATGAGTTTACATTACGCAATCTTTGGAGACTTTAATTGTAATATTATCTCTAATGTTCAATATATATTCCGGTATGACTCTATATGCATAAAAGCTATGTAAATCTAGTGTTGAAGCTTCCTCTTTTGTTTTTTTTCCATGTGTTATTGTCATAACTCCATTTTAAATTAAAATATTTCCAACTTTTATGAAAAAAATAAAAAATAAATAATTAAAACATTTAGAACATGCTGATAAAATAACTACATCCATAATAGCTTCTAATATGAGTAATTACTTTGTTTTGTGTACAACATTATCTATAAATTTATCACATCAACGAATAGGAAACTATGCGACATGAAATGAATCATAATACGTGTATATTTTAACAAATAAAGAGAAAAGTTGTGGCTTATAGCTAGCCACAAACTCACTCATGTTTGTTGATGTTTAATATAAGTCAAAATCTAATCACGACAATATTTCTTATGTTCACCATTTTCTTATTTTCGATTTTTTTTAATCATTTTATAATATAATTGAAAACTAGAAAGTTAAACACTTTGAAATTTAGGGCTTGACACAGTTTGATTTTTCTATGTATCGGAGGAGTGACACGGTCTTGTGCCTAACACATGGCAGCACTAGCTCAGTTTTGTGGGATGCTCTTGTTTAGACCATGGAGATGGTTGCACTCTATGAATTCAGTGCCAATGACACCAAATCATGTTTTCAAACACATTACCTTTCTTGTGGGTGTTAAAGACCATTCTTAGCAATGCCATCTTGCCAATGCCACCCATGCCAATGACGTCTATTACCCGAAATTGATGATCTTCCGCATCTTCAAGCCTTGTATTCAGCCACATCTCTGCTTCCTTTATCCCAGATCCCACATAGCCAAACTCCAATACTGGCTGAAGTAATGCCCTTGCTTCCAATGGCTCAAAAGAAACAATCCTTTGAGTAGAACTTCTAGTTGAAATGGAATTTTCAAGATTGTTGCGGCGCTCAATGATATTTAATTTGCATTCTCTAATTTTTCCACACAATCCGGGCTTGCAGAAGTGGCAATCTAAGCAGCCTTTCCGTTGTTTGGAGCACTGTATGACGCTCTCCACATCTTACAGGGAATGTCGAAGCCTTTCCAACCCATCATTTAGAGGGGGAGTGATAATTCTTTGTTGATGTTGAAATCGGATGAGCGTGTCATCTAAGAAGACTTTGACACTACTTAACTTTTCTTGCAGAAACTATGTGTTTCTTTTCAGGTGAATAACATCATTTATGGTTTGGACTAGTGGAAAAATAAAAATGCTAACAACGGTGCTTATGATGTTGGCTATTGCTCTAGTGCAAACAACCTCCATGGCTTTTGCAACGACAAATCAAGAAGAGGGAAAAAGCAGTAGATATTCGCAGACAAAATAATATGTATGGAAGGCAAGGTGAATAGGTACAACAATGAATCCAATTGATATAAAGCAAGTAGTGGTCGTTTCTCTTGGTTTTCTTTAGGAAAAATGTGACGGGAAAAGGGAAAAGAGAGAATAAAAGGAAGGAAGGAAGCAATATGAGTGTGACAAAAGAAAATAAAAAGCAGGAGAGCTGAAAACCATGAAGGCACATGAGTGCGACCAAAGAAAGAAAAGGGGGATACTAATAAACAGGCAAGGCTAGCAATGCAATGGAAAACAAAATTGCAAACAGAGCAAAAGCAGAACGAATATCGACGGAAGGAAGGAAGCAAGGAAGGAAGCAGTATGAGTGTGACCAAAGAAAAGAAAAAGTAGGAGAGCTGAAAACCATGAAGGCACATGAGTGTGACCGAAGAAAGAAAGAAACAGGCACATCTTGAGATGGACAAGGAAGGAAGGAAGCAGTATGAGTGTGACCAAAGAAAAGAAAAAGCAGGAGAGCTGAAAACCATGAAGGCACATGAGTGTGACCGAAGAAAGAAAAGTGGGAGAATAATAAACAGGGAAGGCTAGCAATGCAACGGAAAACAAACTTCTTATACATATACATATATATAACTTCTTATCGAATTCTATTTTTACACAATATTACATTTGTTCGAATACATATAAATATGCTCAAGATAAATATCACAAATATATATATATATATATATATATATATCTATACTAAATATGAACAAAAAGTATATGTTTTACACAAGTGAAATGAACACTCAAGTAGATATTTTACTAGTTTTATTGGGTTTTTTCAAAAAATACAAATTTGTAAGTATCAATTTTAACATAGTGTGATTCTCTTTCAAAAAAAATATTACAAATTTGCAAGTATCAATTTTAACATAGTCCCTCAGCATATAGATATCTTGAAAAATCATGTAAAAACAAAGCTACACATGTTTGATATCTATGTCCATATTGTTCTAAATGACTATGTCAAT
Source organism: Pinus tabuliformis (assembly GCA_031772625.1). Classification (NCBI taxonomy): domain Eukaryota; kingdom Viridiplantae; phylum Streptophyta; class Pinopsida; order Pinales; family Pinaceae; genus Pinus; species Pinus tabuliformis. The sequence goes on along the minus strand of CM062819.1, from coordinate 286,431,514 downwards.
GCCTAAAATTTGGAGTTGTTTGAACCAATTCACCATCACTCTATACAATTGACCATTCAATTAAGTGCATCTAGTTTTGAATCATGCTTTGAAAGCTCTATATCTCATCTATAGTCTTTTAGAGAAGGTGATTCCATTATTATGGAAGATTCCCTATCTAGTGTATCTTCTTGAGTTCTAGGCTTTCATAATGACAATGGCATTTTTGTATAAGTCCAATCTTTTGAATCTTCAATTATTTTTTGACCTCTTAAATTTCACATGTAAAATATTTGTCATCACGCTTACACCCAAACAATACCTATTTGATAAAGGAGGCTTATTAGTCCATGCATAAAGCTTAGAATTCTAACTTAAAGTCTAATGTAAATTACTAAACTCAAGTAATTCTAATAATAATAATAATAATAATAATAATAATAATAATAATAATAATTTAAAACAACAAAGGATGAAAAGTTATAATTCCAAACTAAGGCAAATGTCTTAACTCCTATAAACACCAACATGAAAAACTTCCAGCAAAAGATTATTAAACATGCAAAACAAAAACAAAAATCCACAACAAAACCAAAAACCAAAGAACAAGCTCCATCAAACCAAATTTAAAGTCCTTCAAAGTATTGATATCTCCAAACATTATGGAAGCCCAAACACTAGTATTAAGGAGAAATCTCCTACAAGGATGAAGGAAAAGGACAATCGATTGTATAAAGGTATTAATGGGCCTTTAGATATGAATTGAGGATAGAGTTTTGCTTCAAAGGCTTGTTTTTTAATGTGTCTCCTTCAAAACACATGCTTTTTGGGGTAGAATATGCCTTCCTATCCAAGATTCTTAAGATATGATAATATTTCATCTGATATAATTTTGTTTTTCTTTCCTTATTCTTTATATATTTTTTAATAAAATTATTCTAATTTTATCAGTATTATTTACTGCACTTTTAATTATAAATTTGAAATTTCCTATCAATTTTAATCCCATATATAAATGCAAAACTTCAATCTCATTATTAGTTACTCATCCTAAATCCCATGCAAATGATATTCTTTCCTTTCCTTTGAGATAATAAACAATCTCAATCCCTCTATCTTACCATTCCTATTTAAAGAAATTACCATTCATATATAAAAAAATATATATTTGTAGATGTCAAAGTAAGGATGAAATTTTATTTCAAAAACAGATGTACCTTAATGTGGTTTGGTCGAGCCACATACTTCTTTACCCCTTTTATCATCTCAAATCTTATTTATTTTTTCCTTATTCTCTATACATTTTAAATAAAATTATTCTTTACCCTTTTCAACGTCTCAAATCTTATTTATTTTTTCATTATTCTCAATATATTTACAATAAAATTATTTTAACTTGAAAATAATTTCCAAAAACCTAATATCATAATACTATTGAAATAAATTTAATTCCATATAAATGAGCTTAGAAACCTAATGAATTAGATTTAATCCCATTTATGGCCAAAGTCTCAACCTCATTATTATTAGTTTGTCTTTCTAAATTCTTTCTTCGATCTCATTATTAGTTTCTCTTTCAAAATTCTTTCCTTTCCCTTGGGAAAGTAAACAATCTCCTGTGTCCTAGCACTGTTAAGTTAATATTATATTTTTTTTTATTAAAATTTTGGAATAATCTTTTAACGTCGCTATGGTGTGCATATATCAAGTTGATAATGATGTCTATGTCGGAATCATCTTAGTTGATATGTTAGCATCATCCATATCATATCAAATCCTTCATCTTTGAACAAAAATATACAGTCACGTTAAGAGCATTATGTGCCATATTAGAAACTTAGTTGATTTGTTAGCATCATCCATATCATATCAAATCCTTGATCTTTGAACAAAAATATAAAGTCACGTTAAGATCATTCTGTGAAATATTAGAGATTTAGATGATTTTGTTACAATGAGTATTGCTAAAACCACAGGGTTCCACTCAGGTCGCTAAGATTGGCCCTAAAATTCACAGTTATCCAAAAGACACTTCTGTCACAAAATAATTTTGGCAAATATAGAAATGCAGGCTACCAACTTTTATTATGGGGGATGTGCTTTAATTATGATAAACTCCTATGTTGAGATTATGCGCAGGACGGTTCTGAAAACAAATTACAGGTCAAAACATAATGTAATATAATTGTATAGTCAGATCAGTTCAACTGGGGTTACTGCAAGTGATGAAGGTGTAGAGGCGATGGCCCCATAATTAGTAGGGTACGTCTCAGCAGGGCTGACATGACAGTTGCACTCATGTACAACCAGCAAAGAAAACGCGTTGAAATGCAGAGAAAATCTCAAGTGAAGGTAGCAGAACAACACTTCCTGTTGTGCTACTGCAGGGTATAATAAGGTGTTTAATAAGGCATAGTCTATAATGCTACTTTTTGGAAATCCGAGAAACAGATTTTTATTTTTTCCCGGCTGATGTGACATTGCTTGGGGTTTTCTCTCTGGTCACTAGATGTCTCTTGTCCGTCGCCGTCAGTCGATTGCTGCTATGTCCCCATAGCATAGAATGTCATTCATGTAAACCCCATAGCATGCCATTCATGTATGGATACATTGTCCATGAAATTTGAATTCTTTTAATTGTCGCACTTTACCTGAAATCCATTTTGATTTTCAATTGGGACTGAGGCAGAGAGTCTCCTCTCGCCAACATTCTGTTTCCCCAAACAACCAAAGACTAAACCTGAGTAAACTACAGAGAGTGTGTTGTTACGACATGTCTTGCAATTCGGGGAGTTCCCTGTGCCAAAGCCGGGACAAGGCCAAATTTTAGTTAAAAAAATTCGAACTTCCGCTCTCAATCTTGTCGATATTCAAAGGTACCGATTCTGATTTTGCGCTCCATGTTTTCCTTCTCTTCAAGGCTATTTGGGGGTACTTGAATATGTTATCATGACTGTTACACAGTAATTTGTCACCATCCCTGTTACTCCTCTTGTCGTACCTTGGAGGACTCATTCCGGGAGTTATAAGAAGTGACAAAGTCTAAAAACACTTGCATTATGTTCCCCTAAGTATGTACTTCATGTTCCCAGGAGACACCTCCTACAGATCATCCCTGAAAAGTGCTCTTTTTCCATTGGCGCAAGTCCACAGTATCCTACCCGCGCCAATGATAGAGATCCTCAAAAGAGGGCGCGACCATTGGCGCCCTGTCTTAGAGCAACAGTCGCGCCAACCAAATTTGGTCGTGCTTTTTTCCTTAACGCACGTCCGACTGTTGTTTCCTTCATTACATGGAGCTTTTCTGAAGATAAAAAATCAGTCTTTTGTCGAGCTTTATCCTATATCCATCTTTAATGGCTTTTGAGGATAATGCTAATCCACAAAAGGTGTCTCGGTTCATCGTATCCTCCTCCCTTCTTCATCTATATAAGCTTGTCCCTATGCATTTGACAAGCTAGTGATTGAGTGATTGAGTGATTGAGTGATTAGAGTGATTAGAGTGATAATGATTAGTCATGGAGTGTTAGATGGAGTTCTTGAGTTCTTGGAGGAATGCTAGTGAGTGCTAGAGAGGTTATGCTGCCGGAGAGGAGATACATTGCAAGACACATATAGTTACTCGCCCAGCCAGGAGAGGGTCAGCGTCAAAACAATGGTTGTAACTCTTCCTGTTTATTATTAATTGATGAGCGACTGCTATTATAGTTCCAATCTCATTGTCTATTATGGTGATGTGTTGATTTATTTCCTTTCTGACTGAAATATAGTTGTGCCTTGGTAGCTGGTATGTTGGTATCTATCTCTTCCTTTGCATGTGCAGGTGTTCGTTTATGATCTGCTGGAGCGAGGGAGCGGGGATATCAACTCTGCTTCAATCATAGCGTTGGACTCCAGGTTGGTCTTCTTGATTTCCCTTTGATGCATAACTAGGAACTTGCGTAGCAGCGTGGTTTGATTGTGGCTAGTTCTGTCATAGGCTAGTGGGATCGCCTCTGTCCGCAGAGGGGATTTACCTACCCAACAATGACATTACTCCGCTCTTCAAGGGTATTTGAGCCGACTCGAAGGTTCTCATTTCAACCATGACTCATGACTTCAAGTATATAAAAAAGATCATCGGTGGGACGTGCATTTCTATGGCTACTGCCTGCATTGATCATGGACGTTCTTCCACCCGAACTAATTAGGGAATGTCTGCTAAGAGTACCTTACACGTCTCACCCCAACCTTATGTAGAAGCTCGCGGGCCATGGTGAAGAGTCCCCAGTTCTACGAATACATAAAAAAGTTTGGCATTTAGCAGCAGTACTGTGTATGGAATGTGGAGCAGAATTATCGCAGGATGAAGCATCTGGAGAGTGGAGTGTCATTCCCATTAAGAATTCCACCTATGGACTGTGATCAATTTATTCGGTGTGTCGTTATTTTTGAGATTTAAAATTAAAATCATAGGGCTTAGCATATCATCGTTGATTGAATCAGTTAGTGAATAATAATATTTGTGATTTCCAAATCGTAGTTGTAGTTGTTATTATTGACATATGATCAATAATTGAATTTCCTACTGCATGAATTGAATGAAATTAAAAACTCTTGGTTGAATAGTTTCAATCCCAAATACTTTTTGAAGTTTCTTGGTTGTTGCTCAAAAGGGTAGGGACTTGTTTAATGCTTTTCTTTTTTATAAAATGGAGAAATATTATTTAGTAAATTTATTTATAATATTTATTTTTTATTATTTTTTATTTTTATTTTTATTGTTTTATCTATTAGACTAACCTAAGTACCCACGGGGGATTTGAACCGGTGACCTATCACAAGGAGTGCCTTAACAACACACCCATTCACCGTCAATCCAAAGCCCCGTGGGCAAATTTATTTATAATATTAAGTGTAATTGTGTTTTTCATTTACTTGTTTATAATTAATAAATGAATATAATCTATGTTTTAATTTTTGAAATTTTATTACAAATCATAAATAAAATTATGAAATAACAAGTAACATGAGAAGTTACTAATAGCATGATCATAATTGAAATAGATGGTTGATATTATTATAATTTTCAGTTTATGAATAGTGAATTACTAATAGCATGATCATAGTTGAAATAGATGGTTGATATTATTATAATTTTCAGTTTATGAATAGTGAATTAAATGAATGGACTTAGATTCATATAAGCTTTTGTTTAGAATGGCCATATTTGCTTGATTATGCAACATGTGGGAATACCCTATATTACAATAATACGAGCATGTGTTACTCTCATTATGTTTTGGTTAACTATATATATATGTGAGAGAAATATAATGGTAATATATGATAATTTTGTTATATATATATATATATATATATATATATATATATATATATGAAGATTATTATAAATTTGATTTATAATTTAAAAATAGATAATATAAAAAAATTATTTTTAATAGGTACAATTTTCTCATAAATATATATAGCTATTGAAAATATATAAAATTGCTTTATATAAAAATAAAGGTTAAAAGTGAAAAAATACGTCCAATTAACTAATTTTTGATATACACATATTCCTTGGAGAGCCTATCTTAAACCACTAACTTAGAAGTAAAATGATCACTATACCACACCACTTAATATGAAAAAATTGAATATATTTAGCAATTTTCCAATGTGATATTTCACATCATTTATTCACATATTCCTAACACTAACTTTTGATATATTCTGAATGGTTTCTTTGGAGAGCTTATCTGCCAATTAAACCACTAGCTTAGAAGTAACAGATCATCAATAGAAGGCAATTGACTCTGCTCTTTGGGATCTTCAATTAGTGAAGGTTCAAATAGTCTCAAGTCATTTGCATTAACGACTGAGTAGATGTGCATGCAAGCTGGTAAATCTAGGTGAAAATCATTCTCACCAATTTTCTCAAGTATCTTGAAAGGTCCATACCTTATTGGCTTTAAATTTTTACCTTCACCTTGCATTTTGTTCTTGCTGATATACAGCCAGACTTGATCACCAACTTGGAAACTATGCTCCATCTGATGCTTGTCATGCCTTGCCTTGTACTTGGCTTGGCTCTTTTCCAACCGTTCCTGTACTGCCTGGTGAATCTCTTGGATTTGTTCAATGAACTTGGTTTCCTTGTCCACATCACTATGTCCATCAACGGATATCTCTTTACCGAAGACAATATCCAAGGGAGACCTTCGTGTGAAACCAAAACAAGTCTCAAAAGGAGATCTTTGTGTAGAAGAATGCTTAGATCGGTTGTAAGTATGTTGCACATAACATAAATATTCATCCCAAAGTTTGGGATGCCTACTACAATAGCCTCTGAGTAACCGGATCACTGTCCTGTTGACCACTTCTGTTTGGGCATCTATTTGAGGATGAAAAGTTGTGCTCTTCTTTGGTTTGGTGTCCATCAATTCTCACAGACTTGACCAAAACTTCCCAACAAATCGGGTATCTCGATCAGATATAATGGAAGTAGAAAATCCAAAATGAACCCATACATGCGGAAAGAGCAACTTTGTAATTTGTTCAACTGTAATCTGTTTATTACAATGTATCAAAATACACATTTTACTGAACCTATCCACAACAACATATAAATAGTCATGACCTTTCCTAGATTTAGACAGTCCTCCAACAAAGTCCATGGAAACACTTTCCCAAGGATGAGAGGAAACTAGTAGTGGAGTGTGCAAGCCTAATTTTCTATTTTTGGGCTTGCTTTTAGCACACATGGTACACCCTTTTATATATCTAGAAATTGTCTCATTCATTTTTGGCCAATAACAAAATCTTTGCAGTTGTGCAACCGTTTTACTTACACAAAAGTGACCTGATATTAGAGAAGTGTGTGCTTCTCGAATTATCTTTACTCTTTCAGTTTGTGGAATGCATGACTTTCCAAAATGATACAAGAGTCGGTCCTTAACATGATAATCCAATTCTTCTACTCGTTTGCCTTGACTTAAAATTTACATATACATCTTTAAAATCTATATCTTGATCATATCGTTCAATATAGCTCCCTTGCAGTACTGAATTATGCTTAAGTATAGTGGATGCATTTATAATTGGTCTAGATAACATATCTACAACTTTATTGTGTATTCCTTTTTTATATCTGATGACTAAATGAAACTGTTGTAGAAAACCCATCCATCTATAGTGTCTTGATTGCCGCAACTTAGTTTGGGAGTGTAGATATTGAAGTGGTTGATGATCAGTATGTATAACTGTCTCTTTGCCCATTAAGTAATGTTCCAATTTTTCACACTCTGTACTAATTCATACAATTCATTATCATATGTGGGATAGTTAACTACTGCAGAATTAAATGTCTCTGAATGATAACATATGGGTTTACCATGTTGTATCAACACTGCTCCCATGGCATAGTCATTGGCATCTGTTTCGATCTCAAATGGTCTTTGAAGATCATGCAGTGCTAGTACTGGTGCTTTACTAAATTTTTTTCAAGGTGTCGAAGGCTTTCTGCTGTTTGCATCCCCACTGAAACACCTTGTTCAATCCTGTTAAAGTATGTAAGGGAGCTGCAGTTAAGAAAAAGTTAGGAATGAACTTTCTCCAATATTGTGCTACTCCTAAGAGGCTTCAAACTTCTGTAGCAGATTTGGGTTTAGGCCGGTTTACAATAACTGCAACCTTAGAGGGATCTATCTCAAATTCACCACCCCATACTATATGACCCAAATAATTCAAAGATGTTTTACCAAATTCATATTTTGAGAGTTTAACATAAAGTTTTTCTCTTTTCAAAACATCTAGTGTCTTATTAACATGCTTTAAATGTTCTTCCCATGTTTTGCTAAATATAAGAATGTCATCCAAATATACAATAAAAAAATCACCAAGGAAAGGTTTGAGTACATCATTCACTATTCTCATGAAAGTAGCAGGAGCATTAGTTAAGCCAATGGGCATAACCAACCACTCGTACAATCCCTACATTGTTTTGAAAGCAGTCTTCCATGCATCTTGTTCTGCAACTCTGACCTGATGATATCCACTATGCAAGTCTAACTTGGAAAAATAAACAGCTTCTTTCAATTGATCTAATAGATCATCTATGCGAGGAAGGGGATAACGATTTTTGATCGTTATCTTATTTAGTGCTCGGCAATCAATGCACATTCTCCACGAGCCATCTTTCTTTCTCACCAAGACAATTGGAGACCCACATGGTGATGTGTTAGGTCTGATGTGTAATGTCTCTTAATAATAAATAATAATATAATATAATATTAAAATACAAGAAAATAAATAATAAAAATAAAAAATAGTAATAGTAAATAAATAATAAAGAATAAAGAATAATAAAATAATAAATAACAATAATAAAGCTCTAAATAAATATAAAAAGAAATAAAACAAGAAAGTAGTAAAGTTGCAAGTAGACACATGGAGTGTGTGGATGTGGTTCCCCTTCCAATGTTTGCTCTATTTAATAGATGGCGAGGAAGATGAGAGGCATTCCATCATTCCATGATTCCACCATCCATTATCTTGGGAGAATAGTGTTGTGAGACAAAATATGCCCTGGTAGTAGTACGTTGATTGAGGGCTCGGGGGTGGCCAGTTGTAGCAAGATTTTGTACAATTGAGCCTACAGTTGGGTGGAGAGTCATCCCCAAAACCTTGTTGCAGTTAGCAGACTTGAACTGAAGTTACAAGTAAGTGTCTCTACTCATAGTTTTGAACTTTGATGTTAATTAGTGGATAATTTCATATTGATTACTTGATTAATCTAGTTAACTACATGTTTATTTTGGGCTGTTACATATGGTATCAGACGCTTAGGCTCAACCCTTAGGGCCTATAGGCATCTTAAAAAAAAAATGTTTTTTTTTTGTTGGGATTTTTTAACTCGAGTTGTTCTGAGAGTTTCAAGATCGTTACTTCAGGGAGGCCACATGTCCAGGAGCTCTTCTAACATTCATTGTGCAAGACTAGTTAATTTTCTAGTGAAGCTGACGGTTCTTCTTCCTCTTAATTCACCAAGATATAGCGGAATATCATCATATTAGGAGTTTTAAGAATTTTCTCTAGCATAACCGAAACGGTTGTAAGGAGTGAATAGTAAATTTCTTGCAGGGTTTATCACATCTCTAACATCTCCGCCATCCATCATATTTTTCACCTTCAGACCAATATCTCTTTTCTTGATCTTGGATTTCAGCCTATAATATTTGCTATACCCATTTTTCATCGCGGGTTTCAGGTCAATATTTTTATCCAATGTCTCATCTTCAGTTATTGCTATTTTCTAGCCAAAGCACTAAATTGTTTTTATATCATAGATATCCCTATTTATGTCTTGTGTCAGACCAACCATTTTTGGCTTGCTTTAGGTTTTTTTTTTCAATATAGACTTAAACTAAGTAGTTGATTCGTAAGTTGTTTTTGCATTAATTGTGGTGTTATTTTACTTTTTTGGTCAGGTCTATTTTATGCAAAATTCAGTAGCAATTCTTAGTTTGCACTCATTTCTATATTAACTATACCTTATTTCTGAATTAGGTTTTGCTATCCAATATGTCAAGAAACGCCTTAACTGTACAAGAAATCAATCAGATATATCAATAGTGAACTTGAGAATCTTCAAACTTCACATATTTTAGAATCTTCTTTGTAATCATACTTTTAAGTCCAATTTCTTAGACACATCGAATACATAAATCTCCAGAGTTGCGCATAAGAAAATAAATATAAGTTCTGAAGTAAGGTACCCTTTAGATGATATATTGGAGGCTTGTTAATGATTTAGTGAGCTTTTATGTATGTAACAACCCCGAAATAACAACACATAATTAATTGGATTAACCAAGTGATTTTTAATCAAAAGCACTTTATCAACTAGTTAACATTAAATTACAAAAATAATGAGTGAAGAGAGAGACAACTTACCTGTGGAACGCTAATTGAATGCTAGTTGAATTTTGCTACCTGCAACAAAGTCTTGGGGACGACTCTCCACCGATCCGTAGGATGCCTGCCTTAGGGTAGATGAGGTCTGAGTCAGGTGCGAGCCTTAGGGCCAGCCTTTGACTAGGATACAGACCGGGGAGGCTTATGCCTGGTTCCGAAAGTGGGAAATGGGACAGAGATTCCTTGAGATTTCTGAGGTGTTATGAAACTTTCAATGCCTGCTGGTTATACTAGTTCAGCAGAGGGTGTTGGGTGAACATGCAGTAATAAATAATAATAATAAATAATAATAATAATAATTCAACCCCCGGATGCGGGTGCTTACACTGCAAATTAAGGTGATGGGACAGGGGTGCGGCAAGGCTGGACGACACCTGCCTACCCAGCACCACCTGGTTTATAGCCGGACACAACTTCAACAGAGGTATGGGATTTCAATTAGTTTCACGTATTGGGGCGCTCATATGCACAACCTGTACTCTGATCTTTCCATCACTTTTGCATGCTTTAACCCGAATTGGGCTTCGGCTCCATTCAATGCTAGAGTAATGACGGGGGCAATCCAAGGAGAGGCGGTTGATGTTAAATTTAGGCACAGCTATGGACTTGTTTGGAAGCTCCTGGTGCACAACTGGTCTGGAAAAGTTGAGTTATGGGAGGCTGCTTGGTTATGCTTGGCTAATTTTGCGTCGCGCCCTCCGCCTGCTCCCAATTTGCTTTTCTTCCCTCCCTCAGATTACCCTGGTGCTCTCTTTGTTCCTCATCCCATCATGGTTTGACAACATTTGATTAGTAGAAGGGGTGGCTTGCGGGGTGGGAGCTCTCGGCATCAAGTCAGGAGGCGAAGCACCTCGGGCTCTCCGTCTTCCTCGGCAAAAAACCCCCACTATCCCAATACTAGAAGCGACAATGGTAGAGCTAGCCTTCGCTCTACTCCCTTCCCTCTACCTCACCATCACTCCCCCCATACCACGCAATTCCACTTACGAAGCACTATCAGTAAACTGATCATCACCGCAACCATTTCCATCTCCTTTTCTGAGGAAGCGGAGCAGAGCATCTCGATGACCTTCCCCGGGGACGATAAGCACAGAGCTGGTTCGAGTCAAAAAGAAGTTGGGCCGAGTCGAAACAGAGATAAGGAAGACGAGCATGAAGGGCACGGTGGGCGCCCCAAACGGCAAGGGAAGGACGTTGTTGGGGGCCTGCAATAGGACTCAAAACCACAACTTTCCATGCTAGCCATGGAGAGGCACATGATGGACGGGTGGGACCCGCAGCTGGACGCAGGTAGCAGAGAAGGCGAGCAACAAGACAAGGGCCAAACTAATCTAGACAACCCAGATGACTGGGGTTGCCCGATAATGGAGGAACCCGCCACGGAGGAGTTCATCACTAAAATACCAATGCCAGGTGGCACTTAACATTTGGATTTTCTTCCTCTTTTTTGTCCACATAGGAGCTCCAAGGAGGATGAATTGTTGGTTTTATTTGGGTTTATTGGCACTTTTCAGAAAACTATGGAAAATTTTCAGTGATATCTTCTTTTTTGTATCTCCCTCACTATCAGACTGGTTTCCCCTATGTTGGGGTAGTCTTAGATCTAGTTCTTCGGCAAGTTGAGATAGGCTGTTTTCCTTCACAGCTAGAACCCCTTTGTAAATATCTTTTTATTTTCTTTTAATAGATTAAACTTACTTAGCACAAAAAATAAAAATAATTCAACATACATCGGGACAAAGTTCCTTAAAGCGGGAGAGTATGTAATGTCCCTCCCTTAATAATAAATAATACGTAATAAAAATAATAAATAATAAATAATAATAATAAATAACAAAAATAATAAATAATAAATAATAATAATAATAATAGATAGCCATAATATTAAAAAATACAAGAAAATAAATAATAAACAATGAATAAAAAAATAAAAAAATAAAAATAGTAATAAATAATAAATAATCATACTAAAGCTCTAAATAAAAGTAAATAGAAATAAAACAAGAAAAAAGTAAAAAAATTAGTAAAGCTATCAAAAAGAAATAAAACAAGAAAGCAATAAAGTTGCATGTAGACACATGGAGTGTGTGCATGTGGTTCCCCTTCCAATGTTTGCTCTATTTATTAGATGGTGAGGAAGATGGGAGGCATTCCACCATTCCGAGATTCTATCATTCATTCTCTTGGGAGAATAGTGTTCTAAGACAGAGGATTCACTAACAGTATTACGATGATTGAGGGTTGGGGGTGGCTAGTTGTAGCAAGACCTTGCAAAATTGAGCCTACAGTTGGGTGGAGAGTCGTCCCCAAAACCTTGTTACAGTTAGCAGCCTTCAACGAAAATCACAGGTAAGGGTTCTACCCATAGTTTTGAACTTGAACTGTGGGTGGAAATCATTGATCTACGACATGAGTGACCGGAGTTGGCAGTGGGTGCTAGAAAACAGGGTTTACATGGAAACTATATCACAGTTGAATGGGCGAAACAGTCTCGTTGGAATGCCTTATGAACCTAGTCTTGCAGCAAAAGTTTAGAATCTTACTTTAGAGATAACATGCATCCATCTCAATGGGTAAATATTTAGTTTCAACTTTCAACATATTTATTCCACTAGCCTCTAACCTGGTTGTCTCTTGGGTAGTGATAACTGCACTACCATACCTTTCTCAAATGGGGAAAAAGGGCATTTTTCCGAGTGTCCCACTTTCTAATGTCATTTTTACAAATTCTCAGGTTTTATATTTCACTCAAGAGCCAACATTCGATCATGTTCAAGGCACACTACTTTGTGTTTTTGGACTAGTTTAAATGGCACTGGTGGATGTCAACCAAGATTTTGTCTCTTACTGCAGTCCTTGGTGGCTGTGAAACCAAGACTACCATTCCTTGCATATCAACTTGTGTGCAATTTGTTGTGATGTGATGATTATTTAAATATGACGATAATACTTTTGCAAGGACTGAATCGAATATATTTATAATGAGGGTTCTAAAGTGGTGTGTGAGTAGAAAGCTCTGCTCAGGAACGTACTTAACATGCCTAATTTGAGAATGCATTGGATGCGTACTCGCAACATTTGAGAAAAGTTTGGCAACGTATAATTTATTAAGATTGTTTAGGCATTGGAGGAAAGACTAGCATCTGTCATGATCAAGCTTTATGGAAGTTTGTGCCCTATGTAATGCCCAACGTGTGCAGAGGAAATTTCCATGGAATCAAGTGCACTGTGTGCCACCAACTTGTACAGAAGAAGCCTTTTGAAGTTATTTACTTTTCTAGTTGCAAAAGCAATGACTTTGAGCTCTCAATTTTAGCGTTAGATCATTTTTATTTCTATGTATTCTATTTGTGCTAATATGGCTAGTAGTGGGCATTTTCTCTAATATTGGAAAAAATGTACTAATGTCATTCTTTTTTTTTATAACATGGTGAAAGTAATTTTTGTTCCTAGGTATGTAATCTTCCTTCCCAAAGTATAACTCTCGATTGAGGTAAATCATTATAATATTATATGCATGCATTTGCATTTTTTTTATTCAACTGACCTAACTATAGAAAGGCATTTATCATATCCATAACCAAATATACAGTCAGTTGCTCTAATGTACCCAAATCATCCAAAATGATTTTTAATACCAATAAACTTGATGATTAATTCATTGAAGGAAGAACATTGGAGGTGCTAGTAACTAAGGGGAGGGAGCTGCACACTACATTCGCTTTTCACTTTCATAAACAATTCATGCTTTGGGGGTTTAACCCATAAACATGCTTGTTCTATATTTAGTTCCTTTTATTGGTGTCAAATTAAATATAATCTTGTATGATTACTTTTAAATAACTCTGTTTTTAGTGGAAGACATTTTTTTATTATTCTAATACTCTAGTATGCTAACTACCAAAATTTTCAATTTTTCTTTAATTTTAATCTTCTTTTCTTTTTCTCCATACTCTTCTATCAGAATCTTATTCGTAATGAATTATTATGATATTTCAGAAGAAACACTTAATTTTAGCAAATGCAAAATGCAATTCTTTGAAATTACTATGTTAATCTCATTATTAAACTGTCAATCCTCTGTTTTGTAGTTGCAATTCTTCTTGAAAATTTGTTTTTGCATAAAATTTCTCAGATCTCCATTATTACATAAAGTGCTCTGATACCATATGTAACAACCCCAAAATAACAACACATAATTAATTGGATTAATCAAGAAATTTATAATCAAAAGCACTTTATGAGCTAGTTAACATTAAATTAAAAAAATATGAGTGAAGAGAGAGACAACTTACCTGTGGAACGCTAGTTGAATTTTGCTACCTGAAACAAAGTCTTGGGGATGACTCTCCACCCAACCGTAGGCTCAGTTGCAAAAAATCTTGCTACAACAGGCCACCTCCGAGCCCTCAATCAACATACTACTACCAGGGATCCTTTGTCTCATAACAAGAGTTCTCCCAAGAGAATGGATGATGAAATCATGGAATGATGGAATGCCTCTCATATTCCTCACCATATATTAAATAGAGCAAACATTGGAAGGGGAACCACATGCACACACTCCATGTGTCTAAATACAACTTTATTGCTTTTCTTGTTTTATTTCTTTTGTTTTTACTTTTTGATAACTTTACTGATTTTTACTGTTTTCTTGTTTTATTTCATTTTATATTTATTCAAAGCTTTAGTATTGTTATTTATTATTTTCTTATTTTTTATTATTATTTATTATTACTATTTTTTATTTATTGCTTATTTTTTATTTTCTTGTATTTTAATATTATATTATATTACTTTTTATTTATTATTTATTATTATTATTATTATTATTTAGTTGTTACTAAGGAACATTACATACTTCCCCACTTTAAGGAACATCGTCTCGAAGCTAAGTTGAATTATATAATATTTTATTTATTTAGTTATTTATTACTTCATGTTTGCCCTACATGTAAAAATTTCTCATTTCCCACCCTGGTTTTCAGTTTCAACTTATTTCTCCCATATAGTTAAATGCTGGAAATTTTACAGAATGCTGGAAAATGTAGAAATAAAAATCAGCAGGTACAAACAGCCATTTAACACATTTGAACACAGTGATTTTTGGTCAATGTGACCCTGGGAAAACCCCCTACAACTCTTGGGGAAAACCAGTTCGAGAGCTCTTTCTTATTTCCGAAAAATGCTTTTATAGTGAGAAATATTCAGCAAAAATCAGCAAGAAAATTTTACAACTTATCTCGTTTTCCGTGCCTCACAGCCAGCTGGAAAATACTAGCAAATAGCAAAACAGGACAACAATAAATGTTGTACGGCATCCTCGATTTTTGTGCCCACTTTCAGCCTTAAATGCTATTGTACGACCTGCAATAAATACATTGTACGGACCTCAATTTGCGTGCAGAAAAACAACAGTACGCTATACAAATTTCCTTGGAAAATGTGCCATCAAACTGCTCCTTGATTTTTGTGCAAACTTCTCCTCGATTTCTATGCAAACAACTGTACGGATTTCTAGAAAATCGTGCCAAAATCTGCCTTTCACTGTGTACTAACTCCGTTGTACGAATTTGCTAAACTACTGCCTTGGAATGTGTGCCAAGCTTCTCTCTCCTTCTCCTCCCTGTCCAGAAATCCCCCTTGCTCTCTTTCTCTCCTTTTCTCAATCTGCCCATGAAAGAATGAATGACTTTTTCCTCCTTTAATCTAACCCTAAGTGACTTTTGAGTGATCACTAAATCCAATGGCTAAAGTAGATTGAGATCTAGGGCTGAGATTAAATGCTCATTTAAATCTCACTTTCTATTTTTTAATTCACCCTACTTTAATAAAGACCCACTTAGTCATTTATTTCCAAAGTAACTTTTCCTTTCTAATTTTTCATTGACTTTAATAAAGTCACTTTAAAATTAGACTTTAGTAACTTTATCACTTAAAGTCACTTTTAAATTAGATTTGACTTTATAAAAATTATAAAGTCACTTTAGGAGAAAAATTAAATTCTTTTGGACGCTTTTCCCTAGGCCAAAGATTAAAGCCTTAGAGAACTACCTGTCCTCCGGTACCAAATTTCAACACTCCTCTTACTGAGGAAGGTGTTCCTCACCGCACCCGTCTTGTCTCTGAAGTAGTGATGCTTGCCCCGTGGTAAGGCTTTGGTAAGAATATCTGCAACTTGCTCATCAGTGGGAATATACTCAAGCTTCACAACGCCCTTCTGAACACAGTCTCTGATGAAATGATATTTGATCCTGATATGCTTTGACCTGTCATGAAATACTGGATTCTCCGTGAGTTTAATGCAACTCTGATTATCACAGTAAATCACTGAAGGTCTCAACGGCTGACCAAATAAGCCAAACAACATCTTGCGAAGCCATATGGCCTCACAACTAGCTAAACTGGCTGCCATATACTCTGCTTCCACTGAACTCAATGCTACGAATTGCTGCTTCTAGCTGAACTATGACACTACTGCTGAACCCAACCCAAAACAGCACCCTGAAGTGCTCTTCCTATCAGAACCACAACCTGCCCAATCAGAATCAGTATAACCTGCCAATCTCACTCCATCCCCCTGCTTGTATTCCAGACCATAATCCACTGTCCCCTGCAAGTACCACAAAATTTGTTTTGCAGCCACCCAGTGAACCTTCCTAGGCTCACACATAAATTGACTCATCGTGTTGACTGCAAAAAAAATATCTGGTCTACTGTTGACTAAATACATCAAGGAACCAATCCGCTTCCTGTACAATGTGGGATCCACCAATTCGAAATCCGAAGCATGAAGCTTCTTCCAGTTGGTGATCATCGATGTGGACATGGGTCTACAATCCTCCATGTGGAATCTGCCAAGGATGTCCACAATATACTTCTCCTGCCCCAGGAAGAAATGCCCCTCCTCCTGCCACACCTCTAAACCCAAAAAGTAATGCATCAAGCCGATGTCCTTCATCTCAAACTCTGCCGCAAGATCTCTCTTGCAGTGCTCTATTAGTCTCTCTGCACCTGTAATGACCAAGTCATCCACATACGTCACCAGAATGAGACGCTCCTCACCTATCACAATAAAGTAAAGGTTCGGATCTGACTCACTCTTTGTGAAACCCAACCCCTGCAAGTATGTATCTATCCTGGAGTACCAAGCTCTGGGAGCTTGCTTCAGGCCATAAAGGGCCTTCTTCGGTCTGCACACATGGGACTCCTTCCCATGCACCTCAAAGCCCTGTGGCTGCTCAATGTACACCTCCTCTTGTATGAAGCCATTGAGAAATGCAGTCTTCACATCCATCTGGTGGATCTTGCAACCCATCTCTGCTACTATCGATATAATGGAGCAGATCGAAGTATATCGAGCCACGGGAGCGAAGGTCTCCTCATAATCAACTCCCTCTACTTGGGAGAACCCTCTCACCACAAACCTTGCTTTGAATTTCTCAATGCTGCCATCTGCAACATGCTTTACCTTTTAAAGCCATTTGGAAGTAACCATAGATTTGCCCTCAAGCCTCGACACCACCTCCCAAGCATCATTCTTCATGATAGAAGAATACTCCTCCTGCATGGCCTCTCTCTAGACCTGCTGGCTAGCTGCCTCCTCATAGCTAGATGGCTCAGAGTCAAGGATGCTGGCAGCCATTGCCATATAGCTACAAAACCTCTCAGGTGGTCTACTCTCTCTGACTGGCCTCATAGGCTAAGCAACAGATGTGGCATCTCTCAAGGTGTCTTGAAGCCACTTGGGCTTCCTCTTCCCTGAGTGCACTTCTCCCATAGGAGAATGAAACTCCTCCTCCCCATCATCATCAGGAGCCTAAACTCCTGACTATCTGTCTGTTGTCCTCCTGCCTACACCTGAACCTGTAGAAGTTGAGGTACCATGTGAATTGTCCATCAGTGGACTCCCTAGTGAACTGCTATGTGAACTGCTCTGCATGTTGCCCGGAGCACCACTCCTCTGGCTCGGCGATCCACTGCTCACTAACGGACCTGACATCCTCATAGATGTACCTCAGGATCCCTGCCCACTGGATCCCTGTGACTGACTCAACTATTGCTGAGGGTCTGGCTGATCCAGATACTCTAACTCCTGTGACCTCCTGAAGGCCTTGTCCTCCTCGAACTTCACATCCCGCCTGACAACAA
This sequence comes from Pinus tabuliformis, assembly GCA_031772625.1. Taxonomy (NCBI): domain Eukaryota; kingdom Viridiplantae; phylum Streptophyta; class Pinopsida; order Pinales; family Pinaceae; genus Pinus; species Pinus tabuliformis. Next base: position 286,413,424 of record CM062819.1, on the reverse strand, counting down.
CTCTCCTCTGTGCAGGAATGTAAATCCGAAAGGCCTCTGAGGTCTCACTATAGCCGACAAAGATACCCTTCTCTGCAGTGGGCTCTAGTTTGGTCCTCTTCTCCTTGGGTAGATAGGAGTATGAAATGCATCCAAAGATACGAAGATGACCAATATCAGGCTTCTTCCCAGAAAAAGCCTCCTCCAGAGTCATGTGCCCCAAGGCACGATGCGGACTCTTGTTCTACAAATAAACAGTTGTGTTTTAGGCCTCTGCCAACAAGAACAATGACAATCCCTGATCATGTAACATGGCTTTGTCAGCCCCTACGATGGATCTATTCTTCCTCTCCGCAACCCCGTTCTGCTGGGGGTTGTAAGGAACAGAGAACTCCCTCCAAATGCCTACCTCCGCACAATAGTCAACAAACTCTCGAAGGGTGTACTCTCCCCCATTGTCCGACCTCCGGGACTTGATCTTCCGACCTATCTGTGTCTCCACAAGAGCTCTGAATTCCTGAAGCTGCTTGAAGACCTCACTCTTGCTCTTCAAGAAATAAATAGAGGTCCTCCTGGAGTGATCATCAATGAATAAAACATAGTACTCATATCCACTCAAGGAAACATGAGACATTCGACCGCTTACATCGAAATGAATCAAATCAAGTATCCCAGTCGCTCTACTGTCACTGTTGGGAAAAGGGGATTTGGAAAACTTGCCCATCGCACATCCTCTACAAGTATCAAAGTGATCAGTACTGAAATTTGGCACACCTGTAGTGATCTCCCGCAATGTCCTCAAGGCTCCATGATACATATGTCCCATCCTGTAGTGCCAAATCTCACAAAGCTCAGAACTGCTAGCTCTGCTATCGGTACTACTGCTCATGGCCACAAGGGACTGGAATGCAAACTTGTACACATTTGCATGGCGTACACCTATCACTCTAACTGAGTCAGCTGGAGTGCCCCTAGGATACATCAACACCTTTCCTCCCCTGAACAATACCTCATATCTTCTTTCCTCCAAAGCTGAGACGGATATGAGGTTTTTCCTCATCCCTGGCACATAAAGAACATCTGACACCCTCAAGGGAGGTTTGCACTCCCTCTGAAATTTCAGTGTCCCCACCCCGACTGCTGTAACAACTATGTCATCACCGAGTACTACCTCTATATTAGTGCCACTCTCTGAAAGCTCTGAGAAGTACTCACGGACTCCTGTCATGTGACGTGAAGCCCCACTATCCACATACCAGATACTTGAAGATGCTCCGCTAATCAAGGGAAAAGCATTCTCCCTCTGAACCTGTGTGGCAGGTGATCCTGCACTAGAGGAATCATACGCAGTGAACCCAAACTCCCGGTCAAAACGAACTGCATAATCCTCAACCTCTGTTGAAGCTACCACGTTCTGGTTCTTCCCCTTCTTCTTCTTCTTCTTCTCCAGACACAACTGCATAGTGTCCCATCTTTTGACAATTCCAACACTTCACCTTGGAATAGTCCTTCTCTGTGTCACCCTGTTTACCTTTACCTTTGCCTTTGCCCCCACCATTGCTTGTGGAAGCCTGCTTCTTCGCTTTTCCTTTCTTGCCTCCTGCCGACAATGCTACATCCTCGTCCTGCTCAACTAGCTTGGCTGCCCCAAGCTGACCTTTCCTGATCTTTGTCTCAATGCAATCATCCCAAAACCTCTCTCATGTGGGAAGGGTCTCACGTGCACAAACCCCATCAGCAAAGTTCATCCATGAACGGGGGATGCCATTCACTGCAATCTACACCAACTCAGTGGGTGGAATGTCCTCTCCAACTGCTGCCAACTCATCTCTCACATTAGTAATCTTGGTGAGATATCCAGTTGCACTATCATTACCCATCTTAATGGTCTTCAGCTTCCCCTTCAGGACCATTTTCTGGTTTTCATTGGTACTCTGCTAGAGATTGGACAATGTTGTCCACATCTCATGGGCATTTATCATTCCTCTCACATGAGGAATGCAATGGTCTTTGACTCCGTCTAGAATCAAAGGCACAACAACAGGGTTCTGTGTGGTATGCACCATGATGTCCCAAACTTCTACCTCCTCAAAGATACTCTGTATTCTCTCTTTCCAAACGTTGTAATTTGTATGCCCATCCAGCCTATCCTCCATCCTCAATCCCAATGACATCATGTTGTCCTAAAATTGAAAAATAGCATTGTTGTAGTAAAGATAAAACTGTTGTTTGTGAAAAATCAACTTGCTGGAATTTTCTAAGTGAAAAATCAGTACGCTGTAATTTTCCTTCTTGCTGTCCCAAACTGCACTTCAGCACTCAAGCTCTGGTACCATGTAAAAATTTCTCATTTCCCACCCTGGTTCTCAGTTTCACCTTATTTCTCTCATACAGTTAAATTCCCTTTCCCATATCCATACATTCAACAACTGAAAAATAAATTTTTGCTGAAAACACAAATTCTGGAAATATTACAGAATGCTGGAAAATGCAGAAATAAAAATCAGCAGGTACAAATAGCCATTTAACACATTTGAACACAGTGATTTTTGGTCAATGTGACCCTGGAAAAACCCCCTACAACTCTTGGGAAAAACTAGTTTGAGAGCTCTTTCTTATTTCTGAAAAATGCTTTTACAATGAGAAATATTCAGCAAAAATTAGCAAGCAAATTTTACAACTTATCACGTTTTCTGTGCCTCACAGCCAACTGGAAAATACTAGCAAACAACAAAACAGGATAGTAATAAATGTTGTACGTCCTCCTCGATTTTCGTGCCCACTTTCAACCTTAAATGTTGTTGTATGACCTGCAATAAATTCGTTGTATGGACCTTGATTTCCGTGCAGAAAAATAGCAATACACTGTACGGATTTCCTTGGAAAATGTGCCAGCAAACTGCTCCTCAATTTCTGTGCAAACTTCTCCTTGATTTTTGTGCAAACAACTGTACGGATTTCTAGAAAATCATGCCAAAATCTACCTTTCACTGTGTGCTAACTCAGTTGTACGGATTTGCTAAACTACTGCCTTGGAATGTGTGCCAAGCTACTCTTTCCTTCTCCTCCCTGTCCGGAAATCTCCGTTGCTCTCTTGCTCTCCTCTCAATCTGCTCATGAAATAATGAATGACCTTTTCCTCCTTTTCCTCCTTTAATCTAACCCTAAGTGACTTTTGGGTGATCTCTAAATCCAATGGTTGAAATAGATTGAGATCTAGGGCTGAGATTAAATGCTCATTTAAATCTCACTTTCTATTTTTTAATTCACCCCACTTTAATAAAGACCCACTTAGTCATTTATTTCCAAAGTCACTTTTCCTTTCTAATTTTTGATTGACTTTAATAAAGTCACTTTAAAATTAGACTTTAGTAACTTTATCACTTAAAGTTACTTTTAAATTAGATTTGACTTTATAAAAATTATAAAGTCACTTTAGGAAAGAAATTAAATTCTTTTGGACACTTTTCCCTAGGCGAAAGATCAAAGCCTTAGGGAACCACCTGTCCTCCGATACCAAATTTCAACACTACACCCTCTACTGAACTAGTATAACCAGCAAGCATCAAATGTTTCACAATAGCTGGGAAATCTCAAGGAATCTATGTCCTTTTTCCCACTTTAGGAACCAGGCATAAGCCTCCCCGTTCTGTATCCTAGTCCAAGGCTGGCCCCAAGGCTCGCGCCTAACTCAGACCTCATCTGCCCCAAGGCAGGCATCTAGTACAGTACTCAATGACTCCGGACATCTCGCAAGGCTGGCCCACTCCCTCCACAACTACTAAGGCACACAGCCTTGGGCATCGAAGTCCTTACACCCCCACCAGACTCCGGCATCCCAATTCAACAATAGGGACCTAGCCTAGAACATCAGGCACTTGGGCTCCTCAAGATGGTCCCATAGCCCTTCAAGAGCTATCCATCAAGAGCTACACAAGACAAAGGAACCACTGGCATATCTAGTGTTGATTGAGTTTGTCACCGGCCCATATAGTGTTACATATTCTCCCTCGCAGGTATGGGCTCCTACGAAATCATTAAATAAACTAGCCCTCTCGGCGCATTTGTGATTTCCTGTCAATCACCACATCTCAATATGCAACCAATGCATTAGCCATACCATCATAGTATCATAAAAAATAATCGCATGCCAAGTCTTGCATGTCATCATGAGAACATTCATCATTGTTAATCTCAACATTATGAATACTAACAAACTGCATGCTCATGCATGTCATAAATTTGTATGCAATTATCATATGCTTTACCTCATGAGATACCATCATAAGTTATAACATCAACATATTTGAATCAAAGACATATCATGACTTCACATAATAAATGAACCACATGTCAATAAACTTCATATTATAGCATCATAATTCCTATGCCACGTTATGCTTATCATATCCATCATGAGTATTCAACATTAAATACCTATCATCACGTAGTAAATGAATATGTCAATATACCTCGACATAACATCATAATGCCTATGCATATCAGCATCATCATAAGGATACATCATCACTATAAGAATCACATGTGCATCATTATCCCAATACCATCATATCATGAAACCTCATCATAAATATGAGAATCATCTCAATACACATAAAATATAGAACAATAATACTATAATCATTATTATTCATGAATCAATTTGAATACCAACTATGAAATAAGATTATTCAACGTCTCCCCAGGATCTAGGTTATCTCACCAATCTTATTAGTGTCATGTTTTCATCAAGATACTGATTACTTTTTAATAATCATTCCCACTTTTTCCAACTACTAAGTTGTCCATTTACCCCATAGGTATACTCATTTTAAGTACATCATTAAATTTTAAATGGCCTCTAACTTTTAGCCATGTATTCTTCTTTCTCAATGAAATTTAGTGAAATTCATCATTAAGATATTATTTGTTGCACAATTAATTTTTAAATCTTCAACACCAAAATTAAAATTTCATGATCACTATTCATATTTTGGTTATCCATTATACATCCTCAAATGTGCATATTCTTGAAGTATCATTTAGAATTTCCAACAACATATGTTCTTATGCTTCATGTTCAATGTTTTCTCATTAATCCACCTAGTTTACAAGTATTCACAAATTCCAATGTTGACACTTCAATTTTGTAGGTCATCATTAAGACTCCTCAAGGAAACTAAAATTCAATCCTAGGTTGTGACTTGTAAATTATAATCACTGACCTAGATAAACATAACATATTTGTGAAGAAAGGAGAAAAGATAAAACCTGTATATTTTGAATCATTAAATACATGAGCTTGACGACTAATTAAGTGAAAGTCAGAGAATAATTGACAACAATAAAAATTACAAGGCTATATAATGTCAAAATACTTGACAACAAGAGAGTTTATAAATGTGTTGTATTACTTTTGTCTAAACTGTAAATGATATTATGAATTTCAAAATTTACATATATATATATATATATATATATATATAGAGAGAGAGAGAGAGAGAGAGAGAGAGAGAGAGAGATGTAAAAGGCCATAAAAGATATAAAATAAAATAGCATAAAATAGCATAAGTTGGCACAAGCATACTATCATAAATCAAAAGGGCATATCATGCATAGCTACCCTACTACATGTATAGCATGTTAACAAATAATATACAATGAACAAAATACTACTACCTAGGCTTCAACCCCCTGTAAGAATGGGAAATTGAGAATAGACTCAGAAAATAGAGCATTAGTCCCACGGTCATGAATGAACTACATTGGCAAGATCTGGTACAGATGACTCATAAATCCCATGGTGGATTGTATACAAGTAGCATTTGGCAAAATGGTAGTAACCCCACTACTGGGATACAATGTTAACAAATACAATACAATGTGAAATAAACCACCAATAGGCTTTAACCCCTATTAAAATGGGAAATTGCAAGCAGAATAAGGAAATACTGCAGTAATCCCACGATCATGAACTGGTGAGCAATCATAAACTAAATGGCAACACTACAACATACAAAATACAAAATCACAAAAGACATACCTATTACAAGCAGACAATGAATGATTGCTTCACTTCAATGCAGTGCAATAACCTTGTAGCATCATCAGATGCTCTGCATATGAGACACTACACAAACCTCGACACAATTAATGGACCGTGCACAAACTTAATTGCATCATTCCACACACCCCAAAATCGAAAGTCATCAAGGGCTTGCTAGAAAGCTAGAGAAAGAAATCCACTTCTAGAAAGTTCACTTTTAGACATGATTGCATGCCATAAGGTCCAATATCAGAAACTCAGGATAGCCAAAACAGTCATCAATTAGCACATAGGTACTGCAAATTTTATAAACCCACCAAGGTAAAGCATACACTATGATTTCAGCTTAGTTTAATTAACTGTTATGATGTTGAATATTAATGTTACAATGACATTATTTATTTCTCTCGATAATCCTTGAAACACTGATATTTGAACAACATATTTCATATCTCTGTGAGGCTCATCTGGTACACTACAATTGCAGTTGATTCGGATTAATGTTGGAATTGTTAATCTGTTGTTAAATTCCAAATCTTTGTTTACATGGTTCATCATTCTTCTTTGAATTCCCAATCTTATGTGAGATTGCAGAATTTTGAGTTCCCACACTTAGGCTATTTTAGTTGGTCTTCCTGATTTTTTTTAATCAGCTTGCAGAATTTTAAGAATCTATATTATCGTGGATGGAATTTTGGCCCAAGTGTCTTCATAGGCTGTAGATATTAATTACCAAAACTGTTGTTTTAGATAACTATTACACCTATCCATTATAAGATTCTCATTATACTCATTAAATTTCAAGTATCCACATTCTCTTAGATGGTTGCTTGAGGCTTTGAGCTATCAGTGAAGTAGTTGTTTCCATTTGCTTCGCAGTAACAGTATTAGAAATATTTTGGAGCTGCTTATGAAACTGAAATCCTTGGTGGGTTTATAAAATTTGCAATACCTATGTGCTAATTGATGACTATTTTGGCTATCCCAAGTTTCTGGTATTGGACCTTATGGCATGCAATCGTGTCTAAAAATGAACTTTCTAGGCATGGATTTCCTGCTCTAGCTTTCCAGCAAGCCCTTGATGACTTTTGATTGTGGGGTGTGTGGAATGATACAATTAAATTTGTGCGTGGTCCATTAATTGTGTCGAGGTTTGTGTAGTGTCTCATATGCAGAGCAACTAATGATGCTACAAGGTTATTGCACTACATTGGAGTGAAGCAATCTTTCATTATCTGCTTGTAATAAGTATGTCTTTTTGTGATTTTGTATTTTGTATGTTGTAGTGTCACCATTTAGTTCATGATTGCTCACTAGTTCATGATTGTGGGATTACTGCACTATTTCTTTATTCTGCTTGCAATTTCCCATTTTAATAGGGGTTAAAGCCTATTAGTGGTTTATTTCACATTGTATTGTATTTGTTAACATTGTATGCCTATAGTGGGGTTACTGCCATTTTCCCAAATGCTACTTGTATACAATCCACCATGGGATTTATGAGTCATCTATACCAAATCTTTCCAATGTAGTTCATTCATGACTGTGGGACTAATGCTCTATTTTCTGAGTCTGTTCTCAATTTCCCATTCTTACAGGGGGTTGAAGCCTAGTAGGCTAGTAGTAGTCTGTTGTTCATTGTATCTTATTTGTTAACATGCTATGCATGTAGCAGGGTAGCGATGCATGATATGCCCTTTTGATTTATGATAGTATGCTTGTGTCGACTTATGCTATTTTATGATAATTTTATTTTATATCTTTTATGGCCTTTTACATAATACATACATTATATATATATATATATATATATATATATATATATATATATATATATAATATCATTTACAGTTTAGACAAAAGTAATACAACACATTTATAAACTCTCTTGTTGTCAAGTATTTTGACATTATACAACCTTGTAATCTTTATTTTTGTCAAGTATTCTCCAACTTTCACCCGCATATGCATGCAATGATAGCCAAACAATTATAGTTGATCCTCCAAAACAAATGGTGATACCCCTGGAATTTCAGGTCTCACTTCCATAATCTAATATCAGACTTTTGTAATGATTCTACTGTAAGATCAAAGAAATAAGCTAGTTATAGCTATTTTAACAAGTATATCAGTTTACCAAGCCAGATCAGTTATCAAAATGTGATGAGAAAGAAAGTTGATGAACTTTAAAAAAAAAAAAAGAGGGTTGATGTAGAGACTTTGTACGCTCAAAAGACACCACTGGAATAATGCAACCAAACACTGTGATAATACTATCAGTCACTCAATATCAAGATTCATCACTGAAGAAGCATAAAATAAGAGCCAAGATACTTAGATTATTGTTGTGATAATTATGTAGTGAATTTTTAACCAAATATGTATTAACCATGCTAAATTTATTCAACAAATTTTTGAAGATTCTTGATTCATTTCAACCTCCTGTTTTGTAGATTTTTCCCCTACTGCACGACATGCAATCAGACCATTTCCAAATTTGAAATTGTTTGGCTGATCATGCAAGTTATCAATTCAGTAGTGTGATTTGACAATATTTATAAATTCTTGCTCTCTAGTTATTGTCACACTTAATAAACTCATGGATGGTGATAATCTACCCATAATTGATGATGTATAATTCTCTGAAAGATCAGTATATTTTTTGTCTATTATCTTATTTTCACATGTAATTTTTATTTTTATTTTAATCTAGTGTTATTCATTATGTCATAGTTATGCGATTAAAAAAAAATTACATACAATTAATTTTCAAATCTGATTCCACTGTGAGCATTATTTACCCTAATTATATAGGTCGGACCCAGATAGCCTGTTAAAGTCAGAATTTTCTTTTCGTATCCAGTCATGTTTTTTTTTAAACACTTCTTGAATCAAAATTGAAATAGATAGAAAATTGAATTAAATCCGAAATTGGTCGAGGAGAAAGAAAAGTATAAGGGGAATTAATCAAGAATTTGATAAAAGAAGCTGGATTTTTAAGATCTTATTCTATGGTCGAGATTAATAGGAAATGCAATTTGATTAAAGATAGATTCCTTTTTGAGGTTTTTATTATTGAAATTGATCTGTACCCTAATCTATTTATGGTTCTATGCTGAAGATGTTTTATGGCAAGATTGCAGTAGATCAAATCCTAAAGCAAGAAGAAATACTGCAAAAAGTAAACAAGCACTCACGACAGAAATTCAAAGGAATCTTATACAAAAAAAAGGGAAAGAGCACATAATGTGTTCCCTTCTAACTGTTGGCTATCCAATTGAATAGAGCACCATAAAACACTTTGTTATTGCTTCCTTAGACATCCCTATGTTATATTTTAATGAAGATCACTATTTAGTCTTGTTCCTTCCTCATTTTCCAGCTACCCAAATCTCCCTTATGCAAGGTCTGAGAGTCCCACTTAAAACAAGCTCAGTTACTTTTACAACTGCCTTTTACATTTGTTTCTTGCAATACATATTTTTATTTCACTTCCAACACGTTCATGTTTAAGATGTATCAGGCATTTTCTTTCCCAGGATGATAGATCTTGCTCATGAGATGTTACAATGCCATTTTGATTATGCCATATATCGTTTACTATTTTCGGTGGCATCGTTTTTCTCACTCGTCGAAACTTTAGGATACCTTCGCTTGGTGCTAAGTTAAAATTTACTTGATTGGTCCACACCACATTCATGAATGGTGGACAAGGCATCCATAATATTTGAACATGTCTCATCATAGTAAGCACCTCCTACTTACTGTTCAAGTTTCAACTTTCTTTCTCATCACATTTTGATAACTGATCTGGCTTTGGTAGATTGATATACTTGTTAAACTAGCTACAGCCAGCTTATTTCTTTAGAATCATTACAAAAGTCTGATATTAAATTACGGAAGTGGGACATGAAATTCCAGGGGTATAACCATCTATTTTGGAGGATCAACTGTAAGTGTTTGGCTATCATTGCATGCATATGCGAGTGACTTGATTTCACTGTTAGAAATCTGATTTTTTTCAAAGATCTCATATAGGTCTGATCTTGACATTACAGTGATATATCACCTTTGCATTTGGCACTAAGATTGAATCTAGATCATTAGTACTCCTTATCTTGCATTCAGTGATCATTTGAGAAGTGTTTGGTGGACTGATTGGATCATCTAGTGACTCACATCACATTGCAATTTTGCTTTAATTAGTTATTGAATTTTGGTATCTAAGGACTAATATATTCTTTGCAATAAGCTACAACAATCGGATTTCTTGATGGCATACTAAAATTTTTATAACTTAAAGTTTGGTGCATTCAGTAGTTCCTCATTGGTTTTCTCATGCATTATTATGCCATTTTATAGACAGCAAATTGATATTTTCATTAGTATTGTAATTAGCCTCCTTTCTTATTTCTTCTCTGGTTTGGATACCAGCCTTTTCCTCTGTGGTTATTTGCTCTCATTAGAATCTCATTGCATGGTAAAACCATTGATAGAAATATCATTTTCTTGAGTTTTTTGTGCTTGCATCCTCTTACTATTTTCTAAACGATGTTTCATAAAATGAACAGTGCTATAATCAACTACAACAGTTAAAGGTGTGACAGTGCTTCACTAATCTAAAAGTTTATTAATCCAAGGTGTTGCTCACATAGCTCTCTGTGGACATCTTGTTTATCTCTAGCTACTTGTGCTTGTACACTTTATATTCCATTATAACCATATAACAAAGTGAAATTCTAAATGAGTCACATGATTAAAGGTATATATTTTTGTTGTGACTTATTGATTCATTGGAAAAAAAAAAAATTGTAATCTTGTAATCTTGGATAGCAAGTTATTCAATACTCTTGATCTACGTTGTCTCATAAGAGAATTTTCATTGCATTTCAGTCTTGCATTTTCTGGTTGAATAATTGGTTTAATATTAAGGGCAAAGTCTTCTTTAGAGGAAGCATCCCTATTTCTCAAGTTATTTAGATGGGAGTTTTGGAACAGTGTAGACTATTTAAATCACAAGCATGAAACATATATTCTGCCCAGAAATGCTCCAGCCCCAAAAATACTCATTTATATCAGTCATAGTCAAAAGATACCCACTTAGAATATCTTAGAAATTTCTACAAAGAAACCTGAGTTTACTTGTTGGTTCACTGTGGTATTATAACAGTTGGTAGACAGTATATTGTAGGTGTTTCTCTTCCAAATTGTGATTAAAATAACATGCACAGTACTAAGCATACATAAAAGAGATATTCGAGAACAGCTGATATACACCTTGCATTAAATTTAAAAGCGCACACACCACTGAAAGTATACAGTCCAGAAATAGTATGGATTGCTTACTTAGCTAAGACAGATACTTTTATGGAGCATATAAAAGCATGTTTTATTGTTTAAATTTTATGATACATCTAAATCGTACACTATGATTTCAGTTTAGTTTAATTAACTATTATGATGTTACATGAGGTTTCGTGATTCAAGGTTAATTGCATATATTGGATAAAGTTTTCTACGGAGAAATGGAAAGGAGAAACTTGCAAATTTTCTAATGATTATAACTAATGTGATTATGGTCAACTTGGATCAGATAATTTGTGTGCATGACAACATCTATAATAGTTTTTCCCTCTAATGGGAGAGCCACATTGTAAAGTTTTCCATAGGTGACTAACTATGAATTATGGATAACAAGATGTATGATCAGGCAATTTTATTATGTTGATGTCTTAAAACAGGAAATGATAAGCGGATTACATTTGGTAGCCATCTTAATGAATTTATTTATAGGGTATTACCCAAGTTGGGGAATAGTAACAACATTTCCAAAGTGTATCAATGCTATGCTTCTAAGACAGAAGGAAAAGAAACCACAATGACTGGAGGTGAGAAATTAAAGTCAATTTAATAAAATAGAATGAAGTGAAGAAGTTTCCATTTTTGAAGCTAGTAGACATGGAATATTAGGAAATTAAGACTAGGAAGAAAATAAAAATATATCTATGAATATTGGGTAGGAGGAAACGAAGGAATGTTCTACTAAGAAGAAAGTTCTTTTAAGGGTATTGATGAGTGGACCAAGAAACATGATTGGTAATGGTCATGGTGATGATCTACATAGTTTAATAGTTGAAGTATAGAAGGAATATTTCTAGAAATTTTATAAGGATACCTTGAGAGGGTTTGTGTACAGATTGACAAAAGAAGTGAGAGTCAAGATTTGCACTCATTATATCATGAGTGGGACTTCACATAGAGAAACTTATCAAGTTTTGTTCCCATAGCGTTAAAATAGGTTGTTCCCATAGAACACCACACATTTAAATTTTTCATGGACAATTATGGTAGTAGTGTTTCCAACTGTTTCAAAATCTAAAATGAAGATACTATTTATTGAGCAAGAATCTCTTGTCCAACTTGAAGAAGTGTGAATTTACGATAAAGCAATCAAGTGGTATTGAGATAGGAACTTGACGAGATAAGAAAATATTTTTGTAGATGAAAATGATAATTGTTAAGTGATGTATGTATAAGTCAACATGGATCAACAAGCCCTCATGCAAGTAAATTAAGCATGATATAAAATTAAATCATGATGACCTAGTGTTTATATGCAATTGCATATAGCATTATTGGAATAGGTAAGCCAAAGGGTAAATGGATGTAAAACCAAGGGATTTTAATTTTGAGATAGATGATTTAAATAATGATTGTATGACTAGTAATATCTTAACAATGAATTTCACCAAAATTTCCTTCGGGAACGAAGAACATATGATGAGAGATTAAGACTCAAGATGATGAGGCTCATGTGAAATTTAACGATGTACTTAGATGATTATACCTATGGTGTAAATGATCAACTTCCTAGTTGAAAGAAGTGGAAATGATTATTGAAAAAGTAATTGGTATCTTGATGAGATAACATAGATCCTAGATAGATGTTGAATAATCTTAGTTCATAGTTGAATGTTTGTAAAGTAAATGAAATTGATTTTTCTGATGAATCATGATAAGAATGCTTATAGAGTATTATTCTATATTTGATGAGTATTGAGATGTTTCTCATATTGATGATGATTCATGATATGGTGGTATGCGGGTGATCATGCACATGTGGTTAATATTTATATAGTTGTTACAATAGTGATGATGTATCCTTATGATGATGATGATACGAATAGGTATTATGATGTTACTTCAAGGTATATTGAAATATTCATTTACTACATGATGATAGCTATTTACTGTTGAATACTCATGATGGATATGATATGCATAACGTGGCATAGGAATTATGATGCTATAATATGAGGTTTATTGACATGTGGTTCATTTATTATGTGAAGTCGTGATATATCTTTGATGTAAATATGTTGATGTTATAACTTATGATGGTATTTCATGAGGTGAAGCATGTGATAGTTGCATACAAATTTATGACATGCATGAGCATAAAGTTTGTTATTATTCATAATGTTGCAATTAACAATGATGAATGTTCTCATAATGGCATGCAAGACTTGGCATGTGGCTTATTTTCTATGATACTATGATGGTATAGCTAATGCATTGGTTGCATGTTGAGGTGTGATGACTCACAAGACTCCACAAATGGGCCGAGAGGGCTGGTTTATTTGATGATCTCGTGCGAGCCCATATGCACGAGGGAGAATAAGTAACACCATATGGGCTGGGGACAAACTCAATCAACACTACATATGCTAGTGGTTCCTTTGTCTAATGTAGCTCTTGAAGGGCTATGGGACCATCTTGAGGAGGCCAAGTGCTTGATGTTCTATGCTAGGTGCCTGTTATTGGATTGGGATGCTGAAGTCTGGTGGGGGTGTAAGTACTTTGATGCCTCGGGCTATGCACCATAGTAGTTGTAGAGGGAGTGGGTCAGCCTTGCGAGATGCCCAGAGTCATTGAGTACCGTACCAGATGCCTGCCTTGAGGCAAATGAGGTCTGAGTCAGACGCGAGCCTTGGGGTTTGCCTTGGACTAGGATACAGACCGGGGAGGATTATGCTTAGTTCCGAAAGAGGGAAAAAGGACAAATATTCCTTGATATTTTATGGGTGTTGTGAAACTTTCGATGCATGTTGGTTATACTAGCTCAGCAGAGGGTGTAGGGAAAACATGAAGTAATAAATAACTATATGTAATGTCCCTTAATAACAAATAATAATAATAAAAATAATAAATAATAAATAATCATAAAATAATAAATAACAATACTAAAGCTCTAAATAAATATAAAAAGAAATAAAACAAGAAAGTAGTAAATATCAGTAAAGCTATCAAAAAGTAAAAACAAAAGAAATAAAACAAGAAAGAAATAAAGTTGCATGTAGAAACATGGAGTGTGTGCATGTGGTTCCCCTTCCAATGTTTGCTCTATTTAATAGATGGTGAGGAATATGAGAGGCATTCCATCATTCCATGATTCCACCATGCATTCTCTTGGGAGAATAGTGTTGTGAGACAAAGGATACCCTGGCAGTAGTACGTTGATTGAGGGCTTGGGCTTGGTCAGTTGTAGCAAGATTTTGTACAATTTAGCCTACGGTTGGGTGGAGAGTCCTCCCCAAAACCTTGTTGTAGTTAGCAGACTTCAACTGAACTTACAAGTAAGTGTCTCTACTCATAGTTTTGAACTTTGATGCTAATCAGTGGATAATTGCATGTTGATTACTTGATTAATCTAATTAATTACATGTTTATTTTGGGTTGTTACAAGATGAACCCCTTCTTGAGCAACTCCTACACCTGCTTCTTGATTTCTGCATTCTCTAAAGTGGACAACATGTACATTCCGATGTTAGGCAATGGAGCATCTTGCTGTAAATTAATATCATGCAGTATTTCCTTTTTGGGTGGCAGACCTTTAGGCTCTTGAAACAAGATATCATATTCTGAAACAATTTTTTCTAAATCCACTTGATGTTTAGCATCACAGCCCTCAAATACATTGGTTTTATCGGGTTTCTTCTCCTTTACAACCATCAGTAAAAGTTGTTTGCATGAATTTACAATTCATTTCATCTGCCCTGAGTTTATGAGAGTATAATTATTCTTGAGCTTATGAGCTCTTATAAAATATTCAATTCCATATTTAACGAGTAGATACTTGTTCTTAGCTCTATAAAAAATAACTTTTCTATCATACAAGTAAGGACTTCCTAAAACAATTCCACATATATCCAGAGGAACTATATCTAACTCAACCTCATCTACAAATGCTGACCCAAAAGAAAACTTAAATTTACATTGTCTACTCACTTGTAGTTGTGCTTGATCACTTAACCAACCTAATGGGTATGCTTTCTTGTGACGTGTAGTCAGTAATCCCAACTTCCTTACAATTGCTTTAGAAATTACATTTACTTGTGAGCCACTATCAAACAAAGTATCAACCTTTTGATGCTTGGAAATAACTCAAATATGGAAAAGTTCATGTCTTTTTCTCTCATTTTCTTCATTATTAGTAGATTGTGCAGAATTACTAGTAGATGCTTAGGAATTTTTATCTTTTATACCTATGGCTGCAATAGTTGTTTCATCTCTTGAGTCTGACTCCAAATCCTTTTGAATAGCTACAATAGTCTTCTCCTTCTTGCCCTTGAACTTCTTAGGTCTCAGCTCCAGATGCAAAATGAAGCAGTGTTCATCATCATGCCCATCCTTTTTACAGTGAGTGCATGAAGACTTTGTCTTTTATGCAGCATTGGCCTTCCTCTCTTTCCATTTATGTTTTCTTTTCTCCTTATTTTTAATTGTAGTGGGTTTGGATGATCCCCCAACTTCTGGGTTCCCATTCATTCCTCTAGCTTCTAGATGCGTAGCTTGCACAGATACCTCATCTATACTAGTGGGATTAAACATGAGGATAGTGTGCCTCATGTAGGTGTGTAGACCACCTATGTACTTCAACAGAGTCTCAGGTGAGTCTAATGAAATTCCTAGAATCAAAGCTCTTTTTCTAGATTCTTGGGTGTAACCTTGTACACTTTGCCCTTTCAATTGGCGAAGAGTTTGCCAGCTCATCATGGCTTGCTGCATGTATGCTAGTGGATAGAACTGCTTTTTGATTGTAGAAACAAATTTACTCAAGACAAAAAGAATCTTACCATGTTTCTTCATGTCAGCTTCTATCATGCGTTCCCACCATACCAAGGCAATGCCTCTGAGGCGTAGGCTGGCCAGCTAAATCTTATTCTTGTCTAAGTCGATACTTTGCAGTTTGCAATAAACATCAATCTGTCTGATCCAATTATCCATCTTCTCTGCATTCAACTCTCCATCATATATTGGTAAATCAAATTTAACATCTAATTTAATCAAAGATGTCTTCCTTTTATGTTCAGGGCTATTAGAAGGTGTGAGAAATTTTTCTTCTTTCCCTTTGCCTTTTGAGTGGTCATGGAGGAGAGATTTTTCTTCTCCTTTTTCTTTGCAGTGTGATGAATCTACATCTTTACCTTACTTAAACTCCCTATAAATTTCCTCTACCATGGACCTCATGGCCAGGAAACTATCTATAAATTGGGGGTCTGGTCCCAAGGGACTTTCTTCTGACATTTTGTTCTTAGGACAAACTCTTCCAATTTCCGGGTTAGTTTCTACCAACTCTCCTTCTCCTAATTTAAGCTTTGTTCTAGTTAGCATTCAACAACAAAATCCAAAACAAGCTTGTCTAACCTTAAACAACCTAGGAGCTCTCATACCACTTTATCTGAAATCACTCGTGAATGATCTCAGTTAATTAATGAAGGTATTACAAACTTATGTGATGGGGTGTGCCTATGTTATTTTATGCAATGGATCGATAAGATTGCGAAATACACAGACACTGAAACAGTAAGAAAACACATAAACCACAACAAGCTTAATAAGGAGTTCACCCAATCCTCCTAGGTTACATCTCCTGGTCCAACCTTCAGTGGTGGCCTTTCTATTGTGTCTTAAAAAGCAGAGTTTTACAACAATGAGCTCAAATTGAGTCTCACTCAACAGATGATGATCAGTAGGAGTGTACTTGGATCCCCCAAGTCTCTAGAGTACATAGACTCCCCTTACTGAAACTCGACCTCAACTGGTCTTAGTCGTATGAGTCCAATTTGGTACTCAATACCTGACAGGTATACGTAGAAGAGTTGCTTGAACCTCTCAAGCCTTCCTTGGAGTTCACAAACTCTTGGACTCTCTCTGTCTCTGTTTGCTCGATGCTACCTTTGCTTTGCAGGTTAGCTCGGCTTCTTTGTTCTCTGAAATTTTGCTTCTCTCTCTCTTTGCTCTCATTTCCTGCTTCCTTTGTCTGTTCATGGCTTAAATCTAATCTACTCCCTGATTTTTCAATTCTGCATCCCGGCTCTTTGGATCTCCTACCTCTGTCCATTGGAATTCCCCTACTCTGCGTCATCATCACTGTAATTATGCTTGACAGAGAGGTGGCCACCCGTTTCCTCACAAACTGAGTGTCAGTTCTCTTTGAACGGTCTTTATTTCCATTGCTCCAATATCCTCCGTGAAACTGTTTCCTTTGCCAACTCATCGGTCATGCCTGATCTCAAATCTTATCCACATCAGCCTATTTCCCTGTCGAATCTGATCATCCATTATATTGCTTCTCTGCCATTGATCTGGGGCCTCCAGATCCTACGGTATCCATCTATATTGAGTGGGTAAGTAGCATGCCCTTTACCCGCACGACATGAGCATCCTTTTCTCTCATCCCTCAGATGCGTGTCACCCATTGTATGGCATCAAGCAGGACTCGATTAAACCCACTTACCGATTGAGGTCCTTCCGATATCCTGCCAGTTTTAGCGTGGGACCTGCCTTCTGAAGGAATCAACGATTTTCGTATGGTTTTATATTTTCCTGGTGACCAAGCACTCAGGGCTTTCTTTCATTGATGGGGACGTCTTGCGCGTATCAGAAACTCCCTATGTTTTTGGATTTGACCTCCTCTTTGCCAATTTGCGCCAGCGCGTAGTTACCATGGGCCAACGGTTTGCGCGCTTTGACCGAGGGTCCTCGGTGCTCCGTGCTGACCACACATTTCCATTTTTCAGAGGTTATTTATGATAATCTCAACATCCATAGCACTTTGAAACTTCGGTATGAGTTTTACATAGTTCAGGAAACTGTAAGAGTGTTTGAGGATCCAATTCGGATCACAAAATCATGGTTTGCTAAAATGTGTAAGGTGGGTTTAGATTAATTGCAATTAAATTAAATTATCATTCAATTAAAGCCTCCCGCATTAGATTAGAGAGGCAAGGTGCACAAAGATGAGAGGAGTACGGGGATCCGAAGGAAAGCGGGACTGACAGAGAAATGGTAGAAGGAGATGGGAGGGAAGAGATCCCCTCCTATATAAATGTAGTGGCAGGTGAGACAAGTCGAAATGGAGTGCACGAAGGTACTGGAAAAAGCAACAAGGACATCCCAGTCATGGGGGCTCGCTGGCAAGCAGGGCTGGGAAGCAGATGCCTGCCCAGAGCAAGGAAGAAACCTAAGTTCATAATCCCTAACAATAAACCTGAAGAATATAGAGGATACATGAAAGATCATGCCCTGATTTGTAAGTTTGTGGGGACCTGGCCATCGGAGAAGGATTTAGCAAAATGGATACAACAGAGATGGAAGCCCAAGGGACACATAAATCTAAAACTAGGGGCAAAGGGTTTTTTTATGGTTATTTTTGCTAACCTAGAAGACAAGGAGAGGATTTTTTAAGGAGGACCATATTTCCTGAACAACGCTGGTTTATTTATGAGGCATTGGGAGGAATGCTACAATCCAGACAAACAAAAAATGCTAGCAACACCTATCTGGGTCAGATTGTTTGTACTTTCAATCGAGTTATGGGATCTAGAGATTCTTGAAGGAATAGGTAACATGATCGGGACTTTTGTGAAAGTAGCCAAAACCACCAAAAGAGGAAGATATACATCCTATGCCAGGATCTTTGTTTACATGAATATCACAGAACCGCTTCCAGAGTACATTGAAGTAGAGTACCATGATGAAGTCTAGCAGCAACCAGTGGATTATGAGCATATTCCATTCCGTTGTAGAAGATGCCACGAATATGGTCATCTATTTAAACAATGTCCCCTGAATATATCTGGATTAGCAGTAGAAAAGGGAGAGGAAGAGAAGAAGGAGACAGAGGCAAACAAGGAGGATGGCGAAGGGTTCACAGAAGTGCTGCCTAGAAGGAAATCTCAAAAAGGATCAGTTCCTCTAAAACCATTTGTCAAAATAGCAACCAAAGAAAACCAAAACAAATTTGGGATACTACAGGAAGAGGAAATGGAAATGGAAAGGGAAGACAGTGAAGAGGAAACAGGGGAACCTCTAAAAGGGGATATAGGAAAAAACACAATGCAAACAATTTCAGAACCGGAGAAGGAAGGAGGAAATATGGGAACCCCCCAAGACCAAACCTGAATGGAGATAGATTCACAAAAGGATAAAGAAAGCGAAGAAGAACAAGTAATGAGGAGACTTTTGCATGAATGGAGGCATCTAGATGAAAGATTTATACCGGAAGAACAAAAGCAACTATACAAGGACATGTTCCAAAAATATAAGGAGAAAGGAGGGGCAGTCATAGCCAATCAACCAGAATAGCTAGGAACACAAGGAAGCCAAGGCACATAAATGGGTAATACCAGAAAAGCAGGGAGAAAAAGAGGAAGAAGACCAATGAGCAAAACCATCCAAATGGTTGGATATATGCTAGTCAATTCAGGAAGAGTTATACCTCTCTCAAAGGTATTTCAACAACCCCTTAAATTGTTAAAATGATAATTACAACATGGAATATTAGAGGACTGAATAGTAAGGGTAAACAGAGATATCTGAGAGATAGACTGAAAAAAGATAAACCTAGTATAATGATTATTCAAGAAACAAAAATCAGTGAACAGAAATTGAAGGAGACAATGAGTAAATTTCAACCTCATTATGAAATAATGGGTCAGGATGCCACAGGGAGTGCTAGGGGGCTGGAAATTCTTTAGAACCCAAGGAAATTCAATTTGCAAACTGGGTAAGTGCGCCTCGAATTATTTCAGGCAAATTCAGGAATATAGGTTCTCAAGAATGGGTCCTTCTCACTAGAGTATACGGACCCCATTTAATGGGAGAACGCAAAAGCTTTCTCCAAAATGTGGGAAAAATCTGAAGCTTATTCCCAGATTCACCATGGATTATAGGGGAAAATTTAACATGATCACATCCCTTGAGGAAAAACGATGAGGTTTGAGAAGAATTGATCTAGACATGGAAGCCTTTGGCGACATGATGTCGAAACAAAGACTGGTGGACATTCCCACTACAAATTGGATTCATACATGGAATAACAGAAGAGGAGGTATAAACCAAATTGCTTCAAGACTGGACAGATTCTTAATATCTGAGCAAGTCATAAACAGAGACATATTTTTTGAAGCAATGATCCTACCAGGGATGGGTTCAGATCATTGGCTGATCAAACTAGAAATCGACATTAAGGCCAGTCCAAAAAATGACCTTTTAGGTTCGAGGCCTTCTGGCTCAGAGATCAGAAGTTCATGAAAAAAGTGGAGGAGTGGTGGAACCAGAGCCAGCAGGTAGGAAAAAGCAGAATGCAGACCTTCCAATTAAAATTAAAAGAGCTCAAGGAGAAGATCAAAAAATGGAACAGAGAAGAATTTGGGAATATATTCAAAGACCAACAGCTCTTATACTAGAAAATGAAAATCTTGCAGCAAGAAATAATATCAGATGGTAGAAGTGAGGAGAGAATCCGAGAAGAAGGGATACTAATAAGCCAAATAGAAGAAAGAAGAAAACAAGAGGAGATTCTATGGAAACAAAAATCAAGAGTGAACTGGCTTAGAGAAGGAGAAAGAAACACGAAATTTTTCCATCAAGCCATGATTCAGTAGAGACAAAAAAATTGAATAAAGAAGGTCTTCGCCTAACCCAACATGAAGAAATGGAACAGACTCTAGTGGGTCACTTCAAAGATCTACTAATGAAACCCCAAGTGAACAGAAGAGTAGCTATTGGAGGGATCTGCAATGAGATCTCAGAACTAGTCACCAGAGATCAGAATCTAGCCCTTATGAGAGCTACCACCCTAGAGGAAGTGGAAGAGATTGTGAAAGGGTTGAAGAAGAATAAAGCTCGAGGACCAGATGGATTCACAGTGGAATTCTACCAAGAGGGATGGAAATTCTTGGGGCGCGACATATTGGAGGTGGTTGAAGAATTGCGACGACATCAAAAGGTATGTCCTGGTCTAAACTCAACCCTGTTGTCCCTTATTCCCAAAACTGCTAATTCTGATACTGCCGAGGGTTTTCGACCCATTGCTTTATGCAATGTTATTTATAAGATTATTGCCACACTAATAGACAAAAGGTTGAAACCAATGCTGTCAAGCATTATCTCTGCAAAACAAACCAGGTTTGTGGAAGGGAGACAAATCCTAGATGGCTTAGTAGTTTCTCAGAAGGTGGTGCACTCCTTAAAAATAAAAAAGGAAGCGGGAATGATGATTAAACTGGATCTCTCAAAGGCATATGACTGGCTGAATTGGGATTATCTCAAATCGGTTTTAGCGGCATTTGGTTTCCACAATAGGTGGATAAAGTGGGTGCATGATATGATCTCTACACCAAACTTCTCCATTCTTTTGAACGGAACGCCAACTTCAACTTTCAATGCTACAAGAGGACTGAGGCAAGGGGACCCACTATCCCCATTTCTGTTCATCATTGCAGCAGAAGGGCTGGGTAGATACATCAAGAAAGAACTGAGAGAAAGGAAAGTTAAAGGGTTAAGGTTATGGGGAGACAACCTACCGATCACCCACTAGCAATTTGTAGATGACATTCTGCTTTTCTGCACAGTCTCCCTAAGAGAAGTAAAAATAATAAAAAGGACTCTTGACCTTTTCATGGAAGCTTCAAGCACTCAAATCAACAAGGAAAAATCCTGTACATTCCTTTTCAATACTCCGAGCAATGTTAAAACCTTCTTGACTAGAATATTGGGCTTTCGCTCTGGAGAATTACCAACAAAGTACTTGGGAACCCAACTAGACCTAAATCCACTAAGGTTGGCTAACTGGCATCACACCATAGAAAAACTCAAGAACAGACTAGCAAACTGGTCATTCCGAACTTTGAATATAGCAGGAAGAACAATGCTTCTTAGATCAGGCTTACAAGCAATTCCTATCTATCCTCTGTCAGCAACAGCCGTTCCCAAAGGGGCATGCACAAAAATGGTAGAGATATTCAAAAAATTCATCTGGGGAGGGCCACAGCAACAAAAGAAATGGGCACTGATATCGTGGAAGGGCCTGAAAAAAAATAAAGTAGAAGGGGGATTGGGGCTAAGAGACCCCTATGTCCTGAATCAAGTAATGGGAGCGAAGCTGTGGTGGAGATGGATGAAGGGAGGAGGAGACCTATGGAAAAGAATATGGACGCAAAAATACAATATGCCCACAAATACTGAAGATCTTCTAAGACTTGAGGAAGCTCCAAGAGGATCTACAATATGGAACCTGGCCAGTCAAAGCAGAGACATTATCTCCAAACATGCATTCTGGGAACTCCGGAATGGAAATTCGGCTAAATTCTGGGATGAGGCTTGGCAGCAAAGAGGAAAACTGAATGAAATGGAGGGCCTTATAAACACATGTCAGCGGGAAAAAGAGGAAGGACTAAATTATGTAAGAGATTACTGGCATGAAGAAAGACAGGAGGAAACTTGGAGAATTTGGAAGGATCCAGAAGAATGGGATAGAAACATTGGTACTGAACAAAGAGAGATATATACAAGAGAAATGAAGTCTAGGAGAGTAATAACCAAAACAGGCCCAGATATTTTGAGATGGGGTATATCCACGAAAGGAACCTTCACGATCAAAGAAGCTTACCATCTAACCACGCAGCAAGGGCAAGATGAAAATGCATCCATTTGGAAACAAATTTGGCAGAGTCACTGGTGGCCAAAAGTAACTATGTTTTTATGGATAGTATGTAAAGGTCACATCCTGACATGGGATCAGCTTTAGAAACGTGGAGTCCAAGGACCCCCCAGATGCTATCTATGTAAACAAGCCCAAGAAACATAGGAACATCTTCTAAACTCATGCCCTTTTGCTCAGTAGCAATGGGAAGAAATCAACAAGCTTTTTGGCAAGACAAACAGAGATCCTCACAACATTAAGGAAACTATCAATCAATGGGGACGAGGCCAATTCCTGAACCCTGTGGTTAGACGAGCCTGGAGTCTAACGGTGGGATTCAATATGTGGATGATATGGAAATAGAGAAACTAGAGAATATTTCAAAACAAAGAAATGGCACCAGAACTGATCTGGAAAAGAACCCAAGATCTCATAAGAGAAACCATCCTAGCGGAAACCTGGAGTCAGGAAGATTGGAAAACACCTCCGGAGGAAGGTAAGATCTTGGCATACCTCCATTTAGAACAAGGAATGGTCCACCCCTAGAAGCAGAAAGATCCTGTAACTCTCAACCATAGCCCTGCCAAGTTCAGGTGCCCTCAAGCTGGCTTCATCAAACTGAACTTTGATGGAGCCTCCAAAGGAAACCCAGGGCTAGCAGGGTTCGGAGGCATCTTCCGGGATAATCAAGGACAGACAAGATGGGTGTATGTAGATCATGGGGGTATGATGAGCAACAATGAAGTAGAACTAATGGCAGTTTACCAAGGATTAAGAATAACGATTCGAAATGGATACAATAATCTGGAGGTAGAGGGTGACTCAAAACTGGTGATAGAGATGCTCAGAAAATTGAATAATGGCAAGGGTTGGGAAAAAGTAGTGAAGAGCTGGAGGACGAAAGGCCTAATTCAGGACTTGGAAGTGCTCATAAAATGAATCGACTATAAGATCATCAATCACGTCATAAGGGACAGTAATAAGGCAGCGGATTTCCTTGCTAATTGGGGATGCAATGAACAAGGGGGTAAGGTCGATAGTATATGGCCAATACATACGGAAGAGCAGAGATGGGAGCCCCTCAAAGTAATTATTACACATGACAATAATGCGGACACGATCTCAAGGTAATAGATACAGGTGGCTCTCGATCGGGGTGAGAGACTGGGATAAGACGTGGGAAAGGCTCATGAAGGGGAAAGGTGGGCAAGGCCGGCCACCTATCATTCCCATAATACAATAGGACGCGAGGGCAACATGCAGGCAGGATAGAATCTCGAGGAATAGAGGTGATAGAGGAGTGGGTGAAGAGACAACAAGAATCGGTGGCGGAAGAATGATGGGATGCTCGCTAGGTGGGAGGTGGTAAATAAGGGTGGCAAAGGGTGTAAGTAAGACCGTTATGTAGTGAAGGCAGGAGTCGATAGGAGCGCAACGTGAATTGGTTTCTTTTGAGGTTGAACAAAGGTCCGGGTATGTCTCCACAAAGCCAAATCCTATGTTTTTTCTTATCTTAGGTAGTAGGTTGGAAGAAGGGGGAGAGCTAGGAGTAGCAGAAAGAGGGAGAAGTTTGCATGAGCTAGAAATATCCCCTGAAGCTCACAGCAAGGAGGTGGAGAGTAGAAAGATGGAAAATGCAAAGGAAGGGTATAGCATCGGAATGAACTGTGAAGACCAGGGTAAAGGCCTTCCAGAATTAGGCAAGTGTTGCGCATAGGGGCAGACTGAGGAGAATAAACAAGTAATGTGGGAGGTAGAGAAGTCTACAGAGAACGCTCATTTGTCGAGGCCAAGAGGAGGAAAGTATGGGAGTAGACAGACAATTGGGAGAACTTGGAATGGGGAGGGCAAAATTCGGGAGAAAGGAACTCAGGAGTCGGGTAAAAAAGAAATTGCAGAGAATCTAACTTTTATTGTTGGCCATGGTAAACAGGCGGTGGTAAGGAGCAAAATGGTGCATCCTGGATGAGGTAGGGGGCGTGGTGGTAGAGGCCACTATAACTAGACAAGGCGTAATAATCCAGCAACCTCTACACCTACTCCTCAGAGACGCAGTCGGAGAACTATGGGGAAAATTGTACAAGAGGCTGAAACAACATACAGAGAAGGCACGAATGAGGATATTCGCAAGCTCATTCAGGAACTGGAACAAAATGTAATGGAAGAAGACTCAGAGCTTGAAATGGAAGAATGGGGTAACCTCATTCCGAACCTAGGAAACACCAGAGGTCGAATGACTTTATACAAACAGGCTTTGCACGTTTACTGGGTGCTGAAGCGTCTACTCACCAAAGCGATGGAGCAAGTAGCAGGAGAAATGGCAGAGCTGGCTCAGGGTATGCCCAATATGAAGAAGGAAATGAAGAACCTCCAGATCACAATGATTATGCAGGATAGTAAGCTGGATGAAATCCAACAACTGCTAAAGAAGCTTACTCTAGCAAAGAGGGACGCGGCAGAAATTCATGAGATTGTGGAAGATTGAAAATTTAGTTCTTGTTGTTGTTTACAATGTTTGTTCTCAGAGGATAGTTTTCCATTTTCTTGTTAAGTTTTCATGACTATCTGGCATAGATCTAGTATTTTTTGTTGCGAAGCTTATTTAGCGTGGATAGATAGACTCATTCATTTTTGCTATTGGATGGCTTATAACAATTTGAGGTGGCCAACAGACCCGGTTTCCCATCTGGGCGGGTTGAGGCCACCAAAACGATGTATATGGCTTAACTTGGTTTTATGTGAATAGAAAAGGAAAGGCACTACCGTAGCTTACAAAAAAAATGCAATTAAGCTAAAAAGACTTTACTCATTCAATTAAATTTTCAATTTAAAAATTTGTTTTTACTTTACAAAAATACTTTAAATTGAATATTGGTAAAAAAACATTGAAGAAACATTTAGCTTATAACCATAATAATAATAAAATAAATTTAAATAAATGATAAAAAATTAAAAACTCTCTAAATTAAAAATTAAAATAATTAATGCAAAACCTTATAATATTTTAAAAAATAATATATATATATATAATTAATTTTATTTTTAAGTTTTTTATAAAAATAGAACATAACATTGTTTTTCTTATTTTTTATATATAATAAAGAAGAATATTTTTTATTAAAATTAAATTGATTTTTAAATTTTTAAATTTTATGTTTATATTTAAAACACACTGCTTTAAAACTGCTTCTATTATATTTTAAAAAATTATAATAATAGTGATTAAAATAAAAATAAAATACATTTATATTAAATTAAATTCATTTTTCATTTACTCTATTTAAACCAAATTAAAATTGAAAAAGCATAGCATTAATTGATTATAGCAATTCTAAACCAGCAATACAATTTCCTAATAGCATTTAGCTTAAATGAACTCACCTTAATCTGATTAGGGCTGGGAGAAATCTTTTTAAATAAAGAATAGAAAAGAAACCAATTGTTTTTTTTAACTCTTATCATCAAATTATTAAAATTTATGGCATGTATTGCAAATAGCATCATGATAGATGGCAATATTAAAGATGATTTATATTATTCTGAATAGCGCATTATGAGTTGCAGGCGGAGGTACGATAAATGACAACATTAAAAATGATTTATACTACTCTCAATAGCTCATTATGAGTTACAAGTAGAGTTACGTGCGATGGGAGAAAATAGAAACTAGCACATTGAAATCAAAAGGAATTATGATCTTTTGAATTGGTTTATGATTATGTGCCTTCTACCTAAGTAATGGAAACCTCATTTCTGAAAGAAGGAATGAAAGAAGCATGGGAAAATGTTGATAATGATGTTGCCGACGTACTTGATAGTGCTGCTGCATCCTTCCCATTGAAAGCCAAACTTTCCTCTTTCTGTGTAACGCGCACAAAGCCAGGTATGGAAGGGGTGGGCAACGTGATAGAATTCGATAAAAGCATAATGGAAGACATGAGCGACCTTGCTATTGCATCAACCTAGGCACATAAGAGACCAATGTGAATGCATCTCAGGACTTGCTCCTTGGAACACATTAGGTCACCTAGCGTTGGATCCATTGTGTCCAAAGCTTGTCCTCTGGTATACAACCCCTTGCCTGCATCAATACAAAACACTGATGAGCTAGGGTTTCAACCAAGCAATTTAATGATTAATATGATGAAAAATGCCATACCTTTGTAACATAATTTGCATCTCTGGGTAGAATGAGATCAGTGTTTTTTCTACTGCTCAAGATCTCGAGAATTAATACTCCAAAGATGAGCACATAAACCTGACAAATGCATTCCTTGTGACCTGACAAACGCATTCCGTGTGTTGTGCTAAAATACCAACATGTTGGTATCATTGAAGAATACAAGCTGCCTATTTTTGGAAAAGAATACAGAAGCTGTCTATAATAGAAATACAATTTTTCCAAAATTAATGTCCATGTGTTTGTCTAATTTCGTGAATTCACATGGGCCGTAATTCTCTCAGTTTTGTTAAACCCCAGTAGATATCACGATTGGGATAAATTATATTAGGATATTTGGAGCCCGTATTAAACCTAGCTTCTTTGTTCCACACTCTTTTCTCCTTTTTTTCTGCATTTCGATCCCTTTGCCCTGCTGCGGAAATGTTCAAAAACATGTTACTAGAGTACGCCCAGAAGAATTCTTTGCCTTTTCCAGTTTACACCACTGTAAATGAAGGCCAAGACCATCTTCCTGAGTTCAAATGCAGTGTGACAGTGAACGGCGCACGATATGATTCGCCCCCAGGATTTAAATATAAGAAGGAAGCAGAGAACGCCGCCGCTCAGGTAGCGGTTGAAGATTTGCATAAGCTGGGGTTGATATCCACCTTAAAGTAAGATTGACTCCCACCCAAATTTTCTAGGGCCATGGAATATGTTGTATTTGATTTATGCGATTTCCTTCTATTTTTCTTGGAAAACACTGCGACAGAAGTTTGAGACTATATCCAGCTTGTTGCTATGTAGTATATTAACGAATATGTCTTAAATCATTACCCACTAACCCAAACAATTTTTATGTTTTGTTCTGTTCCGTTATGGGCCTCTGGCAAATTCTCTGTTTTAGTAGGAAAATCATTATAAGTTCATTCGTTACCAAACCTAATGAGTTTGAATATGTTGTAGGATTGTAAATTTGTTTGTCTTATTTTTGATGACCAAGCAGGAGACAAGACTACTCAAGAACATGCTCAGCGAGCTCGTTGTAAAAAAGAACATTCCACTTCCTACTTATCAATTTACAAAGGAAGGAATCGCACACTGCCCAACTTTTACAGCAACTGTAGAGATTAACAGGGAGTCATACACCGAAGCTCCTGGAAACAATAAGGAGGTCGCAATAAACGCTGCATATGAAGCAATCCGATCAATTCGCACCCAAGATTGTGAGTTGTTGTAGATAGAAAACAAATTATTTGCTTTCTCCTTAGTTATCTCTATGTAATTTGTAATATTGTGAGTTTCCTCGTCTCCATTGTGCTATTTATATTTGTTGATGCCACTGATCCATTAGATTCTCTTTTCAGGTAATTCTTTTCCACAAATTGAACTTCATGATGAAACCAAACAAAACAATGATTCTAAGCAGGAATTCAAGGTCAGCAATGCTCTATCAAAGCTACATACTGATAACAGTACATATAATAATCAACTATTGGTAGGAACGGGTTCTCATTCAATTGAAAATACAGAAAAGTTGAATGTTAAGGATGTTCCTACTGTTCCAGGAAAGATAAATGTGGAGAACCCCATGTGAAGTGGGAGGGGCTTCAGAAAAATCAATGGTGAAGGATTCGGTTGAAGTTGAAAATGGTAAGCCAAGTATAAATGATGCAAAGAAAAGCCTCAACAGGATCCTATACTGGTCGAACAACATGGATTGAAAGAGAAAATGACAGACCTCATTCAAAATAAGGAACATGGATTTAAGCAGCTTGAAGGGTTGCAACAAGGCAGTCAAGAGGATGAGAAGTGAACATGAGGATGTTGAACATATCTCTGAGAGAGAAAAAAATTAAAAAGAAGAACAAGGCCAAAGTGAGGAAGACTGATGGCACAGCTTGACGCAGCCAAGAGAGTTCATTTTCAGTCTGCCTGGCATTGGTACATGACAATACAAAATTTATTCATATTTTACAAATCTCTGATTTTATTTTAACTCTTGTTATATTTCCTTAGATTGGATTTTATAACTCATAAGTCTGTTGGCCTGCTCTCATAATTGAAAGAATAAAGTAAAACAACTTTTACATTATGTCAATGGCCTTTATGTTTTAAAATTTTGAAAATATCTAGGAGATGTTTCCTAGTAGTTTTACATATACGTTTTCATGTTGAAAACCTTTCTGATTCCTTGTTTGTCACATGCAATTTATTTTGGAATTTGAAAGCTGCAATCACAATAAACATGCTGAAAGATTTTCAAAAATAAGCACAAATGACTACAAGTGAAACTTTGGCCAAAATAACCAAATCTGAAAAATCAACAAGAAGCTCAAACTAAGCCGAGTGTAAGTTGTAAATTGTTACAATGAGGTTTCTAATTCATTGAGGCTATTTCCCTAAGTTTTATTTTTTAATCTTTCACTAAGAACACAACTTATACACATGGGATACAAAGTTTTATCACTTCCCTTTTGGCACACATGTTGAGGCAATGAAAAAAAAACCAATTCTCCCTAGCCTCAATTTAGCCTTGTTCACATGTGCCAACCTTATCCATGCTTATGCTTATCCTTTGGCACATGATTTGAGGACGTTGTTGAACATTAGGTTGACTGGATGGCACCTTAGGGTTTTGACCCTCCATCTCATCCACCATATCCACTCATGCATACAAACCTAGGTGGTGTGTTCCACTATGAGGACATACTCCTTGCATAATCTTGTTCACACCTTACACATTTGAATTGAGTATTGATGGTTTGACTTGCTCAAAGGAGGTCCACTTGCGTATATTTTGAGGAGAGATCATGATTTTGATGTGGACCCATTTCCACAAGTACCTAGAGCACATGGTTTTGACCATCCATCTCATCCACCCTATCCACTCATGCATACATGCCTAGGTGGTGCGTTCCACTATGAGGACATACCCAACAGTGTATGTCCCAGAGATCCCATTTTCATTTTAGAAAGTGCCTACCCCATTGACTAGGAAATTTCTATTATGTTATTGAGGTATTTATTTCTTGGAACACCTTGCACAAGAACTTGCTTTCTAAAGGAAGGAAGAGTTCTTGACTAGGTTTTACCCTACGCAAGGGTTTTGCCTTCGTTGTGTGCCTATATCTCGTGTCCTCTTCTATTTATTGATTGGAATTGGTCTTGATGATAAGAATAAGATAAATTGAAAGAAGAAAAACTAATAATGAAACATCAAAGATAATGTCATAATAGGAAAAATCAATTAACTTGCCACCCAATTGGATTTCTCAACATGTTATCAGAGCTATGGTGGAAGAAGGTTGAAGATCACCTTATTGGCAAGAAGGAAATACAATTACTCCCTGACCTATACGTGGAAGACATCTAAAGGAAAACACTAACTCTTGAGGTTCGATTTCTCGATTCAAGAAGGCACAAAAAAGGTTCGAAGAAAGTACAAGAATATAATCATTACTACAAGGTTCAACCACCTCAAAACTAATGGAGACATGATCATTGTGATAAAGGATAAAGAATCTAAGAACATATCGAAGAAAGAAAGAAGTCATTAAAATATCAAAGAAGCAATCCGCATCAGTAGAAATCCTTTAGAACCTCTAGCAACTTCTCCATTATTATCATAGAAGGATACAAAGGACATGAAGGCAGAATTATGGATATTGTTCCTCCGTTTATGAAATAAATGTTGAGAAATCAATGCTAGTATAGTTACAGTTAGATTTCTCTTTCTTGATAACTACTAGTGAATTATGTTGGCTTCTTTTACTTCTTTGTTATATTTATCTTTCATTAAGCAATTATTGTTGTTTTGACTAAAGTTGACTTTCTAGTTAGGGTTGAAGTTTGACTGCAGAAATTGACAAGTTGATTTGACTTTGTATTGGGCTAGTCTATTTGGCCAGGTTGATTTGATTAGCCTGCTATCAGGCATTTAATGCACCCGATAGCGGCCTCACCATACATACATGGCATATGTAATGTGACAGTCGTCCGGCCGAGAAAGGCCTCAAGTGTCCACCGGGAAATACTGACAAAACGTGCCTACCCCTTGATATTGTTTGCACAAAATGAAAGTACTACAGTACGTCTAATTTATTATTGCATACTCCCATTGAATGTTGCAGGATTTCAAATTCGGTATTGTGCCTAATTTTTGAAATGAAATCCTCTTCCATTCTACCTTCAAGATACAATTCGAAAAAACTTTCTCGTCGTTACATTCTGAATGTCCACGAAGAGAAACCAGCCTTGAAAGGATCGGAAGGAGACACATTTGCAGCTTTCTTGCTCGTTATGATGATAATGGTGAGCATAGCAGAAGTCGCAGAGGTGAGGGAGCACCACCGAGTCCGACAATGGAGGTTGCCCCTAATTCATTGCCCTTCCTCCCCTCTTATTTAAGCCCTCATTTCTGTGGAAAATTAAAATTACTCCATGCAAAAGGAAGGGATTTTGGGAAAATTATAGTAGTGGCCACATAATTTATGAGCGATTTACTAGTCTTTTTTTCCTCATAAAGAGGCTTACTATTGTTAATATGCAGCTTCACATTTTTAGTTGCGGGTCAACATAAGGATTTTGTGTGAAAAATTGAATGTTATTTGTGCATTTTGTTTTCAAGTAGAAATAGATACCTCTTCAGTGTCGGAAGTAAATACCATTCACAATTTTTTGTATATTAGGCGGATGGTTAATGTTAAATATTTCTCAAGATTCGAAAGTAACAACTACGACAATTAATGATCCTTATTTGAAATTGAATTAATACTTAAAAAAAAAAATTGAAATTATTTATTTAAAATTATTCATTTTAGTATTTGGGGATTTATGGAAATGCTAGATAAAAGCAAATTATATGTCTGTTGCTTTATAATTTGATCGTTTCATTAATATTGTTAAGAAAATTGATGATTAGAAATAGAAAGAATAAAAAATTAGGGAGACAACAACTTTTGAATAAATAAATTCTATTATCGTATTATGAATATAAAAAACAGAAAATATTTTATTTATTTATTATATTAACATAAATAATTATTATTATAAACTATAAAATTAAATAAATAAAACAAAAAAAAAATAATGATAATAAAAGTAACTATTCAAAGATAATTAGAATATAAATTTATAGTTTAATTTAACTTGGAGGAAGTGTATTATTACAAGTACCTAGGAAAGGATTAATCGGGGGTGGAAAGCTGATTTTGGTCTTGAAAATAATTGTCAAACAGCAAACCTTGTAATGTGGGATAAAAAGAAGTTCCTCTTTGAAACTTTACTCACTCTTGTTATCTTATATGGTTGTGAGGTTTGGGGTTGCAGCATCTCCAGAAAAGATTGAGCAAATCCAGAAGCGTTTTATAACTTATAACCTGAAAATTAAAAGAAATACACCCTATCCTATTCTCCTTATAGAAGCAGGTATTTCCCCTATTGAGAGCCTAGCTATGATTAGGTTTTTGTTGTACAAGCACAAACTCAATAACATAGACGATCATAGAGTTCCTAAGCTAGCTTTAAATTCCAGCCAAAACCACATAAGGCTCAATCGGGGGTGGCATAAAGACATGAGGGCCTGGTTAAACTATTGGGAGATCAACGCGAATGATGCATTGTAAAACATCAATAACATTAAAGATATTGTTACTTCTAAGTTCAAAGAAAAAATGTGGTGTGAGAAAGATTTAGTGGCTAAAAGAAAATTAAGTTATTATAATAAGGTCATCAACCCCACCCTAGAACATCAAAAGTATCTCTCTATTTTAACTAGCTGAAAGAAGAAAATTAATATAGCAAAGATTAGAACGAATTCTCATGAGCTCCATAGTGAAACAGGTCGTTGGGTAGTTCCTAAAATGCCATGGATGGAAAGGATTTGCCATATATGTGAGAATAGGAACATCGAGGATGAAAACCGCTTCCTCTTAGAGTGCCCCGCGTGCAACCACATTATATCTCAGTATCACAATATTTGTTACAATACTGACCTTCCTAGCCTTTTACAATGTCAAAATTATAGTGAGCTCGGGAGGCTTCTTTCCAAGCTTTTTTAGCATAGGAATAAAATCTTAAATCAAAATAAATAATTTGTTTATTTAGGTCCAATAGACCAATGTTTGGTCTTAGCGGACATTAACCATCATCATCATCATCATCATCATCATCATAAAATTATTAGGTTTTATTAATCAATTAAAATAGTTATTTGCAAATATACTAGAAAAAAGAAATAAAATATAGATTTTTTTTTAAAGATTTAAAAAGGGATTTAGGCTCTCTAATTTATACTACAACTATTCTCCAACGGCTAATTCTGGGCAATGACGCATCCATGCTATTTATTCCTTAAGATCTATTGATTCTTCGCCTTGTCCTGAGAATGGACCACATTAGTTGGTTTTAAACGTCGATCAAATCCTAATATTGTGATTAATCTGAAAGGAATTTATACGTTATGGATCACAAAAGTCTTATTGATCAAATTTATTACAATTTTACTACTACCATTAACAAGTTCTCTAATGAGGTTTCGTATAAACAGATTAACATGTCTTCCAACCCTTGGTATGACAAAGCTATAAAATTGCGAGGAAAGTGATTATAGATGCTCTTAATGAAACTGTAAAGCTCTAGAATATTAGTATAGATTAACCCAAATTAAAAAGAAGAAGTTGTCTTATATTAACAAGAGACGAGAGCGTCTACTTCACCTTTCTAAACTTGCACCAATAAAGTTTTGGAGGAATTTCCTTGTTTGTAAATCAACAAATAATAATTTAATCCCCTCAGAGAACTGGAAAATATATCTTAAAAAGTTGTATGACTTCTCAGATACCTTGGACACCATCATAAACACTCCTATTAAGGAAAATATATTTTCTCTTGAAGACGTTAAGTCCGAGATTAATAAGCTCGCTAATGGGAAAGCTAAAGATATCAAAGGATACCAAGCTGAAATCCTTAAAATAGGAAGATTTATCCTCATTGCCAATCTCCACAAGTTTCTCAATTTGGTTGTAAAGCATGGCTTTCCTAAGCCTTGGATGCAAAGTCTTATTGTTCCTAACATTACAAATGCGGACAAAAATTCTCCCTCTAACTACAAGACCATTATGATTAGCCACATATTAGCCAAACTTTATGGGCTCATTTTGGAAAAGAAGATAAGCTTTTGCCTTGAAAACCATGGTAAAAGAGATACAGTGCAAGCTAGGCTTAAGAGACATCACTCTACTATCGACCATCTTGTCACCCTCAAAATCATTGTCGAGGAATGTCACAATAGTAAAGTTGATCCCTTTTGCTGCTTTGTGGACTTTACAAAAGCCTTTGACACTGTTCTTGAGGATAAGCTCTAGAAACGTCTTGATGAAAATAATGGTTCCTCCTAAGTTGAGGATTGTTGCGATTTGCCTCTACGACACCGTTGTTTCCAATATTAAGACCATCAAAGGGTGGTATAAATATATTAAATGTAATATCAGGGTTAAGAAAGGGTGTCCTCTATCCCCTACCCTTTTTTCCATTTACATCAATAAGCTAGAGGAGCGTTTGGAAATTATGGGTTGCAAGGCCACCGAGCTTTCATGTATAATCATTACTCTTCTCCTTTATGCTAATGATATCATTCATCTTGATAGAAGCCATGTTGACCTAGACAAGGAGCTTAAGACCCTTCATGATTACTGCTCCAATATAGGTATGATAGTTAATACTGACAAAATTAAAGTTGTGATTATCAAATCCAAAAGGATTAACCATGGTAATTTCATCTATGATAACAATTTCTTAGAATAAGTTTCTTCTTATAAATATTTGGGTATTGGCATTCCTCATTAGCTCAACCAAAATTATAACATTGAGAAAAGGATTATTGGAGGCTAGAAAGCTTATTATGAGCTTGAAAAAAATTGTAAGTCCACTAATCTTTGTATTTGGAGTAAAAAAATGTTCATCTTTCAGACCCTCATGACCCCTGTTGTCTTATACGGATGTGAAGTTTAGAGTTGAAATATATCCAAACAGTCGTAGAGAAAGATTGAGATGATTCAAAAAAAATTCATTACCTACAACCTCAAGATCAAGGGAAATACCCCCTATCCTACCCTCCCGATCGAGGTTGGCCTTTCCCCCATTGAAAGTAGGGCTATGTTTAAGTATTTGATGTACAAGAAGAATATTTACAACACGGAAGGCCAGAGGCTTCCCAAAATTTCTTCTAAGTTTAGTCAAAAGCCCCACCTCCGCCTCAAGCGTGGGTGGTATAAGGATGCCCAATCTTGGCTCAACCATTGGGGGATAAAGGAGGGGATCTTCATGGGAAGAGAGGATAGTGTCAAAGATAATATCACCTCCACATTTAAGGATAAATTGTGGGATGATAAGGAGATGGATGGTAAAAGGAAGCTAACATATTATAAGGAGGTGATCAACCCCACCCTTGATAACCAAAATTATCTCTCTATTTTAACCAACACTAAGAAAAAAGTGAACATCATTAGGATTAGAACTAATTCTCATGAGCTTTGAAGTGAAACCAGGAGGTGGTCTACTCCTAAGACTCCCCGGGATGATAAAACTTGTCAGCTTTGCGATACGAAGAGGGTGGAATATGAAAAACTATTTCTTTTAGATTGCTCGACTCTTACTCACATCCTCTCTTGTTTCCTTAACATCTTCCACACTTCCAACCTTCTTGACTTGTTAAGTCAGCCCAACTATAGTGAGCTTGAAGCACTTCTTTCCCTTCACTTTTATCATAGAAATAAGATCTTGAAGAATCTAAATTAGATTCTTTTTCTTCTTAAAGTCCAACAAAACACATTAGTCTTAGTGGACATTAATCATCATCATCATAAAATCGTTAGGAGTTATTAATCAATAAAAATAATCATTGAAAAATAATATTATTATAAGACTAAATAAAATTATAATAGGATAATCTATACAACACAATAAAGGAATGTGCAAAGATTAATTACAAAAATGAAATGAGATTAAGGAAAAAATAAAATAAAATAAAATAAAAAAATAAAAAGTCACAATGAGAGGGCACAAATCCAACACTTAATTTCCAACCATCATCCCTATTGAGAATTTTCGTTTGTTTCTCAACAATAAATGAGGAGCAGGAATTATAATGCTTAATGTTTGTTGCATGTTCTTCAATTCTCAAATTAATGGAGTGTCGTGTTTCTCACAAGGCCCTAAACAGATCTAAGGGAGATCCTAATAGTATTAAGGGGCTTGAAGGTAGCAAAAACATTATTCTTTATAAGGATATGAGCAATCTTATCAGTAGTCCAATGGAGAACATTTGAAACATGTTCATCATGAACCTTTACACGTTTTTTGAAAAGCTACAAGACCTTGATGTTTACTATAGCTATTATTTAAAAAAAAATAGAAAATGAGATTTCTTCTGAGATCAAATAATTTAAATTTCAGTTTTTTCAATTTAAATTAATATATTTGAAAATTGATAATATAAATTAAATAGACAATGTTTTTTATAAAAAAAAATTATGTAAAAACAGTGATACTTTTGAAAGCTTATTTTGAAAAGAATATTACTCCACAGTCATAATAACCTATAGAAAGTTTAACATTACATAATAACCTATAGAAAGTTTAATGTTACATGAAAATAAAATATTTGTGACACGTGAATAAGAGTACACATTGCAAACTTCTAAGGCATAGTGGAGACCCTCCTTTTCAGCTAGAACTGTGACCTACACTAGCCTAAGCCCTCTCTCTCCCTCCTGCATACATCTCACTTACAATAAGTAGATCCTCCTTTTTTACTATGTATCTCTTCTTCACATGCTAGTCAAGCCTCTATCTCCTAGTTAAGTGCACTACACACTTCTAGTGGGCAGTGATGCCTTCATTTGTTCCTTGCAAGTGCACCATGTGCCCTCCTTGTGGCCCTAGCTCTCCTACCTAGCACATGCCACAGTTGCAAGAGGCAAGGAAACATGAATGTTTACTAAAAATATGCCATGTGCTCTTTTACCATGGTTTTCAAGCCAAAGGCTAATCTTCTTTTCCAAATGAACCTATAAAGTTTGGCTAATATGTGGCAAATCATAATGGTCATGTACTTAGAGGGAGCATTTCTGTCCGCATTTTTAAAGATAGGAACAATAAGACTTTGCGTCAAAGGCTTAGGGAAGCCATGCTTTACAACCAAATTGAGAAGCTTGTGGAGATGGGGAATGAGGATAAATCTTCCTATTTTAAAAATTTCAGCTTGGTATCCTTTGATACCTTTAGCTTTCTCATAGCAAGCTTATTAATCCCAGACTTAACGTCTTCAACAGAAAATATATTTTCCTTAATATGAGTGTTTACGATGGTGTTCATGGTGTTTGGGAAGTCACAAAAATTTTTAAGATAGATTTCCCAGTTCTCTAAGGGGATTGAATTATTATTTTTTGATTTTGAACAAGCACATTCTACCAAAACTTTATGAGCGCATGTTTAAAAAGGTGAAGTAAATGCTCTCGTCTCTTATTAATATATGACCACTTCTTTTTTTAATCAGGGTTTTACCTACACTAATATTCAGGAGCTTTACAGTTTCATTAGGAGTATCTCTAATCGCTTTCCTCGCAATTTTATAGTCTTTGCCATACCAAGGGTTGGAAGATCTGTTAATCTCTTTATACGAAACCTCATTAGAGAGCTTGTTAATGGTAGTAGTAAAATTGTAATAAATTTGATCAATATTAGATTTAAGACTTTTGTAATCCATAATGTAGAAATGTCTTTCGAATTAATCACATTATTAGATTTGGTCGACGTTTCAAACCAACTAATGTGGTTCATTCTCAAGACAAGACGAGGAATCAATAGATCATAATGAATACATAGCATGGATGCATCATTGCCAAGAGTTGTACTATAAATTAGAGAGCCTAAATCCTTTTTAAATCTTAAAAATAAGTGTGTGTGTATATATATATATATGCAAATAACTATTTTTATTGATTAATAAACCATAATAATTTTATATATATCCATATTTTTTTATACTTATTTTAATTTTTTTATAGTAAATTTATATTCTAATTATCTTTGAATAGTTACTTTTATTATCATTATTATTTATTATTTATTTTATTATCATTATTATTTATTATTTATTTAA
This sequence comes from Pinus tabuliformis, assembly GCA_031772625.1. NCBI lineage: Eukaryota > Viridiplantae > Streptophyta > Pinopsida > Pinales > Pinaceae > Pinus > Pinus tabuliformis. The sequence goes on along the minus strand of CM062819.1, from coordinate 286,375,083 downwards.
TTAATTTTATAGTTTATAATAATAATTATTTATGTTAATATAATAAATAAATAAAATATTTTCTCTTTTTTTATATTTATAATATGATAAAAGAATTAATTTATTCAAAAGTTATTGTTTCCCTAATTTTTTATTTTTTCTATTTCTAATTATCATTTTTCTTAATAATATTAATATTTTAATAATTTATCATACATTGGCTAAATTATTAATAATTTATTATATACTGATTAAAAAATTTCTCTTAATATTTGTTTTAATTAAAATAATTTTATAATTATAAAAGCTAATCCTAGAGCCTTATAATATTAATATTTTAATAATTTATCATACATTGGCTAAATTATTAATAATTTCTTATATACTGATTAAAAAATTTCTCTTAATATTTGTTTTAATTAAAATAATTTTATAATTATAAAAGCTAATCCTAGAGCCTTATGGAACAAAATGTATCTCTACTATTTAATCGTAATTCTATTAATAATTTTTTTTAAGTTAATCGTGAGAATAAATCTCATTAGTCTCATTATATTAATAAATCTTATTAGTTGTAATTATATTAATAAATAAGTTTTTTCACGTTAATCGTGAGAATCAATCTCATTAATAAAATCCAAAGGTTAACCATTAAAAATTACTAATATAATTTATCTGAAATTTAAATGATTAATTTTTTTATTAAAAATAAAAATTAAAAATAAAAATTAAAAATTAAACTATTAAATTGTTTTTGAAAACCAATCATATAATTTGCTTTGATCATGCATTTCCATAAATCCCCCTAAACTAAAATGAAACTATCAAGTTATAAAGCAAAAAAAACAAAACAAAACAAAACATATAATTTGCTTTTATCATGCATTTCCATAAATCCCCAAAAACTAAAATGAAACCAAGTTATAAAGCAAAAATGCAAAAATACATTTCATTATAATAGTAATGAAATCCTAGATTATTAGGTATCCTTTTTAACCACAACATACATCATACATCATATTTGATTGTTGGATGAAAAATTATTTAATTTCAAAGTAACTATATTTTTTGGTGTATTTAAAAATATTATATTTACATCCATTAAATAATAAAATAAAATAAAATATTATTTATTTTATTAAACAAAATTATATATCAATTTAATATTTATAATTTATAATTATTATTTTTTAAAATTATTCATTCAGTTTCAAATAAAGATCATCAATTGTGGTAGTTGTTACCTTCGAATCTCGAGAAATATTTAACAATAACCTTCCGCCCAATATACAAAAATTTGTGAATGGTATTTACTTCCAGAAGAGGTATCTATTTGAAAACAAAATGCACAAATAACATTCACCTTTTCACACAAAATATGTCTTTGTAAACAAAATGCACAGATAACATTCACGTTCTCACACAAAATCCTTATGTTGACCTGTAACTGAAAATGTGAAGCTGCGTATTAACCATAAAAAATGTCTCTCTCATGAAAAAATAATAGTAAACCTCTCATATGTTATGTCACCACTCTATAAGTTTCCCGATAATCCCCTCCTTTTGCATGGAGTAATTTGAATTTTCCATAGAAATGAGGGCTTAAATGAGAGGGGAGGAAGGGCAATGAAGTAGTGATAACCTCCACTGTTGGTGTCAGACTTGGTGTTGCTGCCTTCACCTCTGCAACCTCTGATGTGCCCACCATTATCATCAAAACGAGCAAGAAAGCTTCAAATGTGTCACCTTCCGATCCTTTCCGGCCTTGGAAATGCACCCTCCTTGCCATAGGCATAGGGTAACTCTTTTAAGGACCACAATCCAATTATATCCAGTCTCCTCAACCATTTTAGCGTCTCCAACCCTACAGGAATCTCTTCAAGGTCCCTACAGGACTTTAGTATTAGACAACTTAACTACTCGAAATCACATATCCATGATGGGATCTTAACTAAAACGTTGGATTGCACAACTAGAGTTCAGCTCTACCATACTTTTCATGTCCTCTGGTACCACCTTCATCTGCAGCATCCCCAGGATAAGGGTTCTCATCTCTACCATATTACCTAATGTGCCCTCTATAAATGACAGCATCCAATCCTCCAGTGCCAGCGATTTGAGGTGCTTCAAACAGTGCAGATCACTGAAGATAGAAACTCGTTTGTAATCTGCATGACTTCCCCTCAGGTCACATAAATTTGTTCTCGGTTGTGATGTTTGTTGCCAAGCTTTCTAGCACTTTTCCATTTTCAGACACTACAACAATGTGAGCATTGAGATCCCACAAGGAATGTATTTTACCCCTTGACAGAAACTCACATCCAGATATATCAAACTTGTCATTTTATGTAACCCGTAAGGCAACTCACTCAACTGGCCACAGTGGGACAAATCCAATATCTGGAATTTCTTCAATCTTATTGTTGAATCTTGTAGCTTTTCTATCGGCGCTCGTGCTAGATGTAAGAAAACCATATGCTTCAATGCTCCAAAGCTATCAGGAAATGTTTTGATAGACGTTCCTCGCAAATCCAACACTCTAATAGATGTAAGAGTCCTCGTCACACTAGACAAGAATATATTCGAGAGATTTGCTCTCAGATAGCAGCGTCGACTGGATATCCTGACCTTTGAATTCATCAGGAATTGACTTAAATTTATTCTCCGTCAGAGAAATCTTGTCCTTGCCTATGCAATCTTTCAAAGGGAATTCCACTAGAGCTTTGCCTACTCTAAAACAACAGTTTGCTTCCTTCTCGACAATTTGCAGTGCTAGATTGTGTAACACATCATGTATTGCACAAGCCACCACCTGTCCATCAGCGTCCTCGATGCTAGGTTCGATCAGGCACAAGGTTGCTCTCCGTGAACCTTTGGAATGTAACAATGAGCAAGTTTTTTCGAATCGTATCTTGAAGGTTGAATGGAAGAGGATTTCATTTCAAAAATTAGGCGCAATACCGAATTTGAAATCCTGCAACATTCAATGGGAGTATGCAATAATAAATTAGACGTATTGTAGTACTTTCATTGCGTGCAAACAATATCAAGGGGTAGGCACGTCTTCTCGGTATTTCCTAGTGGAGACTCGAGGCCTTTCCCGGCCGGAGGACTGTCACGTTACATATGCCATGTATGTATGGTGAAGCCACTATCAAGTGCATTAAATTCCTGAAAGAAGGTTGGTTAGCTCTTTCCTTGTGTCATATAGTGAATGCCATGTGCTACAATGATGGTTTCCTGCTAACTACTAAGGACGATTTAAACAATGACGGGTTGTTCATGAGCAGTACGCGGCCATGTGCGACAAAGTATAGTGAATGTGGCCATGTGCTACAATGATGGATTCCTGTTGACGGGTAAGGATGATTTAAACAATGATGGGTTCCTGCTGACGGGTAAGGACGATTTAAAGAATGATAAATTAATGACACAATACATTGAAAAAAGAATTATGCAGGGACAAAACAATTTGCGTGGAATAGGTCAAAGATGAAACGGGTTGGAATTATCTAAAAAGGGAAATCTGCATGGAGTGTCAAGATGATTGAAATGGTAGGTTAGAACCCTTAAAGGTTATGCTCCCTCAATATGCATTTGCGATTTTATCTTATAATGTCCCCTCACTACTCCGTGTGTAAAGGATAATGAACGGCGAGCATGGGCAACACAAAACCAACCACGAAACATCGATTTCCATTATTTGTTGTGTCATATGGTGAACGTGGCCATGTGCTACAATGATGGGATTCTTTGTTGTGTCATATGGTGAACGTGGCCATGTGCTGCAATGATGGGTTCCTGCTGATGGGTAAAGATGATTTAAATAATGATGGGTTCCTGTAACATCCAAGTTATGCATTAAATAACCCCACCTCTATCCGTAGGAAATCATTATTTTCATATGTATAACTACCAATGTCTTCTTTTCGTATCAAGCCCTAGGATTTCATAGTCTTCAATTTTAGGGGCAGGAATTTGTTTTTTTTATCTGGTTGGTTGAGAGGTGCTTTCTGCACCCCTAAAATAGAATGATAAAGATCTGTTCCTTTCATTCAATATTTAAGGTATGCATTATATAACACTAGTTTTGTAGGATTTATTGTTCTCATTTGTAGGAGTAGAAATGGATTTATTAATACTCACAGCTAATTTCTAATTCTATTTTTTATTATATTTGTCTAAAAGTAGATTGTATTGTTTTTGTTTTTCGTCAGAAATATTTGATTTTTAATTAATTTTGATATTTATGTAAATTATATTGTTTTTGTATTTAGTCAAATGTATTTGACATTTTTTTTGTTTTTAATAAAAAATATTTGGTTTAAATATTGTTTTTGTATTTAGTTAAATATATTTTATTTTTAATTAATTTTGACAAATTTAAATAAATTTTATAAAATTTATTAAGATTGTGAAAAAATAAATACAGATTATATTGTTTTTATTTCTATTTCATGTTTCGGCTGTTGTGTGAGGTATAACGATTGCTACAGGTCTACTTGAGTGTGTAATCTAAGTTGTATAAGGTTGAGAAAGTATTTACATTTCCACTGAAAAGGAGACATAGCTGCAATACACCGGAATTGCTATGATAAATTGTCTGGCCATGTAACCTCAACGTTTACAGACTCAATAGCTAACAATCATTTCGACAGTGATGATAAATAGACGTTGCTACCTAGTGGAGGGATAGATGCGGAGAGTCTTTCTGAGAACGATGACAGGTGGATGTCACAACTAGAGCAAGCAATGGAATCTTGTAATGTCAAACAACCACGAGGACGCATCACACCATCTGTTGCATGGCCGACCGAATCTAATTCCAACAGTGATGAAGAATGGTAGAAGAAGCAACTGATACAATTACCCAACGGTAAGGAATCGCGAAGTCGATGGATCACCGAAATGGAATGGAGTGATTATATTGAAGAGGATCCCCGTTTTCCCCATCTTTGTAATAGACCATCGTCTGTTGTGTCAATATTCAGAGTCGCCAAGTTCCTGAAAGACACAAAAAAGGAAGCATATGTTTCTCAAAGAGTTTCCTTGGGTACATATCATCACAGAAGTATTGAGCTTCCTTAATGGGCCATCACAAAGGAAAATCCCTCTGTAGAATGATGAAGAGATTCAATGTGAATACGAACCTGCCAGTTGATCCAAATGATATGGATTTCACCAATCGTGTAATGGAGAAGATCCTAAAGCTGGAGAAGGAAATCAGGGATAGCCACAAAGAAGACATCGATTGCAATGGAGAGGAACTCGCTCGGGATGTTGTGTTTGGATGGTTGCTTCCTTATAGAAGTATTAAGAACTCTAGGTGGGGACAATCTCTCTAGAGAGGAGGCGGATGAGTGCTATGACCCTATTTTTGGGGAAAATAAGCTTGACTATGCTGCAAAAGATGTACAGAGCGACCTTTTGATTCTTGGAAATCAAATCCCTTTCATCGTTCTCCTAAAGCTACTACAGTTGGAGCTGATCAACTCGACCGTTGATTTCCAGGAGTTGCCTTATGGGTTACATAAAATGACAAGTTTGATATATCTGGATGTGAGTTTCTGTCAAGGGGTAAAATACATTCCTTGTGGGATCTCAATGCTCACATCGTTGCAGTATCTGAAAATGGAAAAGTGCTGGAAACTTGGCAACAAACATCACAACCGAGAACAAATTTATGTGATCTGAGGGGAAGTCGTGCAGAGTACAAACGAGTTGCTATCTTCAGTGATCTGCATAGTCTGAAGCACCTTAAATGGCTGGCACTGGAGGATTGGATGCTACCATTTACAGAGGGCACATTAGGTAATATGGTAGAGATGAGAACCCTTATCCTGGGGATGTTGCAGATGAAGGTGCTACCAGAGGACATGAAAAGTATGGTAGAGCTGAACTCTAGTTGTGCAATCCAACGTTTTAGTTAAGATCCCATCATGGATATGTGATTTCGAGTAGTTAAGTTGTCTAATACTAAAGTCCTGTAGGGACCTTGAAGAGATTCCTGTAGGGTTGGAGACGCTAAAATGGTTGAGGAGACTGGATATAATTGGATTGTGGTCCTTAAAAGAGTTACCCTATGCCTATGGCAAGGAGGGTGCATTTCCAAGGCTTGAAAGGATCGGAAGGAGACACATTTGAAGCTTTCTTGCTCGTTCTAATGATAATTATGGGCACATCAGAGATCGCAGAGGTGAAGGCGGCAACACCAAGTCTGACACCAACAATGGAGGTTATGACTGCTTCGTTGCCCTTCCTCCCCTCTCATTTAAGCCCTTGTTTCTATGGAAAATTCAAATTACTCCATGCAAAAGGAGGGGATTATTGGGAAACTTATAGAGTGGTGACATAATATATGAGAGGTTTACTATTATTTTTTCATCAGAGAGACATTTTCTATGGTTAATACACAGCTTCACATTTCCAGTTACGAGTCAACATAAGGATTTTGTGTGAGAACGTGAATGTTATCTGTGCATTTTGTTTACAGAGACATATTTTGTGTGAAAAGGTGAATGTTATTTATGCATTTTGTTTTCAAATAGATGCCTCTTCCGGAAGTAAATACCATTCACAAATTTTTGTATATTGGGTGGAAGGTTATTGTTAAATATTTATCGAGATTAGAAGGTAACAACTACCACAATTAATGATCTTTATTTGAAATTGAATGAATAATTTTAAAAAATAATAATTTAAAATTATAAATATTAAATTGATATATAATTTTGTTTAATAAAATAAATAATATTTTATTTTATTTTATTATTTAATGGATGTAAATATAATATTTTTAAATACACCAAAAAAAATAGTTACATTGAAATTAAATCATTTTTCATCCAACAATCAAATATGATGTATGATGTATGTTGTGGGTAAAAAGGATATCTTATAATCTAGGATTTCATTACTAGTATAATGAAATGTATTTTTTCATTTGCATTTTTGCTTTATAACTTGGTTTCATTTGAGTTTTTGGGGATTTATGGAAATGCATGATAAAAGCAAATTATATGTTTTTTTTTTTTTTTTTTTTTGCTTTATAACTTGATAGTTTCATTTTAGTTTAGGGGGATTTATGGAAATGCATGATCAAAGCAAATTATATGATTGGTTTTCAAAAATAATTTAATAGTTTAATTTTTATTTTTAATAAAAAAATTAATCATTTAAATTTCAGATAAATTATATTAGTAATTTTTAATGGTTAACCTTTGGATTTTATTAATGAGATTGATTCTCACGATTAACGTGAAAAAACTTATTTATTAATATAATTACAACCAATAAGATTTATTAATATAATGAGACTAATGAGATTTATTTTCACGATTAACTTAAAAAAATTATTAATACAATTACAATTAAATAGTAGAGATACATTTTGTTCCATAAGGCTCTAGGATTAGCTTTTAGAATTATAAAATTATTTTAATTAAAACAAATATTAAGAGAAATTTTTTAATCAGTATATAAGAAATTATTAATAATTTAGCCAATATATGATAAATTATTAAAATATTAATATTGTTAAAAAAATTGATAATTAGAAATAGAAAGAATAAAAAATCAGGAAAACAATAACTTTTGAATAAATTAATTATATTATCATATTATAAATATAAAAAAGAGAAAAGATTTTATTTATTTATTATATTAACATAAATAATTATTATTATAAACTATAAAATTAAATAAATAAATAATAATGATAATAAAAGTAATTATTCAAAGATAAATAGAATATAAATTTACTATAAAAAAATTAAAATAAGTATAAAAAAATAGATATATAAAATTATTAGGGTTTATTAATCAATAAAAATAGTTATTTGCAAATATATTAATATATATATACCTTTTTTTTTTAGATTTAAAAAGGATTTAGGCTCTCTAATTTATAGTACAACTCTTGGCAATGATGCATCCATGCTATTTATTCCTTATGATCTATTGATTCTTCGCCTTGTCTTGAGAATGAACCACATTAGTTGGTTTGAAACGTCGACCAAATCTAATAATGTGATTAATTCGAAAGAAATTTCTACATTATGGATTACAAAAGTCTTAAATCTAACATTGATCAAATTTATTACAATTTTAGTACTACCATTAACAAGCTCTTTAATGAGGTTTCATATAAAGAGATTAACAGATCTTCCAACCCTTGGTATGGCAAAGACTATAAAATTGCAAGGAAAGCGATTAGAGATGCTCCTAATGAAACTGTAAAGCACTAGAATATTAGTATAGGTAAAACCATGATTAAAAAAAGAAGTGGTCTTATATTAATAAGAGACGAGAACATCTACTTCACCTTCCTAAACTTGCGCCCATAAATTTTGGCAGAATGTGCTTATTCGAAATCAAAAAATAATAGTTCAATCACCTTAGATAACTAAGAAATCTATCTTAAAAATTTGTGTGACTTCCCGAACACCATGGACACCATCGTAAACACTCATATTAAGAAAAATATATTTTCTCTTGAAGACGTTAAGTTCGGGATTAATAAGCTCACTAATGAGAAAGCTAAAGGTGTCAAAGGATACCAAGCTGAAATCTTTAAAATAGGAAGATTTATCCTCATTCCCCATCTCCACAAGCTTCTCAATTTGGTTGTAAAGCATGGCTACCCTAAGCCTTTGATGCAAAGTCTTATTGTTCCTATCTTTAAAAATGCGGACACAAATTCTCCCTCTAACTACATGACCATTATGATTAGCCACATATTAGCCAAACTTTATGGGTTCATTTTGTAAAAGAAGATTAGCCTTTGGCTTGAAAACCATGGTAAAAGAGCACATGGCATATTTTTAGTAAACATTCATGTTTCCTTGCCTCTTGCAACTGTGGCATGCACTAGGTAGGAGAGCTAGGGCCACAAGGAGGGCACATGGCGCACTTGCAAGGCACAAATGAAGGCATCACTGCCCACTAGAAGTGTGTAGTGCGCTTAACTAGGAGATAGAGGCTTGACTAGCATGTGAAGAAGAGATACGTAGTCAGAAAGGAGGATCTACTTATTGTAAGTGAGATGTATGCAAGAGGGAGAGAGAGGGCTTAAGCTAGTGCAGGTCACAGTTCTAGCTGAAAAGGAGGGTCTCCACTATGCCTTAGAAGTTTGCAATGTACTCTTATTCACGTGTCACAAATATTTGATTTTCATGTAACATTAAACTTTCTATAGGTTATTATGTAACGTTAAACATTCTATAGGTTATTATGACTGTGAAGTTATATTCTTTTCAAAATAAGTTTTCAAAAGTATGACTGTTTTCAAAAGTATCACTTTTTTCAAACAAATATAATAAAAAATAGAATTAGAAATTAGCCGTGAGTATTAATAAATCCATTTCTACTCCTACAAATGAGAACAATAAATCCTACAAAACTAGTGTTATATAATGCATACCTTAAATATTAAATGAAAGGAACAGATCTTTATCATTCTATTTTAGGCGTGCAGAAAGCACCTCTCAACCAACGAAATCATTTTAGGGGTGCAGAAAGCACCTCTCAACCAACCAAATAAAAAAAAACAAATTCCTACCCCTAAAATTGAAGACTATGAAATCCTACGGCTTGATACAAAAAGAAGACATTGGTAGTTGTACATATGAAAATAATGATTTCCTACGGATAGATGTGGGGTTATTTAATGCATAACATGGATGTTACAGGAACCCATCATTGTTTAAATCATCTTTACCCATCAGCAGGAACCCATCATTGCAGCATATGGCCACATTCACCGTATGACACAACAAAGAATCCCATCATTGTACCACATGGCCGCATTCATTGTGTGACACAACAAATAATGGAAAGAGATGTTTCGTGGTTGGTTATGTGTTGCCCATGCCAGCCATTCATTATCCTTTACACGCAGAGCAGTGAGGGGACATTATAAGATAAAATCACAGATGCATGTTGAGGAATCATAACTTTTTAGGGTTCTAACCTGCCACTTCAATCACCTTGAGACTCCATGCAGATTCCCTTTTTTAAATAATTCCAACCTGTTTCATCTTTGACCCGTTCCATGCAAATTGTTTTGTCCCTGCATAATTATTTTTTTAAGGTATTGTGTAATTAATTTATTTTTAAAACTACAAGACATTTTTTGTGCTTTCGTTTTCTCTCAAATGTTTTAAAATATGTTTTTAATTATATATAAATAAATTCAATTCAATGAAAAATTTAAAATATATAAATAAATATAATCTAATTAAATTTTTTTGAAACAGTTAAATTATACAAATTTATATTTCTAATTTTAATAAATCTATTTAAATTTTAATCGAAGAATATCTTTGAAAAAACTCGAAATTGTAAAACAATCAAACTACGAAGGCTCATTTAGATTTTTTTAAAGAAAAATTAGAAATTATATTTTGTGTTCTGAAATAAGTCAAATTGTTTTCTTTCTAGTCATCTTATATTTGTAGGCATAAGATAAACATGATAATACAAAATGTGAGCATAAAGTGGAAGGATGTTCTAAATAATGACAAGGTACCTGAAGCACTAAACTAGAAGAGACTATAGAAAGAGAAAAAGAAAAAACAGTTCCAAGATCGAGACCAGTAAAAATATTTAAAATGAAGAACCCCCAAAATTGTTTTCATCACCTTGGTTCCCTAAGTTAGGTGCCAACACAAGGGTAGAAGAACCCCTAAAATTGTTTTCATCACCTTAGTTCCCTAAGTTAGGTGCCAACACAAGGGTAGTCTCTATTATGCTCGATTGGGTGAGACTTCCAAACCTCTTCCTACCATTCTGGGACCACAAAGTTTTCGAAGAGATAGGAAACATTATGGGAAAATTCAAAAAGTTATATTTGGAAAGAATAAAAAATGGTATCTTTACATTCACTAGAATTTGTGTGGAGGTCAATATTGGTAAAGGATTTCCAGACCATACAAATATGAAACACAAAAACTTCCACCATTCACAAATTTTATGCTATGAGAACACAACATTTAGATGTCATGTTTTCTTCCAGACATAACACTTATAAAATACATTCCCATAAGCAAGGAATAACCCCAAGAAAAAGAAGAGGTAATGAAATAGACTAAAAGGATGGTAGCTCAAAATAATTTCCCTAAGAGTGTGAATAAGAAAAAAATATAGAAAGTCATACTGAAAAATAAGAAATTAATAACATTGAACATTGTTGAAAATAGCAACAAGAAATGATAAAAATAGAATACAAAATATTCCAATTTTAATTTGTCCTTGAATTAAAATTTGAATTTAGTCTCATCGGCTGCATCAAAATAATTAATTAATTCATTATGGATTAATTAGTTGGAGAAATTCAAGTTAAAAGTCTTTCTGAAGTCATGCATCAGTTATCTCTTAAATTAAGGAGATAAGATTGAGTTATATTTGAGTTGTAATTAGTTAGCTCAGTTTACTGAATTAAGTCCAGTTAAATTAGTTCCAAATTGTTTGAGGAACTAATTGCGAGTTATCAGTTAGTTGATGCACGCATGCACTCAACTAGAGTACTCCGGATAACTGAATATTCCCTCATTAGAATCTCATGCATGTTTGTTCTGAGAAAGATCTAGTTGAGCTAAATGTCAAGGACATGTTACTATCGGTTGGATGTGTTTTCCTATAAAGGAAACCAACGCATGCAGTCAAGGTAAGGTTCCTTAAGGATTGTGCAGTTCTGACAGGGTGTAGGATCAATGTCAGTGATTAGTCTTCCACTTGATAACGGGAGGGTCACCTAGAGAAACTGTGCAAGGAAATAGGAGCTTGGAGGGCAGAGGAGAAGGCTTGTGATAAGCTTTGATTGTCTGTGAGCATCCAGGAGGATTGTACTAAGAGTTGGCTAGCTGTGAGAGCTAAAGCTTTGTGTAATTCTAATATATTTCCACCTTGTATGATAATACATATAGTGGGGTTTTTAGCTGAGGCTTTCCACTACGTATTTTCTGTGTTTCATGAGTATTGATTCTTCTTCTTCTGGTTATATGTGTTCAGCTTGATCTTGCTCAATTTTAAGCTTTAGAAAGTTTGATAGTAGAAGTAGATTATAATATTTTTCTTTGGTATATTGCATTATCGAGTTAATCTACAGTCAACTTTTCTACATAGATCGCAGAGCTATATTTGTAGAGAAATTGCAAGAAATTCTACATGATATCAAAGCCAATTTTATCGGAGCTGCAAACAGTGTACGGAGAAGAGAATTCATAGTTTCATGTTCGAGGTTGCAGGTGCAAATCGAATTCATAATATACAATAACCAAGAGAAAAAAAAAAAAAGCGAGATGGGTCATTATGCGAGTGATTTCCCATCGAAGAAGTCCAAGAAGGGATCCTCGGAAGGATTAGAAGGTGAGGCATTAGCCTCTCAGTTCAAAATGGACTTTACCCTCATCACATGCATGGTGTCATCGATGATGGTTTGTGTCTGGTATCTTGATAGTGGAGCCTCTTTCCACATGAATAATGATAAAAGTTTATTCACTACCTTGGAGGAGAAAGACCTCAAGATGCGCATAGAGATGGGTGATGATGAAAGGTTTAGTGTTTCAGAAGTGGGCACTGTTGCTTTTTAGAGGGACCATGGAGCTTCTATCACCTTGACAGATGTGAAGTATGTGTTTGGACTAAAGAAGAACTTGGTATCGGTCGCGATGTTGAAGGACAATGGCTGTGATGTTTTCTTTAGTAAGGGAAAGGTTTTCCTTAGACACATCACCAGGAGACAGGTGAAATAGATTGGTTCACGAGTCAAGAACTTGTATGCTCTTGAGGTTCAAGATGCATGCAAATCCTTGAGGAGCAAGGAAAATGTTAGAGACTTGGTGGTTGAGAGGGAGAGTAAATTACCTTTGAACATGCAGTCCCAGAAGAAGTCTCAGAAAATTGTGGAGGAGCCACAATTGGAGAAGTGGGCAAAGAGATCACATGCAACCATACCTCCAGGTGTGAGGTGGTGTGATGTGAAGTGATAGTCCAAGAAGGCTAAAATTGGGTAGGGTCCATTGAAAGGTTTTATCTCATGGATCGTACCTTGCTACGGGAGCCCAAAGTACATAGTAGTGGGAGGAATCGGTGGGATTGATGCAATCAGAGATCAAAGTGATAGAAGCTAGAGCAGTCAGATACTGAAGAGAGCAGAGAAGGATTGAAAACAGTGTAGAAAGGCATAGTGAGTAGAAGTGCAGAGTTTTCAGTTGACAGAGGCAATAGCAGTCACAGACTTTGATGACGGTTCCATCATACTGATTCAGGTTGGATGTTTTTTTTTGTTTCTGAAGTTGTTGGAGCAACAACAATAGAGAGAAGTGTTGCATGCAGAAAATTTTTAAGGTTCAGGATTGGGATTGAGTTGAATTCCTTTGTTATTGAGAGGGAGTGTTGAAAATAGCAAAAAGAAATGATAAAAATAGAATCCAGAATATTCCAATTTTAATTTGTCCTTGAATTAAAATTTGAATTTAGTCTTACCAGCTACTTGAAAGTAGTTAATTAGTTCATTATGGATGAATTAGTTTGAGAAATTCAAGTTAGAATTCTTTGTGAAGTCATGCAAGGGTTATCCCTTAAATTAAGAAGATTATCCCTTAATTAAGGCGATAATATTGAGTTATATTTGAGTTGTAATTAGTTAGCTCAGTTTACTAAGTTAAGTCAAGTTAAAGTAGTTCCAAAATATTTGAGGAACTAATTGTGAGTTATTAGTCAATTGATGCATGCATGCACTCAACTAGTGTACTCCAAATAACTGAAGATTCCCTCATCAGAAAGTCATGCATGTCTGTTCTGATAATACAGATAGTGTGTTTTTCACTTGAGGATTTTCTCTAAGTATTTTCTATATTTCATGTGTATTGATTCTTCTTCTTTTGGTTATATGTGTTCATCTTGATTTTGCTCCATTTTAAGCTTCCACAAGTTTGGTAGTAGAAGTAGATTATAGTATTTTGCTTTCGTATATTGCATTATTGAGTTGATCTACAGTCAGATTTTCTACATAGATCTCAAAGGTAGATTTGTAGAGAATTTGCAGGAAATTCTATAAACATGAGGGTAATGTTCAGAATGGGAAATATAAGGAACAACAAGATTTTGGCAATGCACAACAAGAAGAAAAGGATCCAGTGGATTCATTTACATTGGATGGAACTAGAGGCTAGAAAAGAGCTCATGTATTTGAATGCTCTAACACTGAAAAAGAAGTCCTACATGTGGGACAAGAATAGGCATTGGTTCTAATTGAATCAAATCCTGATGGCTGAAAAAAAGTTCAAAGACTAAAGAAGGAAAAAGGATTAGCACTAGTCAAGCATAATTTTCTATTGCTCTTTCTATAGTCTCTTCTAGTTTAGTCCTTCAGGTTCCTTGTCATTATTTGGAGTTTCCTTCCACTTTATATCTTTAGGCTTAAGATATAAATTATCATAATCTAATTACCAAATAAATTTTTTTATTTAAATATTTTTTCAACATATAAATGAATTTAACAGTTTTTAATTAATTAAATTGTACAATATTAACCAACCATTCATATGTATAATATGTTTTAATCAAATTTTAAATCAAACTTAAGTTTTCAAAATAAATAAGAGTATTTCAAAATGTCTAATGTAACTGAAAATCAAATTTCATAAACATAATCAACAATATGGTTCAATTTTCAAATTTATTCCACTGGCACAACCGAATTTGTGAACCATGTTTCGCATGGCATGAGAAAGCTATCTCTTTACTTATTAGTTGTTTGAACTAAATAACACAATTCTAGATAAAGAGAATCAACGTTTTGAATTTAATTTCTTCAACTGTTGTGAGTTCATATATTTCTATGTGAATGTGGTAGGATTCAGTTTGAAACCAAATCTGTTTACCATGTTTCGCATGGCATGTGAAATCTTCCTTTTTTACTTATTAGTTGTTCGAACTAAATAATAGAATTATAGATAAAGAGAATCAACGCTTTGAATTTAATTTCTTCAACGATTGTGAGTTCATGTTTTTCTATGTGAATGTGGTAGGATTCAGTTTGAAGCGAACAATATATCTAATTTGTTCATTCATGTTTTGAATAAGTGAATAAGTATTATTTTTTTTAACGTTTCTCGTACTAAATTACCAACCTATATTTTTCAAAATCTGGATTTATCATGCCCCGAGAGGGATCAAATCCATCAAGGTGCAAACCTTCCTTTTGGGGTGTAGAACTTGAGGAAAGGTTTGTAACTCGAGTGATTCGATCTGGGCGCATGATAGATCCGGAGTTAGCAATGTCATATTTTTATATTATCATTATTATGTATATGTTTGAGATAAACTTCATACTTTGAAATTTACATTATATTTCCTTTTCCTGAAATGACCATATAATTTTCTTCTTTAATTTAGTCTATGTTTCTTTCCTTGAATGGTTTGTGTGTTTGGATTTGGATGGTAATGTTTGTGCATGTTACAATTTTTGTGTTATATCACTATATGTGTATGTCATTTTCTATTAGTAATTAGTTGGTGATGAAGAAGGAAGACAATCTTGTCAATAGCTTCTAGGAGGATTGATATTGCACATCCATTTCATTTAATTTTAGGTATCACAGGTTTTGACAACTAATTAATTCTTAATAATGTCCCTCCAGGTATTACTAAATATATCTTTACGAGTAGTTTTAATTTTAAATCTGTTGAGTTACGTTAATCTCTTGAGATGATAAATATTTTTAACAAATTTAACTATTAATACGATGAAATAAAAATTTTGAGTGCAAAGTGAAAATGTAATAGTGTTGAATGGAAAAAAATGTGAATAATAAGAACGTACTAAATTACAAACAATCTTCATTGTGATCAATTTAAACTATTTTATTCTACTATTCATATTTTCACCCCTGTTAGTTTTTCCATATTTTCATATCGATTATATGAAAGGTGTAATTGAAATCGTAAACAATTCAAATCTTTAACTTGTGCTATTGCATTAAACATCTTACCTTTTCTCTCTTGCTCTTCAATATTAATAGGTTGAATTACTATAACACAAAAATCAATGCACATTTTCAATAATATTTTTGTGCTTACACTAAAATCAATCACACTATTAATTTAGTCACATTAAAAATAATGTACCATCATAATTCTAGTTACATCAAATCAAAAATCAACATCTACACTGAAATCAATGCATCTGGTACAAGGAATCAAATATGATTAGAAAGAAACATCTACACTGAAATCAATGCATCTAATGTAAGCAATCAATTGGGATTAGAAATCAACATCTACAAGGAAATCAATGCATCTTGTGAAAACAATCAAATATAATAAGAAATCAACATCTACATTTAAATCAATACATCTAGTGCAAACAATCAAATATAATTAGAAATCAACATCTACACTGAAGTCAACGCATCTAGGGCAACCAATCAAATAGTATTAGAAATCACCATGTATGTTAAAATCAATGTACTAGTGTAAGAAATCTTTTTCCCTCTCTCCCCCTCCATCTATATCTATATCTGCTTCCATTTCTCCTTCTTTGTATCTTTATCTCACCCCCAAACATACATACACTCTCTAAATCTCTCCCTTGTCACACCCTTGTTGTCTCTCCACTTCTCTCTCTCTCTCTTTGTCTTTCTTCATCCCTCCCTCTCTCCCCTTCTAAATCCATATCTTTTTCCCTCCCTCTCTCCTTGTCTCTCACCCTCCCTCTCTCCTCCTCTTTCTTGTCCTTCCTCTCTATCCCTTTATCTACCCTCATTTCTCTCTATTAGGTCCCTATAATACTAGTGTATGCCCCCATCATTATTGTCATTGTAGTCGTTATTGTTATTGTTGTGCCCTTACAGTATTATTGTTATTTCAGCTCTGATTATATTGTGACCCCTTAGACTCCTATATATAGAAAAGAGGTTTTGTCATTTGAATCATGCAAGATTTGTTCATTTGTGTAATGTAAAGGAGGTTTCCCCCTCTAAGAGGCTAATTTTGAAGCCGTTTATCTAGCTTTTCTTCTGTTTTGTGAGCTGGTTGGATAACATTTGGTATCAGAGCTTTGGATTATAGGGTTTCACTGCTTCAAAAAGATCATCGAGGAATTTTCACTATAACTTCTTTTCTACGCAGCTTTAGACTCTGAAAAATACCCTAATTGAGACGAAATCCTAATGAACTTTATGTCTAAATTTGAGATTGTTTCTCGCTATATTTTCGGAGATATGACCCAAGGAATTTAGGGTTTTGGCATGCTCCTGAATTCAATCTCAAATAGGTGACCTTGGAAAGATCATCATAACCTTCTCTCTAAGAATTGGATTATAATTTCATAAAAAAATGACAGAAAGAGGACATAATGTAGTTTTTTGGGTATCATTTGCAAGGCCAAAGGTTGAAACAATAACACGTGGAACTTCGTACAAGTTCGCTCCGTTGAACCAGTCTATAATCAGGACATTGTGGGAGATTGGGCATAACTATTTCTTGGAAAATCCAACATTCATCAGACTTGTGGGGTTGGAAAGGGGATTCAAAGGGTTACTAGAGGACAATATTTCAGACCTCAGAGATCTAAAATTAGAGAGATACAACACATTGAATATCAAGATCTTAAAAAGAAGAAAAAAGGTGCGTAGTCTTTTTAAAAATTTGCATGAGTTTTGTTTGAAAAATAAGTTTGAAGTAATTAAAAGGGCATGGTGAAGAAAATTATTATTAATTTATGCCCTGAAGAAAAAAAATGGCAACACATAGTAAGCAACCTAATATATCTACTATGACTCATGAAGAAGAGGAAGAAATGCAACATGATATTTCAAAATTATGAGACCAGCAAATTTCACTCTCACAAAAAGTAACAGAAGCTAAGATGGATAGTTTGAAGAATTGCATTGAAGCTAAGATGGATTGTATTGAAGCAAAAATAAAAGGCAAAATTTAAGATTTGAAGAAATACATGGAAGATTTCAACAGAGATTTGGCAAATTTGCTACAAGAAATGTATCATAATAGCAAAAAGGTAGTAGAGGAAATTCATGATGAGAACAAAAGAAATGTTAATCATGTTTTCATAGACTCTAACATTGGATTGAAGACCCACCATATTCTAAAGGTCAGTACGAAGAATTTTGATGCCAAGGATCCCGTAACATGGATACTATAGATGAAGCAATATTTTGATCTCCTTAATGTGAAAAACACACAAAAGGTACACATTGCAACTTTATATTTAGAACTCAATTAGATTGTATGGTATCGATGGTTTTTTATCTCATAAACAAATTGTCACACATTATGAGGATGCAAATACCTACACCTTATTTAACGAATTGATAAATCTCAAACAAAAGAGTTCAATAGTCAAGCACATTGAGGACTTCCAAAAATTCAATATAAGGGTAAATCATATTCTAGAGGAGCATAGGATTGATGTATTCATAGGGAATCATAAGGATAACATCCAACATGAGGTTTTCCTTTGGGAACCTAATTCATTAGAGAAGGAATTCAACTTAGCAAGAAAAACTGAAAGAAAAATTATGGCAACAAGGAAGCCTACCACTCACAACTATAAAGATGGAAGTATGGTTGCTCCTAGCCTTCAAAAACCTACAAGGTTGACACCACAATAATTGGAAGAAAAGAGAGCAAAAGGGCTTTGTTACAACTGTGATAGCAAATGCACTAAAGGCCATGAGTGTGCTGAGAAGAAACTATTTTACATCCATTGTGAATAGGACGAAGAAAAGGAACAAGAAACATCAAAAGAAGAGGATATACACCAGGAACCAACCCCAGAGAAATAAGAAATGAATCTAGCCATATCTTTTAATGCATTGGTAGGAATTAGCACTCTCCAAACTCTCAAGGTAGAAGGAAATATCAAGAAGAAAAAGGTAACAATGTTGATTGATTCGAGTGGTACCCATAATTTTATTCATTGTAAGAGAGCCAATGAATTAAATTGCTTCTTATATTGAGCACCATAGTGTCAAGCGATGGTTGAAAATGGAGGAACCATAAATTGCTCTAGAAAGTGCCATAATATTAAGCTATCCATGGGATAATATGTATTGAATAGTCCAATACTCTCAATTCCAATGGGTGGTGCTGATGTTGTACTAGGAGTCCAATGGTTACAATCTTTCGATACGATAACTTCTAATTTTCAATAGCTTTTCTTGAATTTTTTCTGGGAAGGAAATGAAGTTGAATTAAGGGGTATCGCAAGGAAACTAGGAAAGATAAACAATTCTAATAGCATGAAAAAGCTTCTAAATAAAGAACAACAAGGCGTAATTTCACAGTTATGTTCACTGGAGGTTCAAAAATCGAAATCATCTATTTCTCTAGACCTCCAAAAAGTCTTGGGCAATCATTCCAAGGTATTTGAGACTCCTAAAGGCCTCCCACCTATTCGTGATCATGATCATGTTGTTCATTTGATTCCAGGAAGTAGTCCTCCAAACATCAGGCCTTATAGATATTCATATGCCGAAAAGAGTCAAATTGAACGTATGGTTATAGAAATGCTAGAGGTTGGTATAATTCTACCAGTTCAAAGTTCTTTCTCTACTCCAATAATATTGGTGCACAAGAAGGATGGATCTTCGCGCATATATCCGAATTATAAGGAGCTCAACAAGCTCACAATTAAAGATAAATTTCCCATTCTTGTGATTGATGAATTATTGGATGAATTACATGGAGCAATTTACTTCACCAAGTTGGATCTTCGTTCAAGATATCATCAAATAAGAATGAAGGCTGAAGACGTTCTGAAAACAACATTTAGAAATCATGAGGGTCATTATCATTTTTTTCATGCCTTTTGGCCTTACCAATGCACCTTCTACATTTCAAGTTTTGATGAATTCCATTTTCAAACCCTTAGAAAATTTGTGTTAATATTTTTTGATGACATACTAATCTACAACAAGTCTTGGAAGGATCATTTTCAACATGTTGACAGGTTGCTCAAGCTATTTGAGGATAAACAATTATATATAAAAACCTCCAAATGTTTCTTTGGAGTACAGGAGGTGGAATATTAGGGTCATATTGTATCTCATGAGGCTGTTAACGTAGACCCTAACAAAATTAAAGATATTAAGGAATGTAAAATCCCCACATCCATAATGCATCTATGAGGATTTCTTGGGTTGACAGGGTATTATCACAAGCTTGTTAAGAACTATGGGAGAATAGCAGCACCTCTAACAACATTATTGAAGAAAGATACATTTTCTTGAACTCCATAAGAAACTAAGGCCTTTGAGAATTTTAAAGAGGAAATGTGCTAAGCACCGGTCTTAGTTATGCCAGACTTTACAAAAACCTTTATTGTCGAATGTCTTGCCTCATGACATAGAATTGGTGTTGTTTTAATGCAAGAAGGAAGATCCATTGCTTTTGAAATCCGTCCAATCAAAGGAAAGTATTTACACAATGCTATTTATGAGAAAGAAATGTTGGCAATACTACATGTACTTAATAAATGGGGACCTAATCTAATGGGAAGACACTTCAAGGTAAAAACAAGTCATGATAATATTGAATACTTTTTAGAAAAAAAAATATCTTCAGAAGAGCAGCAAAAATGGGTCACAAAGATGTTTAGTTATGACTTTGAAATCATCTACAAAAATGGAAGAAAAACATTGTTGTGGATGCACTCTCAAGAAAGGATGAGGATGTGGAAGCATTGTTTTGTTCCATTACTATTATCCAACCAGATTAGATAACAAAATCAAGGGATGAATGGAAGAATGATGTAGAAGTGTGGGCACTCATTCAAAAGTTGCAGCAAGGTCCCAGTATATCTGATACATTTAGCCGGAAAAATAATTTGTTATGGTACAAAGATCACTTATACCTCTATGAGAATTCCCAACTCAAACAAAAGATTCTTCTGGAATTCACACCTCTCCCTTAGGAGGGCACTCAGGATTTTTAAAACCTTACGCAGGGTTAAGAAGGAACTTTTTGGGATGACCTTAAATTTGATATTCAAAAGTTTGTGGTGGAATTTTTAGTTTTCCAACAATTTTTGGGATGGCCTTATATTTGATATTCAAAAGTTTGTGGTGGAATTTTTAGTTTTCCAACAAAATAAAGCTAAGACAATTAAGACCCTAGGGTTGTTACAACCTTTATCCATTTCAATTCAATGTTGGGAGGAGGTTTCAATGGATTTTATTACAGGTTTACCCAAGTCCGAAAGAAAGAATGTCATCATGGTGGTAGTTAATAGACATACCAAGTATGCACTCTTTTGTGCATTATCTCATCCATTTAATGTTAGTACATTTACTACTGAATTTATGAAAATAATACAAAAGATACATGGAAACCCAAAGGTTATTGTAAGCGACAGAGATCCCATTTTCACTAGAAATTTTTGGACAAAATTATTTTCTTGTCTGGGTACTCAGTTAGCTCATAACTCATCTTATCATCCTCAATCTGATGGAAAAACTGAGATAGTAAACAAATGACTGAAAGGATATCTTCATTGCTTTGTATCTGATAAACAAACACAATGGGTCAAGTGGTTAGCTCTCGCTAAATAGTGGTATAACACTTCCTTCCATATTGTAGCAAACATGACCCCATTTATGGAACTTTATGGATATCAGCCACTGTCCATAACATCATCTTTAAGAGAAAATTCTAAGGTTCAAGTAGTGGAAGATTACATCAAGAACAAGTTCTCTAACTCTTAAAGGATAACCTCACATTGGCGCGAAATGGAATGAAACAACAGGCATATCAACATTGCAGTGAAAGAAGTTTTGATGTAGGTGACTGGGTATTTCTATGGCTACAATCATACAAACAATTGTCCCTCAAGAAAGCTAAGAAGAAAAATAAATTATCACCAAAGTATTATGGTCCATACAAGGCGTTGCAAAAGATTGGTACTATGGCATACAAATTGGAGCTCTCTGCATCTTCCCGAGTGCACCTATTTTTCCATGTTTCATGCTTAAAAAAGTTTATATGTGACAAAATCCCAGTTCAAACAATATTTACAAAACTTGATGAGGAAGGAAAAATCATAATGGAACATGAAGCAGTCACAAAAACAAGAACTTGACAACTACGAAACTGATCAATCTCAGAGTATCTCATCAAGTAGAAGAACTTAACTGCTAGAGATTCCACATGGGAGTATGAGAATTTTATATAGAAGCATCTAGAATTACTCAAGCATTGAGGACTACATTTCTTTTAAGGACAGGGGCATGTTAGCTCCCTATAATACTAGTGTATGCCCCCATTATTATTGTCATTATATCCCTTTGTGTAATTGTTGTGCCCATGTTGTCCCCATATTGTTATTAGTGCCCCCATAGAAGCCCACTATTTTTATAGTTGTGCCCTCACATTATTATTTATGTCAGCTTTGATTATATTGTGACCCCTTACAATCCTATATATAGAAAGGAGGTTTTGTCATTTGAATCATCCAAGAATTTTCCATTTGTGTAATGTAAAGGAGGTCCCCCCCCCCTCGAAGAGGCTAATTTCAAAGTCATTGATCCATCTTTTCTTCTATTTTGTGAGTTGGTTGCATAACTCTCTCTCTCTCTCTATCTCTTTGCCCTCTAACCTTGTCACTTTCTCCCTCCCTCTCTCCTTCTCTCTCTCTTACTCTCTTCCCTTCCATCTTTGTCTCCCCCTCTCTCTTAGCCTTCTCTCCCTTTCTCACTCTCCTTCTGTCTCTCTTCATTTCTCCTTTCCCCTGTAATTTAGTTTATCTCCTTAAATGAAAGCAATCAAACGGGATTAGAAATCACCATCTACACTGAAATCAATGCATCTAGGCAAGAAATATTCTTCCCTCTCCCCCTCCATATATATTTATATCTCCCTCCATCTATCCTTCTTTGTCTCTCTATCTCACCCCCCCAAAATACACATGCTCTCTCTCTCCATATTTATCTTCCTCCCTCTCTCTATCTCTCTCTTTTTCCCTACCTTCACCTTTCATCTATATCTCTATCTCACTTTGTCTCTCTTGTCTTTCTATATCACCCCCAAAACATACACATTCTTTCTTCTTCCCCCTTCTATCTCTCTTCCCTCTTGCTCTCATTTCTCCCTCTCTATCCATCTTCGTTATCACTCCCTCTCACTCTCTCCATATTTCTCTTTATGTGTCTTTCTTCTTACCTTCCTCTCTCCTTCTCTCTCTCACTTCCTCGCTCTCTTCCTTCCTCTCTCACCCTTTCTCTGCCACCTCCATCTATCTCTCCCATTCAACTCTCTCTCTCTCTCTTTCTCCTTCTCTTCCCCTGTTCTCTTCATCCCTCTTTATTTGCCTCTCTTTCTCACTCCCAAGCATAAACATTCTCTCTCCATCTCTTCCTTATCACTCCCTCTCTCTCTCCACTTTTCTCTTTCTATGTATTTCTTCTTACCTCCCTTTCTCTCCTTCCAACTCCATCTCTCTATCCCTCTTTCTCTTCTCCTTTATCCCTCTTCCTCTATCTATCCACATCTATCACTATATGCCTTTGTTCTTCCCTCCCATATATATCTAGAGTTAATATATATCATTATAATATACAAAATTTAATATTGTATTAATTAAAAGTTAAGTTCAATAATATATTAATATTATAATATATTAATATTAATCTTTCAATATTAATATTAGATTTAATGTTGTTTTTTACATTATTTGTAATAAAACTACATCAAATGAATATTTTCTAATATCACAATTTTGACCTAAAAATATTTATGTGTATAGAGATTTTGATATATCCATAGGATATGGTTTTCCTTTTAAATATTCATTCTACAAATAACTTTTTAAAAGAAATATTAAAAGATGTTACAACAAGATTTTGGATTCTTTGTTTTGAATTAACCTTTTTACTTTGATTTAAGAAATGGTAGTGACTTTAATAAAGTGTAAAAATGTTTAAAATTTTGCCTAATTTGGAATTTTAATAATGTGGTAAAAAATTGGTTCAAGGTAAATTTATGATCCATTCAAATTCAAACTATATGATAAAAGAACTATTAAACACATGAGATAATATTTTTTTTATCTAAACTCATGAAATAATTGTATTGTAATTATTTTTTATCTATATGGTTATTTTCATTTCTGTTGCCCCATTAAATTTTTCTATTTTTATTATTATTATTTGTTGGAGATACTAACATAAACACTATATAGATCTCTATTTTTTTATTTTTATGTTTACAGACATTAGCTAAAATTTAACTTTGAGCACTGACATACTTACACATTGGGATCATACTAGACTATAGAATGCACCTTTCAAGGCAATAAAATGTTTCTCCATACAAAAAATTGATTATTTACTTTGGCAATTGATTCCATCCATATGAACAGTGGTGCACATGAAATATATTCGATAATGGATTGAATTTAAAATAATTTCTTGTTGACAAAAATTAAAGACAAATTTATAATATTCACTTTGTAAAAAAAATAATATATATTTTTAATTATGTTAATTCTAATATATTTTTAATTATGTTAATTCTAATTTTTTTTAAATATTATTGGTCAAAAGAGCTTGGGTGTTATTTAGTAGTGATGTTGCTACCACCAGTTAGTTTGCATTACGAATTCAGGTCGGTTGTTGCACAGGAGTACAAAAAACTTAACATCACCCATCCAACACATAAATCAATTTGGATTTTAGTGCATGTCATCATTGTCATTTAAAATGTTGCTTATAATAATTCAAGTTGCACTAATTAAGCTGAAGGTTTTTTTTTCTGAGGTCTAAAGCAACATTTATATGGCGAGGTTTATCTTCAAGATACTGTTGAAATTTGTCATTCTTGACATAATGTTGAACATTGTTGAAATTCGTCATTCTTGACATAATATTGAACAATGTCCCTTAGACTCCACGTCGCACTCCCATGGTTGAATATTTTGTTGTAAATTATGACAGCGATGTCTGGATATGACAAGCGACTGTAACCTTAAGTTCATTTTATATATAATTGGAGGTAGGGCGGAAAGGCCATGAATTTCTTTTATGGCTTGACTATATATATATATATATATATATATATATATATATATATATATATATAAAATCCAATGATCCTGTGAAAGTAAATTGAATGAGGAGAATTCAAATTCACTTTACTCATAAACGTTACGATGCAATAGTACTATTTTGAAGATTTATGCCGACACCAATTTACTTCAAAAACTTCAAACACCAAAGCTCAATTTGAAATCTGGCAGGTGGAGGTGGCATTTAATTGAAATTCGAAAGCCTAGATGGCATTGAATAGTTTGAAATTCGAAAGACAAATATGGCAATTGAATGCATAGTTGGACGTTTCATCCCAGCATTAAATACATCTGAATGGTGGAGCAGATTGAACAACTGGGAGGTATTGCAAGTCATAACCCTGCAGCTGCTACCTAAGTGACTGTCGGATAATATGACTATGTATTAGCATACATGTCGTTTATGAGATAATAATATCATGCGGTGAATAATATTTGCCTATGCACTTCCCATCATAGTTTTAATGGAGCTCTAACTAACATTGACAATGAATACACATCTCATGAGTGGCAAATGTTGAATGAACAATTGGTCTGTAGCTTTGCAACAACTGTTTTCATACAGTAGACACGTAATACTCCGTAGAAGATTCCATGTACAAAAAGTGTAAGATGGCCGACTTTTCATAACCACTCACCACTCTTAAAACAAGTCACTAAGCCAATGATTGGTTTAGTGTATTGTAAAATTAACATACATGTACATGCATCACCATGGTGTCTCCGGCAACTTTCACGGCTAGACTCCGACAGCTCCATCATCACCGGTCGGATTCGGCTAGAATCCGGCAGCTCTATCATCACCGCTCGGATTTCAACACTTTGGCATTAGATAAGACGTACATCTACATTCATTCAATGTCACCTCGCAGTCCGGCATTTCAAACTGGACAGTGAAGCCCAAAATTTTTGAATTCAAACTTGCTACTCCCGCGCTATCTTTTTTATGAAATGAATAGAAATGTGTAATCACCATTTCGATGCGAGTAGGGAAACAAAACTTGAAGGCGAGTAGGTGTTATTACTCACTGTGGGTGGAACTCTACACTTGAAGACATCTCCATGGGTGTTCCTCTCATCTGTTGGCCATTGTTTGCAGATTAGTACTTCAACGCCTGCTTTAGAAGTATTGTAGAGCTCTATAGTGAGCCTGTTGTAGAACTCATCGGCTTCGGTGACCAAGATTAGTCCTTCCACAGACTCTGCGCACTAGATTTCGGTAAGGGCATGGTCTTGGGCTTATGATATCCAATCCTCTCAGAAATAGAAGTAGGGTTTACATAAGTGTAGAAATAGAAAGTCATAGATGGCATTTCGGGATTCCAATGGCACAGAACCAGTCGTGGCTGCCTTCCATTGGAAGGCGCTTCAGTCCGCTTTGTCAGGGCGTAGTTTGAGGATAGAAAATCATTCCATTGTTTGGAGATGAAGCGATAATGGTATACAAACTCCACTGGAAGACGAGCTAATATCTCTGTTTGAATATCGAGTGATTCGCTCCGCAATGAACCCAAAACACCCACCCATGCTTCTTGCATCTCCATGTATATAACCTAGAAAGAGCAAAGTGGACTTGAAGATTTATGGAAAAAACCAAAACGAATTTGATTTCTTATAGTAAATACAATTTACTTATTTAGTCGAGATGCTTGTCCTCTTTGGGATTCCTTTTAAGATTATTAGGTTCTTTATGTACAATATCTAGGCTTAGGGTTTTTCTTGATGTTTGTAGATCCTCTACTCAAGGCTTTCTTTTGCGTGGGAGGGATCATTGGACTAGTCGGATGTGTTCTCCAAGCACATATTAAATTTAATGATTTTGGTAGGTTTCTACAATGCTTTGAAGGTTAATTTTGTCTATATCCATATCCCCACTCTCCTCATATTCTTAGATGTCTTTGTCCTTTTGAATTTTTCCTCCTCATTATCTACAACAATTTGTTGTGATTCCATCATTTTCCTACATTTGCGCTAGTCATACCGTTCTAGGGAGCCTGAGGTGGCATTTGGTACTTGGGTTGTACAACTAGGATTCTTATATCATTATTTAGGCGAGAACCCTTAACGGTCCCATTTTATTATAGTTGTGCCTTCTCTCTCCTATATACACAATATGGAGACTTGGTCTCTGGATTATAACATATGGTCATGTACATTATATTCATCATGAGGGAGATTTCTCTCTTAGAGAGGGATATAATTTTTTGTTTATTATAATTTTTAAGGTGTGTGTATTGTATCATTTGGCATTAAAGCTTAGGATCCTATGGTTTTTCTACCTCAAACAAATCCTTGTGGAATTTTTTCTATAACATGTTTTCTAGGAGGTTTTAGATTGTGGAACATGGAGAATATTGAGAAGGAATCCTTCTACATCCTTTTCCCGCTCCGTTTTCAATAGATTTTAGAGCGTTATTTAGTTGAAAATATCTTAAAAGATGGCCATGATGATGGATTTTTGGCACCTAAAATGAATGTGTTCATAGTTGAGCATTTGTATGAAGTATGAATCTTGGAAGGTTAGATACATTTGTTTCTGTTTGGCGTTCATCATCATGAAGAGTTACTTGATCAATAATGAAGGCTTTGGTCTTAGCCAACCTTTGTTGTTCTATTCTCATTTCGGCTTGAAATATTTTCTTTTCAAGGGCCTTGGCTTTAAGCCTTTCCTCTTCATCAATGGCCTTTCAAAGGGCCTCTACTTTTGAAGGGCATTGCTTTATTTGTTTTTCCCTTTGCCTTATTTTTGGGTAGTGGATAAGAAGCAAGTCATAATATTCTCTCTATTGCATTTTGTTCCATAACTCTTCATATGTGAGAATGTCTTGGAACACGAGTTCTTAGGGAGAGACTAATGTTCATATGGATGTGAGAGTTTCATATACTTGCAATGCTCTTTAACTATATGATGGGGGTTGTGTCTTTTCAAAATTCTTGTGAGGAGCTCAAGCTCCTCCTTTTCCCTGCACAAGGAAACTTTTCTAGATCATAGTTGTCTATTTTGATAATGAATCCCAACCATGACCTTGTATTGATGTTTGCTAAAACTAATGTTATCCCAAATTCCATATTCTGATCAACATATTTTAACATATAAGTATTTGAAACTTATTTTATGCATGCCCATGGTTTATCTTTTATGGTTTTTGTTGGCTTTGTGGGGCATGACCCAAGTTTAGAGTTAGTTAGCCAAACAAATCCCTACACTACTGGCCCTTTTGGCATCAGCCCGCGGAGCGCGGATTGAAGTCTCACCCGAAGCAGTATGGGGGGATGTTGGAACCAATTTTCCACACCCTAAGATAGTCGTGATGTCAATTTATACCCTCTATTCCTACTTTCACACAGGTCACAAAGCTTTAGGGATCTATCAATCTACCCCTTGATTCCACCCTTCAATACCTCCGAAGGTGTACGATTAACCTTCGTGCAACCTTAACCCACGATCCAAGTACTTTCGCACTTCTATGACAACGTATTGTATAGGTTCCCAAGTTATCTTAAGTGTTTTACTTATCTTACTAATCAACCACAGTTAGCATCGCGTAAATAGATATTTTTACTTGCATTCTATTAACCAATACAGTCACATACATTCGCGCATCACATAACCATTGTAAATTAAACCCAAAATGCAATATAAACATATGCATTAACAAGAAATAAATACACATAATTTGCATAATACTTCTCTTTATTGATATCTTCAAATTAATACAGACTCTATCCCCCCTGCGCACACAATTGCAGGGGTTCATGCACTCAGCTATGGACTTCCACCCTAGGCCACTGCGCACTCAACTGCATAGCTTCTACCTATGCTAAAACCCAAAACACTTAGAATTCTCTACCAAGACTCCAAAACTTGTCTACCAACTACTTAAAGCTTATTTACTTAGCTCTTTTTTATACAATCCCATGGTCCATGGTCCATGGGTGGATCTTTGTAGCTAACTTTACACTTTACAAAATACGGGCAGAGAACCCTTTATGACTCTTGAAATCTTCATGCTCTGGGACCAAAAAATGCAGAGACTTTACATCTTTATTACAAAATTTGTCCCAAAAAATCGGCTTTTAGCCCCAAAATTGTCCTTGGGCGAACCCGTTCCCAACAGGCCCCCAACAAAAACATGGTGACTCGCCCTCGAGTCACTCTGTGGGCGCAAAGATCTTGGCTCGAAGACCTCCCAATTCGACCTGTATGACAACAACCTCAGCAGTGCACTGTGTTGTCGCTTGCTTCCCTTCTTCAACCAACTGCTCAGTCGTTGGTCCTGAACTATCAGCCTAAAGCTTCTGTTGAGTTGCTTGCAGATTAGCAAGCTTACCTTCAATAGAGGTTGTGACCGAATAAGCCTCATCCAACCAGGGCTTCAAGTGCACCTTCAACATTGCCTCCTTATGTTGTGTTGCATCTACCTGTTCTTTCAATTGTTTGGCCTCCTATAGTTTCGCCAGTCTCTATGTGAGAGCGAAGGTTTGCGTTGTACCTTTTACTTCATCATAGTGTTGTTGTAGTTCTCGTGCCTCTATCTCCAGCTGTTGTACATTAGAGTCCCCCTCCAGGCTCGTCAAGACCTCGAATAATTGTTCAAAAGGTTGTGTACAGTCTGCTACTGCATTGTCTACCGCCGCTATTGCCTCTGTGACAGCAGTTGCACGCTGCTCCTTTACTTCTGGCGAAGTTGAAGGTTGGGCCTTCAACCATAAATCTGCAATCTGTAGGTTCAGCTCCAACTGAACCTTAGCCAACTCTGTGCGAGCATTGCACACCCCTATAGCAAGCTTGTGAACGTGCACCTTGACCGGTTCTTCCTCAGGAATGGCCAACTCTGGGACCATTCGGCATGCCTCCTCCATGACCTAAACTATGCACTTGTTTCAATCGATTACCTAGCTCATGATGGTGATGGCAGAGTCTCACTATAGGGCCATCTGTTCATTATTAATCTTCTGCTCACTGATCACCTGCAAAGCGCGGTGTTCACAGGCCCTCAGCTCTATGATCACTCCATCCTACAATAGGTGGAGCGCCTCGCCAGGGAGCGCTACCAAGTTCAACCCCACTCCCTTGAGGGTGCTGACAGTGGACATGTTAGCTTCCTTTTCTATGGTCAGTGCTCCATCCAGCAGTACTATCGCGTGAGAGACCTTTGCACATAGCATCTCGGCAGCTCCTAAAGTACTAATAGTGAGGCTGGTGGACACCATGCCATCCTGTGATGTGTGGGTCTGTTGCTCCTATAGACCTATCTGGATGGCCCCCAATAGTAGTTGCTACTGCTGCTCAAATTGATGTAGTGCCTCTGCGATGACATCCCGCATCGTGTCTCCAATGTCATGCAAATCTCCTTCTGTGAGGTTGATTGGGTCCAGCAACGCCTTACTGGCCTTGGATTTCTTCCTTGACCCCACTTTTTCTTGTTCCCTTGGACACTTGATGCGGTCCAACATTGTCTGTGGGTCCATGCCATGCTGCTCTGTTTTCTCGTCCGTTTCTTCCTCTATTTTAGGCGAAGATGACCTCGCGCCTTTGTCAGAGCCACGATCTATTTTTCCTATCTCCTTTTATGTCTACTAGGCGGCATCACGCTTCGCCTAGACCTTCTCAACAGCCTCCTTCTTCCTCTTCTTAGATAGATGTGCCATCTTGAGCTTGGCCTCCTTTTTGTGTTGTGCGGCAAACTTGCTCGACCCCACAACAAGTTTGCCCTTAATTTGAAAATGACACAAAATATTCAAGGTTTTTTTTAGACTAACCCACAACCATGATAGTTTCAACATTCTCCTATATTACAAGGCACATGGTACAAATAGGCTGTCAAAAAAGAAAATAGAAAAACCATTTGCAAAATATACAAATTACCCTCTCCAACGTGTTCACCAAGAAGGCCCAAATCCAAGGAAATTTTCTTCTTTTTTTCTTTTGATTTTGATAAAAATTAAACAAGTAAATTAATGGCAGTCATCACATCTAGGTCTTCTTTACATATTTATATGGTTTCTCTATTTTATTTTTTGACAACTCGTTTGTACCATGTGCATCCTTAATGCCTTGTAAGTTAGGAGAATGTTGAAACTATCCTGGTTGTCCTAATGATAGTGGCTCCTTCTCAAAATGTGTTATATAAGGGGAAAATTTTACAGGACCCCAATGGTGTAAATATATGAGCTTTTCACCATTGGTAAATGTTCAATGCCAAAGAGTCTTCCCTAGATCCATGGGACACCTTGACTGGTTGAACTTGTGGTTACACCCAAAGAGAGGATGAAAAATTGAAATGATCTTAGCTCAAGTGGCTTGGTGAAAATTTGGTTTCCCAAGTTTCATTAGTTATTAATGGATATGTTGTAACTGACATGTTTGTACATTTATGAAGTAGTTATATCTAGTGTATAGAATTGATGAAATAGTTGTATATGGTGTAACCGAAACATATCTAATTGATACTGCCTATTCTCGAAAAAGTTTAGTTCCTATTGAAAAAGGTAATAAGACATTTTCCTCAAAGGTTTAAACCATTAAACATAATTCCAAATTTATTTTATCCATATTTATAAATATTCTAACACCAAAACATAATTATAAGGGAAGTATGCGTTAGGTGCATCGTGCAATATTTAAGTATAGGGCATATAAATGTCTTATTTTAAGATAGTTTAAAGACAATGACAATATTTTGATTCTTTCATAGGATTTACCCTTGAAATATAATACACTAGAAGCTTTGTTTCAACAATATTGGTTGTACATCGGGGACTTGAGAGTGCTTATGTGTATCTTCTCTACCGCTTACTTGATAGCAATAGGTCATCATCACCAAAACAATATGTAGTTGCAATTCTTAGTCTGTCTACAAAAAAATTATGATGGAGAGAAAGATATACATAAGTTTTACATATACAGTGGATGCACATATGCATAAGTTGTGCATATACAGTACATGCACATATACGAAATATATCCGCATATACAGAAGCTGCGCATATATAGAAGATATGCATATATGGAAGTTGCGCATATATGGAAGATACACATATACAAAAGTTGTGCATATACAGAAGATACACATATATGCATATATGCACAACTTCCATATATATGCATATCTTTCGTACATGCGCACATATTTTGTATATGTGTATCTTTTGTATATGCATATATCTTCTGTATATGCGCAAATTATGTATAAGCGTAGTGATGTAGATGCATCTAACCTAGGTAAAATCTTTTCTTAAGGAGTTTGTTTATAAAGTTAGGATTTAATTAATTAATGTATTTTTTCTATAGTTTAGGAGAAAATGATAATTCTTGTAAATAGGACAAGATTTGAGAGTATTTTGGAAGATTTGATAGAATTTTGGACTAGTTGGAACTTATCTAGGGATAAAGTATTAGATGAGAGATTTTATGGATCATGAGAGATATTTTAGGAGTTAGTTTAGGATCTAGAACCTACTTGTGTTCTAATCCATTTGTATAAATCTAGGTGAGCCCATGAGGCATGTAAGTATGTAGAGGTGTGTAAGTAGGTATGAGAGTTAAGTATGAGAAGTTCTCCTATAAATATTTAATGTCTTAAACAAATTATATATACAGTGACTAAAGTTATGCATAAATTATTTATATACACATCTTCCATATATGCGCAACTTTTGTATATGTGCATCCACCGTACATGTTCAACTACCATATGTGTGCATATACAAAACTTACACATATGCATAGTTCTGCACAACTTTAATGTACGTACATATGATGAGCCCCAAAAATGGATAATTATATGGGCTCATTCAACCTCCTAATTCGACTTAATCCACCATTCTCATTAGTTTACTGCATGTTTTTTATTATATTTATGTAATAGAGTGAATTGGGTTAGTCATTATGCCAATAAGTCTAATGGGTG
The DNA here is from genome assembly GCA_031772625.1 of Pinus tabuliformis. Classification (NCBI taxonomy): domain Eukaryota; kingdom Viridiplantae; phylum Streptophyta; class Pinopsida; order Pinales; family Pinaceae; genus Pinus; species Pinus tabuliformis. Next base: position 286,342,107 of record CM062819.1, on the reverse strand, counting down.
CTTTGTGCATATTTTTAGTCAATTTTGAGACAAAATCAAAGGTTTTAATGAGCACTTGGCAGCGAAATTGGTGGGAGAACAAGGGAGAGGATTTGTAGGAAGGTGTCCCCTTCATTTATGGGCCCTTACCTCGAATTCTCTACCATCAGCTCGGAGTTCAAGGGCCACCAAATCAATTATCACAAGGGCAGCTGAGCAGGGGCTAGTAAAGGTGTTGTTAACTACAAGTTGTGGCAGTCGAGTTCCTAAAGTTTAGGAGGGTTGTTGGGGTCCTCAATTTGTATAAATAAGAGGGCTTAGGGACTCATTTCAGTTAGTCATTTTGTAGGCAGAAGTTAGCTAGTTTGTAGTTCGATTTTAGTCATTTTTTAGGCAGTAAGTTAGCTCTACATTTCAGCACATTTTCAAGTTTTCCTTGTGGACAGTTTTTGGAATGTAACATTTTTTTTTTATCAATAAAGATGAATCCAGCTTTTGCACTAACTATAATCTCTCTTAGGAGGCTGTAGCCCTTGGGGTTAAGCCCATCTCAAGTGCCCAGTACCTCCTTTGTTTACCTTTATGTGTTTTTGCTTCATTTTTAGAATAAAATTTGCTATTTAGATTTAAATCTTGCTTTGTTATTTAGATTGCTTTTGATGATTAAAAAGGATTTTTATGTTTAGATTTAGTTGGTAGGTTAATAACAAGGAATATCTTCAAAAAATGGGCCATCAAACGCCTCTAATTTCAACTCTCCCTCAGTGGGATCAGGAGCTGGGATCAAGGTGACCTTGTTGCCCACAAAAACACTGATTTTGCTTTGCCATGCAATCACTAGTGTTTGATTTTCATTTGTAGAAGTTGGTTACAAGTTCAAATTTTTTCTTGCTTAGTTGCATAAGTTAGTATACATGGTTTCATTGCAGGTCAAACTTTTGTTCAATCTCTTTACTGACAGCTAGGTCAGATTAGAGTGAAGTAACTAGGTCATTGGTTTTCCAAGTGATTGTTTGTTCAGTTTCAAAAACAAATTGCAGAGCACCTGTTATCCTTCCTTACCTGCCAATTCTCCATCAATCCCACCTGCTTCATCATCTACTTAGAATCCTTGCCTTATGTTTTCCATTTGCTCACTCTGCCCTAAATCCCCATATTGTTGTGCAACATTGCTTCTCTTATCTTTGAACCAACCCAAGCGCCTTAAGCACTCTTCAGCCTCATTCACCAAGTCCTGGACATCCTCACACCCCTATCTCACCTCCATACCCACTCCTCCATCTTTCTTCTCCATCCATCCTCCAAAATCCCATTTCTGAACATCCTGTAGAAAAATTACAGACATCCTGTAGAAATTCCAGAACATCTTGTAGAACCCCCGCAGACTTCCTTTAGAAGCTCACGAATGAGGTTTCTTGATAGCCAAACTCTGTGAAAATCTGTGGAAGGGTGTTAGGAACCCCTTAGGCCCTCCCCGAACCTTCCCGACCTCCTCCAAGCATTTCCTCTCACCAATCCACCTCTGCACAGTCAAAAACAGTTAAATCGCATGCATGATAATTCTAACAACTTATTCAAAAATACAAAAAGATGTTTTCTTCAGATAGTGATAACTTAGACACATGCATTTTACCTTCCTAGAAGTTAATGGCATCTCTTTCAGTAGCCTGCATCTTCTTTTTCGCATCAGTAGGGCTAGCTGGTAAAATTAGGGTTTGCCAGGGTTTACGTTTCCTTTCAGCTTTCCAGTTTCTTTCTGCAAGTAGATTAGCCTTCTTTGAGTTAGCTTTCGTCCATAGAAGTTGGCTTAAGCTCCTAGCGGACTTGTGCCAGCTGATCAAGTGACAGCTGCGGCAAGAGCTAATACTTGTGCATACAGCACCGTCGCTTCCAAGTTTGTTACGAACTACTGGGTTAATAAAATTAAAGAAGGGAGTTCCAAGAGTTGCAACATTATTGCTCCAATACTGGGACTCACCACCCTTTTTGGCGCCGTTGCCGGGGAAGCGTCAGAGTATTGGTGATTGCTGCTTTTCTTCTATTTTCTACTACAACCTTCTGCTAAGTAGTTTATTTCATTTCCATTCTGCAATTTCGTTTCTGCAAAAGTAGATTAGACATTTCCTGCTTTCATATATTATCATTTCAATTCTGCAATTTCAATTCTACAAGCGTAGATTAGCATTTCAATTCCGCAATTTCATTTCTGCAAGCGTAGATTAGCATTTCAATTCCGCAAGCGTAGCCTAACATTTCATTCCTACAATTTCATTTGAGCAAAATAGATTAGTCCTTTCCTGCTTTCATTTCAATTCCGCATTTTCATTTCAGCAAGATAGTTAGTTTCAGTTCAATCTATTTTAGTTTTTGCAGGTACAAGCAGAAAAAAGAAACAAAAATCAACCAAAACGATTTCCTTTCATGCCTTGTAGAAGTAGAGATAATTCAGAAAAATGATTGCACAACACCCCCACTGCTTCACACAGCCAACCTTCTCTCTTCTTCGTTGGTTGTGATTAAATAACCCTTAGGTGGACAGCAAGAAATAATTGAAGAACCTCAAGGGAAGAAGAAAAAGAAAATATTCCTCTGGAGCAAATGGCTACAAGAAGAAATGTTGGGAGTTGTACCTTGTCCAAAAATGAATTTGAAAATCAGATGGAAGATTTCAAGAGTGATATGAGGCAGTTTCCTGCCATGCAAGTGGATACCTTGCAGATCCAAAGGAAGCAAGAGAACGTCAAGAGGGTTGTGGTCATCTTTTGTCCCAGGTGCACTAGAAAGCATCCTAGGAACGAATGTCCAATACACTCCTTAGAAGTGTGTTTCCTCTGCGAAGGATATCATCCTATGAATCAGTGCACTTCCTTGCTTGGACTTAAAGCTGCATATCAGAGAGCCGAAGGAGCCACTGAACCACTCTATTATATGAACCAAAGGGGGACACATGGACCCATACCCTACCAATAAGGAATGCAAGGGACATTCCAGACCTATTACAACCCCTATCAAGCCACTTTCATGCCTTCTTGGGGTCCCCCTGCTCATCCTTCCTTGTCCACACCCCCTCCTTGGTCGGATCCATCTCCATATTATGCCCAACCTGCTGCTCATTCATTTCACTCTTATGCGCAATGACAGCCTCAGTGGAATGCACCTCATCAGGGGTGGAGACCCCAGTACAACTCTCTTCTCGCTCATTTTCCTCCACCACCTGCCCAACCACAACCCCATCCACATCCATCTCAAATATACACCCCCACTCAACTACCCATACCACCATTTCCAAACCCGCACATTGGAATAGCTCAACCCAATTGCAAAGCTGAGGCACAACATGTCCAAATGACTCCTCTTGAGCTCGATGATATCTCAAATATACACCCCCACTCAACTACCCATACCACCATTTCCAAACCACACATTGGAAGAGCTCAACCTAATTGCAAAGCTGAGGCACAACATGTCCAAATGACTCCTCTTGAGCTCGATGATCTTCATCATAGCTCAGGAAGAGTATTGCAAAACAGAGATTATATTGACAACATTGAAGGACCAAAGGCAAAAGAAGATTCAAAAGAAAAGATCAAAGCACCATGGGCTGCACTTGATGAAGAGAAGACATCAGAAGCAGATATCAAGAAAGCTCCCTCAAGGTTACCATCAAACCCTCCATGTAGTCAAGAGAAAAACTAGCAAAAAGAGGAAGATGTGAGGGTCATGATAGAAGGTGACACGAAGAATGGTCCAGATCAGCAAAAGGACCAAGGATATCAGAGCTATATTGAGATATGGTTCCAGACAGTCACTAAGTTGCAGCAGTACTCTTTTCTTTAGCTATGTTTGATCCCTTCAAAGACAAATCATTTGGTCTCTGAAATCTGTATAGCTGTCAAAGCATGCATTTCAAGCCTCCACATCATTTTGTCTCTAATCTTGATGTGCACATGGCTCCATTGGAAGTATTCTTACACTTGAAAATGATTTTGTTTTTCAAGTAGGTTAGGGTAGAAAAAAAAAAAAAAAGAGAAAAAAAAAAAAAAATGAAAATAAGAGGAAAATAAAAATCTAAGGTGAAAACCTAATCGGAGGCGCCTTAGATTGGCTCATTGATTCAAAACCTCCATGAGGTGGTTAATGGGTTGGGGAAAAAAGATAAAAAGAGAATAAGATCCCTCGGTGAAAACCTCCCTTAGAGGCACCCAAGGCAGGCAATTAGAGTGAAAACCTCCATGAGGTGCCCTAGTTGTTTTCAAAAAAAAGGAAAAAAGAAAAAAGAGAAAAAAAGAAGAAAAAAGAAAGTAGGACTAATCTCTGTGAAAAATTGCAGGTTGCAGTGAATACTTTGCAGGAAAAGAGGGGTGCGCAAAACGAGGAAAGAAGTTCGTACCAGGCTCCAGGACATCCCTTTAGACACTCCCTCCATGGCCACTCACCTCTCCTAGGATTTGGTCACATTCACGTCAAGATTAGGCTTTCTAAAGGAAGTTTTGGGCTTTCTACTTGAAGTTCCAGGCATTTCTACAAGAAGTTCTAGGCGTTTCTACAGGAAGTTTTGAATTTCTACAGGAAACATCCTGTAGAACCTTCAGACGAGCCAAATTCAATTTTGAAAGGGAATCTGATGATTGGGATCTGTTTGTTAGGCCTATAGCCACACCTTTATGCAATCCAACACCATGTGGCACCGTGTTCCATCTCTTTCCACCTCCATTGCACCCACCTGGTTATGTGTTCCTGCACAGTCATACAAGAAACCCTGCCTGCCTCAGAATGACAACAAGAATTCTTAAGTGACAAGTCAAGCAACGAAGTCTTGCATGCTCTACCTGTGCAAGCTCCATCTAAACTCTGCATCAATGAATTCCAAGTCTGCATTACAGCCCGAGCTCATTTTTCTTACCATGCAACAAAACTGCAGAATGCCTTGAAGCAAAAATACCTAGTGTTGAAATTTGTTTTTTCCCTAGCTTGGAAATCGTGCATCCATTTGCAAAACCATTTCACAGGGAGTTGTACAGCGATGATGGTAACATACCTGAGCAGTTTCAGCCAATTTCGTTGCACGGTTTCCAAGAAATTAGCCTCCATAACCTCCAGCCATTTTTGCATTTTCTCCCTATCTGTGCATCTATTTCAAAACCCGTTTCATGGGGAGATGCATATGGGTGATAGTAACCTACCCAAGTAGTTTCAGCCGATTTTGATTCACGGTTTCCGAGAAATTGATCTCTATAATCTTCAACCCTTTTCCATTTTTCTCGAAACTTGTGCATCCATTGATCGCAATTTTATTATGGGACGTGCATAATGATGATAGGAACATGCTCAGCAAGTTTCAGATCGATCCGATCTATCGTTCGGGAGCAATGGCGAAAACAAGTTTCGGTCCTGTGAAAATTCAGCGGCAGCAGCTTGAGGGTGCATATCTGAACGTGAAGCCAGCTCCTACAGCATGGATCTGGCCAGAGAATACCTGCACAAGAAAAAATACCATAAATCAGCAATCAAGCCACCATGCAACCACAGAAACCAGTGCATGCAGCAAATGAAAAGCCACAGCACCTCACGGCAACCTTTTGACCTCTAGGTATGTGACTAAAACTCGTTGCTCTATTGCATAAATCTAATTTAAGAACTGCATGAACGAATGAAATGGTGGGATTAAGCCATGAATCTAGCAAGGTTAACCCGAAATTGCCTTCTCTAGCGCTCAGGCAAAAATCATGCAGCATACATGTATAGCCGTTCACGTGAAATTTGAAAAACACAGGTAGTGGTAGACGTGTTGAAATCCAACGCACAGGACATCAAATGATTAACAGATAGAAGAGAACATGCAGTTCGTAACATCACTACAATTCAAATAAAGACAACACACATTTTTCCACCTCATCCCCTCGCCACGAATTGCGTCGTAATTCAAAATGCTCGGCTGAAGACTCACGTTAACCGCTGTTCATTTACACTTGCAAACCTCTTCGGCTGAAGTACGCATCCTCTGCCTCTGAATTCTGTTAAACCGATGTCCTTCGCCAAGTTTTTCAGCTTGTTCAAAATTCCCCGCATACCAAGATCGTTCAGAGGCGCAGAGACATCCTACAGAAGCCGGCCAGCATTCTACAGGAAAGTACAGCATAGACTTCCAGAGCAGAAAAGCCTGGATTTTTCTTCGACAAATTGGGAGTCCCGAAAGAGGTAGGCTCGAAAAACACTCTAACCTGCATGACATATTTCGAAACGTGGTGAATTAAAACTGTCTAGAGTAGGAGAATTAGAAACAAATCTACCTCTGGGTCAAGAATGGTAGTTTTCTTGTGTGATACATGAAATTTTTCAGTTGGTTCTGCATCACATTCCCCTCCACGGTTCCTATTAACAAATTTCTCCTATACAAAGGTTAAAGCACTGTGAGGACTAACATGTGCATGAAGAAGGTGAATTTTATGTGGTTGTATGCATGCTGGGGATGAAAATTAAGCTCTACACGCTGTCTGTGGGAGCCTAATTCCCTTCTGACAGTCGAGTATGTGGGTAGCAAAAGTCTTGAAATGAGGGAATTGTTGTTCATTGATATCAAACAGCAGAGGAATTCTTCCTTGAGTCCAGGGGGAAACTATAAACAACATTTCTGTTTCTGAAAAAAGCATAAGAAAAAGGGAGCACTCTCACCATGCCAGGGAGATTCATAATTTAGCATTATCCATGGTTGTCATGTCAACTTACACTTCATCTACCAGTGAAGATAGGGAACACATTGAGGCAGAAGAGAAAGCCAGGGGTAAGGAAACCCAGGACAAACCACCACAGAAGAAACAAGAAGAGGAATGAGGGAATGGCCAAGTTGTTGAGGCCAAGAGTGTGGGTGGAATAAAGGCACAAACACCAAGGGAGAAACGATTGCAAATCAGGGTAGAGAGGACTGAAAAAGTCCAAGCAAGTGAGGGTACACCCAAGGCAACCACAGCAAAATTAAAAGAGAAGGCACCCCCGGTCGAGCAGGCGAAAACAGTGAAGATTGTTTCTATAGGAAGCCAGAAAACCGTTTCTACAAGAAGATAGAAAACAGTCGACAATGGAATTTCTACAGGAAGTATGGAAACAAAGGAACAAAAAGGAGAAATCACTGAAAATTTTAGCTACGGAGGCAGCAGTTGTGCTAGCTACTCTAAGCACATCTCCCAAGAAGAAGTGGAAGAGAGAGGGGGAGCCTCCCCTATATTTCAAGGCAAGAAGGAGTGTGAGGATTAAGACTGGCAGACCCCAGCCACCGTCAAAAGAACCAATCACAATGGTAGACACCCCAGCTACACAAAAGGAGAGGTCTCCCTCAAAGGCATCCATCACCTATGAACGGGGAAGCCCGAAGACATCCACCTGGAGAGAAAGAATGAAAATGTTGGACACAAAGGCCTCTCTACAGGATGCTGAAACAGTTCTACAAGAAGCTGAGAATTCTCTAGGAAAACGAGCACAGGCAGTGGGAAGAAGCAGAGAGAAAAGCATGGTTTCATGATCGAGAAGAGGACATCACTTCAGAATCTTGGCATGATAGGGAGGCCACCAAGGCCATCAAAGATAAGGAGATAGATTGGTTGCTCAGAGGGTGAGCAACAGTTTTAGTAGGGGGTGATGTGAGCCCCAAAAATGGATAACTATATGGGCTCATTCAACCTCCTAATTCCACTTAATCCACCATTCTCATTAGTTTACTGCATGTTTTTTATTATATTTATGCTAATAGAGTGAATTGGGTTAGTCATTATGCCAACAAGTCTAATGGGTGCTTTGTGCAGATTTTTAGTCAATTTTCAGACAAAATCAAAGGTTTTAATGAGCACTTGGCAGACAAATTCGTGGGAGAAAAAGGGAGAGGATTTGTAGGAAGGTGTCCCCTTCATTTATGGGCCCTTACCTCGAATTCTCCACCATCAGCTCGAAGTTAAAGGGCCACCAAATCAATTATCACAAGCGCAGCTGAGCAAGGGCTAGTAAAGGTGTTGTTAACTACAAGTTTCGGCAGCCGAGTTCCTAAAGTTTAGGAGGGCTGTTGGGGTCCTCAATTTGTATAAATAAGAGGACTTAGGGCCTCATTTCAGTTAGTCGTTTTGTAGGCAGAAGTTAGATACTTTGTAGTTCAATTTTAGTCATTCTTTTAGTTATTTTTTAGGCAGTAAGTTAGCTCTGCATTTCAGCACATTTTCAAGTTTTCCTTGTGGATAGTTTTTGGAATGTAACATTTCTTTTGATCAATAAAGATGAATCCAACTTTTGCACCAGCTCTAATCTCTCTTAGGAGGCTGTAGCTCTTGGGGTTAGGCCCATCTCAAGTGCCCAATACCTACTTTGTTTACCTTTATGTGTTTTTGTTGCATTCTTAGAATAAAATCTGCTATTTAGATTTAAATCTTGCTTTGTTATCTAGATTGCTTTTGATGATTAAAAAGGATTTTTATGTTTAGATTTAGTTGGTAGGTTAATAACAGGGAATCTCTTCAAAAAAGGGCCATCAAACACCTCTGATTTCACCTCTCCCTCAGTGGGATCAAGAGCTGGGATCAAGGTGACCTTGCTACCCACAAAAACACTGACTTTGCTTTGCCATGCAATCACTAGTGTTTGATTTTCATTTGTAGAAGTTGGTTACAAGTTCATATTTTTGCTTGCTTAGTTGCATAAGTTAGTATACATGGTTTCATTGCAGGTCAAACTTCTGTTCATTCTCTTTACTGACAGCTAGGTCAGATTAGAGTGAAATAACTAGGTCATTGGTTTTCCAAGTGTTTGTTTGTTCAGTTTGAAAAACAACTTGCAGAGCACCTGTTATCCTTCTTTACCTGCCCATTCTCCATCAATCCCACCTACTTCATCCTCTACTTAGAATCTTTGCCTTATGTTTTCCATTTGCTCACTCTACCCTAAATTCCCATATTGTTGTGCAACATTGCTTCTCTTATCTTTGAACCAACCCAATCGCCTTAGCCACTCTTCAGCCTCATTCACCAAGTCCTGGACATCCTCACACCCATATCTCACCTCCATACCCACTCCTATATCTTTCTTCCTCCATCCATCCTCCAAAATCCCATTTCTGAACATCCTGTAGAAAATTACAGACATCCTGTAGAAATTCCATAACATCCTGTAAAACCCCTGCAAACTTCCTGTAGAAGCTTACGAATGAGGTTTCTTGATAGCCAAACTCTGTGAAACTCTGTGGAAGGGTGTTAGGGACCCCTTAGGCCCTCTTCGAACCTTCCAGACCTTCCTCCAAGCATTTCCTCTTGCCAATCCACCTCTGCACATTCAAAAACAGTTAAATCGCATACATGATAATTCTAACAACTTATTCAAAAATACAAAAATATGTTTTCTTCAGATAGTGATAACTTATACACATGCATTTTACCTTCCTAGAAGTCAATGGCATCTCTTTCAGTAGCTTGCATCCTCTTTTTCGCTTTAGTAGGGCTAGCTGGTAAAATTAGGGTTTGCTAGGGTTTACGTGTCCTTTCAGCTTTCCAGTTTCTTTCTGCAAGTAGATTAGCCTTCTTTGAGTTAGATTTCATCCATCAGTTAAAAAGCTTCTTCTAAGAGCTCAAAGAAGTTGGCTTAAGCTCCTAGCAGACTTGTGCCACCTAATCAAATGACAGCTGCGGCAAGAGCTAGTACTTGTGCATACAGCATCGTCGCTTCCAAGTTTGTTACGAACTACCAGGTTGATAAAATTAAAGATGGGAGTTACAGGAGTTGCAACATTATTGCTGCAATACTAGGGCTCACCGCTCTTTTTGGTGCCGTTGCCGAGGAAGCGTCAGAGTATTGGTGATTGCTGCTTTTCTTCTATTTTCTACTACAACCTTCTGCTAAGTAGTTTATTTCATTTCCATTCTGCAATTTCATTTCTGCAAAAGTAGATTAGACATTTCCTGCTTTCATAGATTAGCATTTCAATTCTGCAATTTCAATTCTACAAGGGTAGATTAGCATTTCAATTCCGCAATTTCATTTCTACAAGCATAGATTAGCATTTCAATTCCGCAAGCGTAGCCTAGCATTTCATTTCCTACAATTTCATTTGAGCAAAATAGATTAGTCATTTCCTGCTTTTATTTCAATTCCACATTTTCATTTCAGCAAGATAGTTAGTTTCAGTTCAATCTATTTTAGTTTTTGCAGGTACAAGCAGAAAAAAGAAACAAAAATCAACCAAAAAGATTTCCTTTCATGCCTTGTACGAGTAGAGATAATTCAGAAAAATGATTACACAACACCCCCACTGCTTCACACAGCCAACCTTCTCTCTTCTTCGATGGTTGTGATTAAAGAACCCTTAAGTGGACAACAAGACATATTTGAAGAACCTCAAGGGAAGAACAAGAAGAAAACATTCCTCTGGAGCAAATGGCTACAAGCAAAAATGTTGGGAGCATTACTTTGTCCAAAAATGAATTTGAAAATTAGATGGAAGATTTCATGAGGGATATGACGCAGTTTCTTGCCATGCAAATGGATACCTTGCAGATCCAAAGGAAGCAAGAGAAAACCAAGATGGCTTTGGTCATCTTTTGTCCCAAGTGCACTAGAAAGCATCCTAGGAACGAATGCCCAATACACTCCTTAGAAGTGTGTTTCGTCTGTGAAGGATACCATCCTACGAATTAGTGCCCTTCCTTGCCTGGACTTATAGCTGCATATCAAAGAGCCAAAGGAGCCACTGAACCACTCTATTATATGAACCAAAGGGGGCCACATTGACCCATACCCTACCAGCAAGGAATGCAAGGGACATCCCAGACCTATTACAACCCCTATCAAGCCACTTTCATGCCTTCTTGGGGTCCCCCTGCTCATCCTTCCTGGTCCACACCACCTCCTTGGTCGGATCCATCTCCATATTATGCCAAACCTGCTGCTCATTCATTTCACTCTTTTGCTCAACCATAGCCTCAGTGGAATGCACCTCATCAGAGGTGGAGGCCCCAGTACAACTCTCCTCCCGCTCATTTTCCTCCACCACCTGCCCAACCACAACTCCATCCACATCCATCTCAAATATACACCCCCACTCAACTACCCATGCCACCATTTCCAAACCCACACATTGGAAAATCTCAACCCAATTGCAAAGCTGATGCACAACATGTCCAAATGACTCCTCTTGAGCTCGATGATCTTCACCATAGCTCAGGAAGAGTATTGCAAAACAAAGATTGTATTGACAACATTGAAGGACCAAAGGCAAAAGAAGATTCAAAAGAAAATATCAAAGCACCATGGGCTACACTTAATGAAGAGAAGACATCAGAAGCAGAGATCAAGAAAGTTCCCTCAGGGTTACCATCAAACCCTCCATGTAGTCAAGCGAAAAATCAGCAAAAAGAGGAAGATGTGAGGGTGATGATAGAAGGTGACACGAAGAATGATCAAGATCAGCAAAAGGGCCAAGGATATCAAAGCTATATTGAGATATGGTTCCAGACAGTCACTAAGCTGCAACAATACTCTCTTCTTCAGCTATGTTTGATTGCTTCAAAGACAAATCATTTGGTCTCTGAAATCTGGATAGCTGTCAAAGCATGCATTTCAAGCCTCCACATCATTTTGTCTCTAATCTCGATGTGCACATGGCTCCATTGGAAGTATTCTTACACTTGAAAATGATTTTGTTTTTCAAGTAGGGTAGGGTAGAGAAAAAAAGAAAAAAGAGAAAAAAAAAAAAAGAGAAAAAATGAAAATAAGAGGAAAATAAAAATCTAAGGTGAAAACCTCCTCGGAGGCGCCTTAGATTGGCTCATTGATTGAAAACCTCCATGAGGCGGTCAATGGGTTGGGAAAAAAGATAAAAAGAGAATAAGATCCCTGGGTGAAAACCTCCCTTGGAGGTGCCTAAGGCAGCCAATTAGGGTGAAAACCTCCATGAGGCACCCTAGTTGTTTTGAAAAAAAAGGAAAAAAGAAAAAAGAAAAAAAAAGAAAGAAAAAGGAAAGCAAGACTAATCTCTGTGAAAAATTGCAGGTTGCAATGGATACTTTGCAGGAAAAGAGGGTCGCGCAAAACGAGGAAAGAAGTCTGTATCAGGCTCCAGGACATCCCTTCGGACACTCCCTCCATGGCCGCTCACCTCTCCTAGGATTTGGTCACATTCAGGTCAAGATTAGGCTTTCTACAGGAAGTTCCAGGCGTTTCTACAGGAAGTTCCAGGCGTTTCTACAGGAAGTTTTGAATTTCTATAGGAAACATCTTGTAGAACCTTCGGATGAGCCAAATTCAATTTTGAAAGGGAACCTGATGGTTGGGATCCGTTTTTTAGGCCTATAGCCACACCTTTATGCAATACAACACCATGTGGCACCCTGTTCCATCTCTTTCCACCTCCATTGCACCCACCTGGTTATGTGTTCTTGCACAGTGATATAAGAAACCCTGCTTGCCTCAGATTGACATCAAGGATTCTTAAGTGACAAGTCAAGCAATGAAGTCTTGCACGCTCTACCTGTCCAAGCTCCATCTAGACTCTGCATCAATGAATTCGAAGTCTGCATTATAGCCCGAGCTCATTTTTCTTACCATGCAACAAAACTGCAGAATGCCTCGAAGCAAAAATACCTAGTGCTGAAATTTGTTTTTTCCCTAGCTTGAAAACCGTACATCCATTTGGAAAACCATTTCACAGTGAGTTGAACAGGGATGATGGCAACATGCCTGAGCAGTTTCAGCCAATTCCGATGCATGGTTTCCAAGAAATCAGCGTCCATCACCTGCAACAACTTTTGCATTTTCTCCCTATCCGTGACTCTGTTTCAAAACCTGTTTCATGGGGAGATGCATATGGGTGATAGTAACCTACCCAAGTAGTTTCAGCCGATTCCGATGCACGGTTTCTGAGAATTTGATCTCTGTAATCTTCAACAATTTTCCATTTTTCTCAAAATCTGTGCATCCATTGACCACAATTTAGCTTTGGGAGGTGCATAATGATGGTAGGAACATGCTCTGCAAGTTTCAGATCGATCTGATCTATCGTTCGGGAGCAATGTCGAAAGCAAGTTTCGGTCTTGTGAAAATTCAGCAACAGCAGCTTGAGGGTGCAGATCTGAATGTGAAGCCAGCTCCTACAGCATGGATCTGGCTAGAGGATACCTGCACAAGAAAAAATGCCATGAATCAGCAACCAAGCCACCATGCAACCACAGAAACCAGTGCATGCTACAAATGAAAGGCCATAGCACCTCACAGCAACCATTCGACCTCCAGGTATGTGACTAAAACTCGTTCCTCTATTGTATAAATTTAATTCAAGAACTGCATGAACGAATGGAATGGTGGGATTAAGCCATGAATCTAGCAAGGTTAACCCGACATTGCCTTCTCTAGCGCTCAAGCAAAAATCACGTAGCATACGTGCATATTCGTTCACGTGAAATTTGAAAAACACAGGTAGTGGTAGATGTGTTGAACTCCAGCACACAGGACATCAAATGATTAACAGATAGAAGAGAACATGCAGTTCATAACATAACTGTGGTTCGACTAATGACAACACACATTTTGCCACCTCATCCCCTCACCACGAATTGCGTCGTAATTCAAAATGCTCGGCTGAAGACTCACGTTAACCGCTCTTCATTTTCACTTGCAAACCTCTTCGGCCGAAGTACGCGTGCTCTTCCTCTAAATTTGTTAAACCTATGTCCTTCGCAAAGTTTTTCGACCTGTTCAAAATTCCCCCACATACCAAGATCATTCAGAGGCGCAGAGACATCCTACAGAAGCCAGCCAGCATTCTACAGGAAGACGTTCTACAGGAAAGTACAGCATAGCCTTCCAGAGTAGAAAAGCCTGGATTTTTCTTCGAAAAATTGGGAGTCCCGAAAGAGGTAGGCTCGAAAAACACTCTTCCCTACATGACATATTTCGAAACGTGGTGAATTAAAACTGTCTGGAGTAGGAGAATTAGAAGCAAATCTGCCTGTCGGTTAAGAATGGTAGATTTCCTGTGTGATACACGAAATTTTTCAGTTGGTTCTACATCACATTCCCCTTCACGGTTCCTATTAACAAATTTCTCCTGTACAAAAGTTAAAGTACTGTGAGGACTAACATGTGCATGAAGAATGTGAATTTTATGTGGTTGTATGAATGCTGGGGATGAAAATTAAGCTCTACACTATGTCTGTGGGAGCCTAATTCCCTTCTCACAGTCGAGTATTTGGGCAGCAAAAGTCTTGAAATGAGGGAATTGTTGTTCATTGATATCAAACAGCCAGGGAATTCTTCCTTGAGTCCAGGGGGAAGCTATAAACAACATTTCTATTTCTGAAAAAAGCATAAGAAAAAGGGAGCACTCTCACCATGCCAGGGGGATTCATAATTCAGCATTATCCATGGTTGTCATGTGAACTTACACTTCATCTAGCAGTGAAGACAGGGAACACATTGAGGCAGAAGAGAAAGCCAGGGGTAAAGAAAATTAGGACAAACCACCACAGAAGAAACAAGAAGAGGAATGAGGGAAAGGCTAAGTTGCTGAGGCCAAAACTGTGGGAGGAATAAAGGCACAAACACTAAGGGAGAAATGATTGCAAATCAGGGAAGAGAGGACTGAAAAAGTGCAAGCAAGTGAGGGCACACCCAAGGCATCCAGAACAAAACTAAAAGAGAAGGCACCCCTGGCCAGGTAGGCCAAAACAGTGAAGTTCGTTTCTATAGGAACCCAGAAAACCGTTTCTACAGGAAGACAGAAAACAGTCGAAACAGGACTTTCTACAGGAAGTATGGAAACAGAGGAACAAAAAGAAGAAATCACCAGAAATTTTAGCTAGGGAGGCAGCAGCTGTGTTGGCCACCCTAAGCACATCTCCCAAGCAGAAGGCGAAGCGAGATAGGGAGCCTCCCTATATTTTAAGGCAAGAAGGAGTGTGAGGATTAAGACTGGCAGACCCCAGCCACCGTCAAAAGAACCAATCACAATGGTAGACACCCCAGCTACACAAAAGGATAGGTCTCCCTCCAAGGCATCCATCACCTATGAAAGGGGAAGCCCGAAGACATCCACCTGGAGATAAAGAATGAAAATGTTGGACACAAAGGGCTTCTACAGGATGCTAAGACAGTTGTACAGAACACTGAGAATTCTCCAGGAAAAGGAGCACAGGCAGTGGGAAGAAGCAGAGAGAAAAGCATGGTTTCATGATCGAGAAGAGGACATCACTTCAGAAGCTTGGCATGATAGGGAGGCCACCAAGGCCATCAAAGATGAGGAGATAGATTGGTTCCTCAGAGGATGAGCAACACTTTTAGTTGGAGGGTGATGATGAGCCCCAAAAATGGATAATTATATGGGCTCATTCAACCTCCATATTCGACTTAATCCACCATTCTTATTAGTTTACTGCATGTTTTTTATTATATTTATGCTAATAGAGTGAATTGGGTTAGTCATTATGCCAATAAGTCTAATGGGTGCTTTGTACACATTTTTAGTCAATTTTGAGTCAAAATCAAAGTTTTTAAAGAGCACTTGGCAGCCAAATACGTGGGAGAACAAGGGAGAGGATTTGTAGGAAGATGTCCCCTTCATTTATGGGCAATTATCTCGAATTCTCCACCATCAGCTCGGAGTTCAAGGGCCACCAAATCAATTATCACAAGGGCAGCTGAGCAAGGGCTAGTAAAGGTGTTGTTAACTACAAGTTTTGGCAACCGAGTTCCTAAAGTTTAGGAGGGCTCTTGGGGTTCTGAATTTGTATAAATAAGAGGGCTTAGGGCCTCATTTCAGTTAGTGATTTTGTGGGCAGAAGTTAGCTAGTTTGTTGTTCGATTTTAGTCATTCTTTTAGTCATTTTTTAGGCAGTAAGTTAGCTCCGCATATCAACACATTTTCAAGTTTTCCTTGTGGATAGTTTTTGGAATGTAACATTTCTTTTGATCAATAAAGATGAATCCAACTTTTGCACCAACTCTAATCTCTCTTAGGAGGCTGTAGCTCTTGGGTTTGGGCCCATCTCAAGTGCCCAGTACCTCCTTTGTTTACCTTTATGTGTTTTTGCTGCATTCTTAGAATAAAATCTGCTATTTAGATTTAAATCTTGCTTTGTTATTTAGATTGCTTTTGATGATTAAAAAGGATTTTTATGTTCAGATTTAGTTGGTACGTTAATAATAGGGAATATCTTCAAAAAATGGCCATCAAACACCTCTGATTTCACCTCTCCCTCAGTGGGATCAGGAGCTGGGATCAAGGTGACCTTGCTGCCCACAAAAACACTGACTTTTCTTTGCCATGCAATCACTAGTGTTTGATTTACATTTGTAGAAGTTGGTTACAAGTTCAAATTTTTGCTTGCTTAGTTGCATAAGTTAGTATAAATGGTTTCATTGCAGGTCAAACTTCTGTTCATTCTCTTTACTGACAGCTAGGTCAGATTAGAGTGAAGTAACTAGGTCATTGGTTTTCCAAGTGTTTGTTTGTTCAGTTTGAAAAACAACTTGCAGAGCACCTGTTATCCTTCTTTACCTGCCCATTCTCCATCAATCCCACCTGCTTCATCCTCTACTTAGAATCCTTTCCTTATGTTTTCCATTTGCTCATTCTGCCCTAAATTCCGATATTGTTGTGCAACATTGCTTCTCTTATCTTTGAACCAACCCAATCGCCTTAGCCACTCTTCAGTCTCATTCACCATGTCCTAGACATCCTAACACCCCTATCTCACCTACATACCCACTCCTCCATTTTTCTTCCTCCATCCATCCTCCAAAATCCCATTTCTGAACATTCTGTAGAACAATTACAGACATCCTATAGAGCCCCTGCAGACTTCCTGCAGAAGCTCGCGAATGAGGTTTCTTGATAGCCAAACTCTGTGAAACTCTGTGGAAGGGTGCTAGGGACCCCTTAGGCCCTCTCTGAACCTTCCCGACCTCCTCCAAGCATTTCCTCTCACCAATCCACCTCTGCACAGTAAAAAACAGTTAAATCGCATGCATGATAATTCTAACAACTTATTCAAAAATACAAAAAGATGTTCTCTTCAAATAGTGATAACTTAAACACATGCATTTTACCTTCCTAGAAGTCAATGGCATCTCTTTCAGTAGCTTGCATCCTCTTTTTCGCTTTAGTAGGGCTAGTTGGTAAAATTAGGGTTTGCTAGGGTTTACGTTTCCTTTCAGCGTTCCAGTTTCTTTCTGCAAGTAGATTAGCCTTCTTTGAGTTAGCTTTCATCCATCGGTTAAAAAGATTCTTCTAAGAGCTCATAGAAGTTGGCTTAAGCTCCTAGAGGACTTGTGCCAGCTGATCAAGTAACAGCTGCGGCAAGAGCTAGTACTTGTGCATACAGCACTGTCGCTTCCAAGTTTGTTATGAACTATCGGGTTGATAAAATTAAGGAAGGGAGTTCTAGGAGTTGCAACATTATTGCTGCAATACTCGGGCTCACCACTCTTTTTGGTGTCGTTGCCGGGGAAGCGTCAGAGTATTGGTGATTGCTGCTTTTCTTCTAGTTTCTACTACAACCTTCTGCTAATTAGTTTATTTCATTTCCATTCTGCAATTTCATTTGCGCAAAAGTAGATTAGACATTTCCTGCTTTCATAGATTAGCATTTCAATTCCGAAATTTCAATTTTGCAACCGTAGATTAGCATTTCAATTCCACAATTTCATTTCTGCAAGCGTAGATTAGCATTTCAATTCCGCAAGTGTAGCCTAGCATTTCATTTTTACAATTTCATTTGAGCAAAATAGATTAGTCATTTCCTGCTTTCATTTCAATTCCGCATTTTCATTTCAGCAAGATAGTTAGTTTCAGTTCAATTTATTTTAGTTTTTGCAGGTACAAGCAGAAAAAAGAAACAAAAATCAACCAAAAAGATTTCCTTTCATGCCTTGTAGGAGTAGAGATAATTCAAAAAAATGATTGCACAACACCCCCACTGCTTCACACAGCCAACCTTCTCTCTTCTTCGATGGTTGTGATTAAAGAACCCTTCGGTGGACAACAAGACATATTTGAAGAACCTCAAGGGAAGAAGAAGAAGAAAACATTCTTGTGGAACAAATGGCTACAAGCAGAAATGTTGGGAGCAGTACCTTGTCCGAAAATGAATTTGAAAATCAGATGGAAGATTTCAAGAGTGACATGAGGCAACTTCTTGCCATGCAACTGGATACCTTGCAGATCCAAAGGAAGCAAGAGAAAGCCAAGAGGGCTTTGGTCATCTTTCGTCCCAGGTGCACTAGAAAGCATCCTATGAACGAATGTCCAATACACTCCTTAGAAGTGTGTTTCGTCTGTGAAGGATACCATCCTACTAATCAGTGCCCTTCCTTGCCTGGACTTAAAGCTACATATCAGAGAGCTAAAGGAGCCACTGAACCACTCTATTATATGAACCAAAGGGGGCCACATGGACCCATACCCTACCAGCGAGCAATGCAAGGGACATCCCGGACCTATTACAACCCCTATCAAGCCACTTTCATGCCTTCTTGGGGTCCCCCTGCTCATCCTTCCTGGTCCACACCCCCTCCTTGGTCAAATCCATATCCATATTATGCCTAACCTACTGCTCATTCATTTCACTCTTATGCTCAGCCACAGCCTCAGTGGAATGCACCTCATCAGGGGTGGAGGTCCCAGTACAACTCTCCTCCCGCTCATTTTCCTCCACCACCTGCCCAACCACAACCCCATCCACATCCAACTCAAATATACACCCCCACTCAACTACCCATACCACCATTTCCAAACCCGCACATTGGAATAGCTCAACCCAATTGCAAAGTTGATGCACAACATGTCCAAATGACTCCTCTTGAGTGCAATGATATCTCAAATAAACACCCCCACTGAACTACCCATACCACCATTTCCAAACCTGCACATTGGAATAGCTCAACCCAATTGCAAAGCTGAGGCACAACATGTCCAAATGACTCCTCTTGAGCTCGATGATCTTCACCATAGCTCAGGAAGAGTATTGCAAAACAGAAATTGTATTGACAACGTTGAAGGACCAAAGGCAAAAGAAGATTCAAAAGAAAAGATCAAAGCACCATGGGCTGCACTTGATGAAGAGAAGACATTAGAAGCAGATATCAAGAAAGCTCCCTCTGGGTTACCATCAAACCCTCCATGTAGTCAAGAGAAAAATCAGCAAAAAGAGAAAGATGTGAGGGTCATGATAGAAGGTGACACGAAGAATGGTCGAGATCAACAAAAGGACCAAGGATATCAGAGGTATATTGAGATATGGTTCACGACAGTCACTAGGTTCACGACAGTCACTAAGTTGCAGCAGTGCTCTCTTCTTCAGCTATGTTTGATCCCTTCAAAGACAAATCATTTGGTATCTAAAATCTGGATAGCTGTCAAAGCATGCATTTCAACCTCCACATCATTTTGTCTCTAATCTCGATGTGCACATGGCTCCATTGGAAGTATTCTTACACTTGAAAATGATTTTGTTTTTCAAGTAGGGTAGGGTAGAAAAAAAAGAAAAATAATTAAAAAAAAAAAGAGAAAAAACGAAAATAAGAGGAAAATAAAAATCTAAAGTGAAAACCACCTTGGAGGCACCTTAGATTGGCTCATTAATTGAAAACCTCCATGAGACGGTCAATGGTTTGGGAAAAAAGATAAAAAGAGAATAATATCCCTGGGTGAAAACCTCCCTTGGAGGCGCCCAGGGCAGGAAATTAGGGTGGAAACCTCCATGAGGTGCCCTAGTTGTTTTCAAAAAAAAAAAGAAAAAAGAAAAAATATAAAAAAAAAAGAAAAAAAAAAGCAGGACTAATCTCTGTGAAAAATTATAGGTTGCAGTGAATACTTTGCATGAAAGGAGGGGCGCGCAAAACGAGGAAAGAAGTTCGTACCAGGCTCCAGGACATCCCTTCGGACACTCCCTCCATGGCCACTCACCTCTCCTAGGATTTGGTCACATTCACGTCAAGATTAGGCTTTCTACATGAAGTTTTGGGCTTTCTACAGGAAGTTTCAGGCGTTTCTACAGGAAGTTTCAGGCGTTTCTACAGGAAGTTTTGAATTTCTACAGGAAACATCCTGTAGAACCTTCGGACGAGCCAATTCAATTTTGAAAGGGAATCTGATGGTTGGGATCAGTTTGTTAGGCCTATAGCCACACCTTTATGCAATCCAACACCATGTGGTGCCCTGTTCTGTCCCTTTCCACCTCCATTGCACCCAACTAGTTATGTGTTCCTGCACAGTCATACAAGAAACCCTGCTTGCCTCAGATTGACAGCAAGAATTCTTAAGTGACATGTCAAGCAACGAAGTCTCGCACGCTCTACCTATGCAAGCTCCATCTAGACTCTGCATCAATGAATTCCAAGTCTGCATTATAGCCCGAGCTCATTTTTCTTACCCTGCAACAAAACTGCAGAATGCCTTGAAGCAAAAATACCTAGTGCTGAAATTTGTTTTTTCCCTAGGTTGAAAATCGTGCATCCATTTGCAAAACCATTTCAGAGGGAGTTGTACAGGAATGATGGCAACATGCTTGAGCAGTTTCAGCCAATTCCGGTGCACGGTTTCCAAAAATAACCTCCATCACCTCCAACCATTTTTGCATTTTCTCCCTATCCATGCATCTGTTTCAAAACCTGTTTCATGGGGAGATGCATATGGGTGATAGTAACCTACCCAAGTAGTTTCAGCCGATTCCGATGCACAGTTTCCGAGAAATTGATCGCTGTAATCTTCAGCCATTTTTCATTTTTCTCGAAATTTGTGCATCCATTGATCACAATTTTACTATGGGAGGTGCATAATGATAATAGGAACATGCTCAACAAGTTTCAGATCGATCCAATCTATCGTTCGGGAGAAATGGCGAAAACAAGTTTCAGTCCTGTGAAAATTCAGCAGCAGCAGATTGACGGTGCAGATCTGAACATGAAGCCAGCTCCTACAGCATGGATCCGACTAGAAAATACCTGCACAAGAAAAAATGCCATGAATCAGCAACCAAGCCACCATGCAACCATAGAAACCAGTGCATGCAACAAATGAAAGGCCACAGCACCTCACAGCAACCATTCGAACTCCAGGTATGTGACTAAAACTCGTTGCTCTATTACATAAATCTAATTTAAGAACTGCATGAACGAATGGAATGGTGGGATTAAGCCATGAATCTAGCAAGGTTAACCCGACATTGCCTTCTCCAGCGCTCAAGCAAAAATCATGCAGCATACGTGTATAGCCATTCACGTGAAATTTGAAAAACACAAGTAGTGGTAGACGTGTTGAAATCCAGCGCACAAGATATCAAATGATTAACAAATAGAAGAGAACATGCAGTTCATAACAACACTGCAGTTTGAATAAAGACAACACACATTTTGCCACCTCATCCCCTCGCCACGAATTGCGTCGTAATTCAAAATGCTCGGCTGAAGACTCACGTTAACCGCTGTTCATTTACACTTGCAAACCTCTTCAGCCGAAGTACACGTCCTCTCCCTCTGAATTCTGTTAAACCGATGTCCTTCGCCAAGTTTTTCAACCTGTTTAGAATTTCCCCGTATACCAAGATCGTTCAGAGGCGCAGAGAAATCCTACAGAAGCTGGTCAACATTCTACAGGAAGACATTCTACAGGAAAGTACAGCATAGCCTTCCAAAGCAGAAAAGCCTGGATTTTTCTTCGACAAATTGGGAGTCCCAAAAGAGGTAGGCTAGAAAAACACTCTTTCCTGGATGACATATTTCGAAAGGTGGTGAATTAAAACTGTCTGGAGTAGGAGAATTAGAAGCAAATCTGCCTGTGGTTCAAGAATGGTAGTTTTCCTGTGTGATACACGAAATTTTTCAGTTGGTTCTGCATCACATTCCCCTCCACGGTTCCTATTAAAAAATTTCTCATGTACAAAAGTTAAAGCACTGTGAGGACTAACATGTGCATGAAGAATGTGAATTTTATGTGGTTGTATGCATGTTGGGGATGAAAATTAAGCTCTACACTCTATCTGTGGGAGCCTAATTTCCTTCTGATAGTCGAGTATTTGGGCAGCAAAAGTCTTGAAATGAGGGAATTATTGTTCATTGATATCAAACAACCGAGGAATTCTTCCTTGAGTCCATGGGGAAACTATAAACAACATTTCTGTTTCTGAAAAAAGCATAAGAAAAAGGGAGCACTCTCACCATGCCAGGGGGATTCATAATTCAGCATTATCCATGGTTGTCATGTGAACTTACACTTCATCTAGTAGTGAAGACAGGGAACACATTGAGGCAGAAGAGAAAGCCAGTGGTAAGGAAACCCAGGACAAACCACCACAGAAGGAACAAGAAGAGGAATGAGGGAAAGGCCAAGTTGTTGAGGCCAAAACTGTGGGTGGAATAAAGGCACAAACACGAAGGGAGAAACGATTGCAAATCAGGGAAGAGAGGACTGAGAAAGTCCAAGCAAGTGAGGGCACACCCAAGGTAACCACAGCAAAATTAAAAGAGAAGGGACCCCCAGCTGAGCAGGCCAAAACAGTGAAGACCGTTTCTATAGCAAGCCAGAAAACCATTTCTACAGGAAGACAGAAAACAATCGACACAGGACTTTCCACAGGAAGTATGGAAACAGAGGAACGAAAAGGAGAAATCGCCAGAAATTTTAGCTAGGGAAGCAGCAGTTGTGCTGGCCACCCTAAGCACATCTCCCAAGTAGAAGGGGAAGCGAAAGAGGGAGCCTCCCCTGTATTTTAAGGCAAGAAGAAGTGTGAGGATTAAGACTGGCAGACCCCAGCCATCGTCAAAAGAACCAATCACAATGGTAGACACCCCAGCTACACAAAATGAGAGGTCTCCCTCCAAGGCATCCATCACCTATGAACGGGGAAGCCCGAAGACATCCACCTGGAGAGAAAGAATGAAAATGTTGGACACAAAGGCCTCTCTACAGGATGCTGAGAGAGTTCTATAGGAAGCTAAGAATTCTCTAGGAAAAGGAGCACAGGCAGTGGGAAGAAGCAGAGAGAAAAGCATGGTTTCATGATCGAGAAGAGGACATCACTTCATAAACTTGGCATGATAGGGAGGCCACCAAGGCCATCAAAGATGAGGAGATAGATTGGTTGCTCAGAGAATGAGAAACACTTTTAGTAGGGGGTGATGATGAGCCCCAAAAATGGATAATTATATGGGCTCATTCAACCTCCTAATTTGACTTAATCCACCATTTTCATTAGTTTACTGCATGTTTTTTATTATATTTATGCTAATAGAGTGAATTGGGTTAGTCATTATGCCAACAAGTCTAATGGGTGCTTTGTGCAGATTTTTAGTCAATTTTGAGACAAAATCAAAGGTTTTAATGAGCACTTGACAGCCAAATTCGTGGGAGAACAAGGGAGAAGATTTGTAGGAAGATGTCCCCTTCATTTATGGGCCCTTACCTCAAATTCTCCACCATCAGCTCGGAGTTCAAGGGCCACCAAATCAATTATCACAAGGGCAGCTGAGCAAGGGCTAGTAAAGGTGCTATTAACTACAAGTTTTGGCAGTCGAGTTCCTAAAGTTTAGGAGGGTTGTTGGGGTTCTCAATTTGTATAAATAAGAGGGCTTAGGGCCTGATTTCAGTTAGTCATTTTGTAGGCAAAAGTTAGCTAGTTTGTAGTTCGATTTTAGTCATTCTTTTAGTCATTTTTTAGGCAGTAAGTTAGCTCTGCATTTCAGTACATTTTCAAGTTTTCCTTGTGGATAGTTTTTGGAATGTAACATTTCTTTTGATCAATAAAGATGAATCCAGCTTTTGCACCAACTCTAACCTCTCTTAGGAGGTTGTAGCTCTTGGGGTTGGGCCCATCTCAAGTGCCTAGTACCTCATTTGTTTACCTTTATGTGTTTTTGCTGCATTCTTAGAATAAAATCTGTTATTTAGATTTAAATCGTGCTTTGTTATTTAGATTGCTTTTCATGATTAAAAAGGATTTTTATGTTCAGATTTAGTTGGTAGGTTAATAACAGGGAATATCTTCAAAAAAGGGCCATCAAACACCTCTAATTTCACCTCCCTCGGTGGGATCAGGAGCTGGGATCAAGGTGACCTTGCTGCCCAAAAAAACACTGACTTTGGTTTGCCATGCAATCACTAGTGTTTGATTTTCATTTGTAGAAGTTGGTTACAAGTTCATATTTTTGCTTGCTTAGTTGCATAAGTTAGTATACATGGTTTCATTGCAGGTCAAACTTCTGTTCATTCTCTTTACTGACAGCTAGGTCAGATTAGAGTGAAGTAACTAGGTCATTGGTTTTCCAAGTGTTTGTTTGTTCAGTTTGAAAAACAACTTGTAGAGCACCTGTTATCCTTCTTTACTTGCCCATTCTCCATCAATCCCACCTGCTTCATCCTCTACCTTGAATCATTGCCTTATGCTTTCCATTTGCTCACTCTGCCCTAAATTCCCATATTGTTGTGCAACATTGCTTCTCTTCTCTTTGAACCAACCCAATCGCCTTAGCCACTCTTCAGCCTCATTCACCAAGTCCTAGACATCCTCACACACTTATCTCACCTCCATACCCACTCCTACATCTTTCTTCCTCCATCCATCTCCCAAAATCCCATTTCTGAACATCCTGTAGAAAAATTACAGACATCCTGTAGAAATTCCAGAACATTCTATAGAACTCCTGCAGACTTCCTGTAGAAGCTCACGAATGAGGTTTCTTGATAGCCAAACTCTGTGAAACTCTGTGGAAGGGTGTTAGGGACCCCTTAGGCCCTCTCTGAACCTTCTCGACCTCCTCCAAGCATTTCCTCTCACCAATCCACCTCTGCATAGTCAAAAACAGTTAAATCGCATGCATGATAATTCTAACAACTTATTCAAAAATACAAAAAGATGTTTTCTTCAGATAGTGATAACTTAGACACATGAATTTTACCTTCCTAGAAGTCAATGGCATCTCTTTCAGTAGCTTGCATCCTCTCTTTCGCTTTAGTAGGGCTAGCTGGTAAAATTAGGGTTTGCTAGGGTTTACGTTTCCTTTCAGCTTTCCAGTTTATTTCTACAAATAGATTAGCCTTCTTTGAGTTAGCTTTCATCCATCAGTTAAATAGCTTCTTCCTAGCGGACTTGTGCCAGCTGATCCAATGACAGCTGCGGTAAGAGTTAGTACTTGTGGATACAGCACCGTCGCTTCCAAGATTGTTACGATCTACCGGGTTGATAAAATTAAAGAAATGAGTTCCAGGAGTTGCAACATTATTGCTGCAATACTGGGGCTCACCACTCTTTTTGGCGCCGTTGCCGAGGAAGCGTCATAGTATTGGTGGTTGTTGCTTTTCTTCTATTTTCTACTACAACTTTCTGCTAAGTAGTTTGTTTCATTTCCATTCTGCAATTTCATTTCCGCAAAAGTAGATTAGACATTTCCCGCTTTCATAGATTAGCATTCAATTCTGCAAGCGTAGATTAGAATTTCAATTCCGCAAGCGTAGCCTAGCATTTCATTCCTACAATTTCATTTGAGCCAAATAGATTAGTTCCTTCCTTCTTTCATCTCAATTCCGCATTTCCATTTCAGCAAGATAGTTAGTTTCAGTTCAATCTATTTTAGTTTTTGTAGGTACAAGCAGAAAAAAGAAACAAAAATCAACCAAAAATATTTCCTTTCATGCCTTGTAGGAGTAGAGATAATTCAGAAAAATGATTACACAACACTCCCACTGCTTCACACAGCCAACCTTCTCTCTTCTTCGATGGCTGTGATTAAATAACCGTTAGGTGGATAGCAAGACATATTTGAAGAACCTCAAGGGAAGAAGAAGAAGAAAACATTCCTCTGGAGCAAATGGCTACAAGCAGAAATGTTGGGAGCAGTACCTTGTCCAAAAATGAATTTGAAAATCAGATGGAAGATTTCAAGAGTGATATGAGGCAGTTTCTTGCCATGCAACTGGATACCTTGCAGATCCAAAGGAAGCAAGAGAAAGCCAAGAGGGCTTTGGTCATCTTTTGTCCGAGGTGCACTAGAAAGCATCCTAGGAACGAATGTCCAATCAATGCCCTTCCTTGCCTAGACTTAAAGCTGCATATCAGAGAGCCAAAGGAGCCACTTAGCCACTCTATTATATTAACCAAAGGGGGCCACATGGACCCATACCCGGCCAGCAAGGAATGCAAGGGACATCCCAGACCTATTACAACCCCTATCAAGCCACTTTCATGCCTTCTTGGGGTCCCCCTGCTCATCCTTCCTGGTCCACACCCCCTCCTTGGTCGGATCCATCTCCATATTATGCCCAACCTGCTGCTCATTCATTTCACTCTTATGCTCAGCCACAGCCTCAGTGGAATGCACCTCATCAAGGGTGGAGGCCCCAGTACAACTCTCCTCCTGCTCATTTTCCTCCACCACCTGCCCAACCACAACCCCATCCACATCCATCTCAAATATACACCCCCACTCAACTACCCATACCACCATTTCCAAACCCGCACATTGGAATAGCTCAACCCAATTGCAAAGCTGAGGCATAACATGTCCAAATGACTCCTCTTAAGCTCGATGATCTTCACCATAGCTCAGGAAGAGTATTGCAAAACAGAGATTATATTGACAACATTGAAGGACCAAAGGCAAAAGAAGATTCAAAAGAAAGATCAAAGCACCATGGGCTGCACTTCATGAAGAGAAGACATCAGAAGCAGAGATCAAGAAAGCTCCCTCAAGGTTACCATCAAACCCTCCATGTAGTCAAGAGAAAAATCAGCAAAAAGAGAAAGATGTGAGGGTCATGATAGAAGGTGACAGGAAGAATGATCCAGATTAGCAAAAGGACCAAGGATATCATAGCCATATTGAGATATGGTTCCAGACAGTCACTAAGTTGCAGCAGTACTCTCTTCTTTAGCTATGTTTGATCCCTTCAAAGACAAATCATTTGGTCTCTGAAATCCGGATAGTTGTCAAAGCATGCATTTCAAGCCTCCACATCATTTTGTCTCTAATCTCAATGTGCACATGGCTCCATTGGAAGTATTCTTACACTTGAAAATGATTTTGTTTTTCAAGTAGGGTAGGGTAGAAAAAAAAAAAGAAAAAAGAGAAAAAAAGAGAAAAAAATGAAAATAAGAGGAAAATAAAAATCTAAGGTGAAAACCCCTCGGAGGCGACTTAGATTGGCTCATTGACTGAAAACCTCCATGAGGCAGTCAATGGGTTGGGAAAAAAGATAAAAAGAGAATAAGATCCATGGGTGAAAACCTCCCTTGGAGGTGCCCAGGGCAGGCAATTAGGGTGAAAACTTCCATGAGGTGCCCTAGTTGTTTTCAAGACAAAAGGAAAAAAAGAAAAAAGAGAAAAAAAAGAAAAAAGAAAGCAGGACTAATCTCTGTGAAAAATTGCAGGTTGCATTGAATACTTTGCAAGAAAAGAGGGGCACGCAAAACGAGGAAAGAAGTCCGTACCAAACTCCAGGTCATCCCTTCGGACACTCCCTCCATGGCCACTCACCTCTCCTAGGATTTGGTCACATTCAAGTCAAGATTAGGCTTTCTACAGGAAGTTTTGGGCTTTCTACAGGAAGTTCCAGGTGTTTCTACAAGATGTTTTGAATTTCTACAGGAAACATCCTGTAGAACCTTTGGACGAGCCAAATTCAATTTTGAAAGGGAATCTGATGGTTGGGATTAGTTTGTTAGGCCTACAGCCACACCTTTATGCAATACAACACCATGTGGCGCCCTGTTCCATCTCTTTCCACCTCCATTGCACCCACCTGGTTATGTGTTCTTGCACAGTCATACAAGAAACCCTACTCGCCTCAGATTGACAGCAAGAATTCTTAACTGACAAGTCAAGAAACGAATTCTTGCATGCTCTACCTGTCCAAGCTCCATCTAGACTCTGTATCAATGAATTCCAAGTCTGCATTATAGCCCGAGCTCATTTTTCTTACCATGCAACAAAACTCCAGAATGCCTTGAAGCAAAAAGACCTAGTGCTGAACTTTGTTTTTTCCCTGGCTTGAAAATCGTGCATCCATTTGCAAAACCATTTCAAAGGGAGTTTTACAGGGATGATGGCAACATGCCTGAGCAGTTTCTACCAATTCCGGTGCAGGGTTTCCAAGAAATCAGCCTCCATCACCTCCAACAATTTTTGCATTTTCTCCCTATCCATGATTCTGTTTCAAAACCTGTTTCATGCGGAGATGCATATGGGTGATAGTAACCTATCCAAGTAGTTTCAGCTGATTCCGATGCACGGTTTCCGAGAAATTGATCTCTGTAATCTTCAGCAATTTTCCATTTTTTTCGAAATTTGTGCATCCATTGATCGCAATTTTTCTATGGGAGGTCCATAATGATGATAGGAACATGCTCAGCAAGTTTGAGATCGATCCGATCTATCATTCGGGAGCAAGGGCGAAAACAATTTTCGGTCCTGTGAAAATTCAGCAGCAGCAGCTTGAGGGTGCATATCTGAACATGAAGCCAACTCCTACATCATGGATCCGGCCAGAGGATACCTGCACAAGAAAAAATGCCATGAATCAGTAACCAAGCCACCATGCAACCATAGAAACCAACGCATGCAGCAAATGAAAGGCCACAGCACCTCACAGCGACCATTCGACCTCCTGGTATGTGACTAAATTTCGTTCCTCTATTGGATAAATCTAATTTAAGAACTGCATGAATGAATGGAATGGTGGGATTGAGCCATGAATCTAGCAAGGTTAACTCGACATTGCCTTCTCTAGTGCTCAGGCAAAAATCACGCATCATACATGTATAGTCGTTCACGTGAAATTTGAAAAACACAGGTAGTGGTAGACGTGTTGAACTCCAGCGCACAGGACATCAAATGATTAACAGATAGAAGAGAACATGCAGTTCATAACATCACTACAGTTCGAATAAAGACAACACACATTTTGCCACCTCATCCCCTCACCACGAATTGCGTCGTAATTCAAAATGTTTGGCTGAAGACTCACGTTAACCGCTGTTCATTGACACTTGCAAACCTCTTCGACCGAAGTACGTGTCCTCTGCCTCTGAATTCTGTTAAACCGGTGTCCTTCGCCAAGTTTTTCGGCCTGTTCAAAATTCCCCCACATACCAAGATCGTTTAGAGGCGCAGAGACATCCTACAGAAGCCGACCAGCATTCTACAGGAAGACGTTCTCCAGGAAATTACAGCATAGCCTTTCAGAGCAAAAAAGCTTGGATTTTTCTTCGACAAATTGGGAGTCTCGAAAGAGGTAGGCTCGAAAAACACTCTTCCCTGCATGACATATTTCGAAACGTGGTGAATTAAAACTGTCTGGAGTATGAGAATTAGAAGCAAATCTGCCTGTGGGTAAAGAATGGTAGTTTTCTTGTGTGATACACGAAATTTTTTAGTTCGTTCTGTATCACATTCCCCTCCATGGTTCCTATTAACAAATTTCTCCTATACAAAAGTTAAAGCACTGTGAGGGCTAACATGTGCATGAACAATGTGAATTTTATGTGGTTGTATGCATGTTGGGGATGAAAATTAAGCTCTACACTCTGTCTGTGGGAGGCTAATTCCCTTCTAACAGTCGAGTATTTGGGCAGCAAAAGTCTTGAAATGAGGGAATTGTTGTTCATTGATATCAAACAGTCGAGGAATTCTTCCTTGAGTCCAGGGAGAAACTATAAACAACATTTCTGTTTCTGAAAAAAGCATAAGAAAAAGGGAGCACTCTCACCATGCCAGGGGGATTCATAATTCAGCATTATCCATGGTTGTCATGTGAACTTACACTTCATCTAGCAGTGAAGACAGGGAACACATTGAGGCAGAAGAGAAAGCCAGGGGTAAGGAAACCCAGGACAAACCACCACAGAAGGAACAAGAAGAGGAATGAGGGAAAGGCCAAGCTGTTGAGGCCAAAACTGTGGGTGGAATAAAGGCACAAACACCAAGGGAGAAACGATTGCAAATCAGGGCAGAGAGGACTGAAAAAGTCCAAGCAAGTGAGGGCACACCCAAGGCAACCACAGCAAAATTAAAAGAGAAGGCACCCCCGGCCAAGCAGGCCAAAACAGTGAAGACCGTTTCTATAGGAAGCCAGAAAACCGTTTCTACAGGAAGACAGAAAACAGTCGACACAGGACTTTCTACAGGAAGTATGGAAACAGAGGAACAAAAAGGAGAAATCGGCGGAAATTTTAGCTAGGGAGGCAGCAGCGATGCTGGCCACCCTAAGCACATCTCCCAAGTAGAAGGGGAAGTGAAAGAAGGAGCCTCCCCTTTATTTTAAGGCAAGAAGGAGTGTGAGGATTAACACTGGCAGACCCCAGCCACCGTCAAAAGAACCAATCACAATGGTAGACACCCCAGCTACACAAAAGGAGAGGTATCCCTCCAAGGCATCCATCACCTATGAACGGGGAAGCCCGAAGACATCCACCTGAAGAGAAAGAATGAAAATGTGGGACACAAAGGCCTCTCTACAGGATGTTGAGACAGTTCTACAGGAAGCTGAGAATTCTCTAGGAAAAGGAGCACAGGCAGTGGGAAGAAGCAGAGAAAATAGCATGGTTTCATGATCGAGAAGAGGACATCACTTCATAAGCTTGGCATGATAGGGAGGCCACCAAGGCCATCAAAGATGAGGAGATAGATTGGTTGCTCAGAGGATGAGCAACACTTTTAGTACGGGGGTGATGATGAGCCCCAAAAATGGATAATTATATGGGCTCATTCAACCTCCTAATGCGACTTAATCCACCATTCTCATTAGTTTACTACATGTTTTTTATTATATTTATGCTAATAGAATGAATTGGGTTAGTCATTATGCCAACAAGTCTAATGGGTTCTTTGTGCAGATTTTTAGTCAATTTTCAGACAAAATCAAAGGTTTTAATGAGCACTTGGCAGCCAAATTTATGAGAGAACAAGGGAGAGGATTTGTAGGAAGGTGTCCCCTTCACTTACGGGCCCTTACCTCGAATTCTCCACCATCAGCTCAGAGTTCAAGGGCCACCAAATCAATTATCACAAGGGCAGCTAAGCAAGGGCTAGTAAAGGTGCTGTTAACTACAAATTTTGGCAGTCGAGTTCCTAAAGTTTAGGAGGGCTGTTGGGGTCCTCAATTTGTATAAATAAGAGGGCTTAGGGCCTCATTTCAATTAGTCATTTTGTAGACAAAAGTTAGCTAGTTTGTAGTTCAAATTTAGTCATTCTTTTAGTCATTTTTAGGCACTAAGTTAGCTCTGCATTTCAGCACATTTTCAAGTTTTCCTTGTGGACAGTTTTTGGAATGTAACATTTCTTTTGATCAATAAAGATGAATCCAGCGTTTGCACCAGCTCTAATCTCTCTTAGGAGGCTGTAGCTCTTGGGGTTGGGCCCATCTCAAGTGCCCAATACCTCCTTTGTTTACCTTTATGTGTTTTTGCTGCATTCTTAGAATAAAATCTGCTATTTAGATTTAAATCTTGCTTTGTTATTTAGATTGCTTTTCATGATTAAAAAGGATTTTTATGTTGAGATTTAGTTGGTAGGTTAATAACAGGGAATATCTTCAAAAAGGGCCATCAAACACCTCTGATTTCACCTCTCCCTCGATGGGATCAGGATTTGGGATCAAGGTGACCTTGCTGCCCACAAAAACACTAACTTTGCTTTGCCGTGCAATCACTAGTGTTTGATTTTCATTTGTAGAAGTTGGTTACAAGTTCAGATTTTTGCTTGCTTAGTTGCATAAGTTAGTATACATGGTTTCATTGCAGTTCAAACTTGTCAGTTTGACAACAAATTAGTAACTTTAGGTAAAATGTAAATAGACAGTTGTATACCGAATAATTAGTTATGTAACTATAGTTGGTGATATAAAACTATCAAATGCCCATGAAATGAAAATTGAAGATTCATTGTTAATTCCAATTCAATTTCTTATTCAGTTTCGTGTCTTGGTCGTTGAGTTTCTTGTTTTCTTCATTATTTCAAGTGGTATCAGAGCTCCGAGGGCAGTGAGCCTGGGCGTGAAAGAAAGCGGGTGTGCGAAGGCGTGAGTCCAAGTTGTTTTTTTTTCTATGTGAAGACCACCGAGGCGTGGTTTTCCGTATAAGGCATGAGAGGCTGTGTAATGACCTGCGTGAAGCACAAAGCCTGCGTGAAGATCCGAGGCCAGTTCTTCTGCCTGCGTGTTGCAGCGTGAGGGCTTGCGTAAGGCCAGTTTTTTCTGCCTGAGCGTAAGTGAATCTGCCTGAGTGTGAGTGAATCAGCCAGTTTTCTGCCTGAGCTTGAGCGTGAATCTACCTCTGCCTGAGCATGAATCCCTGGTTTGGGTTAGTGCGTGAAGAACCAGACTGCTGGTGTTGTTGTCCCTGCGTGAAGAGCCAGACTCCTGCGTTATCTGCCTGCTAGCTTGCATAGACTTGTGACAGAGCCTGCGTGAGATCCGGGTAAATTTAAAAAAAAAAATGTTTGTTGAAGGAAATTTTTTTTTGTTTACCCAGAATATTTTGGGTTGGGTTCATAAACCAGTTGAAAAGGAAGTTGTCCAAAACTGATAAAGAGCAGAGTTTCAGTAAGAAGAACAAGTTTTATTTTTCAATAAAATTTGTAGAAGGGTTTCTCTAAAAACAAAAATATTGCAGAAAAACAAAGGCTCAAAAATTGTAGAAAGAAATTTGTAAAATTTGTTTATTTAAAAAGCAGGCTTAGTTTTTTTTTTAAGAAAAAGGGAAACAAAGTTTTTTCTTTAAGAAAAGGATAGCTGAAAGACTGAAACCTAGGAGAAGAACAAAATGGCCAAGATGTCGAATGCAAGATTCGAGGGGGAGAAATTCACAGGAAAGAGCAATTTTTCTCTTTGGAAACTGAAGGTTAAGGATCTGCTTGTGCAACAAGGGTTGCATAAGGCATTGGATGGGGTAACTAAGAAACCTACAACCATGACTACTTCAGACTGGGAGGACTTGGATGCCCGAGCTCTCAGTACCATCCGGTTATGCCTAGTGGATGAAGTTTTCTTCAACATTGTTGAAGAGACTACGGCGTCAGGATTGTGGGAAAAACTTGAAAACCTCTATATGACAAAATCATTAACCAACAGAATTTATCTAAAACGACAGTTATACAGTCTTCGAATGAAAGAAGGTTCAAACATTGCAGAGCATTTGAATGTTTTTAATACACTAATTTGTCAATTAACAGATATGGAAGTCAAAATACAGGAAGAAGATAAAGCCATAACCTTGTTGTGTTCTCTGCCTAAATCATGGGATCACTTCGTAACTTCAATCAGCTTCAGCTCTGCTGATTCTTTGAAGTTTGAATTAGTCGTGGGAGCTCTTCTGTCTGAAGAAGTACGAAGGAAATCCAGCACTGAAACAGCTGCATCAGAAGCCATGGTCGCTAGAGAACGCTCAAAGGAAAGAGGAGAAAAACCAAGGGGGTCTTCCCGGTTGAAATCGAAGGGCAAGAAGTGTAAGGAAAATTGTTGAAACTGTGGTAAAGTTGGACACTTGAAGAAGGACAGTTGGAAACGGAAGGAATCTGAAAACCCGAAGAACGAAGCGAATCAAGTCGATTCAGGTATGATAGACGAAGTTTTATCTGCTGAAGAATTATGTATGATAGATGAAACTTCACCTGAATGTAATGTCTCTCAGAGTTTTGATAGCTAGCTGTTAGACTCTGGTGCTTCGCATCACATGTGCCCACATAGAAATTGGTTTACCTCGTATGAAAATGTAAATGGTAGTTCTGTGTTTATGGGTAACAATATGTCATGTCAGACTGTTGGGATGGGAGATACCAGGATTAAGATGTATGATAACACAGTTAGGACATTAACTAGTGTTAGACATGTACCTAATTTGAAGAAAAATTTAGTCTCTTTAGATTGTTGGATTCAGATGGTTAAAAGTTTACAGGTCAGGATGGCGTCTTGAAAGTCTTTAAAGGAGACCTTGTGGTTATGAAGGCAGAAAAGGTCGGAAATCTTTACAGGTTAAAAGGAAGTACTCAGGTCAGTGAAGCAGCGGTTGCGTCAGAAAAGGAAGAAGCAAGTACTCATCTGTGGCATCAGCGTTTGGGTCATATGAGCGAGAAAGGTCTTCATATACTGATGAAACGTAAATCTCTTCCCGGTCTGAAATCCTTGAATTTAGATTTTTGTAAACATTGTGTGTATGGAAAACAGTGTAAACAGAGATTTAAAGTTGGAAATCATAATAGTAAAGATGTTTTAGACTACATTCATTTTGATCTATGGGGGCCTTCCCCTATTGTGTCATATGGAGGTGCATTGTATATTTTAACGTTCATTGATGATTACTCCCGTAGAGTTTGGGTCTATATGCTAAAAAGGAAAGCTGATGTATTAAATGTCTTTAAACAATTTAAAGTAATGGTAGAGAAAAGAACATGCAAATCTATTAAATGTCTAAGAACTGACAATGGTGGTGAGTTCACTTCTGTTGAATTTGAATTAATACTATAAGGATGAGGGCATTGTTAGACAGAAAACTATTGTTTATACTCCTCAGCAAAATGGTGTTGTTGAGCGTATCAATCGGACTCTTATGGAAAGAGCCAGAAGCATGATCAGCAATGCTAACTTGCAAAAGGAATTGTGGGCAGAAGCAGTATCTACTGCTTGTTATTTAGTTAACAGATCACCTTCAGTAGCAATTGATTGTAAAATTCCTGAAGAAGTTTGGACAGGTCAGTCTTGTGACTATTCTCATTTGAGGATATTTGGCTGTGATGCTTATTCTCTTATTCTGAAAAATCAGCGTTCAAAATTAGATCCAAATTCGAAATGTTATGTCTTTGTTGGGTATGACTATGCAGTGAAAGGATATAGGTTGTGGGATCCTACATTGCGGAAGATAGTCATTAGTAGAGATGTAACATTTGATGAATCCTCTTTGTTAAAATCAAATGTTTAAAGAATTGAACAGGAACAGGTATCGCCGAGTCAATGAGTTCAGTTGGAGGCTAGACCTTTCGGTGACAGTCGAAAGGAAGGAGAGACTTCTGGAGACAAAGGTGTTGAAGACACAAAGGAAGCCGTTGAAGCTTCTGAACCAATGCAAGTTTCTAAACCAGTTCAGCAACCAGTCGCTCTGAGAAGGTCTACAAGGGAAAGGAAAACTCCCAAAAGGTATGAAGATTCTGCTTCATCTGTTGCTTTGGTTACTGAAGATGGGGAACCTTCTTGTTTTCAGGAAGCAGTAGATGATACAGATAGCGAGAAATGGAAAATGGCTATGGAAGAAGAAATGGACTCCTTAGCTAAGAACAATACCTGGGATCTTGTAGAGCTTCCTGAAGGGAGAAGTGTTGTTGGATGTAAATTGGTCTTCAAGCTAAAACGGAAAGTTGATGGTAGTATTGAAAGGTATAAGGCGCGACTGGTAGCAAAAGCGTATTCTCAGGTTGAAGGTATAAACTTTCATGAGATTTTTTCTCCAGTTGTAAAACTTGTTTCTATACGTACTGTGTTGGCACTAACTGCGTTGCTTAATCTTGAGTTAAAACAGTTAGATGTTAAAACAACTTTTCTACATGGTGATTTGAACGAAGAGATATATATGGAACAACCAGAAGGTTTTGTACGACGTCGCAGTAGAAGATTAGTTTGCAAGCTCAGGAAATAATTGTATGGTCTAAGGCAGTCTCCCAGACAATGGTACAAGAAGTTTGATTCCTTCATGGTGAGCCAGAACTTTATAAGAAGTGAGTATGATCATTGTGTGTACTTCAAAAGTTTCAATGGCATATTCATTATCTTATCTTTGTATGTTGACGATATGCTTATTGCAAGCAAAAGCATGGAAGAAATCAACAGGTTAAAGGCTCAACTCTCTAGGACGTTTGATATGAAGGATCTTGGAGTAGCAAAACATATCTTGGGCATGGAGATACACAGGGACAGGAAAAATGGTAAGCTTTGGTTATCATAGCAGAAGTATGTGGAGAAGGTACTTGAAAAGTTCTCTATGAATAATGTGAAACCTGTTAATGTTCCTTTAGCTTCCCATTTTAAGCTTTCTTCGGTTTTGAGTCCTAGAGCTGATGAAGAAACGCAATATATGTCTCATGTACCATATGCAAATGCGGTAGGTAACTTAATGTATGTGATGGTATCTAAAAGACCTGACATTTCACATGCAGTTGGAGTTGTCAGCAGGCTCATGGCAAATCGAGGTAAAGAACATTGGCAAGCAGTGAAATGGGTGCTTCGATATCTAAGAGGCACAAGTGATCATTGCATCGTCTTTAAAGGTAGTGAAGGATCAGTCTGCGGATATGTAGATGTTGACTATGCAGGTGATTTGGACAAAAGAAGAGCTACTATAGGTTACGTCTTTACTCTCGCAGGTGGAGCAATTATTTGGATGTCAAATCTTCAAGACACGGTTGCATTATCCACTACCGAAGCCGAATATATTACTGCTTCAGATGCCAGTAAAGAAGCAATCTGGTTAAAGGGTCTGCTCGATGAAATTGGAAGAACGCAGGAGAAAGTGAATGTACTTTGTGACAGTCAATGTGCTATTCACTTGGCTACAAACCCTACCTATCACAACAGAACCAAGCATATTGATGTAAGGTATCATTTTCTGAGACATGTGATCGATGGCGGAAAAGTAGCTCTTAAAAAGGTCCATACACGAGAAAATTGTGCAGACATATTCACAAAGCCAGTTACAGTAGAGAAGCTGCGATGGTGTTTAGCTTCTCTTGGCTTGCAGGAAAGATGATGAATGAGAAAATTGTTGTCAAGGTGGAGTTTGTTAGTTTGACAAAGAATTAGTAACTTTAGGTAAAATGTAAATAGATAGTTGTATACCGAATAATTAGTTATGTAACGATAGTTGGTGATATAAAACTATCAAATGCCCATGAAATGAAAAGCAAAGATTCATTGTTAATTCCAATTCAGTTTCTTATTCAATTTCGTGTCTTGGCTGTTGAGTTTCTTGTTTTCTTCATTATTTCACTTATTCATCCTACAAAACTTCTATTCATTCTCTTTACTGACAACTAGGTCAGATTAGAGTGAAGTAACTAGGTCATTGGTTTTCCAAGTGTTTGTTTGTTCAGTTTGAAAAACAACTTGCAGAGCACCTGTTATCCTTCTTTACCTGCCCATTCTCATCAATCCCACCTACTTCATCCTCTACTTAGAATCCTTGCCTTATGTTTTCCATTTGCTCACTCTGCCCTAAATTCCCATAGCGTTGTGCAACATTGCTTCTCTTATCTTTGAACCAACCCAATCGCCTTAGCCACTCTTGCCTCATTCACCAAGTCCTAGACATCCTCACACCCCTATCTCACCTCCATACCCACTCCTCCATATTTCTTCCTCCATCCATCCTCCAAAATCCCATTTTTGAACATCCTGTAGAAAAATCACAGACATCCTATAGAAATTCCAGAACATCTTGTAGAACCCCTACAGACTTCCTGTAGAAGCTCACGAATGAGGTTTCTTAATAGCCAAACTCTGTGAAACTCTATGGAAGGGGTTAGGGACCCCTTAGGCCCTCTCCGAACCTTGCCAACCTCCTCCAAGCATTTCCTCTCGCCAATCCACCTCTACACAGTCAAAAACAGTTAAATCGCATGCATGATAATTCAAACAACTTATTCAAAAATACAAAAAGATGTTTTCTTCAGATAGTGATAACTTAGACACATGCATTTTACCTTCCTAGAAGTCAATGGCATCTCTTTTAGTAGCTTGCATCCTCTTTTTCGCATCAGTAGGGCTAGCTGGTAAAATTAGGGTTTGCTAGGGTTTACATTTCTTTTCAGCTTTCCAGTTTCTTTCTGCAAGTAGATTAGCCTTCTTTGAGTTAGCTTTTGTCCATCAGTTAAAAAGCTTCTTCTAAGAGCTCATAGAATTTGGCTTAAGCTCTTAGTCGACTTGTGCCAGCTGATCAAGTGACAGCTGCGGCAAGAGCTAGTACTTGTGCATACAGCACCGTCGCTTCCAAGTTTGTTACGAACTACCGGGTTGATAAAATTAAAGAAGGGAGTTCTAGGAGTTACAACATTATTGCTGCAATACTAGGGCTCACCAACATACGTAGCCTTTGTATATGCACAACTTTCATATATACATATATGAATGTTTTACACATACAAAAGATATGTGATGCAATAAATGTGCATACTTTCATATATGTGTAACTTTTATATATGCACATATTTCTCGTATATACGTTTATTTCATATATGTGAATTTATTTTTTATATGTGCATATTTGGAAGTCATGCATATACAATAGATGTTCATATACAGAAGTTATGTGTATATACAGAAGTTATGCATATACAGAAGATATGCGCATATAGGGAAGTTGTGCATATATGGAGACTGTCGTATATGAATGTTACGAAAGTTTTGCTCTTTTGTATATTCACAACTTATGTGTATTCACATATACAAAAGTTGTGTATATATGGAAAATATGTGCATATACAGAAGTTGTACATATACAAAAGATATGCACATATACACAATATATTCACGTATACAGAATTTGCGCATATACAAAATATATGCATATCTTCCATATATGGTCAACTTCCGTATATGTGCATATTTTCCGTATATGTGCATATATTCTTTATATGCGCAATTTCCATATTTTGGACTTGCAAAAGGTGTAAAATGAGTATTATAAAAATAGGGTTTGTAAATTCTAGAAGACTTGAAGTCTTAGATGTGAAAACCTAGGGCTTGTAGATAAAACCTTAGATCTTATGTTTCTATTGAAATAAGAAACCCTAGTTCATGCAAGAAAGGAATGACATCATGTTGATGATGAGGACAAGGAAGAGAACCATATATGCACATATATAGAATTTGTGCATGTACAAAAGATGTGTGCATATACGGAAGTTGTGCATATATAGAAGATGTGTGCATATGGTGTATATATGGAGGTTATCATATATGCGTATTACATAATTTGCAGACTAATTTTATGTATGCACAACTTTTGTATATGGTTGCAAATTGTTTTTATGTATGCACAACTTCTGTATATGTGCATATACAGATGTTGCACATATATGAAAGCTATCCGAATACACGGAAGATATATAAAGAAGTTGCGCATATACAGAATTTGTGCAGAACTTCAACATCTATATAGGTGCAACTTCTGTATATGCACATCTTCTGTATATGTGTATATCTTGCATATATGCATAAATATATATGCATATATACGGAAGTTGCACATATACAGAAATAGCACATATACGAAAATTGTACATATATCGAGGTTGCATATATATAGTGACTGAATTTCCGCATTAATTATCTATATATGCATCTTCCATATATGCACAACTTCTGTATATGTGCATCTACCTTACATGTTCAACTTACATATGTGTGCATATACAGAAGTTACATATATAAATAGGTGTGCACAACTTCAACCTACGTACATATATAGCCTTTGTATATGCACAACTTTCGTATATGCACAACATCCGTATATACATATATAAATTTTCTTTAGTCAATTGCTAAATCTCAAACAAAAGGGTTCAATGGTGGAGCACATTGAGGACTTCCAAAAATTAAATATAAGGGTAAATGATATTCTATAAGAGCATAGGATTGATGTGTTCATAGGGACCTTAAAGGATAACATCCAACATGAGGTTCACCTTCGGGAACCTAATTCATTAGAAAAGGTATTCAGGTTGGTAAGGAAAATTGAAAGCAAAATTATGGCAACAAGGAAGCCTACCACTCACAACCATAAAGATGGAAGTGTTGCTACCCCTAGCCTTCCACAACCTACAAGGATGACACTGCAACAATTGGAAGAATAAAGAACAAAAGGGATTTTTTATAGTTGTGATAGAAAATACTCTAAAGGTCATAAGTGTCCTAAGAAGAAATTCTTTTACATAGATTGTGAAGAGGAGGAAGAAAAGGAACAAGAAACGTCAAAATAAGAGGATAGAAACTAGGAACCAACCCTAGATAAAGAAGAAATAAATCCGACCATATTTTGTAATGCATTGGTAGGAATTACCACTCCTCAAACTCTCAAGATAGAAGGATATATCAAGAAGAAAAAGGTAATAATGTTGATTGATTCGAGTAGCACCCATAATTTTATTTATTGTATGATAGCCAAGGAATTGAATTACTTCCTACATCCAGCACCAGAGCGTCAAGTGATGATTACAAATGGAGGAACCATAAATCTATTTGGAAAGTTCCATAATATCAATTTATCCATGGGAGAATATGTATTGAATAGTCCAATGCTTTCCATTCCAATGGGTGGTGCTGATGTTGTACTAGGAATCCAATGGCTACAATTTTTAGGTACAATAGCTTTTAATTTTCAAGAACTTTTCTTGAACATTTTTTGGGAAGGGAAGGAAGTTGAATGACAGGGTATTGCAGGGAAACCAAGAAATATAATTAGATCTAACAACATAACAAAGCTTCTAAAGAAACAAGAATGGGGCGTAATTGCACAATTATGTTCACTAGAGGTTCCCACATCGAAATCATCTATTTCTCTAGATCTCCAAAAAGTCTTGGACAATCATTCCAAGGTATTTGAGACTCCCAAAGGTCTCCCACCTATTCGTGATCATGACCATGTTATTC
The DNA here is from genome assembly GCA_031772625.1 of Pinus tabuliformis. Taxonomy (NCBI): domain Eukaryota; kingdom Viridiplantae; phylum Streptophyta; class Pinopsida; order Pinales; family Pinaceae; genus Pinus; species Pinus tabuliformis. The sequence continues at coordinate 286,301,492 of CM062819.1, read as the reverse complement.
ATTTGATTCTAGGAATTGTTCGTCCAAACATCAGGCCTTACAGATATCCCTATTCCCAAAAGAGTGAAACTGAACATATGGTTGCAAAAATGCTAGAGGCTGATATAATTCAACATAGTCAAAGTTCTTTCTCTGCTCCAGTAGTATTGGTGCACAATAACGATGGATCACAGTGCATTTGTTTGGATTATAGAAAGCTCAACAAGCTCATTATTAAGGATAAATTCCCATTCCAGTCATTGACGAATTATTGGATGAATTACATGGAGCAATTTACTTCACCAAGTTTGAACCTCATTTATGATATCATCAAATCAGTGAAGACTAAAGACATTCTGAAAACAACATTTAGGACTCATGACGGTCATTATGAATTCTTGGTCATACATTTTGGCCTTACCAATGCACCTTCTACATTTCAAGGTTTGATAAATTCCATTTTCAAACCCTTCCTTCGAAAATTTGGGTTAGTATTTTTCGATGATATACTAGTCTACAACAAGTCTTGGAAGGATCATGTTCAACATGTTGACAGGGTGCTCAAACTATTGGAGGAGGAACAATTATATGCAAAAACCTCCAAATGTTTCTTTGGAGTACAGGAGGTGGAATATCTGGGTCATATGGTATCTCATGAAGGTGTTAAGGTAGACCCTGGAAAAATTAAAGCCATTAAGGAATGGAAAATTCCCACATCCATAAAGAATCTGCGGGGATTTCTCAGGCTGACAGGGTACTATCACATGTTTGTTAAGAAATCTGGGAGAATAGCAGCACCTCTAACAACATTACTGAAGAAAGATGCATTTTCTTGGAATCGACTATGTCTATAACTTAACAACCCGTCCTAGAACTTACCAAATAACAACCCATCCCAGAACTTATCAAATAACAACCCATCCCAAAAAATAAGGGTCAATAATTCTAAGCCTAAAACTATGAAGTAGAAACTTACTTGTGAGTTCTCCTGATCTCGAACTAATTCACCTTCTCCACCAAGCCATTGAATAATTATGGAATCTCTCCTTATCCACCATCCAATAGAAAAATAACTCGATAAGCAACCAACGTAGTTGAGTTGCTAGTCCACTTAATATTTTTCCTTAAATCCCCCCGTGAAATCGACGTGCAGTGCATATATATAGAAGTTATGCACATATACAAAATATATGCATATACGGAAGATATGCACATATACGAAAGATGTGCATATACAGAAGATATGCACATATACTAAAGATATGCATATATGGAAGATATGGACATATACAGAAGACATGCATATATAGAAGATATGCATACAGAAATATGCACATATATGGCAGATATGCATATATACAGAAGATGTCCATATATACAAAAGATGTGCATATACGGAAGATATGTATATATATGGAAAATATTATTATGGAAGAAGTGCATGTACAGAAGTTACGCATATATCTTTATTCTTACTTTTATTTGTAGATTTTTACATAGTAAGTGGCCAAATTCCACACATATTTTTCAATCTATTTTGCTAGTTTTTGAAAATCACATAGCTTAATTAGTAAAAGAGTAAGATTTCCACCTCCCTTTAGTCACACTTAGTGTGGTAGGAGAAAGAGTAAGTGGCCCATTATCTTCACATAATTTCTTTTTCATGCAAGGAATAAATGAAATATAGTGTAATTAGGAGGATATTGCAACGGATCATCGAACATTTGCATCTTATCACACTTTGCATGCTCACTTGATCACTTTCACATAGTTACACACCACACACTAAGCTTCTATAAGCTTTGTATTAGAAGGTATCCAGTTTCCAGAGCTTTTGATACTTATTTTGTTTTAGCTTACATATAACACCCTAAAGAAAAGTAAGACCCTTAAAAGCTACCATAACTTGAACCAACTAAATTCCCCATAGGGGCCACCAAAGAATTTATAGTTCAAGCTAGGGCCATTCGGGGTAGGCATCCCATAATCTTCCATGGTCATGTTGCATATTTGTGCCCTCCATATATGCACAACTTCAATGTATACACAGATATGGAGGTCATCTTTTGTATAGAATATTCACATAAACATAAGCCATATATTGAAGGTGTGCATATACGGAAGCTATATTTCATGTATGCATGCTTCCACAGACACACACACACACAGACATATAGATACATGTAAAAAATCTGCACATATACGAAAGATGGATTCTATATATGTGTGGCTTTTGTATATGAACATATGTATGGAAGTGTGCATATAGGGAAGATGGTCTCCATATATGCACAACCTCTATATATGCACATAGATATATAATCATGCATATATAGAAGATGGCTTCTATATATGCAAAACTTCTATATATGCACATAAATATGGAAGCCATCTTCCGTATATGCATGCTTCCATATCTATGTGCATATATAGAAGTTGCGAATTTACAGAATATGACTTCCCTATATGTGCATATTATCTATATGCACACACACACACATAAAAGAGGGTATATACATAAGAAGGCTTCCGTATATACATACTTGCATATCTATGTCATAGAAGATGCAAATATAAAGAAGACATATATTGCAGTTGCACATATATGGAAGTTATATTTCGTATATGCATACTTCCGTGTGTGTGTGTGCCTACATACACAAAATTTGCACATATACAGAAGATAAATTCCTTATATGTATGGCTTTTGTATATGAACATATGTATGGAAGTGTGCATATATGGAAGATGGCCTCCATATATGCACATAGATATCAAAGTATGCATATAGAGAAGATGAGTTATGTATATGCACATAGATATGGAAGCCATCTTCCATAGATGCACACTTCCATATGTATGTGCATATACAGAAGCTACTTATATACAAAAGCCATTTTCTGTCTATGCACTCTTCCATGTGTGTGTGTGTGTGTGCATATACAAAATACGCACATATACAGAAGCCATATTCATTATATCCGAAACTTTTGTATATCCACGCTTCCGTATTTATATACATAGAGAAAGGTTGTGCATATATGGAGACCATGTTCCGTATATGCACACTTCCATACATATCTTCATATAGAGAAGCCACAGATATAAAGAATGCATCTTCCTATATGTGTAAATTTTTGTATATGCATATATGTCTGTGTGTGTGTGTGTGTGGAAGTGTGCATATATGGAAAATTTCTTCCGTATATGCAGAACTTCAGTATATCTCTTTTATATATGCCCAACTTCTGTATATGCGAATATATATGGATGTCATTTTGCGTATATGCACGCTTCTATATATATATGAGTGTATATGCAAAAGTTGCGCATATACAGAAGTGGATTTTCTCAATTCACTAATTTTGCACGTGCGCACACACACACACATAGATATATGTAGAAGTGTGAATTTATGAAAGATGGCTTCTGTATATTTGCAACCTCTGTACATGCACAACTTCTCTACATGCACATAGATATGGAAGTGTGCATATATGGAAGATGGCTTCCATATATATGTACATATACAGAATTTGTGTATATACGGAAGCAATCTTCCGTATATGCACAATTCCATATCTATGTTATAGAAGATGCACATATACATAAGCCATATACTGAATTTGCGCATATATGGAAGCAATATTTTGTATATGAAAACTTATATTATATGTCTGTTTGTGTGTGTGTGTGTGTGTGTCTGTGTTTGTACAAAATCTACATATTTACGGAAGAAGGCTTCTGTATATTCACAACTTTTGTATATGCACAACTTCTATACGTGGACATAGATGAATATGGCTTCTGTATATGTGCAACTTCAATATATGTCTTCTTAATATGTGCAACTTATGTATATGCATGCTTGCATTGATATACACAACATCTATGGTTTTTTTCTATCTATTATTAAGAAGCAATGAGGAAGGAATCTATTTTTTTTAGCAAAACAGTGGGAAAAGTTGTAATTGATGTATTTAATTTTAGAAAATGGTGGGTACTGAAAGTTTATTATGTCAATAGGTATGGTTATTTTGGAATTAGGCTTGCACAATTTTGATTTAAATATCAATAATTATTAGGTGGATGGTAAGGATTTAACCCCCAAAGGATATTTTAGAATACTCTTAACAATGTACAAAACTCAAAGGCTTGGATTTATTTCCAAAGTAGTTATGTTTTTCTTTCTTCTTAATTAAATTTCTTCATTAAAAAAAATTCCATCTAAACGAGTGCTATATGAAATGAGTAATGGTTTTTTCAGCCTATGTTATTGATAAACTATCGTATTGTCCCATTATATTGTAACAAAGCCTATTTATAGATTAAGAATATCTATGATAATGTAGGGGTGAATCTCTATGCTTAAGAATATTTTTATATGTTCTTTTAAAATTATTTAACTTATACAGTAATTATTTTTATCATTAATAATAAAATAATAATAATAATTTAGTTAATTTTTATGATTTTTTTTTTATTTTAATAATTCAAAATATCTCATGAGTAAGTTTTTTAATAGTTGGTTAGAATTAAAATATCTTATTGAAGTCCCTATGTACAGTTACAAAAGTGGAATCGACATAACACAACCAATCTGATCTTCTGCACATGTCACAAAACCTACAGGAGCCAACCAACCCTTCCAAGTGATCAACAAGAGCCAATCGATTCTTCGTGACCTTAAATAAAAGAGAGGAGACGTTTGTAGGTTGAATTAGGCCCCAACCCTCTTTAATGACACAATCCATGATCTTCAATTAATTGACATTGAGACTTGCAATGAGATCCACACATAGAACAACCATGGGGGTGGGCAACATCAAATTGCAAGCAAGTTGGACCACTTTCTTATATTAGAGGATATTCTAAATAGAGTTTCTTTTATAGAAGCCATGATTTTTCCTAACATGGGCTCAGATCACTCACCCATCTAGTTACAAATTAACTTACAAGAAGTTCCCAAGAACTACCCATTCAGATTCGAAAGTTTTTGTCCAAGAAGTCCAATATTTGTGAATAATCTTTACCAATGGTGTGGAGAAATAGAGGTTGAAGGAAATAGTTTGATGCAATGATTCCAAAATAAATTAAAAGAATTGAATTTGAAAATCAAATCATGGAACAAAGAGGAATTTGGCGATATGATATAGTAAAAGAAGAAACTGGAGGAAAAAATTGAGGAATTTCAAAGTCGAATCATGAGATAAGGAATATAAGAGTATATGACCATAGAGGAAAGAAGAATCATCCATGACCTAGAAGAAAGGTGAAAACAAGAAGAGAGACTATGGAGATAAAACTCACATATCCAATGGTTGAAAGAGAGTGAAAGGAACACTAGATTCTTTCATCGTTCAATGCTCAACAACATATGCCAAAACCAAATCAACTCCTTATCCACTAGCTATGGGGAGAGAATCCTTGATCACAGGGGCATGGAAGAGGAATTGCTCTCATATTTTTTGAATATTTTGAAGGAGGGGTACCAATACCATAGAGAAGCTATCAATCAGATCAGAGATGTAATACCAAAGCTAATATCTATAGAGAAAAATGAAGCCTTAATGTGACCAATATCAATGGATAAAATAGATTCCATAATAAAGGAGATGTCGAATAATAAATAACCTAGACTAGATGGGTATACTGTAGAATTCTACAAGGCCTATTGGTCATTCCTTAGGGCAAATATTGTAGCATTAGTTAAAGAAGCACACAAGAAACAACATATTTGATCAAGGATGGATGTAAATTTTCTAACACTGATTCGAAATTAACATGAGCTTGAAAACCGAAGTGGTTATAGAATGATAGCCTTATGCAACAGCATATACAAGATTATATCTTATTTCATGGTGTGTAGATTAAAACCCCTTTTGAACCTCATAATTAGGTCGAAACAAACAAACTTTGTAGTGGGGAAAAAATCCTTGATGGCATAATCTCGACTCATGAAATACCTCACTCTTTGAAAGCTCGACAAAGGCAATGGATGCTGATGAAACTGGACCTATCGAAAGAATATGATCACTTAAATTGGCAATTCCTCTTTCAGATGCTGGCAATCATTGTATTTTCTGAATATTAGATATTGTTATCACTTAAGAATTCTAATGCCAAAATTTCTCATACTAGTTTGATAATAAAGGTCGGTGCTAGTATAAGTCTGATTTTGTTTTTCCTTAGAGTCTGAGTCTTAGGGGGTCTTGAGTCAAATATGCATTCTCATTCATCACTGGTCATTCTCATTCATCACCGGTCTCATAGCCATGTGTCAGTTTGGTTTAAAAATTACTATGTGCCACAAAGCCTTTTAGGTGATTTTGTAGCGCATGTAACCATTTTTAGCAGTTTCGCAGCGCAAAAGTCCTTTAGGTGATTTCGTACCATGATGTGTTTTAGGTGATTTCGCAGCGCGGCACGTCTTAGGTGATTTCGTAGCACATAATTCAAAATTTACACTGACTGCGCTATGAAATCGAAGATTCGTGCATTCCGCAGCGAATCTTTCCCAAGTGTCAAATCTGTCAATTTAATCTGTGGTTGCATCATTCATTGTCAGTTTATGCACTCCACATATCATGTCCAACCACTTATCTCCATTATTACAACCACTAGTTAAGTTGGTACACACGGATTACAAGTTCCAACAAAAGACAGGTATTCATAGTCTTAATGATGATTGTATTCGTTGCATGAGAAACAAGTCTGCAAGTTTTCAATTTGAATACATTGTTATCAAGCGAGGCAGTTATCAAGCGAGGCAGCTCTTCAAACAAGGCAGAGACTAAAATTTGAGCAGTGACAGTGTTTCAAACCTTCATGGAGGGATCGGCAAAAAGGAAAGACCACAGATCAGGCAAATGTTTGAGAATCGAGCCTGAAGGTTTAGACATAACCTTGAAGAACAGAGAAGTCGAGCATGCATTTAAACAACCTAGATGTTGGAATTTTTGCAAGAAGCTCAAGGGAGGTCATGCACAACTTACTAAGGAATTTGCCCTAAATTTCACAGGACTAAACTCAAAGGTTGGTATGCTAGAATTGCAGGTCTCACCAGACATGATATCCACAGTTACGGAGATTCCAAGAGGGCAAGAAAGTTGGTTCAAGAATTTCAAATTTGATTTCTCCCCATGCAAAGAATTTCTAAAGCAAGAGTTCATTAACTCAGATTTAGGCAAGTCTGTTCCTAGAAATTATGTCAAAGAGTCATATGAAAAGTTGCTTACTTGTATACAGAAGTACCTTACCTGTGAAGGGAGATATAACAAAGTGTATTCATATCTTTTTAAACTTCTGTTGCATTTCACAGGAAAGACATCTATTGATCTACCTTTTTACGTATTCTGCAGCTTAAGCAAAATGTGTGACAAGGTGCAGCTAAGAAAAGAAGCCTGTGAGACTTCATTGTTCCACCATGGCTTGGTTAAGTTGATTGTTCTGCATGAACTCCAGAGGGTAGGTAGGGACTGGGACACATTCATATTCATGGCTGGTTTCAAGAACAAGACCGATCTCAACCCTCAAGCTGCAAAAGATCTTTCAACAACAGCCGGTCATCAGGCAGAAACAAGATCCAAGAGGTTTTCAAAGTTAAAGGCAAGGAAACAAGTAAGAGAATCTACCAGGCCACTGACTATTCAGGATACACCCCAGCAGTCCCTTAAAGAGAAAACTCAGGTCAAAGAAACTGAAAATGAATCAAGCACAAGTGAAGGAGTTCAAAGAAGAAGGACTTGGAGCCAGGTGGCTAAAGAAAAAGGTAAGTCAGTGAGTATTGAAGAAAGCCCTGTTTCAAAGGGAGACTTAAATGATTTATTGCAAGCCATTGACATTGAAGAGTCCCCACTAGTTCAAGCAGATTTGATAGAGTCAGGAAAAGAGAAGGCTAAGAGAGTCAAAGCCTCGAAAAAACTCAAGTTTGATGATCAGGTTGAGCAATTCGTTTTTAAGCCCAGGAGACCCATAACGAGGAAGTTTAAACAAGTACAGGAGGTACTGCCAAGAGCAGATGAAACAGGGGAGGTGACACGGCATCATGAAAGAAAGGATAAAGGCAAAGCAGTTGCCATTCAAGAAGAAGATAGTGTGGAAGACTTGAAAAGGAGATTGGAATCTGCCAACTTTGAAATTGCTAGATTGAAGAAAGCTGCCAGGAAATTTGCAGTTAAGGAGGCTTATTTTAACCAAATGCAAGCTCGGTGGGAGGACCAAACATTTCAAATTCCCGAGGTGGTTGATTTTAGTGTTCAATTCTGTAGCTGGACTGTTCTTGCAATAAAGGAAGCTCAATTTATCAAAAAAGTCAATACAAACCTCAGATCTGGGATCAAGGTCATGAAGAAACAAATTGAAGACTTAAAGATACAGTTAAGCCAGCTGAAAGAATCTCCTTAAAGAGATCTCAGTTCAAGTAAGGCTATGTTTCAAATTTTGATGGTTTTACTTGGTATAATCTTTCTTGAAGAATTATACATTTCCATTCAGTTTTGAAAGGCCTTGGAGCAGTTGAAAGAATGTTTAAACAGCAAAGGGCTCAAAATAGCAAAATTTTGGGTTGAAACTGTGTTTTTTCAAACAAAACAGCAGTGCTGAAGATGATGACTAACACTCAATAGTTTTGTAGCCCGCTACGAAACTGCTGAAGCTACACAATCCAATCTCAGTCAACCAGTTTTGAAATACAAGCAGGAATTTGAAAAGGGAATATCTACAAGGGATCATCTGAAGATATCAACCTTCAACAAGGTCAATACAGTTGGAGGAAACATGTATTCGAATTCAAACTCTAAACTTTTTGTCATAAAGTGAGCATATTTACTACAGTCCAAGATATGTCAGACAACATAGAAGAGCTTCTACCTTCACACATATAAGAGGTTGACAGCACATCAAAGACGTGGCAATCTATTATATTTTGGATAATCAAAGATGAAGGGCATGGTTCTTTGGATTAAAAATATTTTGAGGCAAACCAAAGACCAATAAACAGGGGTAGTTTCCTCTATTTCAGGGCAATGGAGAAGATGTGACATTGAAGACCAGCATGGAGCTTTGAACATCCACCACAGCCAAACTAAAAAGGGACAAGATGTCAAAGAACGAGAATGATTGCAATCAAGGCTATTATTAGCATAATATGGAGTTAGACTTCTACTCGATTGAGATCTCTAGAAAGTCTAGTTGCAGTTTGTTACTTTTAATAGGCAGTTAAAAGTTAAACAGGTGTCATTAGAAGTAGATTTCGAGTTCCCCTAATTTTTAAGGAGGAATCTCAGTCAGGTAGAAGAACTCTATATATAGGAGAAAGGGAAATATAATAAGGGTTGGAAATTTATGTAAAAAAACTCTGTTTTCAAGCTAATGTAAAAACTCTGTTTCTTTTAGTCATACAGTACTGGCTTCTGATGCTCAAGAATCATAGAGATTTCAATGTATGAGTTCCTTTTGTTGTCTCTTCATGTTGTCTACAGTATTATGAGTATTTGATTACTTAGAAATCACTTGCAGTGTTCTAATTTCCTTCATATACTCGTAAACTGTCCTTTTTGTGTTTGGTGTACTCTACCTATATTCAAATCTGAATGCCTTGATTTTATTGCAAAGCCAAGTTTACAGTTAATGCTAAATGACATATGACTCCATAAGCCCAATGGATGCTTGTTAATTTTATTCCACCATCTTCATTCCTATTTGTTTCACAAAGAGTTAGCCATCTTAATCATACTCAAAAAAACCTTCAATCCTTTGAGAGAGCCCTCTCAGGCTAAGGAGGCTAAGCCTTAGCTAAAAGGTTGGTTTGAAACAGTTACTTGAAGTCTTCCTGGTCTGCAGCCTTCCAGGGCTTGATTTTGAGATAACAAATATGATGGATCAAATCCATGGTAACAACCTCTTTCTTTTCTATTCTTCTCAACAGATCTCCCTCAAGGAAATTATTCTCCATCCAAGGCTTGAGGTAAGGCAATCCCTTATCCCCATTCTTGTTTATTATCACAGTAAAAGACTTGGGCCATTTTTTTCAAGATTAAAAGTGAAACGGTCACATAAAAGGAAAATGATCCTTGAAACTGATCTCTCGGTGACACACCAACAATTTGTGGACCATAACATGCTCTTTGGAGAATTGACAATTTCAGAGGCTAAAGCCTTGCATGCTATTCTGGAAAAGTTTTCGCTGGCCACAAGCATGTCTCTCAATAAATAAAAATTAAGAATACATTTTTTAACACCCTTGTGTAAATTCAAAGAGATTTGGCCTGAACCATGGATTTATCGATTGGATCCCTCCCCTTAAAGAATCTAGGAGTTCCTTTGGCGGTGAATCCCCTATCAATCACACGCTGGAATGAGTTCTATAGTAAATTAACTCAGATGCTATCATCATGGACCTTCCACTCTCTTAATCTTCCAGGCAAAGGTACCTTGCTAAAGGCAGTTGTGCAAGCCATCTCGATATATCAAATTTCGGTGATGCATTCCCTTGGGAGTGTCTGTAAGGAATTGGTGTCAATATTTAAAAATGTTTTTTGGTAGGGAACAAACACACATAGAAAATGGGCACTGGTATCATGGGAGAAATTATGTTTGCCAAAAATACATGGTGGGATGGGGCTGAGAGATCCATAAATTATATATAAGGTAATGGGTACAAAACATTGGTGGTGCTGGATCCAGGTGGTTTTGAACTATAGAAACAAATATGGAACCAAAAATATCAAAGAGGTGACAACCAACAAGGCATTCCTCGATTGGAACACCTTCACCTAGGTTATCCAATATGGAATTTAGCCTACAGTAACAGTTATATGGTCAAAGATCACCTTTTTTGGGAAATCCATGATGATAATTCATCCTTCTTTTGGAATAACTCATGGAAAAAATTCCCTAAACCTTAAATAAATCCAAATTTGGATCCCTTCCAAGCCTTTGATGTGGTCTCCTAATGTCACTAGAGTAAAGGATTACTAGAAGAACACAAGCATAAATGAGGAGTGGAGACAGTGGAAAATAGAGGTAGATTGTTAAGGTTTGGAAGCCATATCAGAGTGGAAACTTTTCAGAGATGTGTTAAAGGAACATTGAGTCTTTCCCTCTCAGAGTCAAGATAAGTGTCGATGGGGGTATAAATGGGTGGGGATGTTTACTATCAAGGAATCCTATTCACTAGTTGTTGATCACCACCCTTGGCCCAGAGATCCTGTGTGGAGGAAACTTTGGATGTACAAACTCTACCCTAAGGTTTCTCATTTCTTATGGTTTCTATGTAGAAAACATCTTCTTACTTGGGACCTCCTGCTCAAAAAGAGATTCATTGGGCCTCCTAAATGCCCATTTTGTTGGCAACAGCAAGAGAATATCCGACATCTTCTAAACTCTTGCGAAATAGAAAGCACTCTCTTGGAGTGGCTTTTACACACCTTTGGGCATTTGGATCAATCCCCTAATAGCCTGGTTGAAACAATAGAAAACTAGTGGATGGATCTCTTCAAAAAATTTGATTGTTAATCAGGCATGGGTCCTCAACCTAGGCTTCCTCCTTTGGAACATATGGAAGGGTCATAATAGAGCCATATTCAAAGACCAACAAACTTTTATATAGTAGATTGGGAAGACTACCAAAGACAATTTTAGGGAAATTGCCTTATCTGAGTCCTAGACAAAGGATGACTCGAAAGCTACCAGAGAGGAGGATTCGATTTTGGCAATTAAAGACCTTTCCCCAGCTGTATTATTCCCTATGATTCCCCCTTGTTCCAAGGATTTATAAAAAAAAACATTGATGGGGCCTCAAAAAAGAATCCAGGGCCTACAAGGTTTGGTTGAATTCTAAGGGATAGATTAGGCCATCCAATGGTTAGATTCATGGGACCCTGTGGACACACTAAAAATAATGTAGCAAAAGTAAATGCCCTTGAAAAAGGGCCGTAGATGGCTAAAAGAATGAACTTCAACAAGATTTCGATTTAGATCAAGGTGATGCAAAAGATTCTCAATGGAGCACCAGTGGATAAAATAATACGAAGTTGGAGACTAGAAGCTCAAATTTATCATATCAAAGACCTTCTTTTATCTTTCCCATACGTGATAAAAACTCACACTAGACAAGATGGAAATAAAATAGTGGATTGGCTAACTAATCAAGGCGCCTTGGAGTACTCCCAAGACCTTGTATTGGGCTGACCATTGAATGTGGATTCAAATATAATGCACTCTTCAGAAGAACTTGTTCACAAGGAGAAGGTTACCTTGATTGGAATGAGTCTTGATAATAATCAAAGGACAGGGAGTATTACTCCCCTCACACATGTTGATTAGAATGTAAGCAAGGGATAACAAACGGGCATTGGAAGGAGGCCAATGAAACGTTCTAATGTAGTGATTGGTATAATTACAAGGGTCGTGAGAACAATAGAAAAATTGGCGAGACAGGAGATGAGTTTAGGAACTGCAAGGGCAATTGCATTTGTTGTGGAGAGTATCCTTGGAACCATTGTCTAGTTCTCTAATGGAGGGGAGCATCGTCCCATTGGCACAACAGACAATAAATCACATAGAGAACCAAGAATGTAAAACGTACCCATCATTTGGGACCCTTGAGTGAATTATTTAAGGAAACAAGTAGGGTTGGAAGGTTCTTGGTCTATCATTTCCCCTTCAAAGCATGGATGGTGGTGGAAAAATGGAGTTCGTGTTGTTTGTCGAGGCCCAAGGCCTTCTCTGCCAGTCTTTTAGGTAACAAATATCTCTCTTTTATGTCTTACTTGGGTAATTAAGATTTTCATACACTATATTGAATCCTCTCCCACAAGCTCATTGAGTTCCTCATCCTCCTCGCTCTGTTGTTGGAGTGAAGGTATAGTGGTGCATTTGATTTTTGGTTTCTCTTAGAAGGTGAGAATTGGAAGTAGGCCTAGTTCGGGTGTTATCTCTTGTTATAGACATTTTTGGGCATTGCAACCCCAATGAAACATGTCCATAAACCAAGGACTCCTAAGTCCCTAAAAGTGTTGTTCCACACCCTAAAAGAACAAGGTTAGCTGATTACATCATCTCATAGAAGTTCTCCATGAAAAACTACTCAGAACTAGTCAAAGCTAGACCACCTCACCTGCTCCATGGTCAAAGTGCGATGAATCCCACCTAAATGCACATGGGAGGTGCGATGCATACTGAAAAGCCCTTCTATGGGGTGCGATGGGCGAGAATGGACAAATGGCAGAGTCAATTTGCAAGGTGGATGATCATGGAATCTTCCAAAAACTTCTCCTGTGACACTTACCTCTCTAAATTCGCCCAGGGATGAGTAAGAGATCATCAATCTCCAAGTGGAATCAAGAACTATCAGAGAGAGGACACTAATCAAATCTCAGAAGCTGACTCACCTCCCCGCAATCATCTATATATGGATCCCTCATCCCAGAGATCCAAAGGCGGGAATTTTGTATCTTGTAATGAAGTGTTGTTGGTTTCTTGATGTAACATCATAGTGTTGGGTGATCTAGGCTTTTCATGAGGTGAAGAAGGGCTTTCTTGCTGAGAGGATGACGCTGGGTCTGAACAATTGGTTGTAATCCTCTTTGTTATTCTTGATATTAATAAAGCTATTCAAGTTTTCCTCCACATTCTTGTATGATTGATGATATATGCATTTCTGTGGTCAATATATATCTGGTCCTATATTGTTTGTGATAGTAGATCTCTGTTCTTGGATAGTGTTTCGCTGCTTTGATTCCACAAGTGCTCTTTGAAGCTGGGTAGACGAGGAAGCGAGTGGCAAAGATCTATCAGAAGGGAGAGGAATCAAGCAAGGAACCAAGTGCAAGACAGAGGTTGGTCTCCTTTATTCCCCTCTCATCTACTTCTTATAAAGGAAAATGAAAGTAGTTTTAGTTTGTTCGTTTCTAAGATAGCTACCAGTATTAGTGGGACTAGCAGCTCTGCATAGACACTAGATTTCCCGATAACAAAATGGCGACTCCACTGGGGACCGAATAGCTTGTTTTCTTTTCTATACTTGTTTGTTTTATGAACTTACAGACGGAGCCTGAAGTCAAGCCAGCTAGCCTTTGAACTGCATTTGCCATGCAAGTGCAAAGTAGATCAATGTTGCTTCAGTCTATCTCCGGGTTTTGTTTATAAACTAAACAATTGATTTGTAAACATCCTAATTGCCCTTGTGGTGGCTCTAGTAACCTCATTAGATCTACCCCTGTGATTTATTTACTGATTATTACTTGCTCGGCCTAAATCCCTGAACTGTGCTGCAAACTGTGATCAAAAACTAGATTAAAAATCTCGCACTATACCATCGCACCCTCTCTTCAAGGATATCAATATGCATCGCACTTCCCATGTGCTGTAGGTGGGATCCATACTGGAATCCCTGTGTAACAGGTGCGATGATCAGAGAAGGCTAATTTTGCCTCCAGACTTTGGTTTTTCTACACTCTTTTCAGCTCTATTCAGGAGTTTTTCTGTCTGTAGTTAGTATACCTCTGTGGAAACCCCCTTCCTTGCCATTATTCCACCCCCATTATGCAAATAACTATAAATGTTTTTATGTACTGTGAGCCATTTTCAGTTCTCTTTTACAAAGAAGTAGTATAATTGAACAGTCATTTCCTGATTTGGAAGTGTCGCAAGTGTCGTTTTCAGTCATAGAAGAGAATCCGATTGTTCTTGATAGTCGATTACATTGTTACTATTGTATTTGATTTGAATTAGTAGTTTTTCAAGTGTCGAAAGCAAGTTTTCAATTCCAAATCACAAAGTGTCGTCATTGTCTTCATTTTGTCTTGAAAAGAAGCTTGTTAGTAATGTCGCTTTGAAAAATAATTCAGATTTGCGCTTAGCTTTCTTTCATCATTCACACTTTAAGAAGGCTAAAAAACAAATACATGCATGTGCATTTGCATTTAAACTGTTTGTTGGTTTGATTTGGGACATTGCATATAGTGTGTGCTCTCTTCTCTTTGTTGAAAGAATATCATCTCTCTTTCTTTAGTAGTTAGGATTTTCATTGCAAAAAGAAAATTAAACGATTGTTTATCATCTTAGATTGCATTTTAGGAATTGTACATCTACATCACGCGGTGAACCTAAAAGGCAAATTTCTTAAGCAAGATCAACTATAAAATAAATTTAATGAATCTAAAAACGCTTTGGAACCTAACGCACAACATTTAGAAGTCTAGGCTAGAGATGTATTCCCACGTCATAAAGCCTGGTAACTGTTGTTTTCATTGCTGGTAGGGTGATTCCTCCACTTTGAGACGACAAGTGCCAGTACTGACTTGTGCTTCCACGTACTGTCGGGTATATATTGGGAGACCACAATAGGCATTATCCTTTATCCATAGGAAGCCGTGTCTGCCGCCCTATTGATCGCAATGCACTGAACACAGCATTCGGGGAGATTGACTGCCTTACCGTAAAAAGTATTCTACATTTTTGCGATTGGTTTGGTAATCCCTCTATCTAGACTTCCAGAGTAGTCTCTTTTGTTCCTTTTCAGACTCCTTAAGGGAAAAGGTCCATCTGAGCACTTGTCACTTCAAGCTCATTAAAAATCGAAGGCGACTAGAGTCATCTTTTGTTTTTTCTTGACTCTTAAAAATTGAAAAAACAAGTTGTGTCAAAGCGTCTAAAATTTACTTTAATCGGAATAAATATCACCTTTCCTACGTTGGTCTTAGGTTGAGAAAAATGGAGTCCGCCAACCAAGGGTTTCCCCTTGGGGGAAATCCTAGTCCTTTTTCCTCTTGGGGAGATGTTGGTGCACCCCATTTGGCCACATTGTCGCTTCCAGGATTGATAATCAGCCTGACCGTATGGCTCTTCTCAACCTCCATCGTTCAGAACACCGTGATTCCTGAACAATCAAGTCAGCAACTAGATGATACTAAAGTTACCCCCCAACCTTCTACTTCATCCGATTCTCCCTCTCCTCCTTCCTCTTTTCTTGATAAAGCCGATAAGGCCCAAAACCAAGTAACTAAGAAGAAGAAGGAGAATAAGAAGAAAGAGAAGAAGAAGAAGGAGCCAAAGGCGAAAAGGGGCAACCATGCATCGTCTAGCGAAAATCCACACACTGCACCGTCTAGGCCTAAATCGCCATGTGTCATTTGCAAAGGAGACCACTATCATCGAGATTGTCCTTGCATCCCTCGGATCTTAAGGGATTGGTCTCCTCGTTTGCACAATCTGATGTCATCGACCTCTGACGATCATGTTGAAAATACACCGTCATCTAGTGAAAGCGATGTCCCTGTACAAAAAGGAAAATGTAAATTTCCTTGGAAACTGTGTGAAGGCGATCACACCGTCCACCATTTTCCCTTCCTAGACGAGGCTAAAAGAGTTTTTGACAACTGTCCAGTTTCACCGTTACGGCTTCCTCCTAGATATAAGAAACTCTTGCCAAGTCCATCGCTAATTGAAAATCCGACTGACATGCCATTATCGTCGGTCGAAGCATCTATCGTTGAAGATAAACCATTTGAATTCACGCCAGATGAAAGTCAAAAGGTCGAGGTGGCAGTTGACCTGATCTTGCCTTCAGAAGGTCTATCTTCAGATGATACAATCACCGGAGGGGACAAGAACGACAACGTTCAAATTCTCTTCATAAACACAGACTTCGATGAACATGGAGGCAGTCTACCCGTTCCTTTACCGCAGGAAGGAAGTTCGTCAGAGTCATACCCAGCCGTCTATTCGGTCCCACCTCCAAGCAACCTAGTTGTTTCCTTCGATTGGAATCTACTAGGCAGACCCCATTTACCGGCTAGTGTACCATTTCGAATCATTGCTCAAATATATAGAATGGTCATAGCTGGTACCATCATATATGAAGGGGCTTCTGTGAGTATCCTTTCCTCAACTGTTTGGAAAGCACTTGGTTCGCCATCGCTTTTGCCTGAGATGAAAAATCTAATAGGCTTTGACAAAGGAACCAGTCGACCGTTAGGGATCCTTCCCAATGTGCCGATAACATTGAGAAGGAAAACCGTTCACATGGACGTAATGGTAGTTCAAGGTCGCCTAGATTATAATCCACTCCTTGGACGTGACTATATTTATTGCATGGGAGCCATTGTCTCCTCGCTCTTTAGAGGAATGTGTTTTCCGGATGAAGGAAGAGTGGTCAAGCTCGTAGACCAGCTTTCATTCCCTGACTCGCACATAGAAAATAGTCAAATACCATCCCTGAATGGTCTTTTCACGCAAGGAATGTCTCATCAATCCCCAGTCCGTCCACTTGATGAGCGCGAGTGATTCGAGAGGACATGGCTAAAACCCGGGGGGCATGCACCCTGGTCTGTTTCTGCAGGAAAACCTTGGGTATAGGGTAGGTTTCTGCAGACGATATATGACTGGTTTATGAGATTAGACTGGAATAAGATTCCTCCATCAAAGTTATGTGAGTGGAGGCAATTTGCGCCACTCACCTTTGTCTATTTCGGTAGACATCACCGAGGAAGTGTTTTGTCTGCAGCGCGGATAGAACAATCTTTGGTAACTTGGAAATTTTTCACTATACCTGGGGGCATGCAAACCTTTTGGCATGCAAGCGAAGACCGACCATTTATCTTTTAAAGTTGTAGGTCCTCTAACCCTTTAAAATCGTAGGATTGGTCGTTTCCTAACTTGCATAAAGAAAGGATGCGGGGCAAAGCTTTGTAAGGTGCAAGCTCCATAAAAAATGGCATCTTAGATGAGATATCCTTATTATATGACTAGATCGAGCAGTTTTTATGTGGAGTTGAAGCTCGTTAAAAATTAAACATAAGCAGTGAGCAAATGTTTCCCCCAGAGTTTAAGCTCATTCATTAAAAATGAACCAATTTCCGGTAAATAACCATCGTGAATGCATTATCATTAGTCTTTGAAGCCTTGGTCGTGTTCTCATCATCACCTCCACTCTGTATTGGCCGATCATTCACCTCCATTTGATTGTTTACCCTTTTTGAGGAAAAGTTGCGAAGAGTGATCCTGTTAGCCATCCTTGTAACACTGCCGTGATTGGAAAATTCCAAACCTTACCTGGAATCAGCTGCTACCCGAATTTATTACTCGTTCCTCGAAAAACGAGTCTCCTTTAAACTCTTTTCATCTGACTCGTAAAATATGAAAATATTGCCGAGTAATTGGCCTCTCTAGCTCGTTAAAGTGACCGGAAGTGTTATCCCTCCTCTAGATTTTAATCTTTTTGGACCTGATGGATTATTACACAAAAAGATTGAGCACCTGTTTTGTTCAGCTCGTTAAAATTACCGAAAATTCATCCCTTTTGTATTATTTTATACTTTTTCGGACTTAAGGGATTATATGACGAAAAAGGATTGTTGGAGTTTTCTTTACGTCCCTTTCAGACTCTCTAAAATTGAAAAGGACCAAGTTATCTTTGTCGTTAAACTCATTAAAACCAAATAGCGACGAACTTGTCCGTACAAACAAGAACGAGTTTCACTATCGCTAGGCTCGTTAAAACATAGCGATGGGTTTGCCCGAAGGGAAAATTATAGAACAAGCATATGTTATCCTCCTCAAGCTTGACAAAAATAAAGAGGTACTGGTCAGTAATGACTGGGGAAAAATTGGGAAGGAAACTTGAAGAAACTTTATTGGTAGCAAGTCACTCTTGAACATGACACTCTCACTCCGCATCCGAGTCGAGTTGGGTTGTTCTGTTCACTGGTCATATCACCACCGGTCCATCACACCATCCACATTTGGGGTTAACGCTACCAATCCATCATGTCAATGTCGCCGATATGTTCAAGAGAAGTCGCTCAGAGAATTCACCTGTGTCTCATCCACTTCAATACATTTACGCTCCATTCTTTCATGACCACCACCCTAAACCTTATATCATCAGATCGTTTTCACCTCCATTAAGATATTTGCTCTGTTTCATGTCGTAGATGTGGGATTCATTAAGGCCCTCCTATGACTGATCGCTTCTTATCGACATCAGCTCATTATCCAGGAAGTCGATCTAGGAACAACCCTTTCAGTACTTTGAAGCTTGCATGCCTCAACGACAAGTTTCTCACTTTCGGCGACAAGTTTACATCAATGGCCTTCGACCGAAAGATTTTGCGTGGTGTTTGACACCAAGTCCCTTTTTTACACCACGTGAATTGTACTGTCGTACATTCAGGGTCATCATCATTATCGGTGATTCCTCTCGCGCCTGTTAACAGCTTACATCACTGGCTGGTAATCGGGCGATGTCTTGCCATGTTCAACTCTAGAACATCTCTCACATGGATCGACTTGTACTTTGAGTGAAGATCGAACGAGATTGAAGACCCCGGATCTAGTTTCATCCATCCGGGCTGCGATATATATTCAAGAAAATAAAGACATCAAATGCACATCATTGCTGCAGAGATAATCATCCAAACTAAGGGATGATGGTTCTACCAAAATCATCAATCTGCACTCAGACGATTGTCTGTCTTATGTACATGAAAATGAATTTATAAAGTTGAGCATGGGAATGCCCGCCTCAGCTAGATCATGAAAATTTTATGAAGATTATGTATTGTATTTTATCTTATTACAGGTCGCCTTCCAACTCGAAAAAACTTCGGATCCTCATGATAAAGCATTTCACCTGACATCAAAAGATTAACGACCTCATGCTTTAGGGGGCAACTGTTATAGACATTTTTGGGCACTGCAACCCCAATCAAACATGTCCATAAACCAAGGACTCCTAAGTCCTTAAAAGTGTTGTTCCACCCAGAAGTTCTCCATGAAAAACTACTCAAAACTGGTCAAAGCTGGACCATCTCACCTGCTCCATGGTCAAAGTGCGATGCATCCCACCTAAATGCACATGGGAGGTACGATGCATACTGAAAAGCTCTTCTATGGGGTGTGATGGGTGAGAATGGACAAATGGCAGAGTCAATTTGCGAGGTGGATGATCATGGAATCTTCCAGAAACTTCTCCTGTAAAACTTGCCTCTCTGTATTCGCCCAGGGATGAGTAAGAGATCATCAATCTCCAAGTGGAATCAAGAACTATCAGAGAAAGGACACTAATCAAATCTCAGAAGCTGACTCACCTCCCCGCAATCATCTATATATGGAGCCCTCATCCCTTAGATCCAAAGGCAGGAATTTTGTATCTTGTAAGGAAGTGTTGTTGGTTTCTTGGTGTAACATCATAGTGTTGGGTGATCTAAGCTTTTCATGAGGTGAAGAAGGGCTTTCTTGCTGAGAGGATGACGTTGGGTCAGAACAATTGGTTGTAATCCTCTTTTCTATTCTTGATATTAATAAAGTTGTTCAAGTTTTCCTCCACATTCTTGTATGATTGATGATATATGCATTTGTGTGGTCAATATATATCTAGTCCTATAATCTGAAAGTGTAGAGTTCCACCCACAATGAGTAATAAAACCTCCTCGCCTTTAGTTTTTGTTTCTCCTGATTGCATTAAAACGGTGATTACACATTGCTAATCATTTCATAAAACAATTTTGGTGGGACTACCAAATTTGAATTCAAAATTTTGGGCAGCACTGTCTAATTTGAAATGTTGGACTGGGACTCGGGGATTGAATGAATGTACGTGGACACAGTAAATGAAGTTTTGAAGTCTGAGCAGTGCAGTCACATAACGTCGTGAACACTGCTGGAGAAAGAAACCATGCCGGAGTCGAGCCATGAACTCTGCCAGAGAAACCATGGTGATGCATGGACATGTATGTTAATCCTTCTATCCACTAATTCGATCATTGGCTTAGTGACTTGTTTTTAAGAATTGCCTTCATTTAAACCTGTTTTCGTTGGGCACTCGTATATTTATTGCATGATGGCTGAACTTTCATAACCTTTTCATAACAGTGCCTTCACCTTATTCAAAATTAATAACTTCCTCATTCCCCGATTCATGAATGGAGGAGCGAGTTATTAAGAATTCCAGGTTGAGGTTTAAGCTAAGCTCACTGCAAAAGAACAAACCCCAATAAGGCTTTCTCTTGGGCAGTGACTTCTGCAAACTGAAAAACTAGATGATTCATCCCCTCTTTGGAAACAACGAGAAAATGGAGGAACCCATTGCTTGCATCACATCAACTGCAGAACTAACAACTTCCTTCACTGCTTGAATATTAGCCCTTGTAACACCAGTGACTGGAAGTCGAAGAGTTGCAACTTCCAAAGCTTCAACAGTTGCAACTTCCAGAGCTTCAACAATTGCTGATAAAGATCATGAATGATCTCTTTTTAGCAATGCCCATTCTTAGATTGGAACTAAACTTGTTTTAAAAAAAGATTACCATGAGATTATATGCATCATGAGTGAAAAAATCTTCAACAGATGTCCCTTCCATTTAATATTGTCCAGATTTCCCTTCCCCTCCATTTAATGTTCCTTCCCGTCCATTTAATGTAGATTTCTCTTTGCATAGTAATGTGCAAATACTAGTATATTTGGAAGATTGCTATGGGATCGTTTAAGGTAACTGATGAATGGTTATTGATGGAAACACATAAGGTAAATGGGACACCATGTATTTATTATGTGTGACATAATGTGTTATACAACTTGTTATTTTAATTACGATTATTTACATTATATATTATTTATATAAAATAACTTATTTGTAATTTGAAATAATGTTATTTTTTATAAATATGAAAAACCTAAATAAATGCGATGGATCACAAGAGTGGATGTTAGAAGTATGGGCGTTGAAAACGTCTATTCGAGTAAAGGGCGTTCTATTGTTCAAGTGAATTCTACTCTCACGCCATGTGACCTCTATTTTCTCACACAACATGCTAACCCATGTACAAACAAAAGGATCAATTCATATGGCCAGACGTGGATTCCCTAGGATTATAATAATATATACATGTTTAAAGCTAAATTTAAACTATTTATAATATATTAGATAATTTAAATTATTTACTATATATTAGATAAACTCAACTTTTTTAATGAGTTATTTTGGTGAGATAAAATACATTAATAATTTATCAATATATTTATTATTTAGATTATTTTAAAATAAGTGAAACTTTTTAAATCAAACTTTTCTCGATTATAATTCCCAAAAAATAATTTATAAGAGAAAATGTAAATTTATTTATTTATCAACTTGCTTATAAAAATAAAATTTAATCAATTTCACAATTTCATTTATTGATAAAAGCATTCTTCATAAATAACTACAAAGGTTAAAAACCTAATTTCCCTCTCTAACATATTAAATATATTAGAATTCAGTGCAATGATGAAATCCTTTATTAATAGATATAAGGATTTATTCAAAAATAAATAAGAGTTCAACAAGGTATCCATTTTTATTTATTTGCGTGGTAACATAATAGTATTAATAATAATAACTTGATTTTAAGGTTATCACTAAGCCTACACCAAATTGGCTTATGAGACTCTCTTATGTATGAGAGAAGGAACCTACCTCTTTGCAACTATTTGACTGCTAAATCTAGGAAGGTGTACATACCTAACCACTCTAAATTTGAACTTGCTACCTCTGATCAGGAAAGCACATGTTCTTAACAATTAGGCCCACTCAAGTATTTTTGTGACACAAAGATATGTCACTTGGAGAATCAAATGTAAATATTTTTTTAATGGATATGGATCCCTAATCAAAAGTTTAGATAATAACATTTAGAGAAAAAAAACTTCCATTAGTTTTTAAAACATACATGGGATACATTGCTTGGAGAATCAAACACAATTTTTTTCTAATTAGAATGGATTCTAAACCAAAACATTAGACTAGAATTCAAATATAAATACTAGATCGTATTCAAATATAAAAACTAAATCGTATTCAAATGTAAAAACTAGATCATGTTCAAATATAAAAAAAACTAATTCATAACTTTCAATACTTAATAATTAAACTAAGCCAGGAATGCTAACTATACTTCCTTGTTTATATTTATATTGTGTTTTTTTTTAATAATATTAAAGGGTTAAAATGCTAAAAGTTTTTGTTCCTTTTGATAAAAAAAAATTAGCCAGGCATAATTTGTCTTGTTATGCTTCGAATTTGCTCATTCCTCGTGGCAATCCAAAATGAACGTACACAGACATGACAAGACAATGGCTACTATCACAAAAAAAGGAAATTTAGCAGATCTGTGGCATAAGAGTTTGGGTCACATGAGCGAGAAGGGCTTAAAAATCCTTGTTGGTAAAAATTTATTGCCAAGTTTGAAATGCTACAATCTTGAACTTTGTGAGCATTATATATATGGTAGACAAAGAAGGGTTTCATTCCTTAGAGGTGGCCATTACAGAAAGAAAAATGTGTTAGAATTGGTACACTTAGATGTGTTTGGGCCTATTAACATCAAATCATTAGGAGGAGCATCATATTTTGTAACATTTATAAATGATGCATCTAGGAAGGTTTGGGCATATCCTATGAAAAGTAAAAGTGAAGTGTTTGGAATATTTCAAAAATTCCATGTTGTTGTTGAAAGAGAGACTAACAAATTGCTGAAGTGTTTAAGACATATAATGGTGGAGAATATTGCTCAAATGCATTTAAGGAATGTTGTAACAGGTTTGGCATAAAGGATGAGAAGATTGTGCCTGGTACTCCTCAACAGAATGGTGTCGCAGAAAGTATGAATCGCACCATAATGGAAAAGGTGTGAAGTATGTTCTCCAAATCTGGTTTGGAGAAGAATTTTTAGGCTGAAGTAGTTAGGACTGCTTGCTACCTCATAAATAGATCTCCAACTGTAGCCTTGGATGGCGGTATCCCTGAAAAATTTTGGACTCATAAGAATTTGAATTATTCTCACTTGAAAATCGTTGGATGTGAAGTCTTTGTACATATTCCCAAAAAAAATATAACTAATCTAGATGATAAATCTATGAAATGCCTTTTTTGGGGATATGCGGATGAAGATTTTGGTTATCGTCTATGGAACCCAGTCAAACATAAAATCATTAGAAGCAGGGATGTCATATTTAATGAGTCTAAAATGTTCAAGAGGACTATAGGTTAGTTAGAGGTCAAGAAGGTTATTGACAGGTTTGAAGAGCAACTGGAAAACATCCCACCAATGCAAGAAAATGAACATCAAATTCAGGAGCATCAAGAACAACAAGTGGAAAATGATGAACAACAAGAAGGAATCTTGCAGGAACCCTTATAGGAGATTCAACCTGATAATGCACCACCACAATTGGTTCGCAGATCTTCTAGGCCTCATAAGCCTTCACAGAGGTATCCTCCTTCAAACTATATTTTGTTGACTGATGAAGGTGAGCCTAATTGTTTTCAAGAAGCTTGTAAAGTTAAGCACAATGAAGAATGGAAGAAGAAATGAAATCTTTGCTGGAAAATAAAACTTGGGAGTTGGTAAACCTCCCAAAAGGAAGAAAGGCTCTACAAATGAAATGGGTTTACAGGATTAAGCATGAAGGTGACGAAAAGAAGGAAAGGTATAAAGTAAGGCTAGTGGTGAAAGGTTTTTCCCAGAAAGAAGGTATCGACTTCACTGAAATTTTCTCACCTATTGTTAAAATGTCATCCATTAGAGTCATTCTTGGTCTAGTTGCTGCTTTAGACATAGAATGTGAATAGTTAGAGTAAAAACTGCTTTCCTTCAAGGTGAATTGGAGGAAGAAATTTATATGGAGCAGCCAGAAGGCTTCATAGAAAAAGGCAAAGAAGGCCTTGTTTGTAGGTTGATGAAGAGTCTCATGAGAGATAGTTCTTATCTCGATGAATGCCTAATTTTACTTTGAAGTTCATGAGAGTTAGTTCTTATATTGGCAATGTTCATTTCCTTCTTAGCATTGCTCAAGATAGAAAAATAATTCTGTTTATTAAGATTGGTGTTGATCACATTCTTATAATACTTTAACTTCTTTTTTCCCTCCAACTCCTTATTATCCCACAACTTGTCCTTCAATTTAGAAGTAATAATTTTTTTAATATTATCTTTATTCTCCAAGATTGGTGCAGGAGCATTAAATCCAAGAGAAAATCATCGTAAATAAGTAGACATAGGGGGTAATGTATCTTTAGAGAGTTAGTTTCCTAAGTCTCAAGATGATGTAATATTTAGTCTTTTAAGTGATTTAATTAGATAATGGAGGAAGATGTAAACGTTCTCAAATAAATGAGAACATGAGTTGTAAATAAATGACAAGAGTTCAAAGTAAATTACAACTCTTAAAAAGTTGCATGATTCGAGGAACTAGAGGGAGAGCTTTTAGGAATTTAAAGAATTTGAAGTTGGTAGAGGATTTAGGAGTCAGTTCAGAGGATTTAGGAGTCGAACCAGGATTAGTTCAACAAAAGTTCCTGGCATAAATGTAAGCCTACGGGCAGAGCTCAGGGGAGGCCACTGATATAAAATAACAGGCCCGTAAGAGACAGAGGGTCTCGAATGTATTCAGTTCTTTATATTTGTTTATACAGAGGTCTATTCCAGGACAGTGTGAATGCGTAAATTCTAGATTGAATCACTAAATTACATGTGATTTGGTAGGTTCAGTGACATGCATGCAGGCAGAATTCTGAAGGAAGTGTAGAGGAGTAGAATGATTCAGAGGAATCATAAAGGGATCTTAGAATCCAGTGGAAGATTAGAGTGAAGCTCTATAGAAGTTGTGAAGTGGGAATTCGTAGAGAAATTCAACTCAGAAGAAGTTGAGCAACGGAAACAGAAGGTGGACTTCTAAAGAAATATGCAGAGGAGGGGAACGATTCAGAGGAATCGTATGGATCATGGAATCCATTTGAAGTATCCAAGAAGATAGTAACCAAAGGAACATGTGAAGATAAGTAGGAGGAGGAGTGCGCAGTGAAATAGCAGAAGAATGGGAGCTTTTGAAGAAGAGCAAAAGCACAGAAAACCATTGAAAATGGCAGAAAAACATAATTAATAGAGTAGCAAAGAAGTGAAGTATGGTAGCATCGCAGCCATCTGATCTTTAAGATCAACGGCATGGATTAGGTCACATCGGCAAAATCCTTTGGAGCCATTGGAACAGGCCTTCAAAATGGAACAGTTGCGATCACGCGATTAAGTGTGGACCGCCAGATCAAGGTTCAGATTGACGGTCTAGAACTAATCGCAAATCGCAATGAGGAAGTCAAAGAGTTAGTGCGATAATGCGATATGGTGGAATGTTGATAACGATAAGTTGGCGATCAGAGATCGGACCAATCATTAATCGGAAGTGTCGGAGAATGGAATGATTGGCAGAGTGCTACGGGAGGTCTGAAGGAGTGAACCTGACAGAGTTATAATTGTGAATGTAATGATTTTGAGTTCCGGCCTAAGTGTTTCGTAGCGGGTTTTCTGTGTATTTTATTTATATTGCATCAAATGTTGTGCCGAGCGATTATAATGGAAAAGAGGGGTTAAATGGTTCTGATAATCGCATATCAAAGTTAGAAGTGGGACGAGTCATGTGTTTAATGTTAACCATGGACTATAGCGATGAGCGATTGCAATAAAGGTGATCGTCGTTAAATGTGCCAAGACCGTACCAAAAGCGGTAAAGGTATGATTTGCATGTATTTTCCTTTGTAAATGTTGTTAAAGGGATTAAAGCACTAATGAAGGGTTTTCATGTGTTAATTATGTATTAACCAAGGTGTTTAAAGGAGAAAGGTTGTATATATGCGGTTTAAGGGTTATGAATGCCTAAATGAATGTTATGATGAGTTATAATGTCCCAATAGGAAGGATTATAAAACAAGGCTTTGATTAAAGTCTTAGATAAAGGCTCGAGGGTTGATTAAGTTCCGATAGGAAGTCTAGTAGGGTGATTAGTTCCGATATAAAAGGAACTGTGGCTAAAAGGGCCTTAACCATGTACGGTTTGAAGTTTTGACTCCTTTGTGAGTCAAATACCTAGGACAGATGTATTTATGCAATTTTATGCATACTTTGGGTATAAGCGGGGGTAACCCTGCATCATAGTGGTGTCAGAACAGATTTGTATCAGAGTAGAATTGAAGTTGAAACAATTGGTTAAAACAGAACAAAGAAATTCTATGAGAAAGAATTGAGAACAGAATATGTGTTAAGGTGTTTATGCAGGCAAGAGGAAGGATCAGATTCTAATCTGACAAAAGAAGGCACATAAAGAGGTGATGTGTAGTAGAACTTGTAGATGCAAGGGACAGAGGCAATCCATACAAGGCACATGTGGAATGGTGAAACAAGATCATGATGAGATCTTGAAGGTGAGGTAATATGTTATGTTCAGTTTTAAATTGAGAATGTGTTCTAATACACAGGTGACAACAAGAGAAGTTCTGAGAGGAGAACCAGATGTCTTCTTCAAGACAGAGTAAGGAAAACACTCTGAAGGAGAAGTGGCAGTGAACCTGAAGAATCCAATGAGAGATTGGACAGAGAGGACAACTGAAGTGTTCTCAAGAGAGAGTGAGAAACTGCAGAAGCCTAGAAGGAGAAAAGGTGTTGCTCAATAGGAGGTTCCAGAAAGAGGACCAATGCTTACCAAAAGACTGAGTGAGGAGAGCTTAGTGAGGTAAGATTATAGCAAGGAGGACTAGCTATTGCAGAGGCTTGTTGCAGATGAGTGAGGAGCTTATGAAGAAAGAGGAGAAGAAGATGACTACTTATAGTCATAATAGAGGTTCAGAGAGAGGCCACAATAGAAAGATAAAGAAAAAGGATGCCAAGGCAAATGGAAAAAAGATGAGTCAAAAGAAAATTGACAAAGAGATTTTAGAGTTAAAAGAACAACTCGATGCATTAAGGAGGATACTTGAAGAAGACCAAAGACTAGGTTGCGTATTGAGAAAGAAGCTAGTAAGGTGGCATGAGATGCAGAGAAGGCTACAAGAAAAGAAAGCAAAGTGGTTGAGGGGAAAGCTCAAGGAAGTTGAGTTAGAAATGGAACAGTCAATTTGTGAATCATAACAGGAAGGATTTCTGGGAGAAAGTGAAGACTACACTGAAGATAAAGAATGGAGATCAAGTGAAGATCTCAAGGATTATAGGGATAGTTCAAAACAACATGAGGAGATGATGACTGAAGATCAAGACTTGAAGACTGAAACTTCAAGTGAGACCAAAAGGTCTGATGATTTTAAATCTAACAATTTATGTATGTTTATAGGTGAAACATGTGGAGGACAATTTGTTGATATTTTCATAAAGGAGAAAGAAGACAAACAAAATCTAAATTATGTTTTGGAAGAAGATGAGATAGATAGGTCTCGTATGCAGTTGGAGAAAGATATCAAGCAACCAAGTGAAGGGCTTGAGGAGATTGAAGAGGAGACCATTGAAATTTTTTTGAATCATATTGAGGATTTACAACAGAGAGGAGATATGATGGCTGAAATATCAAGTGGGACCACTGGGTTTTATACTTTTAATATTGATAATTTGTCTGTGGATGCAGAACAAATGCAGGAGAATGTTAATGTTGATGGTGAGACAAGAATAGCTCATGGGGAAGATAAACAACAAGAGATTGAAGGCAAACTTGAAGAAGAGACTATGTTAACTGAAAACATAGTAAAATATCGTCAGTTCACTATGATGATAGGCACAGTGGAAATAGCCATGGAAGTTGTTGAGAAAGAAGGACATCTATTGAAAGATGTTAAGAAGGAAGAAGTCTATGCAAAAGACTTAGAAAAGGGAGAAAGAACACTAACAAAGGAGTGTTTAGCAAAGGATAAACAATATTTTGAAGTTGTCAGAAGTGTGGAGAAATATATTTCAGAACATAAAAACACTGAAGTAAAGGAGGATGGAGAATGTCTCTTAAATGATAGAAGTAGTGACTTATTGCAGTAGAAGGAACTTAACAATGCATGGATGTTTGAAGATGTGACAACACAGGGACAAGTTCTTGTGAAATAAGGAGGTGAAATTTAGTTTGAAGAGCTGATATGTGATGCAACAGTTGAGACTGTTGAACCTTATGATTTCCAAACTAATAATTTGTGTATAAATGCAAGAAACATAAGTGATGATGAAATACTTGCGAAGTGTCACAAAGAAATTGCATTGCTGGAATATTTGTTGGAAAATTTAGAGTATGACAATATGATTACAGAAGAAGAAGTTCACTATAGTGAACAAGAGAAGGAAGACATCATTAAAGCGATGGTGTGGAAGAAATACTAGTGGACAGTCTCATGAATTCTTTTGAGAGTTCAAATTAGCATACTGATATGCTGACAGAGGAGAAAGAAACAATGTAGCAAGCTGAAGTGTTGCCAAAGGGAGATAAGGCACAAAAGCCTTATGTTTTTTATTTTAACAAGTGTTTTGTGAGTGCAGGTTTTGTTGCAAATGCTAGAGGAGATTTGGCATAGATGAGCATGAAAGAAGAGAATTCTATGGAAGAATTTAGTCCATGGAATAGAGAATTTAAATTGCTGGATAGAGTGTTGTGCAGTCATGATTCAATCATGAAAGATGGTAAGGATGATAGGGAGGCAGCAAGAATAATAGAACAAAAAGAAGAAGAGCAAATTGAAGAACTACTGGACAACATCAACAACCTAAAGCAAAGAGAAAGGGGAAGAAGTAAGAAGCAGAACATGGAATAGTCAAAGGATGTACTGGAGACAGAGATTGAAGAAATGTGAAAACTAATGATGAAGCAGTTTAAATGGAGGAACATGGTAGAAGAAGGAAGCATGATAAATCAAAGTATGAACTTGATTGACAAAGAGGAAAAAATGGAGCAAAAGACAACAAAAGGGCAGCAGCAGCAAAGGAACAAGACATTTGGGCAGTTACAAAACAAAGTATGGGATCCAAGAAGACAAAGATCATAAGACACATGATCAGGATATCATGAATATTTTATACTTTGGGAGTTTGATGTAGGAGCATTCAACCCAAGAGAAAACCATCGTAAATAGGTAGACATAGGAGGTCATGTATCTTTAGAGTATTAGTTTCCTAAGTCTCAAGATAATGTAATATTTAGTCGTTTAAGTGATTTAATTAGATAATGGAGGAAGATGTAAATGCTCTCAAATAAATGAGAACTTGAGTTGTAAATAAATGACAACAGTTCAAAGTCAATTACAACTCCTATAAACAGTTGTATGATTTGAGGAATTAAAGAGAGAGATTTTAGGAATTTAATGAATTAGAAGTGGGCAGAGGATTTAGGAGTCAGTTCAGAGGATTTAGGAGTCCAACCAGGATTAGTTCAATAGAACTTCCTGGCATAAATGTAAGCCTACGGGTAGAGCTCAGGGGAGGCTGCTGATATTGAATAATAGGCACGTAAGAGACAGAGGGTATCGAATGTATTCAGTTGTTTATACAGAGGTCTATTCCAGGACTGTGTGATTGTGTAATTCTATATTGAATCACTGAATTACATGTGAATTCGTAGGTTTTGTAACATGCTTGAAGGTATAATTCTGAAGGATGCGTAGAGGAGTAGAATGATTCAGAGGAATCACAAAGGGATATTAGAATCCAGTGGAAGATTAGAGTGAAGCTCTGGAGAAGTTTTGAAGTCGGAATTCTCAGAGAAATTCAACTCAGAAGAAGTTGAGCAGCGGAAACAGAAGGTGGATTTCTGAAGAAATACACAGAGGAGAGGAACGATTCGGAGGAATCGTCTGGATCATTGAATCCATTTGAAGGATCCAAGAAGACAGTAACCAAAGGAGCATGTGAAGATAAGCAGGAGGAGGAGCGCGCAGTGAAACAGTAGAAGAATGGGAACTTTTGTAGAAGAGCAAAACCACAGAAAACCATTGAAAACGGTGGAAAAACATAAGTAACAAAGTAGCGGAGAAGTGGAGTATGGTTGCATCACAGTCGTCATATCTTTAAGATCAATGGCCCGATTTAGTCGCATCAGCAAAATCCTTTGGAGCCATTAGAACGGGCCTTCGAAATGGAGTGGTTGTGATCACGCGATTAAGTGTGGACTATCGAATCAAGGTTCAGATCGATGGTCTAGAACTAATCCCAAATCACAATCGGGAAGTCAAAGAGTCAATGCAATAGTGCGATATGGTGGAACGTTGATACGCTAATAGCAAGATCGGAGATCAGACCAATCGCTAATCGAAAGTGTCAGAGAATGGAATGATTGGTGGAGTGTTATGGGAGGTCTGAAGGAGCGGACCCGATAGAGTTATAATTGTGATTGTAATTGTTTTGAGTTCCAGCCTATGTGTTTTAGAGTGGGTTTTCTATGTATTTTCTTTATATTGCGTTAAACGTTGTTTCGAGCGATTACAATGGAAAAGAGAGCTTAAATGGTTCTGATAGTCGCGTATCAGATTCAGAAGTGGGAAGACTCATGTGTTTAATGTTAACCACAAACTAAAGCGATGAGTGATTACGATAAATGTGATCCTTTCTAAATGTGCCAAGACCATACCAAAAGCAGTAAATGTATGATTTGCATGTATTTTCCTTCGTAAATGTGGTTAAATGGATTAAAGCGCTAATGAAGGGCTTTCATGTGTCAATTATGTATTAACCAAGGTATTTAAAGGAAGGTTGTATATATGCGGTTTAAGGGTTATGAAGGCCTAAATGAAGGTTATAATGAGTTATAATGTCCCGATAGGAAGGATTGTAAAACAAGGCTTTAATTAAAGTCTTAGATAAAGGCTCGAGGGTTGATTAAGTAGTGATAGGAAGTTTGGTGGGGTGATTGGTTCCGATATAAAAGGAAATGTGGCTAAAAGGGCCTTAACCATGTATGGTTTGAATTTTTTATTCCTTTGTGAGTCAAATACCTGGGACAGATGTATTTATGAATTTTTATGCATATTGTGAGTATAAGCGGGGGTAACCCTGCATCAAAGATGATCTCCTCCTTTACCCCCTATGGTCTAGCTAAGATTGGGCATCCTTATGCCAACCTCGCTTAAGCCCAAGGTGGGGGTTTTGGCTAGAGTTAGAAGAAATTTTGGGGAGCCTCTTGGCTTCCACTTATACATGAGATACCTAATCGTAGTCATGTTTTTAATTGGGGAAATACTAGCTTCAATCAAGAGGAAAGGGTAGTGATTTTTTTCTTAATCTTGACACTACTACACACAAGGGTGGTTTAAGATGCTTTTTGAAGACGAAAATATTTTTTATCTCAAATTTTTTTTCTTCATTATCTTCAATTAAAAATAAGATAGTTAAGTGTCTTAATTAAGACAAAAGAAATAATCAACCTAGGAAGGGATGTTGAATTTGTGTAACTATCTTAATTGAGACAAAAGAAATAATCATCGTATGGCAGGATGTTGAAGTTATGGACTTAATATGGTGTGTTGAAAATTCCAGGGTAGAAACAACTTCCTTATACTAGGCTTAATTTCTTGAAACCCTTGGTGATTAAGAAAACGATGTTGCAGATAATGAGGAATTAGATAGATTACATTTTGGTATTTAGATATCTGCAACCAAGTTCCCATTGGACCCACTTTTATTCCCCACATTTTTCCATCTATTGTCTTTCCCGCTTTGACATATATACGTAGCTCCATCAAATTTGGAAAATTTGTAAAATCCTTCAAATTGCACATACCACTCTCACCTTCGTCCACTCCCAGCACAACCTTTCCCGTCAACAAGCCTAGCTTTTTCAATGACGTAAGTTGAAATATCCCACGTGGAATCCCCGCTAATCAATCACACTCATTTAGATCTAAATGCTTGAGATTTTTCAGCTCTCCGATGAGCCCCAAAAATGGATAATTATTTGGGCCCATTCAACCTCCTAATTCGACTTAATCCACCATTCTCATTAGTTTATTGCATGTTTTTTATTATATTTATGCTAATAGATTGAATTGGGTTAGTCATTATGCCAACAAGTCTAATGTGTGCTTTGTGTAGCCTTTTTGGTCAACTTGGAGACAAAATTGAAGGTTTTAATGAGCACTTGGCAGCCAAATTCGTGGGAGAACAAGGGAGAGGATTTGTAGGAAGGTGGCCCCTTCATTTATGGGCCCTTACCTCGAATTATCGTCCATCAGCTCGGAGTACAGGGGCCACCAAATCAATTATCACAAGGGCAGCCAAGCAAGTCAAGTAGGACTGCTGTTAACTGCAAGTTTTGGGCAGCTGAGTCCCTAAAGTTTAGGAGGACTGTTGGGGTCCTCAATTTGTATAAATAAGAGGGCTTAGGGCCACATTTCAGTTAGTCACTTTATAGTCGTTTTTTATTCATTTTGTAGTCATTTTGTAGTTCTATTTTTAGGCAGTAGATTAGCTTTGCTTTCAGCACATTCTCAAGTTCTCCTTGTGGACAGTTTTTGGAATGTAACATTTCTTACTCAATAAAGATGAATCTAGCTTTGCACCAGCTCTAAATCTCTCTTAGGAGGTTGTAGCTCTTGGGGTTGGGCCCATCTCAAGTGCCCAGTACCTCCTTTGTTTACTTTCATGTGTATTTGCTGCATTCTTAAAATAAAATCTACTATTTAGATTTAAATCTTGTTTTCTTATTTAGGTTGTTTTTTATGAGTAAAACAACTTTTAATGCTCAGATTTAGTTGATCGGTTGCTAATAGAAAAAGCTTCAAGAAAAGGGCCAACAAAAATCTATGGTTTCACCTCTCCTTCATTGGGATCAGGAGCTGTGACTAGGATGACTTTGCTTCCCACAAAAACACTGATTGTGCTTTTCCATGCAATCACTAGTGTTTGATCTTCATGTGTAGAAGTTGGTTACAAGTTCAGACTTTCGTTTGCTTAGTTGCATGAGTTAAAATACATGGTTTCATTGCAGGTCACACTTCTGTTCATTCTCTTTACTTACAGCTAGCAAATTAGGTCCACGTAACTAGGTCTTTGAATTTACAAGTCTTTGTTGGTTCAGATTGGAAAAACGACTTGCAGAGCACCTATACCACTCCTTCATCTGCTTATTCTCCATCACCACCATCCACTCCACCCTCTACTTAGAATCCTTACCTCATGTTTGCCACATTTGCTCACATAACCCTAATTTTTGTACATCATTGTTTTAGCCTTCTTTGAGCCAACTTAGCTATCTACGCCTTCTCACGACTCCATCCACCAGTCCCTGGGACACTTCAGACACCTATCCTACCTCCATATCCATTCATGCATCTTTCCTCACTCACCCATCCTCCAAAATCCAATTTTTAAACAACCTGTAGAAATTTCTGAACATCCTGTAGAAATTCCTGAAACATCCTGTAGAACCCTTGCAGACTTCTTGTAGAAGCTCACGAATGAGGTTTCTTGATAGCCAAACTCTGTGAAACTCTCTGGAAGGGTGTTAGTGACCCCTTAGGCCCTCTCTGAACCTTCCCGACCTCTTCCAAGCATTTCCTCTCGCCAATCCACCTCTGCACAGTAAAAAACAGTTAAATTGTATGCATGGTAATTGTAACAACTTATTCAAAAATACAAAAAGATGTTTTCTTCAGATAGTGATAACTTAGAAACATGCATTTTACCTTCCTAGAAGTCAATGGCATCTCTTTCAGTAGCTTGCATCCTCTTTTTCAATCAATAGGGCTAGCTGGTAAAATTAGGGTTTTCTAGGGTTTCCATTTCCTTTCCGCTTTCCAGTTTCTTTCTGCAAGTAAATTAGCCCCTTTGAGTTAGCTTTCATTCATCAGTTAAAAAGATTCTTCTGAGAGCTCATAGAAGTTCGCTTAAGCTCCTAGCAGACTTGTGCCAGCTGACCAAGTGACAACTGCGGCAAGAGCTAGTACTTGTGCATACAACATTGTCGCTTCCAAGTTTGTTACGAACTACCGAGTTGATAAAATTAAAGAAGGGAGTTCCAGGAGTTGCAGCATTATTGCTGCAATACTGGGGCCCACCACTCTCCTATTGTACATGGAAAGGATTTTAGCCATCGACAGTCTCAAAGATGCAAAAATTGCAATCGAGAAAGATTGCATACCTCAGTGGGTAGAGTACTGATTTTGGTGCCATTCAACCCTAGAAACTCAAGCTGTTTGAGTTGCCACATTGACTCTAGCAACGATGTCATATTGGTGTCGCTAAGATCCAAAACCCTTAGAGAGGGGAGATATAGTAAGAAGCCATTTGGAACTTCTCTTAAACCCTCATTTTGGGTTAAGATCAAAGTTGCAAGTGTTGTTGGACATCTGAAATCTGTGGGCATAAATGCAGTATTATTATAATAGCGAATTGCTATTCTCTTACAACCGTCCACCACTTGTTCTGCAGGAAATTGGTCCAGATTTTGACTTGTTCTAAATAAACATTTCTCTTCCTTTTCACCAATATGGAGCACCATATCATGAAGAATGTCATGAACTTTTATCCACTTCTTTTGGCCAATAACAGTATCATTGCTAACGTGCTCAAACAAGCAATTTTCTACCAAAATATTTACATACCTGCCTCCTACAACCATTAATTGGCTTTTTTCTATGCTACTAACCAATCCCTCCCCTATCTACATCTCCACCAATTGCTCCACCTCTATCTCTGCGTCTCCGGCAAAGGCACCACAATATAGAAAATAGTTCTGTAAGTTACGATTGTAACTCCATTTGACTCACCCAGAGAGGTCTTCATCAATGCCATTGTACAACTTTAAAAAATCAGGATCTACATTTTTCATTTGAGTTAGAGAAAAACTCCACTCATCACTAGAAGAATTCCTCTTCATTGTTGCTGCAACAACATTTATTGCCAAAGGTAGACCTTTACATTCTTCTGCAATTTCTCTAGCAATATCCTCTACAATTTTTGTAGGAGCATGGCCTGCATTGAAGGAAATTCTACCAAACAATCCCCATCCTTCTTCCATGGATAGGGGTTTTATCTGTATGTAGTCATCATTTGCCACCATTTTTTGAATCAATTCTTTGTTGCGAGTAGAGATTACCACTCTACTACCTTTATAATTTCCCAAAGGGATTCCCAGTTCTTCTCCCAGGTGGATTTGATTCCACACATCGTCCAGAATGAGCAGAAGTTTCTTCTCCTTAAGATAATTAGAAAGTTCCCTCTTTCACACGTCAAGAATAGCAGAAGTGCTCTCAGCATTAGAAATCTCCATCCCCATGTTTAAACTGATTTCTTTCGCAATAACACTCAGTAACTCCTGAATGTTAAACTTTTCTGAAACAGTTAACCAAATCACGTTTTCAAACACATTACCTTTCTTGTGGGTGTTAAATACCATTCTTAGCAACACCGTCTTGCCAACGCCACCCATGCCAATGACTTCTATTACCTAAAATTGATGATCTTCTGCATCTTCAAGCCTTCTATTTAGCCACATCTTTACTTCTTTTATCCCAGATCCCACAAAGCCCCTGCTTCCAGTGGCTCAGAGGAAACAATCCCTTGAGTAGAAATTCTGGTTGAAATGGCATTTTCAAGATTGTTGCGGCGCTCAATGATATTTAATCTGCATTCTCTAATTTTTCCACACAATCTGGGCTTGCAAAAGCGGCAATCTAAGCAACGTTTCCATTGTCGGGAGCGTTGTATGACGCTCTCCGCATCTTGCAGGGAAAGTCAGAGCCTTTCCAACCCATCATTCAGAGGGGGAGGGATAATTATTTGCTGATGTTGAAATTGGTTGACCGTGTCATCTAAGAAGACTCTGACACTACTTAGCTTTTCTTGCAGAAACTGTGTGTTTCTTTCCAAGTGAATAACATCATCTATGGTTTGGACTAGTGGAGAAATAACAATGCTAACAATGCTGCTTATGATGTTGGCTATTGCTCTAGTCCAAATGGCCTCCATGGCTTTTGCAACGACAAAGCAAGTAGAGGGAAAAAGCAGAAACAATATGGAAAATAAATTTTGCAAATAGAGAAAAAGCACAAGCAATATGAAAAAGCAGTAGATATTTGCAGACAAAATAATATGTATGGAAGGTGAGGTGAATAGGTACAGCAATGAATCCAATTAATATAAAGCGAGCAGTGGTCGTTTCTCCTGATTTTCTTTGGGCAGAATGTGATGGAAAAAAGGAAAAGTGAGAATAAAAGGAAGGAAGGAAGCAGTGTGAGTGTGACCAAAGAAAAGAAAAAGCAGGAGAGCAAAAAACCATGAAGGCACATGAGTGCGACCGAAGAAAGAAAAGGGGGAGAATAATAAATAGGCAAAGCTAGCAATGCAACAGAAAACAAACTTACAAACAGAGCAAAAGCAGAACGAATATCGAAGGAAGGAAGGAAGCAAGGAAGGAAGCAGTATGAGTGTGACCAAAGAAAAGAAAAAGCAGGAGAGGCGAAAACCATCAAGGCACATGAGTGTGACCGAAGAAAGAAAAGTGGGAGAATAATAAACAAGCAAGGCTAGCAATGCAACGGAAACAAACTTCTTATACATATACATATATATAACTTCTTATCGAATTCTATTTTTACACAATAGTAAATTTGTTCGAATACATATAAATATGCTCAAGAATAAACATCACGAATATATATATATATATATATGAACAAAAAGTATATGTTTTACACAAGTGAAACGAACACTCAAGTAGAGATTTTACTTGTTATATTGGTTTTTTTTTTTTTTTGAAAAAATACAAATTTGTAAGTATCTATTTTAACATAATGCTATTCTTTTTCAAAAAAAATATTACAAATTTGCAAGTATCAATTTTAGCATAGTCCCTAAGCATATAGATATTTTGAAAAATCATGTAAAAACAAAGCTATACATGTTTGATATCTATGTCCATATTATTCCAATGGACTATGTCAATGCCTGAAATTTGGAGTTGTTTGAACCAACTCACCATCACTCTATACAATTGACATTGCAATTAAATGCATCTAGTTTTGAATCATGCTTTGAAAGCTCTATATCTCATCTATAGTCTTCTAGAGAAGGTTATTCTATTATTATGGAAGATTCCCTATCTAGTGTATCTTCTTGAGTTCTAGGCTTTCACAGTGACAATGACATTTTTGTATAAGTCCAATCTTTTGAATCTTCAATTATTTTTTGACCTCTTAAATTTCACATGTAAAATATTTGTCATCATGCTTACACCCAAACAATACCTATTTGATAAAGGATTCTTACTAGTCCACGCATAAAGCTTTGACTTCTGACTTAAAGTCTAATGTAAATTACTAAACTCAAGTAATTCTAATAATTCTAATAATAATAATAATAATAATAATAATAATTTAAAACAACAAAGGATGAAAAGTTATAATTCCAAACTAAGCCAAATTCCGTAACTCCTATAAACACCAACATGAAAAAATTCCAGCAAAAAAAATTTGAACATGCAAAACAAAAACAAAAATACACAACAAAACCTAAAACCAAAGAACAAGCTCCATCAAACCAAATTTAAAGTCCTTCAAAGTATTGAGATCTCCAAACATTATGGAATCCCAAACACTAGTATTAAGGAGAAATCTCCTACAAGGATGAAGGAAAAGGACAATTGATTGTATAGAGGTATTAATGGGACTTTAGATATGAACTGAGGATAGATTTTTTCCTCAAAGACTTGTTTTTTAACATGTCTCCTTCAAAACACATGCCTTTTGGGGTAGAATATGCCTTCCTATCCAAGATTCTTAACATATGATAGTATTTCATCTTATATAAAAAAAAAATTCTTTCCTTATTCTTTATATATTTTTTAATAAAATTATTCTAATTTTATCAATATTATTTACTGCACTTTTAATTATAAATTTGAAATTTCCTATTAATTATAATCCCATATATAAATGCAAAACCTCAATCTCCTTATTAGTTACTCATCCTAAATCCCATGCAAATGATATTCTTTCCTTTCCTTTGGGATAAAAAACAATCTCAATCCCTCTATCTTACCATTCCTATTTAAAGAAATTACCATTCATATATAAAGAAATATATATTTGTAGATGTCAAAGTAAGGATGAAATTTTATTTCAAAAACAGATGTACCTTAATGTGGTTTGGTCGAGCCACATACTTCTTTACCCTTTTTATCGTCTCAAATCTTATTTATTTTTTCCTTATTCTCTATACATTTTTAATTAAATTATTCTTTACCCTTTTCACCGTCTGAAATCTGATTTATTTTTTCATTATTCTCAATATATTTATAATAAAATTATTTTAACTTGAAAATAATTTCCAAAAACATAATATCATAATACTGAAATAAATTTAATTTCATATAAATGAGCTTAGAAACGTAATGAATTAGATTTAATCCCATTATACGACCAAAGTCTCAACCTCATTATTATTAGTTTCTCTTTCTAAATTCTTTCCTCGATCT
Organism: Pinus tabuliformis; assembly: GCA_031772625.1. Lineage (NCBI taxonomy): Eukaryota > Viridiplantae > Streptophyta > Pinopsida > Pinales > Pinaceae > Pinus > Pinus tabuliformis. Next base: position 286,262,275 of record CM062819.1, on the reverse strand, counting down.
CATTATTACTTTCTCTTTCAAAATTCTTTGGCACTGGCACTGAATTCATAGAGTGCAACCATCTCCATGGTCTAAACAAGAGCATCCCACAAAACTGAGCTAGTGCTGCCATGCGTTAGGCACAAGACCGCGTCACTCCTCCGATACATAGAAAAATCAAACTGTGTCAAGCCCTAAATTTCAAAGTGTTTAACTTTCTAGTTTTCAATTATATTATAAAATGATTAAAAAAAATCGAAAATAAGAAAATGGTGAACATAAGAAATATTGTTGTGATTAGATTTTGACTTATATTAAACATCAACAAACATGAGTGAGTTTGTGGTTAGCTATAAGCCACAACTTTTCTCTTTATTTGTTAAAATATACACATATTATGATTCATTTCATGTCGCATAGTTTCCTATTGGTTGATGTGATAAATTTATAGATAATGTTGTACACAAAACAAAGTAATTACTCTTATTAGAAGCTATTATGGATGTAGTTATTTTATCAGCATGTTCTAAATGTTTTAATTATTATTTTTATTTTTTTTTTCATAAAAGTTGGAAATATTTTAATTTAAAATGGAGTTATGACAATAACACATGGAAAAAAAACAAAAGAGGAAGCTTCAACACTAGATTTACATAGATTTTATGCATATAGAGTCATACTGGAATATATATTGAACATTAGAGATAATATTACAATTAAAGGCTCCAAAGATTGCATAATTTAAACTCATAATTCATAGGAAAGACTCATTCTGATAGTAAAGTTATTTACAGGAAAAATCCAAAGCCATACATTTATAAATTACTTGTTATTTGAAGAATAAACATAGGAGATGAAGAGAGCTCAACGGTGTCTATCATATCTCGAAGAACATGTTCATTTAGGGAAGATAAGAGAGTGTCTCCATTAGTAAGTCTCGAAGGCTCAGAAGAAATATGTTGAGTGTTGACCATAGTCGAATGAAGAAGTTTGAGAGACATCACTTCCAACATATCCACTCTACGTTTGAGATACAGGTGGACCAATAACCATACCTCATTGCCATAGCTCGCAAGTCTTCCAATCGAAAATAAACACTTATTGTTCCCTCCAATTATTCATGTAACACATGTAGATTATCCCCATGTTGCTAAAGATTTATGCACATTGAATATAGCTCATTTAACCACATCACCATTAATAGCTTTGGCCTGCTAAATAAAACCATGATTGAAATTGGTCCTACTGTCGAACCTTCTAGATATTAGATGCTCAAATAACAAACAAGGGAGCCATCAACCTGAACTTCCTTGAATTCATTAGCCATAAACTCTAAATGATTTCTCCTACCCATGTTACATGTGAAGGGACTATTGCTTTTAATTCACAATGTGGTGCAGACATATACCATCTTGAAGAGGAGTGTGAGGTGGTGGAAAGAATTGTTCTTTATATACAAATTTAACACCATTGTCATGCTCTTGAAGATTCTTATTGAGATGACATTTGTTGGAATAATGCACCTATAGAATAGGTTGGGTGACAAGTAGCTCATTAGTATCATGGGGAGGAGTTGAGGACAAACTATTTTTTTTTAAATAGTGTGAAAACCTATCATAATTCAGTTGTCAAGCCAACAATGGGGACAACCATAAATGATTGCTATTAGCAATGTCAGATGACTCGTCATTTCTATTCAAGGAAGAGAACACCACCTATAATGCCAGGATAGTTCTTTCAAAACATATATAGAAACACATGTTTTCTACGAGGTTCGGTTCTTTAGACAGTTCTAGGTGCCCTATATTATCCTAGATTTATAACCAAAAAAATAAAAAATAAAAATAAGTTAAGAAGTGTGAGGATAGTTCCTTCAAAACATATATAGCAACCTATGTTTTCTACGGGGTTCGGTTCTTTAGACAGTTCCGGGTGCCCTATATTATCCTAGATTTATAACAAAATAAATAAATAAGTTAAGAAGTGTCATGATAGTTCTTTCAAAACATATATAGCAACCCATGTTTTCTACGAGGTTCGGTACTTTAGACAGTTCCGGGTGCCCTATATCATCCTAGATTTATAACCAAAAAAAAAAGGTTAAGAAGTACCAGGATAGTTCTTTCAAAATATATATAGCAACCCCTGTTTTCTACGAGGTTAGGTTCTTTAGACAGTGTCGGGTTCCCTATATTATCCTAGATTTATAATCAAAAAAAAAAAAAAAGTTAAGAAGTGCCAGGATAGTTCTTTCAAAACATATATCGCAACCGATGTTTTCTACGAGGTTTAGTTCTTTAGACAGTTCCGGGTGCCCTATATTATCCTAGATTTATAACCAAAAAAAAAAGTTAAGAAGTGTCAGGATATTTCTTTCAAAACATATATAGCAACCCATGTTTTCTACGAGGTTTGTTTCTTTAAACAGTTCTGGGTGCCCTATATAGCAACCCATGTTTTCTACAAGGTTCAGTTCTTTAGACAGTTCCGGGTGCCCTATATTATCCTAGATTTATAACAAAAAAAATAAATGAATAAATAAGTTAAGAAGTGCCAGGATAGTTCTTTCAAAACATATATAGCAACCCATGTTTTCTACGAGGCTCGGTTCTTTAGACAGTTCCGGGTGTCCTATATTATCCTAGATTTAAAAAAAAAAAAAAAAAGTTAAGAAGTGCCAGAATAGTTCTTTCAAAACATATACAGCAACCCATGTTTTCTACAAGATTCAGTTCTTTAGACAGTTCCGGGTGCCCTATATTATCCTAGATTTATAACCATAAAAAAAAAAAGTTAAGAAGCGCCAGGATAGCTTGATTTCCATAATGGTAAATAGTAATAAGAAGTGCTAGGGTAGCGTGATTTCCATAAGGGTGAACTGAGTTGTTTTTGCTCACAACGTATCGCAATTCTCCTCCTATTTCGTGTGGTGCCCATATTACAAGCACGCTTTACGTCCCTCGTGCCTTCCGCTTTGTAGCTTGAGCTGATACTAAACTATATTCACACTTTTGTTCTCGGATCAAACCAGTTGTACCCTCAAGATCTTGATATCTTCTGACTTCGGCTCTTTCCTAATTTTACAGCCATGACTGGGAGCTCTTCAAAGCAGTCTTCCTCTGTCTATGACTTCACAGTCAAGGTAATTTCTGTCTTCATACTAATTTATCTCTTTGAACTGCTTTCTCTGCTATTATTATCTATTAACCCATTTACATAAGAGAGCTTGAAGCAATATTGTCAAATTGTATGCAGGACATTAAGGGTAATGATGTGGATTTCAGTATTTACAAGGGAAGTGTTTCATTCATTGTAATCCTCCTTTTTTCTTCAGTTGGTTATAGTGATTTCATGGTGGACATAATTTATGTGATTAAAGGGGGAAAGCAGATTTTTTAGAACTTTCAGCGTTGTAATTTTGTTGGAACAGGCCCTTTAATATGATTTATTTTAAAACATGTATTCAAGGAACAAAATTATTATGCATGGCTTTATGATAGTGAAATTATCCCTTTTCATAAACTTGACTGATTACGTCCTCTCGCGTTTGAACATTCGAATCATTTTAGTTATTAGTCCCTGCCTTCGGCATAGCAGGGATTATAGCCTTCGTTTGGCGTTGACCCAGCATTAGTTCCTTTTGACCTACCATCGTATTCTATGTTTTAAACAATCTTTTAATGAAAATACTCTATCAAACAAATTTTTTATCCGAAGTTTCACTTTTGACGTCTTATTGCAGGAAAGAAAACATGATTTTCGTGATTTCTATTAAAACTTAGGGTAAACAGTTTTGTACTTCTAATCAGTGTTATTTTAATGCTAGTTTCAACTTAACATTAATTTAGAAACATTTAATGTTCCTCAATACTTTCAACTAAAATATAACCCAACTTTCTTGTCATCTAACCCAAACCCAAAGAGTGTCGTGTAAATAACTATTGGAATGTTAGCCATTTGTCAGGGTGCAACATACTCGGTACTTGGCTTTCCTTTGCCACCACTAAGCTGGAACCTTAACCCTATGTCTCCTGTGTCTCCTGTGAAGGCTCGACTCATCCTCATGAGCGCGGAGGAGTGCGTAGGACCAGAGTAGCAGAAAGATGAAGGCTCATCTCAGTCTCATGAGCGCATCAGAGTAGCACAGGAGTGCGCAGTACCAGAGTAGCAGAAAGATGAAGGCTCATCTCACCCTCATGAGCGCATCGGACCAGAGTAGCAGAAAGATGAAGGCTCATCTCACCCCCATGAGTGCATTGGAGTGTCACAGTAGTGCGCATAACCAGAGTAGCAGAAAGATGAAGGCTTGTCTCACTCTCATGAGCGCATTAGAGTAGCAGTCTCATAGCCCAATGAGAAGAACAATGGAGCAACAAGTCCTAAGAGTCAGGAATTATTGCATTCTCTATTAGAAACTACTGCATTCTATGTCATAGATGTGTCATACATATGGTTGTAAGTAATGCTTATATTGTAATTGTTGTTGTATTACTAAAATAATTTATACTAGTTATGTCTATCCTTAAATCTAATTCTTGAAGTTGGTTATGTATTTACAACCTAATAGAACACAGAACATAAAAGATACATGCTCATCGAGACGCATCACTACCTTAACTTCTATTACCAATCCATTACATTTGTTCTGTTAAGAATGACATAGAAGGGCTTACCAGAGCTATTCCAATCGATGAATACTAGGTTCAGAAGATGCAAACTTTTGAAGGCGACAGTCTTCTTCAAGGTGGAAGTCTTCTTCAGGGAAGGGAAAAGTCATTTCGCTATCCTCAGGCAGGATGACAACCCAAACTCCATGGTTTTCTTCTAATATATCTCACTCATATCTCCTTTCGGCCTAATAATTCTCTAGGACGAATAGATAGATTAGCTCCACTCAGTTAAGGGATCTTCTAGTTTTGTTTTAAGGAACTCCATTCTTTCCCAACTTCCTTATTCATCTATAGTTTCAAGTTTACATTAGAAGATCTGGCCGACTATAGTGCGTCTTCCCAACCTGCGTGTTGGAATCCATGCCTTCCTGTTATGCAAAGATAGTGGCCCATAGATAGGTCTGCCTACTCATGTGTGTGAAGGTCACCTGGTCAGTCGCATAACCATGACTCTGCTACGCATATGTTGTTCACAACCTTTCCCATTATGCATTTTTGCTCTCAGATGGGCCTCAGAGATGGGAGAAGCACAAAATCCTTCATACAAATTTTATAATTAAAAACATGATACCGGAATGGAATCATACTTGGTGGAAAAAGATAAATCTCTCTATTGAAATCCCATAACATAACTTGTGAAAGATTTTTTTACATTTCCAGTGCTTTCCCAGTCCCAAATTGATCCAGGTCCAAAAGCAATATGACGCACTCCATGCGAATAAACTACTGACCCGGGTTAGATGCTTGGCTAAGTGGGGGTGGGGCACATGGGCTACATGAGACCCATGTGTGCCTTCCTTACACGTTCTTTTATTCTTTTTAATTTTATGTTTATTATTTATTTTATTTGTGTTCCTATCTGCCTGGAAAATTGCAACACCATGTCATTCATTATAATTCTATGTTTATTATTTATTTTATTAATTTTCATTAATTTTTTTAATTTATTTTGTGTTGCTGGCAATGAGCAACTCCTGCGTCATTAGAAGTGTCTGATTAGAAGTTTTAACCGCCCTTAAAAGCTCATGATTTCTTGAATTCTCCTCACAAAACAATAAAATCTTTGATCTGGCATATATTACAGAAGGAAACTAGCAGAGTCGTGGAAGATGGCCATTATTTATGGAAAATTTTGCATGCATCAATCAAATTTATGTTCAATGTTATTTTACCTGCTCAATTATAACTTAAATATCGGGTTTTACCTGCATTCAGCCATCATGAACGAGGTCATTTGGTTGATAAGAAGAACTTGAATTTATGCCATTATGTATGAATTTACTTATTTACTTTGATTTACATACAGACCATACTTTTGAAATATTAAAAACACTTCTAAAATAAACTCAAAAGTGAATTTAAAAGAAAAAAGGAGAAATTTTGTGAGACCAGGACAAAGGCAAGTGTTGACAAGAAAACTTGTGGAAGAATAAATTTCAAATTTAAATCTTATACTAAGCGGTGCTTGCAAAGTTTATTGAATTGTCTACCACACTTTTGCTTCTGGGAATAATAGTGTTGTCCATTCCATCTCCAATTATTGTTATAAACGCCTTCTCTGATGGTACTACCACATTTTTTTAGACTAGGGTGTTGCATCTATAGATGCTTGAACTTTCTTGTATTGTCCGGTATGGTCACGGGACACAATTACATTCGAAATTACATTAGCTTTTTGAAGATGCCATTGATCGCCGACAGACAACCATCTAGGAAAATCATCATCGAATGATTGCAACTCTTCCTCAAGATCAAACAATAGGCATCAAGTGGGGAAAGCACAGATCTTGAGTGCACAGAACTTGAGTGAATTGAGCACGCCAGAAATTCCCTTAACAATGGTGAGAGAGTTACTTGCAAACTCTCTCAAATTGTTCACTGGGATTTCCTACAAGCACCTTGCACAAATCTTCTCCTCTCTGAAAGATAACTCATTTCGCTTTTTTCCTATGCATAGGGACCGATATGGTCAAGCACGTCTCTTGTTGCTTTGGGGTGATGATGCAGAGGCAAGCGCATTTGAATCAGTTTTTCGAAAGCCCATAGCAACACCTTTTCCAGTCCAAAATCGATTCACTCCATAGGAATGAACAACTAACCTGGGTTAGATGCTTGGCTAAATGGGGGTGGGGGCACGTGGGATACATGCAAGCCTTGCGTGCCTATCCTACACGTTCTTTTATTTTTATTTTATTTTATTTTATGTTTATTGTTGCTTTCCTGGATCCCATCATTTTGAATGTTATTCTTCGAATATAGAAAATAAGTATTCACCCGCCCAATCCATATCTATCAGTGAATGTGTCTAAATAGTGACCGCGCGAGATCCTAATCCGTTCTAATCTGGGTTGAGCCTTGAATCTGTTCGTTAGAATATTTCCATATTAAGGTATCAGGTTGGGGGCACCAAGTTTATTAATAAGGGTGAGGTTGAAATAGTGGCAATAATAAGAAAGTTATTATAGTTCCTCACATCTAATACCAAACTCAAAGGCACTGAGTAGAATGAATCAGATGATCAAAAGAGTGAGGGGCGCCTACTTGTGTTTATATATGTTCATATACGATGTAGCATAGATACTTGTAACTTAGATTCGCATTTCTACCTATCTGTTTCATATATTATATCAGCATATCTACTTTCTGGCGTTCCCATGTAAGTGTCCATTTCTTCAAAATAAGATAATAACAGTAAAGGTAGCTTTTGCAGGCAGCACGGGCGTAGCTAATCATTAAGTTCAAAATGCCCATGCAAGCCCTTCCAATGAATTGATATGTGGGAGGCACGGAGTGAAAGGTAGTAGGTAAATAGAAAGGTTGATAACACACACATTGAGTAAAGGAGTCTAAAATGGGGTACTAGAAATCATTGCTTTGCCCACACCTTTCTGTGCCCCACTACTTGTTGCCAATTGGTTCGTATTCTTGCAATTACCGAAGGTTCATTGTATGCATAATTGAAAAGAAAATTCCATGTATCTACATCTAATTTGCTTTCCAATTATGCATACAACCTGGTAGGCGCCCCTCACTATTTTGATCATCTGATTCATTCTACTCAGTGCCTTTGAGTTTGGTATTAGATTTGAGGAACTATAATAACTTTCTTATTATTGCCACTATTTCAACCTCGCCCTTATTAATAAACTTGGTGCCCCCAACCTGATACCTTAATATGGAAATATTCTAACGAACAGATTCAAGGCTCAACCCAGATTAGAACGGATTAGGATCTCGCGCGGTCGCTATTTAGACACATTCACTGATAGATATGGATTGGGAGGGTCAATACCTATTTTCTAAATTCGAAGAATAACATTCAAAATTATGGGATCCAGGAAAGCAACAATAAACATAAAATAAAATAAAATAAAAATAAAAGAACGTGTAGGATAGGCATGCAAGGCTTGCATGTATCCCACGTGCCACCACCCCCATTTAGCCAAGCATCTAACCCAGGTTAGTTGTTCATTCCTATGGAGTGAATCGATTTTGGACTGGAAAAGGTGTTGCTATGGGCTTTCGAAAAAATTGATTCAAATGCGCTTGCCTCTGCATCATCACGCCAAAGCAACAAGAGCCCTGCTTGACTAGATCGGTCCCTATGCATAGGAAAAAAGCAAAATGAGCTATCTTTCAAAGAGGAGAAGATTTGTGGAAGGCGCTTGTAGGAAATCCCAGTGAACAATTTGAGAGAGTTTGCAAGTAATTCTCTCACCATTGTTAAGGGCATTTCTGTCATCCTCAATTCACTCAAGTTCCGTGCACTCAAGATCTGTGCTTTCCCTACTCGATGCCTATTGTTTGATCTTGAGGAAGAGTTGCAATCATTCGATGATGATTTTCCCAAATGGTTGTCTATTGGCGATCAAAGGCATCTTCAAAAAACTAATGTAATTTCGAATGTGATTGTGTCCCGTCACCGTACCGGACAATACAGGAAAGTTCAAGCAGCTATAGATGCAGCACCCTAGTCTAAAAAAATGTGGTAGTACCATCAGAGAAGGCGTTTATAACAATAATTGGAGATGGAATGGACAACACTATTATTTCGGGAAGCAAAAGTGTGGTAGACAATTCGACAACCTTTGCGAGCGCAACTTAGTATAAGATTTAAACTTGAAATTTATTCTTCCACAAGTTTTCTTGTGAACACTTGCCTTTGTCTTGGTTTCACAAAATTTCTCCTTTTTTGTTTTAAATTCACTTTTGAGTTTATTTTAGAAGTGTTTTTAATATTTCAAAAGTATGATCTGTATGTAAATCGAAGTAAATAAGTAAATTCATACAGAACGACATAAATTCAAGTTCTTCTTATCAACCAAATGATCTCGTTCATGATGGCTGAATGCAGGTAAAACCCGATAATTAAGTTATAATTGAGCAGGTAAAATAACATTGAACATAAATTTGATTGATGCATGCAAAATTTTCCATAAATAATGGCCATCTTCCAGGACTCTGCCAGTTTCCCTCTGTAAGATATCCCAGATCAAAGATTTTATTGTTTTGTGAGGAGAAGTCAAGAAATCATGAGCATTTAAGGGCGGTTAAAACTTCTAATCAGGCACTTCTAATGACGCAGGAGTTGCTCATTGCCAGCAACACAATTTAAATTAAAAAAATTAATGAAAATTAATAAAATAAATAATAAACATAGAATTATAATGAATGACATGGTGTTGCAATTTTCCAGGCAGATAGGAACACAAATAAAATAAATAATAAACATAAAATTAAAAAGAATAAAAGAACGTGTAAGCAAGGCACACAGGGGTCGCATGTAGCCCACATTCCCGACCCCCACTTAGCCAAGCATCTAACCCGGGTCAGTAGTTTATTCGCATGGAGTGCGTCATATTGCTTTTGGACCTGGATCAATTTGGGACTAGGAAAGCACTGGAAATGTAACAAAATCTTTCACAGGTTATGTTATGGGATTTCAATAGAGAGATTTATCTTTTTCCACCAGGTCTGATTCCATTCCGGTATCATGTTTTTAATTATAAAATTTGTATGAAGGAATGTGTGCTTCTCCCATCTCTGAGGCTCATCGGAGAGGAGAAATACATAATGGGAAAGGTTGTGAACAACATATGCATAGCAGAGTCATGGTTATGTGATCGACCAGGCGACCTTCACACACATGAGTAGGCAGACCTATCTATGGGCCACTATCTTTGCATAACAAGAAGGCATGGATTCAAACATGCAGGTTGGGAAGACACACTATAGTCGGCCTGATCTTCTAATGTAAACTTGAAACTATAGATGAATAAGGAAGCTGGGAAAGAATGGAGTTCCTTAAAACAAAACTAGAAGATCCCTTAACTGAGTGGAGTTGATCTATCTATTCGTCCTAGAGAATTATTAGGCCGAGAGGAGATATGAGTGAGATATATTAGAAGAATATCATGGATTTTGGGTCATCATCATGCCTGAGGATAGCGAAATGACTTTTCCCTTCCCTGAAGAAGACTTCCACCTTGAAGAAGACTGTCACCTTCAAAAGTTTGCATCATCTGAACCTAGTATTCATCGATTGGAATAGCTCTAGTAAGCCCTTATATGTCATTCTTAACAAAACAAATGTAATGGATTGGTAATAGAAGTTAAGGCAGTGATGCGTCTCGATGAGCATGTATCTTTTATGATCTGTGTTCTATTAGGTTGTAAATACATAACCAACTTCAAGAATGATAATTAAGGATAGACATAACTAGTATAAATTATTTTAGTAATACAACAACAATTACAATATAAGCATTACTTACAACCATATGTATGACACATCTATGACACAAAATGCAGTAGTTTCTAATAGAGAATGCAATAATTCCTGACTCTCAGGACTTGTTGCTCCATTGTTCTTCTCATTGGGCTATGAGACTGCTACTCTAGTGCGCTCATGAGGGTGAGACAAGCCTTCATCTTTCTGCTACTCTGGTTATGCGCACTACTGTGATACTCCGATGCACTCATGAGGGTGAGATGAGCCTTCATCTTTCTGCTACTCTAGTCTGATGCACTCATGAGGGTGAGATGAGCCTTCATCTTTCTGCTACTCTGGTCCTGCACACTCCTGTGCTACTCCGATGCGCTCATGAGAGTGAGATGAGCCTTCATCTTTCTGCTACTTTGGTCCTGTGCACTCCTCTGCGCTCATGAGGATGAATCGAGCATTCACAGGAGACACAGGAGACATAGGGTTAAGATTCCAGCTTTAGTGGTGGCAAAGGAAAGCCAAGTACCGAGTATGTTGCACCCTGACAAATGGCTAACATGCCAATAGTTATTTACACGAAACTCTTTGGGTTCGGGTTAGATGACAAGAAAGTTGGGTTATGTTTTAGTTGAAAGTATTGAGGAACATTAAATGTTTCTAAATTAATGTTAAGTTGAAACTAGCATTAAAATAACACTGAATAGAAGTACAAAACTGTTTACCCTAATTTTTAATAGAAATCACGAAAATCATGTTGTCTTTCCTACAATAAGACGTCAAAAGTGAAACTTCGGATAAAAAATTTGTTTGATAGAGTATCTTCATTAAAAGATTATTTAAAACATAGAATACAATGGTAGGTCAAAAGGAACTAATGTTGGGTCAACGCCAAACGAAGGCTATAATCCCTGCTATGCCGAAGGCAGGGACTAATAAGTAAAATGATTCGAATGTCCAAACGCGAGAGGACGTAATCAGTCAAGTTTATGAAAAGGGATAATTTCACTATCATAAAGCCATGCATAATAATTTTGTTCCTTGAATACATGTTTTAAAATAAATCATATTAAAGGGCCTGTTTCGACAAAATTACAACGCTGAAAGTTCTAAAAAATCTGCTTTCCCCCTTTAATCACATAAATTCTGTCCACCATGAAATCACTATAACCAACTAAAGAAAAAAGGAGAATTACAATGAATAAAAGACTTCCCTTGTAAATACTGAAATCCACATCATTACCCTTGATGTCCTGCATACAGTTTGACAATATTGCTTCAGGCTCTCTTATGTAAACGGGTTAATAGATAATAATAGCAGAAAAAGGAGTTCAAAGAGATAAATTAGTATGAAGACAGAAATTACCTTGACTGTGAAGTCATAGAGAGAGGAAGACTGCTTTGAAGAGCTCCCAGTCATGGCTGTAAAATTAGGAAAGAGCCAAAGTCGGAAGATATCAAGATCTTGAGGGTACAACTGGTTTGATCCGAGAACAAAAGCGTGAATATAGCTTAGTATCAGCTGAATCTACAAAGCGGAAGGCACGAGGGACGTAAAGCGTGCTTGTAATATGGGCACCACATGAAATAGGAGGAGAATTGCAATATGTTGTGAGCACAAAAAACTCAATTCAACCTTATGGAAATCACGATACCCTGGCAATTCTTATTACTATTTACCATTATGGAAATCAAGCTATCCTGGCGCTTCTTTACTTTTTTTTTATGGTTATAAATCTAGGATAATATAGGGCACTCGGAACTGTCTAAAGAACCTCGTAGAAAACATGGGTTGCTATATATGTTTTGAAAGTACTATCCTGGCACTTCTTAACTCATTATTATTTTTTTCTTTGGTTATAAATCTAGGATAATATAGGGCACCCGGAATTGTCTAAAGAACCGAACCTTGTAGAAAACATGGGTTGCTATATATGTTTTGAAAGAACTATTCTGGCACTTCTTAACTTATTTTTTTTTTTGTTATAAATCTAGGATAATATAGGGCACCGGGAACTGTCTGAAGAACCGAGCCTCGTAGAAAACATGGGTTGCTATGTATGTTTTGAAAGAACTATCCTGGAACTTCTTAACTTATTTATTTATTTATTTTGTTATAAATCTAGGAAAATATAGGGACCCCGGAACTGTCTAAAGAACCGAACCTTGTAGAAACCGTGGGTTGCTATATATGTTTTGAAAGAACTATCCTGGCACTTAACTTTTTTTTTTTGGTTATAAATCTAGGATAATATAGGGCACCCGAAACTGTCTAAAGAACCGAACCTCGTAGAAAACATGGGTTGCTATATATGTTTTGAAAGAACTATCCTGGCACTTCTTAACTTATTTTTTTTTGTTATAAATATAGCATAATATAGGGCACCCGAAACTGTCTAAAGAACTTTACCTTGTAGAAAACATGGGTCGCTATATATGTTTTGGAAGAACTATCCTGGCACTTCTTAACTTTTTTTTTTTGGTTATAAATCTAGGATAATATAGGGCACCCGGAACTGTCTAAAGAACCGAACCTCGTAGAAAACATGGGTTGCTATATATGTTTTGAAAGAACTATCCTGGCACTTCTTAACATATTTTTTTTTGGTTATAAATCTAGGATAATATAGGGCACTCGGAACTGTATAATGAACCGAACCTCGTAGAAAACATGGGTTGCTATATATGTTTTGAATGAACTATCTTGACACTTCTTAACTTATTATTATTTTTTTTTGGTGATAAATCTAGGATAATATAGGGCACCCGGAACCGTCTAAAGTATCGAACCTCGTAGAAAACATGGGTTGCTATATATGTTTTGAAAGAACTGTCCGGGCACTTCTTAACTTTTTTTTTTTGTTATAAATCTAGGATAATATAGGGCAGCCGGATCTGTCTAAAGAACCAAACCTCATAGAAAACATGGGTTTCTATATATGTTTTGAAAGAACTATCCTGGCACTTCCTAACTTATTTATTTTGGTTATAAATCTAGGATAATATAGGGCACCCGGAACTGTCTAAAGAATTGAACCTCGTAGAAAACATGGGTTGCTATATATGTTTTGAAAGAACTATCCTGGCACTTCTTAAAAAAAAAAATTGGTTATAAATCTAGGAAAATATAAGGCACCCAGAACTGTCTAAAGAACCGAACCTCGTAGAAAACATGGTTTGCTATATATGTTTTGAAAGAACTATCCTGGCACTTCTTAACTTTTTTTTTTTTGTTATAAATCTAGGATAATATAGGGCATCTGGAACTGTCTAAAGAACCGAACCTCGTAGAAAACATGGGTTGCTATATATGTTTTGAAAGAACTATCTTGGCACTTCTTAACTTATTATTATTATTATTATTTTGTTATAAATCGAGGATAATATAGGGCACCCGGAACTATCTAAATAACCGAACCTCGTAGAAAACATGGGTTGCTATATATGTTTTGAAAGAACTATCTTGGCACTTAACTTATTTATCTATTTATTTTGGTTATAAATCTAGGATAATATAGGGCACCCGGAACTGTCTAAAGAACCGAACCTTGTAGAAAACATGGGTTGCTATATATGTTTTGAAAGAACTATCCTGGCACTCCTTAACTTATTATTATTATTATTATTATTATTATTATTATTATTGGTTATAAATCTAGGATAATATAGGGCACCCGAAACTGTCTAATGAACCGAACCTCGTAGAAAACATGGGTTGCTATATATGTTTTGAAAGAACTATCCTCGCACTTCTTAACTTATTTATTTATTTATTTGGTTATAAATCTAGGATAATATAGGGCAACCGGAACTGTCTAAAGAACCGAACCTTGTAGAAAACATGAGTTGCTATATATGTTTTCAAAGAACTATCCTGGCACTTCTTAAATTATTATTATTATTATTATTATTATTGGTTATAAATCTAGGATAATATAGGGCACCCGAACTGTCTAAAGAACCGAACCTCATAGAAAACATGGGTTGCTATATATGTTTTGAAGGAACTATCTTGGCACTTAACTTATTTATTTATTTATTTATTTTGGTTATAAATCTAGGATAATATAGGGCACCCGAAACTGTCTAAAGAACCGAACCTTGTAGAAAATATGGGTTGCTATATATGTTTTGAAAGAACTATCCTGGCACTTCTTAACTTATTATTTTTTTTTTGGTTATAAATCTAGGATAATATAGGGCACCCGGAACTGTCTAAAGAACTGAACCTCGTGGAAAACATGGGTTGCTATATATGTTTTGAAAGAACTATCCTGACACTTCTTAACTGATTTATTTATTTATTTATTTTGTTATAAATCTAGGATAATATAGGGCACCTGGAACTGTTTGAAGAACCAAACCTCGTAGAAAATATGGGTTGCTATATATGCTTTGAAAGAACTATCCTCGCACTTCTTAACCCATTTTTTTCTTTTGTTATAAATCTAGGATAATATAGGGCACCCGGAACTGTCTAAAGAACTGAACCTCGTAAAAAACATGGGTTGCTATATATGTTTTGAAAGAACTATCCTGGCACTTCTTAACTTTTTTTTTTTTTGGTTATAAATCTAGGATAATATAGGGCACCCGGCACTGTCTAAAGAACCTAACCTCATAGAAAACATGGGTTGCTATATATGGTTTGAAAGAACTATCCTGGTACTTCTTAACTTCTTTTTTCTGGTTATAAATGTAGGATATTATAGGGCACCAGGAACTGCCTAAAGAATCAAACATCGTAGAAAACATGGGTTGCTATATATGTTTTGAAATAACTATCATGGCACTTCTTAACTTATTTATTTCTTTATTTATTTTGTTATAAATCTAGGATAATATAGGGCACCCGGAACTGTCTAAAGAACCAAACCTCGTAGAAAACATGGGTTGCTATATATGTTTTGAAAGAACTATCCTGGCACTTCTTAACTTTTTTTTATTTTTTATTTTTTTGGTTATGTTATCACTCAGGTTGTCCCTCAGGTTGGAGTAAAGGGATACGGCTGAGGTAACCACAAACCAACTTTGGACTGCAGGTTCTAGCCCACCTACAATCAGAGAGGGCTCTCTCTTTCTGATTTAACTCTGTTGATGATGATTTTAGGCTAGTTATTGAGTTCTGGGGTTTCGTTTGCGTTTTGGTGGGAAGATTGATGTTTTCAGGTAAAAATCAGGTATAGTGTGAAAGTTTCAAACCATTGGGCATGTAGTCAAGGAGTAAGACTGCTGGTGCGTTTTCCTGGTCACAGGAGGAATAAGGAGCAAGGTAGCTTCACATGGAACAATTTTCAAAGTCTAAAGGATGGAAAGAATGCTAAGGAATGAGAGGCAATTAAGAATCTCTCAGTCAGATTAACAGAGAAGGGCGGATGAACTCTATCTAAGGGCAGTAAAGAATCCCTAGATAACTGTCATACACATGTGAATTAGGGTAAATATGATCCACGGGGAATTCATATTCATGTCCAATTCATTTAGATGAAAACATAACGAAACAGCAGAAACTGAGCATAGAGTGCAGCTAAACAAGTTCTAAGCTAATCTTTCTTTTTGCTATTTAGATGGTGAAAAATGAAAGCAGAGGTGAGAGGCACTTATTGATTCATGTTGCAACACAAGAATTCCATCATTCAGTCTCCAGAGACCATTAACAACACATCAGACAGTCATTCCTCCAATCTCTTCAGCAATCTTTGATTAAAGAAAAAGTCTCAGACATACAGTGCGAGTCTCTAATGAAAAGTTATCAATCGACCAACCCCTGAAACAATACAAAGGGTCGTATATATAGGGAAAATTTTCCAAAATTGTTTATCACAGTTGTGACCTAAACAGGTCTGAAAGTAAAAGATTACTTTAACTTAAACCTATCAGAAATAAATGCAAGAAAATATCTATGGGCTGCGCTGAGGGCAGCCGTATCAAAACTGAATTAATGTGTTGTCCTTGGTGGCTCGATGCATTGCTTCTGCAATAACTGTGCATGGACTTCTGCTCCATTGTAGTTTGGTGGCTTTAAGTGCTTTAACTATGATTTGAGAGCTGGGATGGGCTTCCACCTCCTGATTTGACTTTGTTGGAGGCCATTCAATGTTGACCTGCTTTGGGAACTGAAGATTTTCATTAAAAAATTAAATTGATACAATTTTCCACTTCATCCTTCCTCTGATACTCTTTGACGAATGAATCGGGCCGGTTCTCTCTTTCGCTGTGGGTCAAATCAAAACTTAATGGTCGTTGTTCGGCCCTCTGTTTCCTTTAGGACTGCCTTTTGATCCTTTTTGCATGCCTCGCGAAGAAAAACGGGTCATTCGGCGCCTTTTGGTCTTTCTGGGGGCTGCGCAATGAGGGGCTTTCCACTTCGGCCCTTTTCCTGTATCCATACGCGATTAGCGCTAGGCGCTAATCGTGCATGAAAAACTGCCTCGGAATTTGAATCTGGGCTTCCTAAGCACGATTTTTGCCATTCGCCTCAAAATTAATGATGACGTCATCATGACGTCAGCGGGTGGGACCATGGTACGGCGGATGACGTGGCAGGATGACATCAGCAGGGTGACGTCAGCATGTACAGTGGATGACGTGGCAGGGGTGACTCGGTAGGAGGTTGATGCTGTGCAGATAACGTGTGGTGGTGACGAGGCAGACATGTAGAACTGGATAAGTGACATGGGGCGCATATACGGAAGGCGGAAAGCGGTTTCATCGGACCGCTTTTTGTATGAGGGCGGTATCCATCAGAGCCCTTCCGATGCAATAGAAAGTGGACAAGTGTCTTTTGTACGGCAGAGAAACCGCCTTGCCATCGGAAGCTAACAGTCGAGCAGCGGGGCGCCTCCGAAATTGCCGAGAGCCATCGGATGGGGAGGGCCCAATCTGACGGTGGACAGAACAGGTCAATCGGCGGGGGAATAATGGACGGGCGCGCGAATATTCTGATCTTCATAAACACTGCGGGGAGGGTTTATACTTTGGTTTTGTGGGTTTATACAAGCGGGGGAGAACGAAACTTAATGTTTAATAACACTTTAAACATTATCTTTGTGCAAATGAATGCGGAGGGGTAAAGTTATAGGGTTTCGAGGACAGCGAGGTGGGTAAAGGTTCTTGGTCTAACCAGAGGTTTAGACCAATCCCAGTTTCATGACACACATGGGTTCACAATAGTCCGAGGTGGACTACTGTGTCCCAGAACTGAAAAATACATAGCTATAGTGCTATGAGGTGGGGTATGTACATAGGGGAGTTATTAACATAGATTTAGTAGGGGAAGGGAAAAACAGATAGGGATTTACATAATAGAGTTAGTGGTTAATATGAAGATGATGAGAAAGCGCTAAGGTAAGGAACCTTAGGCTATTTTGGGGAAATAGAACTTTGTAAAAGAAGAATGGAAATCCTTGAGTGAGGCAAATCTTCACCAAGGCCAATGTTATGGAACATGATGAGACTAAGAGGCTCAAGCAAATCTTGACCTCTTTGGGAAAATTAGTGAGTGATTTAGGGAATAAGAAGAGAGGGGAGTTAGTTATGTCCAGTTTGAGTTCCTCCAGATGAAAAACTACATCCTGACTGTGATCTTAAAAGATATAACACTTAGAAACACAAAATTGATCATGGATCATCATTCTGCAACCTCGAAAACTGCCTACCCAGCCTACTTTCCTAACATTTTTTCTTATTTTGGTGGGTGCACTTAGACTTGCAGACCCAGCTTTACAATTTTTTCTTTTTTATGTTCTCCTATCTAAGTCTATACTTATTTCTGCCAAGGGCCCAGATTAAGCAGTTGGGCTCCTTTGATTCTCTACCTATCTACAGATCTGCCAAGATTAAGCTGTTTGGACAAATATCATTTTCTATTTTCTAAAATAGGAAATTGAAACCTAGGGAGGCCAAGATTAAGCTTTTTGGCCTTCCCTTTTATAGAACATTCTTTTAAAAATGGTTAAGTCACCAAAATTTGGAACTCAGCAGTGGCATTTGGACTAACACACTTCATGGCTTCTTCTTTGGTCTCTTCTGGAAATATGGAACATTGCAGTATGCAAAGTATGACATATTTGGCATGTAAAATGTCAATCATGAAAAATGAACACCTATCACAACAGGAGGCTAACAGTGGCTCCACTTGGGGATGGCTTTTCCTTGTGAAAAACCAAGAACAGTAGGTCAGACTGCCTCGATCTTCCGTGGTTGTTGTTGATTGAAGGAGCTTCTTTATGTTGGTTGTTAGATAATTGAAACTTTGTAATATGAACATCCTTCTCCTTAACTGAAATATTGTGAAATGCATAGCACTACCTGCTTTCTTTTGCGTGCTTGCTATTATGTAGAATGTTGCTTGAGCATTGCCTTTGAAACATTCTCAAAACATGGATCAAAAACTGATGTGTTTTCTTTACTTTTGCTTTGACCAAGGGTGCTGATATGAACTAAAATACTCCTCTGTTTTGATATTTTCGACTGAAGATTGTAAACAGCTCCCCTTTACCATGAATTGTTGTTATGTGATTGTGCCACTCTTGCTGTTTTGTTGAAATTAGTACAGAGACAGAGCTTTTAAAACTGGAACACTTGTATTGGCTGTGTCTTCACAAGATTTATTGCTGCTCCTCTAACATTCAGAAAAATAAAACAAAACGTTGATATATACAAATATGACTGTACAAAAGATACATACAAAGCTGCACTGTATCCCTTAAAAGGGATCATGGTAATGTTTCAGCATACGGCCATTGACAGGGCCTTCTTCAGCGAAACTATCCTCTATAGACTTGAGAAAATAAGTGTTATTTCCTTGAACAGCAGAAATAACGAATGGTCCCTTCCATAAAAAATCAAACTTCGCATGTTTGCCCTTATCTTCTCTTCGTGAGTCCCACCTTAGAACTTTGTTACCAATGTAGAAATCCTCAGCTTTAACTCTCTTATCAAACATCTTTTTGAGTTTTTCTTGCAAAATTTGAGCTCTGTCATAAACTTTTTCTCTGGTTTGCTGAAGATGAATGGTCTGATTAATCCTTCTTTGAATGTCATTTGGTTCAGCCTGAATTTCCTGTAACAGTCTGACAGTAGGAATGCCCAGGGATGATGGAAATCTGGCCTCCATGCCATATACCAGCTCATAAGGGCTCATTCCAATGGATTTCTTGCTTGAAAGTTTGTCTGCCCATAGGGCATTTACCAGCTTTTTGTGCCAGTTTTTCTTGTTCTCTTCTAGCACTTTCTTTATGATGTTGATGAGGCTTTTGTTAGATGATTCGGCCAAGCCATTGCCCTGAGGGTAATAGGTTGTAGAGTGGCCCAAGGTAATATGAAATTTGTGGCAAAAACTAACCATCTTTTTGGATTTAAAGGCAGCAGCGTTGTCAGTGATAATTTTCTCAGGGTAGCCGAATCTAGAAAGGATATTGCACTCAAGAAATTGGATGATGATGGTGTCATTGGCTTGCTTGCAGGGGACGGCTTCAACCCATTTAGTGAAATAGTCGGTGGCTGTTAGGATCCATTTGTGCTGGCCAGAGGAAGAGGGATGGATTTCTCCAATGAAGTCAAGACCCCATTGTTGAAAAGGCTTTTCAGTTGAGATGGGTTTCAGGGGCAGGGGCAACAACTTTCTTTTGCCCTCAAAGATTTGGCATTTGTGACATGACATGGTAAACTTCTTTACATCTGCAAAAAGAGAGGACCAATAGAAACCAGCTCTTAAGATTTTATCAGCGGTGGACTTCCAATATAGATGTCATCCACAGTCACCTGCATGGAATTCTTTCATGACATTGTTAGTTTCACTCATGGTTAAACAATTAAGCAATATACCTTCATGATTTCTCCAAAATAATGCACCATCTATGACACAAAACTTTAGAGCTTTCATTTTCAAAAATCTTTTCTTGGTTCTGGACAATCCTGGGGGAGCAAACAGGTTTAACAGTACAAAACATATATCAGCATACCATGGAGATTGCAAAAAGGTCTCATTGATCTGTGGAGTCGCCAGCGCCTGTTCATTGTCCAGTTGGTTAATGTCTAAGGCTTGAAAGTTTGTTTCGGACATCAGTTTGGCTAAACCTTGTCCCTTTATCAGTTTGGTTGGTTTTATTTCTATGTCATACTCAAGGATGTTTGCTATCCACTTGCCTCTTTTTCCTTCTAATCCCTCTTGGGTTAGTATGTCTTTTACAACAGCACTTGGGACATAGGCAATCACATGTGAGTATAAAATGTACACTCTGAAATCCTTGATGGCCTTAACGAGCGCATAGGCCTGCTTTTCCATGATTGGGTACTTCAAAGGGGCGTCTCTTAAGGCTCGGCTGAAAAATGCAATCGGCTTTTCAACTCCCTGTTCATCCTTTTGCAAAAGGATAGCAGTTATAGTATGATCAGATGCAAAAGAAAAAATGATAAAATCTTTGTCAAATTGTGGGCTGGTGAGGACAGGGGTTTGGGTTAAGGCCGTTTTGATACTCTCAAATGCTTGCTTGGTTTCAAGAGACCATTTTACCTTGGCTCCTTTTTTAACATATTGTTTAATAGTCGTAACAGTTCAGCTAGATTTGGGATAAATCTTCTTAAGAAGTTGATTTTTCCAAGGAATGCTTGCAGCTCTTTTATGTTTCTAGGATATGGGATTTGGAGGATGGCTTGGATTCTTTCAGGATCTATTCTAATCCCATCTTTTGATATGATGTGGCCAAGTAGTTTGCCTTCTTCAAGGCCAAACAGGGACTTCTTGGGATTTAAGGAAATGCCATATTTCCTACATGTTATGAATATCTGCCTCAAGTGCTTGAGGTGTTCTTCATCAGATTTGGAAAATGGGGTGAGATCATCTAGATAGACAACTAGGAAGTCATGTATTTCTTTGGCAAAAGCAATATCCATTGCTCTTTGAAAGGTAGCACTAGTGTTTTTAAGTCTGAATGGCATCTTAACATACTTAAATGTTCCCCATAGTGTGGTAAAGGCTGTCTTGTCTTGGTCATCCGGGTGAACAGGTATTTGATTGAAACCTAAAAAGCCATCCAGCAAAGAGATTCTAGATGACCCCACTACTCTTTGTAGGATGTGATCCATCTTGGGCAAAGGATAGTGGTCTTTTAGGGAGACTTGGTTTAAATTTCTCAGATCTACACAGAGTCTAATCTCACCTGTCTTCTTTCTTGTGGGAACCAGATTGGATACCCATTCAGAAAATCTGATGGGTGCTATTATGCCTGCTTCAAACATCCTCTTTACTTCCTTCTCAATCATGGGAAGAAGCATAGGGTTAATTCTTCTAAGTTTCTGTTTGAAAGGTTTCTGGTTTGGTTTTAAGGGAATGGTGTGTTGAATTATTGAAGTGTCATAGGACTTCAAGTCCTCATAACTCCAAGCAAATACATCTTGGAACTCTTTAAACAAATCAATGTACTTGGGCTTTTGATCGGATGGTAAATTTTTGGACAATTTGATCATTTTGGGATTCTTTGTTGCCCTAATGTTGTGTTCTTCTATTGCAGCGTTCAATGGTTGTAATTTTGGCTTTCTGGGAACATCATTAGCGTCAAACATGTCTTCTAATGGGGTTAGGCCAGTAGGCAGAAAATTGTCCTTTAACTCAATGATCTCTGCCTCTGTTTTGGCAATTTCTTCCAAATGCATTTGTTTTAGCCATTCTATGTTTGTTTTGTCAAAAGCAGTGGGGTTTAGGATTTGTTTGGCTGTTGCAGCTGTTACAGCCTGCTGGTTTTCATTTGTTTGTTGTTGGACATCGTTCATAGCATCCATGTCAATGTTGATATTCGAAAACTCCTGCTCAAGGGTGAGGAAATTGTTGATCTGGGCATCATTTTCAAAAACTTTCCAGTCTTTAACGTTATTTGGAACAGCAAGCCTATGTTTTATTTCGGCAGTAAAGTGATGGTTTGGCTCAAAAGGAAGCTTACATGTACTAGCAAAGGTGGCTAGGCTATGTGCATGAATGTTATGCTCTCTTGAAATCTTGGCTAGCTTGAATTCTGTGAACGCATTAAGTATATTAGTGGCAGCAGTCCTATAGGCCCTCATTCTATTGTCATTGGTTACAAAATTACCTTTCATCTGTTGTATGATTAAGTCAAAGTCCCCTAAAATAGACACTTTTGCAGCTCCTAGAGCTTTGAGCAGTTTAAGGCCTAAAAGCAGAGCCTCATATTCTGCCATGTTATTTGTGCATTTGAAATTCAGTCTGTAGGCATGACCTTCCGCATGATTGTTATGTGTATTGTGAATCCATACACCTGCCCCTGATCCTAACTTGTTGACCAAGCCATCAAACTCTAAATACCATGTGATTTCTTGCTTGTGTTTAGTACTGAGAGTTTCAGTCATTCTTGCAGCGGGCAGATTTGAAATTTCTGTTTGGGGAGGTTGTTCTAGGATGCTCGTTGCATTAATTGTTGTGACAGTCTCATGGATATGTGCAACCGATTCTTCGTTGATTTTTGTTTGTTGTTCTAGAGCCAAAGGCTCATCATCAGTTGGAGAATTTGTATTGTCATTAAACAAAATAAAGGAATCCATATCAGAATGGATTGAGTAAATGGGAAAATTTTCAGGCTTACTCTGACTACTTACCACATATTTCATGAGTGTTTCTCTGTACAATCTCCTTGGTTGCCCAAAGACTGAAATAGTAGCATAGGAGAGGTCTAGTTGAAGGGATCCTTGGAGTTCTGCTCCCCATAATCTGGACAGGAGCATACCATATTTTGGTGGGATGTCAGCCACCACCACATCCATGAGGATGGTCTTATTGGGATATTGGACTAAGGAGACACACAAGTCTTTAATGAGGCCTAAACACTTGACTTAACTTGAGTCAAATGAGTACAAATCTTTGTAGGGTCTTGTAATATCAAGGTTCAGCTTTTCCATAACTTCTTTTGGCATCAGATTGTGTGATGCTCCTTGTTAGCCTCCTGCTGCAGCAGGTTAATCATCTTTCATGATCGACATTTTTAAATGCCAAATATGTCGTACTATGCATGCTGCAATGCTCCATATTTGCTACAGATGGCCAAAGAAGTGTCCATAAGAGTGTGTTAGTCTAAGTGCCACTGCTGTGTTCCAATTTTGATAAGCAATCCATTTTTCGGTTTGAGGCAGTTTTTCAGTTGGAGGTACTCAGGCTGGAATTCACTAACCTCTCCCTTCTTCTCATCACCCTTATTATATAACTCCCTAACAATTTTCCCCCTTCCCCTATTTTTAATCATGTATATAAACTCCCCTATGTAAATACCCCTCCCTGGCAATATAGCCATATTCTCTATAAGTCCGGGAAATCACAGTCCATCTGGGGTTGTTTTTAACCCATCCGAGTCATTAAGGAACTAGTTTGACATCTGGTCGGCTAGTAACCTCTCCCTTAACCCTAAAAACCCCTAAAAGACCCATATTCCGCCCCTAACCCAAAGTTTTTGTGCATAAGTATTAAGCCCGCACCTGTAAAACCCACATAAACCCGTTTCCCTAAGTTTTTAACCCACCCGCGCAAATATTAAAAAACGAAGATACTCCGCATCTACCCCGCACTTAACCCGCCGTCCCTTCGCGTCCGCCGCCAGTCGTCCGATCCACAGCCCCGCAGATCGACGATGGGCGAGCCGCCCCATCCCCGAACCGCCCAGCCTTTAACATCCGGTAGATGGGCGGTATTACCGTCGTACTCCCACCACGCGTCAGGCGTTGGGCTGTGGCGGAGCCCCTCCCTCCAAAACTGCCATCCCCGAAAAGCGGTGCGCCACATACCACTTACCGCCTCTTGCCTAGGTGACGTCACCGCCTACGTCACCCCCTGCACAGTCACCGCCCACGTCACCCCTTGTCCAGTCACCCGATGAGTCACCTGCCTGCGTGGCCTCCTGCCACGTGTCCCCGCCACCGTACCTGCCACGTCATCGTTCGTACGTGATGACGTCATGCTGACGTCATCCCGCCACGTCGCCCTGCTGACGTCATGCTGACGTCACCCGCCGTACAATGCTGACGTCATCAGCTCTTTTTTGGGCGCAGAGGCGCAAAAGTCGCACTTCGGAGCCCCGGAATCGAATTCTGAGGCAATTTTTGATGAGCGATTTGCGATTTTTAGGCCGAAATGGAGAATCTTCAAGGAATCTTCTCACCATGCGGCCCCAGGAAGCCTGAAAAGGCGCAAAAATGATCCGTTTTCTTCACAGAGCATACCAAAAGGATCAGAGGACAATTCCAGATGATACAGAGGCCGAACAGTAGCCATTTACTGGTGAATAGACCCGCAGCACATCAGATCAGCAGTCCAGATTTTGTCAGAGAGTATCAATGGAAGAAAAAAAGCCAGAGAGAATCAGTCATGATTTTTTAGGGGCTCGAGGCACCTGAACATTAATGAAGCCCCCAGAAAGTCAAATCAATAAGCACCAGCCCATCCTTGCCTTCAAATCACCATC
Source organism: Pinus tabuliformis (assembly GCA_031772625.1). NCBI lineage: Eukaryota > Viridiplantae > Streptophyta > Pinopsida > Pinales > Pinaceae > Pinus > Pinus tabuliformis. Next base: position 286,237,442 of record CM062819.1, on the reverse strand, counting down.
AAGGCATTCAAAGCACCAGGACAGCAAGGAAGCAGAAACCCATACTCATTTATTGCAGAAAACACTGCAGCAAGCCACCAAGGACAGCATCATTTATTCAGTTTTGATACATCGGCCCTGAGCACGGCCCGAGATATTTTTTGTATTTATTTCAGGATAGGATTAGGTCAAGTAGTCATTTTTTATGACCTAATTAGGTCAAGATGTAATAAAAGAACTCTGAAGAGAGTTTTTGCCCTATATATACCACCCTCTGTATAGTTTTAAGGGTTGGTTAATTGAGAATTTTCACTAGAGACTCGTTGTGTATACCTGAATTTTTCTGTAATCAAAGATTGTTTAAAGCTTGGAGAGGGAACTGTCTGTTGTTGATGAATGTTTTGAAGAGTTGAAGATGGAATTCCTGCGCTGCGGCCTGAAGCAATAAGTGCCTCTTATCTCTGTTTATGTGTTTGCCATTATCTAAATAGCAGAAAAAAAGAATAGCCTAGAATTAGTTTAAATACTCTCTATGCTCAATCTCTGCTGTTTCTTGATGTTTTCCTCTAAAAGAATTGGTTATGAACATTGAATTCCTTCCGGCTCATGTTTACCCCAATTCGCCCGTGTTGGCCAATTATCTAAGGATTCTTAACTGCCCCTAGGTAGCGCCTTGTTATTTTCTCTGCTAATCTGTTGGAGAGATTCTTGACTGCCTCTCTTTCTTTAGCATTCAGTTCATCCCTTAAACCTGAAGATTGCTTCAAACCTCAGCTATCTTGCTCCATGTTCCCTCACTATTATTAAGAAAACGCATCGGCAGTTCCCCTCCTCGACTCCACGCCCAATGGCTTGAAATATTCAGACTATACTCGACCTCTCTACCTGAAAGTGTCAGTTTTCCCACCAAAACTCAATCATAACCCCTGTGTACCATATCTAGCCTAAAATCATCACTTTCAACAAAGCTAAATCATAAAGAGAGAGCCCTCCCTGACTGCAGGTAGGCTAGGACCTGCAATACAAAGTTGGTTTGTGGTTACCTCGGCCGTATCCCTTTAGGAGTCAAAAGGGACAACCTGAGTGATAACATAATGGCGACTCCGCTGGGGAAGTGAATCATGTGTTTATTAGTGTAAATCCTCAATTTTGACCAGTTCGCCTCGTTTTCTGGAGAAAGTGTTCCTTTTCTTCAGGGCTTTTCATGTTCAGCTCTGATCTGTGACGATGGACAAAGATCAGGCACTTCAAGGTTGATTCATCCACCTGGCGACTCCACATCATCCTCATAATAAAGACTCCGCTGGAGAACCCGAAGGAATTATATAAGCAGATCAGGCTCTTGACTTGGACTATCATCCAAGAGATCATGTTCTTTCTCTTGCACCAGATTTTGCTGTGCATACTGTACTTTAAAAACGATTTTATGTCAGATTTTTGTGTGTTTCCTTTGGAAAAGATTGTTGAAAAACCTCCTTGCACATCAGAGCAGCAACTTCCAAATGTTGTTGAAGATCATCATACAGCCAAGGAGGAACCAAAAATAGAGCCCAGTCTTCTAGTTCCTGTACATACTCCCGTGCCTCGTAAAGTTCCTGAAAGATATAAGCTGCTCATCCTGCCTCCTATGCTTGGTCCTCTGCCGGCAAATCATCCCGAATATCTCCCTAGATTTGATGGAGAGAATGGTATTACTGCCCAAAAACATATCCAGGCTTTTGAAGATTATATTAATACGTTTGAAGTGGAAGATGAAGATGTCAGTGTTAGACTATTTGCCCTTTCTTTGCAAAGCGAAGCTAGGACTTGGTTTAAAGCGTTGCCTGAGGCGAGCATCTCTAAGTTTCAGCAGTGTGCCAAGCTTTTACTTGAAAAATGGATGATCAAAGGTAATCTCTTCGTGCTCATTGAAGAATACAATCATTTAGAAAGGCATCCAGATGAATCTGTTCAGCAGTTTTCAGACAGATTCAATCAAGTGTATCAGTCCATGCCTTTAAATATAAGACCTCCCCTTGATCTAGCTCTATTGCAATATCCTAGAGCATTTGACACAGAGATGGAATTCTGTTTGAGAGAAAGATGCCCGTCCACTTTGAAACAGATGCAGGACATAGCTGTGGACGTAGAGGCAAATCTAAGAAGGAGGGAAGAACAACGCAAAGCAGAGCAAAAAGAAAGATTTCATAGTGTGTTACAAAGGACAGAGGAAATGATGCAGCTGATCACAATGAAAGTGGAATGTTCAGAGCACCAGAACAGATCTGTTTCACAACAGGAAAGTAGTGACATTCACGAACAAACCTGCCACAAAACAGATGACATATTCATCCAGCCATACATGATGGAGCAGTCTCTTAATATACTGTGTGAATATAATAGCTTCTCTTCTTTCAACTGTCTGCCCAAATATGATCTGTATGATGATGATTATGAGCCTAACGACCAAATCAGCCTTGCAGAGGAATCAGATCCTATTTTGGCAGGAAGCAGTGTTCAGGTTCAGCAACCTGAACCCAATGATCAGCACGCCCATCTCAACTATGAAGAAAAGGAAGAAACGCAGAGTGTGTTGATTTCAGTGAAGGAACTTTACCCTTTTGTTTTGATTCTTTTCAATTTATCAAGGATAACTATCATGTTGTATATGATCAAGTGTCACCGCGTGTTACTATTGACCGTCTGGAGGTTAATCAAGATATTGTTCCAAAGGTATTGCCTCTAGTTTTGCAGCCCCAAAGAGCCATTGAATATCAGATTGAAGAGGACCCAGAAGCAGCAGCATATGACCAAATGATCCAAGTGGATCCCCTGCTTCTTTGTTTTCAACCATCTGAGTTGTTCAAAGAAGAAGAAGACCAGCAGCCTGCACAGATCAGTCAAGTCCTATTCGAGTCAGATTGTAATAAATTACAAGCACTTCCGCAAGTTCTAAATGACCTATCCGCTGGCAGGCAGAATGATGAAAAAGATCAGTGCTCTTCTCCATTAACAGGCTGCAAGGCTCAGTATCGAGTTGTCGATGATCCCCCAACTCCAAGGCATGGTAGCGATCCTCAAACCTTTGTACAGTTCTTTAATTCAGCCTAGAAATTGTATATATATGTTGCAGGACAGTTTTGTACAGTATTTAAACACCGCAAAGGAGGTCAGTAGCTTCCTGATCTTCTCAAAGATTGACAAAGCCATAACAAATTGCAAAATCTCAGTTGGTCCCACCAGCAAGCACAAGCAGCAAAGCCCACTCATGATATTATTGCTTAAGTGGCTGCATTGGCTATTTCACTTCACCTAACAACAAAGTAAGTATTGGTTAGAGTAGGTAGGTAGGTAGGTAGGATCAATAAGGCAGCCAGCCAAGGGAAATTTGCAGAACACAGCAACAATTGAATACAAGGCAGTCTGACCTGTTGTTCTTGGCTTTTCACAAGGAAAAGCCATCCCCAAGTGGAGCCACTGTTAGCCTCCTGCTGCAGCAGGTTAATCATCTTTCATGATCGACATTTTTACATGCCAAATATGTCGTACTATGCATGCTGCAATGCTCCATATTTGCTAAAGATGGCCAAAGAAGTGTCCATAAGAGTGTGTTAGTCTAAGTGCCACTGCTGTGTTCCAATTTTGATAAGCAATCCATTTTTCGGTTTGAGGCAGTTTTTCAGTTGGAGGTACTCAGGCTGGAATTCACTAACCTCTCCCTTCTTCTCATCACCCTTATTATATAACTCCCTAACAATTTTCCCCCTTCCCCTATTTTTAATCATGTATATAAACTCCCCTATGTAAATACCCCTCCCTGGCAATATAGCCATATTCTCTATAAGTCCGGGAAATCACAGTCCATCTGGGGTTGTTTTTAGCCCATCCGAGTCATTAAGGAACTAGTTTGACATCTGGTCGGCTAGTAACCTCTCCCTTAACCCTAAAAACCCCTAAAAAACCCATATTCCGCCCCTAACCCAAAGTTTTTGTGCATAAGTATTAAGCCCGCCCCTGTAAAACCCACATAAACCCGTTTCCCTAAGTTTTTAACCCACCCGCGCAAATATTAAAAAACGAATATACTCCGCATATACCCCGCACTTAACCCGTCGTCCCTTCGCGTCCGCCGCCAGCCGTCCGATCCACAGCCCCGCAGATCGACGATGGGCGGGCCGCCCCATCCCCGAACCGCCCGGCCTTTAACGTCCGGGAGATGGGCGGTATTACCGCCGTACTCCCGCCACGCGTCAGGCACTGGGCTGTGGCGGAGCCCCTCCCTCCAAAACCGCCATCCCCAAAAAGCGGTGCGCCACATACCACTTACCGCCTCCTGCCTAGGTGACGTCACCGCCTACGTCACCCCCTGCACAGTCACCGCCCACGTCACCCCTTGTCCAGTCACCCGATGAGTCACCTGCCTGCGTGGCCTCCTGCCATGTCACTGCCACGTGTCCCCGCCACCGTACCTGCCACGTCATCGTCCATACGTGATGACGTCATGCTGACGTCATCCCGCCACGTCGCCCTGCTAACGTCACGCTGACGTCACCCGCCGTACAATGCTGACGTCATCAGCTCTTTTTTGGGCGCAGAGGCGCAAAAGTCACACTTCGGAGCCCCGGAATCGAATTCTGAGATAGTTTTTGATGAGCGATTTGCGATTTTTAGGCCGAAATGGAGAATCTTCAATGAATCTTTAAGGAATCTTCTCACCATGCGGCCCCAGGAAGCCCGAAAAGGCGCAAAAATGATCTGTTTTCTTCACAGAGCATACCAAAAGGATCATAAGACAATTCCAGATGATACAGAGGCCGAACAGCGGCCATTTACTGGTGAATAGACCCGCAGCACATCAGATCAGCAGTCCAGATTTTGTCAGAGAGTATCAGTGGAAGAAAAGACGCCAGAGAGAATCAGTCATGATTTTTTAGGGGCTCGAGGCACCTGAACATTGATGAAGCCCCCAGAAAGTCAAATCAATAAGCATCAGCCCATCCTTGCCTTCAAATCACCATCAAGGCATTCAAAGCACCAGGACAGCAAGGAAGAAGAAACCCATACTCATTTATTGCAGAAAACACTGCAGCAAGCCACCAAGGACAGCATCATTTATTTAGTTTTGATACATCGGCCCTGAGCACGGCCCGAGATATTTTTTGTATTTATTTCAGGATAGGATTAGGTCAAGTAGTCATTTTTTATGACCTAATTAGGTCAAGATGTAATAAAGGAACTCTGCAGAGAGTTTTTGCCCTATATATATCACCCTCTGTATAGTTTTAAGGGTTGGTTAATTGAGAATTTTCACTAGAGACTCGTTGTGTATACCTGAATTTTTCTGTAATCAAAGATTGCTTAAAGCTTGGAGAGCGAACTGTCTATTGTTGATGAATGTTTTGAAGAGTTGAAGATGGAATTCCTGCACCGCAGCCTGAAGCAATAAGTGTCTCTTATCTCTGTTTATGTGTTTGCCATTATCTAAATAGCAGAAAGAAAGAATAGCCTAGAATTAGTTTAAATACTCTCTATGCTCAATCTCTGCTGTTTCTTGATGTTTTCCTCTAAAAGAATTGGTTATGAACATTGAATTCCTTCCGGCTCATGTTTACCCCAATTCGCCCGTGTTGGCCAATTATCTAGGGATTCTTAACTGCCCCTAGGTAGCGCCTTGTTATTTTCTCTGCTAATCTGTTGGAGAGATTCTTGACTGCCTCTCTTTCTTTAGCATTCAGTTCATCCCTTAAACCTGAAGATTGCTTCAAACCTCAGCTATCTTGCTCCATGTTCCCTCACTATTATCAAGAAAACGCACCGGCAGTTCCCCTCCTCGACTCCACGCCCAATGGCTTGAAATATTCAGACTATACTCGGCCTCTCTACCTGAAAGTGTCAGTTTTCCCACCAAAACTCAATCATAACCCCTGTGTATCATATCTAGCCTAAAATCATCCCTTTCAACAAAGCTAAATCATAAAGAGAGAGCCCTCTCTGACTGCAGGTAGGCTAGGACCTGCAGTCCAAAGTTGGTTTGTGGTTACCTCGGCCGTATCCCTTTAGGAGTCAAAAGGGACAACCTGAGTGATAACACTCTTGAATCAAACATAGTGTTGTGCAAAACTTTGTCATGTATATGCAAACTGACATAAAAGGGCGGAATAGGTCCATATGTTGTTTTTCCATTAACTTCTGGGCCAAACAACAGTTCAGGGGTATCATCCAGAATATTTACATCATCCTTATTCTCTGGTATTTGAAGTGATCTTTGAATTTGTTGCCTGTATACATCGTGCTTGGTAAGTTCTAAGAGGGGGATGGATATCTTCAACTTAGCTATTTCTGCTTCTAAATTAATGGCTTTTCCAATGGAGTCTTAGTGTTGATAATGGCAATTTTTTCTGTTTCATTTGGATTATCTGCTATTTGCTCTTGTTTATCAGCGTTATGGGAATTGATTGCTTGTGGTTTTTTAACTTCAGGAGGGCTTTTTGGAACGTTGTTCGAGTTTTGCTCAGAGGAAGAAGGTGGCCAAAACTGATCTACAGAAGGCTGTGCTTCTGTAATGTCTTCTACAGTCACTTGATGCGGGTTTGGGACAGTTGTATCAGCTGGTTCTGTTATGACAGCCTTGCTCTTAATCTTGTTGGGCTGTTTGCCATCCTTTGTTTTGCTAGGTTCAGAAATGTCAATGGTCCTAGTTCTCAGCTTGTATTGTTTGTGTACTTCATACACAGCAGTATCATAACCTTGTTTAAAATCAAAAGACTCACCAGACTTAGTCTGAAATTGACTTAGGTTATGCTCATCTTGGTCTTCTTGGCTTAGGAAAGTCTGATGCTCACCCTTTAGATCCATCAGATTCATGTGAGTGTCTTATGTTTGCTCGTTGGATGTAGATCCTTCAACATAGTTATCTTGAAAAGGGGGTCTTATGTCATGGTCTGGGCTTGACCTACCAACATTTGTGTTTTGTGTTTTCCTAAAATTTGGGTTCCTTATGGTATTGGATTGTTTTCCTTCCCATGATGATCTCCTCTCAACGCTTTCTACTCTTTCTCCCAACCTTTGTAGGCCACTGATAATAGCATCAAGCTTTTGATCAAAGGCTGAGGGTTCTTCCTTAAAGGTGGTTCTTCTTTCCAATTTAGCTTTGTTTCTTTTGGCAATTAGGTTGGCCTCTACGCTAACAGCAACATTTTGCATATCTGCAAGGGTCCGAGGAGCTCTTTCCTTTAACTGGTATGCCATATCTGGGTCGAATCCGTCAGGGAATTTATACAACGCAAGGTCAGGTACGGGTCTTAAGTTATGTGGTATTGCATTATAGACATTGTTGAACCTTGCACAGTATTCCAAAACAGTCTCCTGAGGACCTCTTTTAATTGTATCATATTCAGCTAGTATGTGCAAGGGGTCTTTCTTTTTCTCCCACCTGTTGGTAAAGCTCATCCAGAGTAGTTATGGAATTTGCAGCAAGTGATCTGAACCAAGTTCTTACATCACCTATTAAACTTTGAACAAAAATTCTCATTCTCACGCTGTCATCATCTATTTCGTAGTTTTCAAAATAGTCTTGCATCTTTTTGGTATGCTGAAGGGCTGTGAAAGGACCGGTACTGTCAAAATAGGTAATTTTAGATTGATACTCCTGAGGTAAAGCCCCAGGATTAGCGGGTAGTTGCAGGGGTGCGTATCTATTAGCCATATTGGCAGGGATAAGTGGGACAACGGGGATAACAGGAACAACATGGATAACAAGGATAACATAAGTAACTGGAACTGCAGTTGTGGTATTTGTAGTATGTGCAGTGAATGGAGGTGTGGATGGAGTGTTTTGAGATGTGGATGATGAACAAGGGGAAGTAGGGGTTGAACGAAATAAAACCTTAACAGGAGTTGGAACACAACTTGGGAGAGTTGTTTCAGGACTCAACTCAGCAAAATCTTCTTGTCTTTCTTGCTTCCTAAGAAACTTTGGGATTAAGTTCGGATTGTCCAAAGCAACTGGGGGATTTGGGTCTCGATTTGACCTTGTGTATCGTGGATTCTTCTTAGGAGCCAGCTTCCGAATTTGTTTTTTGGTATTTTTCTGGGAATGCTTTTAGAATGGTTGTGTATAGCTTAAAACTAGCATGAAGATTGACTGAAGCAGCTTTTGTCTACTTCTGTCAGTGCAAAGCAAAAACAGTTTCAAAGGCTACCTCGCTGACATTCAGGCTTCATCTGTAGTTTTAAGGAATATACAACAATTAGAAAATTGATTTCTCAGTGGATCCTTCCAACATGTTATGTGAATTTAACTGAGGAGTTCCCCAGTGGAGTCGCCACTATGTTATCACTCAGGTTGTCCCTCAGGTTGGAGTAAAGGGATACGGCCGAGGCAACCACAAACCAACTTTGGACTGCAGGTTCTAGCCCACCTGCAATCAGAGAGGGTTCTCTCTTTCTGATTTAACTCGGTTGATGATGATTTTAGGCTAGTTACTGAATTCTGGGGCTTCGTTTGTGTTTTGGTGGGAAGATTGATGTTTTCAGGTAAAAAGGCAAGTATAGTGTGAAAGTTTCAAACCATTGGGCATGGATTCAAGGAGTAATACTGCTGGTGCGTTTTCCTGGTCACAGGAGGAATAAGGAGCAAGGTAGCTGCACACAAAACAATTTTCAAAGTCTAAAGGATGGAAAGAATGCTAAGGAAGGAGAGGCAATTAAGAATCTCTCAGTCAGCTTAACAGAGAAGGGCGGATGAGCTCTATCTAAGGGCAGTAAAGAATCCCTAGATAACTATCATACACATGTGAATTAGGGTAAATATGAGCCACGGGGAATTCATATTCATGTCCAATTCATTTAGATGAAAACATAACGAAACAGCAGAAACTGAGCCTAGAGTGCAGTTAAACAAGTTCTAAGCTAATCTTTTTTTTTGCTTTTAGATGGTGAAAAATGAAAGCAGAGGTGAGAGGCACTGATTGATTCATGTTGCAGCACAAGAATTCCATCATTCAGTCTCCAGAGACCATTAACAACACATCAGATAGTCATTCCTCCAATCTCTTCAGCAATCTTTGATTAAAGAAAAAGTCTCAGACATACAGTGCGAGTCTCTAATGAAAAGTTATCAATCGACCAACCCCTGAAACAATACAGAGGGTCGTATATATAGGGAAATTTTTCCAAAATTGTTTATCACAGCTGTGACCTAAACAGGTCTGAAAACAAAATATTACTTTAACCTAAACCTATCAGAAATAAATGCAAGAAAATATCTATGGGCTGCGCTGAGGGCTGCCGTATCAAAACTGAATTAATGCGTTGTCCTTGGTGGCTCGGTGCAGTGCTTCTGCAATAACTGTGCATGGACTTCTGCTCCATTGTAGTTTGGTGGCTTTAAGTGCTTTAACTGTGATTTGAGAGTTGGGATGGGCTTCCACCTCCTGATTTGACTTTGTTGGAGGCCATTCAATGTTGACCTGCTTTGGGAACTGAAGATTTTCATTAAAAAATTTAACTGATACTCTTTGTCGCTTCATCCTTCCTCTGATACTCTTTGACGAATGAATCGGGCCGGTTCTCTCTTTCGCTATGGGTCAAATCAAAACTTAGTGGCCGTTGTTCGGCCCTCTGTTTCCTTTAGGACTGTCTTTAAATCCTTTATGCATGCCTCGCGAAGAAAAACGGGTCATTCGGCACCTCTTGGGCTAGCTGGGGGCTGCACAATGAGGGGCTTTCCACATCGGCCCTTTTCCCGTGCCTTGGAATTTGAATCCGGGCTTCCTAAGCACAATTTTCACATTTCGCCTCAAAATTGATGATGACGTCAGCGGGTGGGACCATGGTACGGCGGATGATGTGGCAAGATGACTTCAGCAGGGTGACGTCAGCATGTACAGTGGATGGCGTGGCAGGGGTGACTCGGCAGGAGGTCGATGCTGTGCAGATAACGTGGCGCGGTGACGAGGCAGACATGTAGAACTGGATAAGTGACATGGGGCGCATATACAAAAGGCAGAAAGCAGTTTCATCAGACCGCCTTCTGTACGAGGACGGTATCTGTCAGAGCCGTTCCGATGCAATAGAAAGTGGACAAGTGTCTTTTGTACAGTGGAGAAACCGCCTCGCCATCGGAAGCTAACGGCCGAGCAGCGGGGCGCCTCCGAAATCGCCGAGAGTTGTCGGATGGGGAGGGCCCGATCCAACAGTGGAAGGAACAGGTGAACCGACGGGGGAATAATGGACGGGCGCGCGAATATTCGGATCTTCATAAACGCCGCAGGGAGGGTTTATACTTTGGTTTTGTGGGTTTATACAAGCGGGGGAGAACGAAATTTAATGTTTAATAACACTTTAAACATTATCTTTGTGCAAATGAATGCGGAGGGGTAAAGTTATAGGGTTTCGAGGACAGCGAGGTGGGTAAAGGTTCTTGGTCTAACCAAAGGTTTAGACCAATCCTAGTTTCATGACACGCATGGGTTCACAATAGTCCCAGGTGGAACACTGTGTCCCAGAACTGAAAAATACATAGTTATAGTGCTATGAGGTGGGGTATGTACATAGGGGAGTTATTAACATAGATTTAGTAGGGGAAGGGAAAAACAGCTAGGAATTTACATAATAGAGTTAGTGGTTAATATGAAGATGATGAGAAAGCGCTAAGGTAAGGAACCTTAGGCTATTTTGGGGAAATAGAACTCTGTAAAAGAAGAATGGAAATCCTTGAGGCAAATCTTCACCAAGGCCAACGTTATGGAACATGATGAGACTAAGAGGCTCAAGCAGATCTTGACCTCTTTGGGAAAATTAGTGATTGATTTAGGGAATAAGAAGAGAGGGGAGTTATTTATGTCCAGTTTGAGTTCCTCCAGATGAAAAACTACATCCTGACTGTGATCTGAAAAGATATAACACTTAGAAACACAAAATTGATCATGGATCATCATTCTGCAACCTCGAAAACTGCCTACCCAGCCTACTTTCCTAACATTTTTTCTTCTTTTGGTGGGTGCACTTAGACTTGCAGACCCAGCTTTACAATTTTTTCTTTTTTCTGTTCTCCTATCTAAGTCTATACTTATTTCTGCCAAGGGCCCAGATTAAGCAGTTGGGCTCCTTTGATTCTCTACCTATCTACAGATCTGCCAAGATTAAGCTGTTTGGACAGATATCATTTTCTATTTTCTAAAACAGGAAATTGAAACCTAGGGAGGCCAAGATTAAGCTGTTTGGCCTTCCCTTTTATAGAACATTCTTTTAAAAATGGTTAAGTCACCAAAATTTGGAACTCAACAGTGGCATTTGGACTAGCACACTTCATGGCTTCTTCTTTGGTCTCTTCTGGAAATATGGAACATTGCAGTATGCAAAGTATGACATATTTTGCATGTAAAATGTTAATCATGAAAAATGAACACCTGTCGCAACAGGAGGCTAACAGGTTATAAATCTAGGATAATATAGGGCACCTAGAACTGTCTAAAGAACCGAACCTCGTAGAAAACATGGGTTGCTATATATGTTTTGAAAGAACTATCCTGGCACTTTTTAACTTTTTTTTTGGGTTATAAATCTAGGATAATATAGGGCACCCGGAACCGTCTAAAGAACCGAACCTCGTAGAAAACATGGGTTGCTATATATGTTTTGAAAGAACTATCCTAGCACTTCTTAACTTATTATTATTTTTTTTTTTTGGTTATAAATCTAGGAGCACCCGGAACTGTCTAAAGAACCAAACCTCGTAGAAAACATGGGTTACTATATATGTTTTGAAAGAACTATCTTGGCACTTCTTAACTTATTTATTTATTTATTTTTTGGCTATAAATCTAGGATAATATAGGGCACCCGGAACTATCTAAAGAACCGAACTTCGTAGAAAACATGGGTTGCTATATATTTTTTGAAAGAACTATCCTAACACTTCTTAACTTTTTTTTTTGGGTTATAAGTCTAGGATAATATAGGGCATCCGGAATTTTTTAAAGAACCGAACCTCGTAGAAAACATGGGTTGCTATATATGTTTTGAAAGAAATATTAGTTTTATCCACTCAATTGACTTATGGACACAGTGTCAAAAGGGTACACCGGTAAAGGATGTCGGTGCTAGAAAAGCGGTTATCTGGAAAAGAGTTTCCAAAACAAAAACTTCGCATGGAGTGGAGCGTAATGGGGTTTTAGGTAGAGATGTTCTAGAAGTTTTTGTTTTCGACATTGCACAATGTTGAAGTATTGTATCTCAGGGTTCATTTAGAACATGTCAGGAATAGATAGGTAATATATAAGAATAAGATAAGGAATATGGAAAATAACAAGTTGCTTAAAATTTAGTGAAAATTAGGGGATGTTATGTTTGGATTATATTATTAGATAATAAAGGAAAATATCATTTTGTAAAAACTAATAATGTTAAAAATATTATTAGTTGCATGCTTTTCAGCAGCTGGTGCATGGCCTCCATCTTTTCCTCCTGACGCTCCATAGCAACGCGAATGAAACTAAGTTCTCTGCGAAGGTCCGGTTCTCCCTTGACCAGCTCCACCATCTCTTTTGCCACCTGCTCGAGCGCCTTCGCTAGTAACCCCTTCATCACCCAGTAAATGTGAAGTGACTGTTTAAAGAGAGTCATTCGCCCCCTGGTATGACCAGGGTCGTGGAGCAATGACTCCCATTCTTCCATTTCGTCCGCAGACTGATTCTGGAGGGACTCCTCCTCCAAAAACTGCATAACTTTTCGAACAGCAGGGTCAGACCCACTCTGGAATGCTCGTTCCGCCCGTCTGAGCCTGTAATTCACGGTATCCCTTGTCTTTTTCTCAGGATTTGGCTTCCGCCCCGAGATCTCGCCTTCCCCCTGCGTCCGCTTCCTCTGACCCCAACCTCTTTTTCTACTCACCTCCATTTCCTCAGCCAGGCTTCCCGCACGGTTCCTCAGCCCCGAGCTCCGCTCCTTCTTCCCTTTCGATTCAGGACACCCTTCACACTGCTGGTGCAATTCCTTAGCTACAGCCCTCATCTGCGTGGCCGACCACCCTCCATCATCATCCCGCGGGAGTTCTTCCTCCGACTCATCATCAATTTCCCAAATTTTCGTCGGGGGACTATCCTGGGCAATGCCCTTCCCTTTCTTATCCTGCGCCTCTGTCGCTACTCTCAGATGATCCTTAATCTCCTTAGTCCGCTGTCTGGTCTCCATAATTCGCCTGCTTCCTTTGCTGGGATATCTCTGTTGCTCCACGCGTTCAATCCAGGCCAGATGGCTCTCCAACACCCTACTCGCTTCTCTCCCAATTTGGAAACAAACAGATGTCCGGTCGCCTTCCCCGAACTTGATATAAGTAGGATTTTTTACCTTCTCATACCGATTATCACCGGCGATCAAATGCCGCCATTTGTTTTCGCTGTTGGCATCATTAATGGTAATTATTCCTTGGTTACTGTTTGTTAACGAGGCTTCTTACAGCCCACCATCCCCACCACTGAAATTACATACCTTAATGATCTCACCTTGCGCAAGATCGAATGCCATTACTTTCGCACTCTGCCAAAGTACAGCTCTGTACTCAAACATCATTTCATTAAGCCTCCCCGATTGATCACTGATCAACAATCGGGATCTCCACGTCCTTTGCTTGTGCCAGCTCAGAGATCCGACAAGGTGCTTACGTGACTTGGTCATAATCCTCTTTAATGATCTCCGCCAACTCTTTCCACTCGCTGTTTCCACAAACAGCCTTCCATTGTTGATCAACCCTGTTACTCCTCCCTCTGCTGCCCCAGTTGGCCAGGAAATCAGCCGCCTGGTTACCTTTCCTGCGGACATGGCTTACTACCGTATAGTCAATCTTTTTTAATAGAGCTGCAATATCCTGAACGATACCCGCAGTTCGCCAACTGGTAGTGGCCTTTTCCCAGCTTTTACCATTATTTAATTTCCTCACCATGTCCACTGCAATCTGAGAATCGCCCGAGATTTCCAGGTTAGGATAACCATTTCTAACTGCAATCCTTAATCCTTGATGGAGTGCCCAAAATTCAGCTTCATTATTAGTCATCTCCCCTCCTCCTTCTGCAAATATCCATCTGACCTGTTTATTGCTATCTCTGAAGATACCTCCGAAGCCTGCTTCTCCTGGGTTTCCTTTCGAAGCCCCATCGAAATTTAACTTAACAAAGGCATCCCTGGGGTGACTGAACTTGTCAGGGCTCTGGTTCCTCATATCCTGAGGAACGGATAGCTTATGATGGACCATTTCTATTTTTAAGTTTAACTTCCTCAAAATTTCTTGTTCCTCCTTATTAGTCTTCCAATCATCCTCGTACCATCTCTCCACCAGAACTGTTTCCCGCATGAGCTCAACTGCTTTTACCCAGGTTGTCTCCATATTCTTTGACATATTCTGAAAAATCCTCCGATTTCTCTCCTTCCAGATCATCCACATAACAAACCCAGGCATAAGATTCCAGGCTCTTTTAACGACCTTGGGCTGGAAGGCCTCCTTGTTCCATTTGAAGACCAGTTCATTGATATCATTGATGACCCAACCTGGTTTATTGAAGGTCTGCTTAATATTCACCCACAAATGCTTAGAAAATGGACACTTAATCAGAAGATGATCCCGGGTTTCCCCTTCCTTGTTGCAAAGACAGCATATCGAAGGCCCCCTGAAGCCCTTTTTCTGGATCCTATCCCAGGTTAGGATCTTGTTTTTTATAGCCAACCATATGAAGATAGAGACTTTTGGCCACCAATTCTCTTCCCAAACGGCTTTCCAGTCCAAATTTCCTCCATCCCCATTCTGAGGATCAACTAAGTAATAAGCTTCTTTGGTGGTAAACAGGCCCTTCATAGAATTACCCCATCTAAGGATACCCTGGCCATCACGAGCTCTGATTTTCTTGGATCCAACTTCTTTTTTGTATTTGTCTTGTAGGTTTTCCTCAATCTCCCTGTCCCATTCCACTGGATCAATCCACACTCTCCACCCTTCTTCCACAGCTTGATCTTTCCAGTAGTCTCTAACACTGGTCTTGTTGCCTTCTATTCTGGCTCGGATTTGATTAAAATCATGGATTCTACTCAGGCTTTCTCTCTGTTGCCACCTATCTTCCCAAAAATTTGCTTCTGCTCCTCCCCGGATCTCCCAGAAAGCATGTTTTTCCACCAGGTCCCGGTTCAGGCGAGCCAGGTCCCAAATAGGAGAACCTTTAGGCGTTTCCTGTTGCCTTAGGATTTCTAACGTTGAGTCCGGCATGTTATATTTAGTCTTCCATATTATCTTCCACAGATCATTGCCACCCCGGAGCCACCTCCACCACAACTTAGCTCCCAGGACCCTGTTGAGAGTTTCAGGGTCTCTCAGCCCTAAGCCACCTTTCTCCTTTCTCTTCGTTAACTGTTCCCAGGATACAAGAGCCCACTTCTTTTTTTGGTCGGGTCCTCTCCAGATAAAGTTCCTTATGATTTCTCTGATTTTAGTACAAACCCCTAACGGAGCAGCCAAAATTGAGAGAGGATAAATTGGGATCGCTTGCAAGACAGATTTCACCAAGACGATTCTACCTGCAATGTTTAAGGCTCTGAAGGCCCAGTTTGCAACCTTTGCGTTCAATTTATCCAAGACCCCCTGCCAATTCTTCACCTTTTTAGAGGTAAGGTCTAGAAGATTACCTAAATACCTCGTAGGTAATTCCCCTCTTCTGAAGCCCAAAAGTCTGGTGATGTGATTTCTAACCTGGTCTGTTGTGTTGAATATGAAGATACACGATTTGTCTCTGTTAATTTCCAGGCCAGATGCCTCCGCAAAGAGATCCAAAATTCTTCTGATTTGTCTGACTTCTTTGACTGTTGGTTCTCCAAAAAGCATAATGTCATCCACGAATCGCTGGTGGGTTAAGGGCAGATTATTCCCCCAAAGCTTGAGACCCTTTAGCCTGTTTGCCTCCCTTTCCTGTTTAATAAAGCGACCCAAACCTTCAGCAGCAAGGATGAACAGAAAAGGGGATAAAGGATCTCCTTGTCTAAGACCACGAGAAGCATTAAAAGTTTTCGTTGGAGTTCCATTGACCAGGATGGAGAAATTTGGAGAGGAGATCAAGCTGTGGATCCAGGCAATCCACCTCATATTGAACCCAAAGCTCTCTAGGACATTGCCTAGGTAACTCCAATTCAATCGGTCATAAGCCTTAGATAAATCCAGCTTGATCAGCATGCCTTTTTGTTTTTTAACCTTAAGAGAGTGCAGAACTTCCTGAGTTACAACCAGACCATCAAGGATCTGTCTTCCTTCAACAAAACCAGTTTGTTCTGTAGATATTAGCTGGTCTAAAAGGGGTTTTAATCTCCTAGCTATCAGGGACGTTATAATCTTGTAAATGACATTGCATAATGCTATTGGCCTAAAGCCATTTGCATCCTCTAAATTCTCACCTTTAGGAATTAAAGCAAAAAAGGTAGCGTTGAGAGCCGGCCATACCTTTTGATTCCTTCTTGATTCTTCAACCAGCTCAAGGATCTCCCCCCCAAGAAATGCCAACCCGCCTGGTAAAAGTCAACCGTGAAGCCATCTGGTCCCGGGGCAGTACCCTTCTTCATTGCTTTCACCGTTTCTTCTACCTCTTCGAGGGTCGCAGCTCTCATCAGAGCCTTATTTTGGTCTTCAGTGACAAGGCTGGGAATGGCCGAGCAGATTTCCTGAATGGCTCTAGATCTATCAGCCTGTGGTTCAGACAATATCTCTTTATGGTGATCCACAAGAACCTGTTCTATCTCTTCTTGCTCCACCACTCTATTACCACTCCTATCCTTAATGGATAGGATTATGTTCCTCTGTCTATGTTTAATCATTGCCTGATGGAAGAATTTAGTATTTCGTTCTCCCTCTCTCAGCCATTTTATGCGAGATTTCTGTCTCCATAGAACCTCCTCCTGCTTTCGCCTTTCTTCTAATTTCCCCAGGATGACCCCTTCTTTGTTGATGCTATCCTCTGTCCTGCCTTCCAGTATCATCTTTTGCTGAATGCTTTCCATTTCTCCTTCTAGTTTTTGTTTATCCTCAAAGATGTTTCCAAACTCTTCTTTGTTCCATTTTTTTATTTTACCCTTCAGCTCTTTTAGTTTTAATTGGAACCAAGATTGTCGCCACCATTCCTCGACTTTCTTAATGAATTCTGGGTCTCTCAACCAGAAAGATTCAAACCGAAAAGGTCTCCTCCCACAATTCTTTTTGATGTCGAGCTCTAATCTAATCGGCCAGTGATCAGACCCCAAGGAGGGTATAATCTTTGCTTCTACAAAAATGTCTTTATTCATAATAGCTTCTGAAACTAGGAATCTGTCCAACCTAGAAGCAATTTGATTTTTACCTCCTCTCCTGTTATTCCATGTAAAGATCCCATTAATAGTCTGAATGTCAACTAGTCTTAAATCCTCTATCATCTCATTGAATCTATCCATGATTTGGTCCGCCTTTCTCACCCCTCCTTTTTTCTCATCCAAGGATCTGATTAAGTTAAAGTCCCCCCCTATGATCCAGGCAGCTTCGGGATACAATCTCCGGATACCTTTCATGCTTGCTATGAAGTTTTCTTTTTCCCCCAAGGAGGGGGGTCCATAAACCCCTGAAACAACAACCTGCTCCTTGGTTCCCACTATCCTACCTTGACCAGTAAGGATTCTACTCATACTAGTCCATCTATCCAGGAGGATATCATTAGGGTTCCACAAAATTGCTATACCTCCTGCAGATCCGATAGCATCCAACCCCATCACTTCGTAATGAAGATTATTTTTTCCTATAATACCCTCAAGCTGTTGAATCGATATTTTAGTCTCCTGCAAAATCATAATGTTAGGTTTCTCTTTTTTCAACTTATCTTTCATGTACCTTTGTTTGCCCTTACTGTTTAAACCCCTAATATTCCAACTGATAACAATCATTTAAAACTTTTGATAGGAAGGGAAAAAAACCTCTGACAGAGGTATCACTTTACCTGAATTGATCAACTCTTCTCCCACCGTTTGGATGGTTTCATTCATTGTCTTCCGGCCCCTTTTTCTACTATTTTTGCCAGAGCTGTCCACTCCCATCAATTCTGTCCCTTGATCATTTCCAGTCATCACCTGCTTAACTATTTTCTCTCCTTTTTTCTCCTTATATTTCTGGAATACTTCCTTATACAGTTGTTTTTGTTTTTCATGTATGAATCTTCTATCAAGGTATTTCCATTCTTGAAGAAGTCGTTTCATTATTCTCTCTTCCTCAACCTCATTTTCTACCTGGTTCTCCACCTTCATTTGTGATTGCATTGCGGTATCTTCCAGCTGTTCCTCTGTCCGTTCTCCATCGACTTTCCCTTGGTCTACTTCCTTTCCTTTACTTTCCTTTACTATTTCCATTGGGCTGTTCCCAGGGTCCTCGTCATCCTCTAAATTTACTTCATAATCCTCATTGCCCTCCTGTAATACCTGAAATTTGTTCTGGCTTGACATTTGAGCTGGTTTCTTCTGAAGTTGCGATCTGGGGCCCTCCTTGTTTTGCCTGCGTCTTCTTGTGACCTGTTGGAAACCCTCAGCCCCTTCCTCTTGGCTTTTCTTTGTTTCTCCCTCATTGTTTAACGGGCATTGCCTGTATAAATGGCCGTATTCATGACAGTTTCAGCACCTGAAAGGGATGTGTTCGTAATCTATTGGCTGATCCCACACCTCATCATGATATTCCATCTCAATGCTATCAGGAAGGGGTTCCGCCAAATTCATGTATACACAGATTCTTGCAAAGGCGTTATACTTACCCCGTTTTGTAGCCTCTGCAGCCTTAACAAAACTTCCGATTGTGTTGCCGATTCCTTCTAATATTTCAGGGTCCCAGCATTCATCAGGCAATCCAAAAAGCCTGACCCAGATTGGTGCCTCCAGCAACTTTTCTTTTTCTGGGTTATATCGTTCCTCCCAGTATTTCATGAACAGACCTGCATTGTTCAAAAAATATGGTCCTTCTTCGAATATCCTGTTCTTATCTTCCACGTTCGTGAAGATTGCTGTGAAAAATCCCTTGGCTCCCAGTTTCAAATCAATATGACCTCGAGGTTTCCATTTCTGGTCAATCCAACGAAGTAGCTCCTTCTCCGAAGGCCAGTAACCAATGAATTTACAAATCAAGGCATGGTCCTTCATCTAGCAGTTGTATTCCTCCAGCTTGTTACAAGGGATGACATATCGTGGTTTTTTCTGAGCCCGTGGGAGACATTTCCCTTTCATCCTTTTCTGCCATAAATTACCCATGACTGGGACATGGCTGTCCTTCTGGGTGTGCCTCATTCCACTTCCGCTGTTTTCCCCAGTTACCACATTCTTGAAGGAGGGGATCTCTCCCCCCCCTTCGGCTCTTCCATTTCCTCTCAGTGCCTGTCTCTCCGTTGCTACCCTGACCCAATAAGTGAAAAAGAACCGCAGCACACGGGTCTGCCCCTCCTGCCTGATCCGTTTCCCTGTCTTGTCGTCTTCAGCCTTGCTTGCGCTGACCCTAGCAGAGTCCTCTAGTCATGCCCTGCTGTGGCGGCTCCTGCAAACCCTAGCAGAGCGCATCCTTTTCTCCCCCATGCTCTCCATATATATATTAATTTCAAAGTAAATTAAAATTTATATTAAATTTAATTGAGTTTAATTAACATATTTTGAAATCATATTAATAAAATTGTTTAAAATAATTGTTAAAATATATTTTATATTTTTTATAAAGTATAAAAGATTATATTAAATTCGTATTAAAAGGAAAATGAGAAGAAGTTGTGCTAATAAAATATTGATAATGAGGAAGGCATAAACTTGAAATCCTTAATATTAACAAATTAATGAAGAAATAGAAGGGTGAGTCATTTTTTTTAAATTAATTTTTTCAATCTATAAAAGACAGTTTATTTTGATAATTAATATTATTTTTTATTAATCTTACAGTTATATAATAAATTTTATATTATTTTAATGAAATGATACGTTATCTAATTTTAAGATTATAAACAAGATAGGCACCAAATTAGTGTATAAGACCTCTTATTTTTGGGACAAAGGATGCACGTTTGCACAAAGATTTGATTGCTAAAGTCTATGAGGCATCCCCTCTTGCTTTGAACCTTTGACCTCTTACTAGGAAACACATGCGCTTAACCATTAATAAACAAATTCATAAATTATAGATTAATTATTTTGTTTGGTGTTTTTTTCTCTAACAAGTTTTAGGGTTGACAATAGAACCACCTTCTAAGAAGTAAACTATCAAAAAGGGTCCAAACTTCATATAATCCATTTTATCATTAAATGAAATAAATAACATATGTAATATAAAAAATAAAATATTAAAAAAATATATAAATATACACCTTCCCTTTTATTATTATTATTAAAATATTTTTAAGTAGATATTGTAATGTAAATAAATATATCTACATAGTTATTTGTATTTTTGTTATCATAAATATATATACAATTATTCAATTTTCACGATCATATTATAATTTAAAGTGATTTTTTTGTTATTATTATTATGTATTTAAATTTATTGCAAAAGCTAATTTTTTTTATTTGTATTTTTCACTACTTTTATTTTGAAATTCAAAGTAATACCACATCATCATGAGCTTATAATATTTTTGCAAATCTTTATTATAAAGAATGAAAATTAACTTTGTTAAAAAAAAATTTATATCATTTTTTAAATTTTTTTTTCAGAGAAAAAAAGCAACATAGATTATATTAAGGAGATATAAAGATCATTATACATGTGAGTTCATGAGCCTCAGGCGAAATAAAAAGATCATAGAGATAGGGAAAAACACATAGTTCCCCAAATGAGCGGAATGAGAACAGATGTAACCATCAAAAAGGAGATGGTCTATAACATAAGACTTAGAATAACACAAGTATTGGACCCAGGAGGGGCCGCAAAATAAGCTATGGATCTACATGATCTGATTGATCTATCAGAGAGACAATGCTGCCAAAAAAATATCCAGCTAGTCCAGGGAAGGCATGGACCCCGAAATTGAGATCAAAATGGAGTCAAGGGGCTGACAGATATTCTGGAAGATACGTCCATTCCTCCATTTCCAGATGAACCAGCAAGTGAGGATGAAAAGAGCACGCCAGGAGGGGCGTTGGGCACTCCATCAGAAGAAACCATCCTGGGAAAGGAGACCGCGAGCACGCCCGAGACGGAGAGCCGAGGCCATGCATCACCATGAAAGACAGGAGCAGAGGGGAGGCAGAAAAGACCTCGAGCCGGTGAGGCTGGAGGAGGAAACCGAAAGGTCACCTTTGTTGAGGATTAAATAGAAGAGCTGTGATTTCCGCCAGATGTTCAATGTCATGCAAGATCGAGACTAAGCTGTGCCACGTTCCAGCAGGTGGCCATGTTCCAGCAAAGACGAGATAGCGTTTACAGGTTGACGGACGCACTTGGATGAAAGACAGCCTCCGGTGCAGGAGCTTTCGTCGGGCGTCCGGTTCATGCAAGAAAGGAGAGAATCACGCACATGGCAAGTTGGGCGCCTCCGGTAGGTGAATGGCCTTCAGAAGCTTTTGGTATTGGTTGAAATCGTCCTAAGGTGATGCACCTTCCCATGGCTTCACTGGTTGAATTCTACAGCTGGCTGATAGTGTGTGGCTCCTCCGTCTCGACGCGCTCGATTTGTATCACCTTAGGATGATTTCAACCAATACCAAAAGCTTCTGAAGACCATCCACCTACCGGAGGCGCCCATCTACCATGTGCGTGACTCTCTCCTTTCTTGCATGAACCGAACGCCCGACGGAAGCTCCTGCACCGGAGGCTGTCTTTCATCCAAGTGCGTCCGTCAACCTGTAAACGCTATCTCATCTTCGCTAGAACATGGCCACCTGCTGGGACGTGGCACAGCTTAGTCTCGATCTTGCATGACATTGAACATCTGGCGGAAATCACAGCTCTTCTATTTAATCCTCAACAAAGGTGACCTTTCGGTTTCCTCCTCCAGCCTCACCGGCTCGAGGTCTTTTCCGCCTCCCCTCTGTTCCTGTCTTTCATGGTGATGCCTGGCCTCGGCTCTCCGTCTCGGGCGTGCTCGCGGTCTCCTTTCCCAGGATGGTTTCTTCTGGTGGAGTGCCCAGCGCCCTTCCTGGCGTGCTCTTTTCATCCTCACTTGCTGGTTCATCTGGAAATGGAGGAATGGATGTATCTTCCAGAATATCTGTCAGCCCCTTGACTCCATTTTGATCTCAATTTCGGGGTCCATGCCTTCCCTGGACTAGCTGGATATTTTTTTGGCAGCATTGTCTCTCTGATAGATCAATCAGATCATGTAGATCCATAGCTTATTTTGCGGCCCCTCCTGGGTCCAATACTTGTGTTATTCTAAGTCTTATGTTATAGACCATCTCCTTTTTGATGGTTACATCTGTTCTCATTCCGCTCATTTGGGGAACTATGTGTTTTTCCCTATCTCTATGATCTTTTTATTTCGACTGAGGCTCCTGAACTCACATGTATAATGATCTTTATATCTCCTTAATATAATCTATGTTGCTTTTTTTCTCTGAAAAAAAAAAATTTAAAAATGATATAAAAAATTTTTTAACAAAGTTAATTTTCATTCTTTATAATAAAGATTTACAAAAATATTATAAGCTCATGATGATGTGGTATTACTTTGAATTTCAAAATAAAAGTAGTGAAAAATACAAATAAAAAAAATTAGCTTTTGCAATAAATTTAAATACATAATAATAATAACAAAAAAATCACTTTAAATTATAATATGATCGTGAAAATTGAATAATTGTATATATATTTATGATAACAAAAATACAAATAACTATGTAGATATATGTATTTACATTACAATATCTACTTCAAAATATTTTAATAATAATAATAAAAGGGAAGGTGTATATTTATATATTTTTTTAATACTTTAATTTTTATATTACATATGTTATTTATTTCATTTAATGATAAATGGATTATATGAAGTTTGGACCCTTTTTGATAGTTTAATTCTTAGAAGGTGGTTTTTATTGTCAACCCTAAAACTTGTTAGAGAAAAAAACACCAAACAAAACAATTAATCTATAATTTATGAATTTGTTTATTAATGGTTAAGAGCATGTGTTTCCTAGTAAGAGGTCAAAGGTTCAAAGCAAGAGGGGATGCCTTCATAGACTTTAGCAATCAAATCTTTGTGCAAAGGTGCATCCTTTGTCCCAAAAATAAGAGGTCTCATACACTAATTTGGTGCCTAGCTTGTTTGTAACCTTAAAATTAGATAACGTATCATTTTATTAAAATAATATAAAATTTATTATATAACTGTAAGATTAATAAAAAATAATATTAATTATCAAAATATACTGTCTTTTATGGATTGAAAAAATTAATTAAAAAAAGAATGACTCACCCTTCTATTTCTTCATTAATTTGTTAATATTAAGGATTTCAAGTTTATGCCTTCCTCATTATCAATATTTTATTAGCACAACTTCTTCTCATTTTCCTTTTAATACGAATTTAATATAATCTTTTATACTTTATAAAAAATATAAATATATTTTAACAATTATTTTAAACAATTTTATTAATATGATTTCAAAATATGTTAATTAAACTCAGTTAAATTTAATATAAATTTTAATTTACTTTGAAATTAATATATATATATATATATATTATTTTATTTTAAATAAATTATATTTATTTTATCTTTTTAATATAATTATTATTTTATTATTTTTAATATAAAATTATTTAACCTTACAATCTTTTTCTTTTCTCTATACTAAATTTGTGAAAAGAAAATAATATCATCTTATTTGAAATTTCATATTTAAAATCTCTTTTTATTATATTAAGTACCACTTTTTCTTTTCTTTAGTACATTAATCTTTAAAATACACATATATTTTATATAAATAACATAAATGATAGCTTTTATTTCAAATAAAATATATCTTTTACCACTAACTTTTATTCTTTAAAACACTGGCATATAATATAATATAATATTGAATTATAGAATGTAATACATGCCATTTGTTATATATGCGATGGTCATGTTGACGAGAGACATTGAATTAAAAGTGTTGTTGTTAATTAGTTATATAATTACTCAAAAGAAAAATGAGTTATATAACTAATTAAAAGTGTTGTTGTTACTTAGTTATATAATTACTCAACAGCTCAAATCAACAACATCACCAAAGAAAAATGAGCAAAAATATCGTAGTCGTGCATATGATTATGATTATTCCAGAGAGTTTAGATTGAGTGACTAATTTAATTTAATATTCGACATTAAATTGAAAATATTTTAAAATAATATTAATGCCTATTTAACTTGGTTATTCAATTATAAATCTAACAAAATGTATCTCCAATGATCTCTAGAGTCCTGAAAAGTTGCGTTCACGTTGAAACTCAGTCTTTCTTCGGAAATAGCAGCTAGAATTGATGCGTTTCTTTTGATTTGCATAAACGTGGATGCGTATTCTAAGTGATTGTGATAACGAGATATAAAGTGAGAAAATCACAACGTTGCAGTTTTGGCAAACTCCATCCTTCGTCAAACGCTGAGTTGGAGATACAAAACAAGGAAAATGAAAAATGGAGAAATCGATTTGGGAAATTGGAAGACAATTACAGAGTTTTGAGCGTATTGACTTGACTTGAGTGAGGCACCTGAGCCTAAAAATTGACTTGAATGGGGCGGAGGGGTGAAAAACCTACGAAAAAGTTTCTTCATAATAAAAAAATCACAGTAAAAAAAATTGTATTAGTATTCAGAAAATTTAAGGTCCTCCCAAACCTGAGCTCTTTGTCTCCTTCGTACTCGCCATCTCTTTTACTTTTCATCCGCTCTGCAAATTCAAAACACAACAAGGATTTTGTCATTGTCGTAGAATCGAGTTCCTTTTTATTTACAATCGTCGTTCTTTTTTTAATTTATCATTTAATTCAAATTTCAATTGCGCGCCCACACATTTAGATCTATACCGTCGAAAGTCTACTTCTAATCGACGGCTGACCTTGTGATCCTCATCTCCTGTCACACGGATCAGGACAACCTGCACTTTCTATCAATAAATGTAAAAGGAACAGTATTGGACGGGAGGGAGACGAACGCCGTTAGAGAGACGGAGTAGTCGACCAACACATCAGTCGGAAAAGAACCACCACTCCCTGATCTTTGCCATACTATGTATGACCATCATCCATGTGAACCAGCAACCATAGAGGCATTAAATGCCCTATGGCAGGCTGGTTAGCTCTTGTACTAACTGTTGTCCCAGAATATGTCCAGCTACACCAACATGCCCAAATAGTCCAATTAGACCATGTTGTCATTTGTTTGCACAACTGTTTGTTGCATACCTGGTTAGGGCACTTGCAGCAGCCCTAGTTTCATCCCATAGTCAACAAACTAACCCTTTAAGGGTTGCGGCATACCCTCATAGGTCTCCTCACCCACGCTGCTTGCTTAGGGTGTTGTCCACCCTTGACAGCCCTCACACAGCCTCTAGTTGTGTGCTATGGCCTGCAGCCTAGCACAACATATTATTGTAGCAACAGGCCTCCGAAAATGTGCCAAAATAACTTCCAAACAGCGACGTGTTTGACCCTTACGAACTTGGCCTAACAGTCAGCCTTCTCGGCCCTCTTCACAACAAACTCGGATCCTGATTATATCACTGTTCCAGCACTAAGACTATCCGCACTTACAACAACCACTCGGCCTCCTATAGCAAACTTCGGATCCCTGTTTTCCCACGCTGTCCAAACTCGAGATTGTTGCAGCTAGGATATATCCATATCACCCTTAGGTAGGGTAGCATAGGGCCTCCTCTAGTTGTTGGTTAGGGCCTTCCCCTTGTTGCAGATTAGGGCTCCCTTTAGCTGCGGATTAGGGCTCTTCTCGATGCAGATAAGAGCCTCTTCTAGCTGCGGATTAGGGCTACCTTTAGCTGCAGATTAGGGCTCTTTACCTGGGATTAGGGCTGCAAATTAGGCCTTTTTACCTGGAACAACAAAAGAGGAGAGGCACAGGTAGCCTCCAAGTTAGACAGATATATGATCTCAAAGGAGCATATGCTTATAGATAAAGAAATAACAGCAAAAGTTCTCCCCTTTGGAGGCTCAGATCACTAGCCGATTCAACTGGAGATCCAGGGTATAGATTCTCCCAGGAATAGACCCTTCAGATTTGAGAATATCTGGCTCTCCCACCCAGATTTCATCAGCAATATTGAAAAATGGTGGTCAGAAGATTTGCAAATCCAGGGAACAAAAATGTTTCTCCTTCATAAAAGACTAAAGCACATTAAGCTCGGGCTCAAAGAATGGAAAAAAAAATATTTTGGTAACATTTTTGTGGACAAAAAATCAGTGGAAAGCAAAATCTAGGAACTAAACCAGGCATTGATCATGGATGGTTTTGATAAAGTCAAAAGTGATCAAGTCGATAAACACCATCAAGAATGGGAGAATTTGTGCAAACAAGAGGAAATTTTTTGGAGACAAAAGTCTAGAGTTTAATGGCTCAAAGAAGGAGAGTGTAACACTAGATTTTTCCATAGATCCACCATGGCTAATAGAGCACACAACAGAATCTTTTCGATAAAGGATGAGGACGGGGAGCTTCAGATCTCTCATAAGGATATTGAAGCTGTGTTTGTCCAGCATTTCAAAGGCATCACTCGAGAAAACAATTCAGACAAAGTGCAATGCATAAGGGAAGTTACTAGACACATCCCTAAGCTGGTGTCTAGAGCGGACAATTTTAACCTAAATAGACCAATAACTAAAGAGGAGGTCAGTGAGGTTCTCAAAGACATGCAGAATGGTAAAGCACCAGGCCCAGATGGTTTCAATGTGGACTTTTTTAAAGCCTTCTAGAATATTGTCAAACAGGATATTTTGAATGTAGTGGAGGATTCCAGGAGGAACAGAACTATTCTGAAAGTCCTCAATACCTCCTTCATTTCCCTGATCCCAAAACAGGACACAGCTCAAACTGCTGATAAGTATAGACCCATAGATTTATGCAATGTGGTATACAAGATAATATCCAAGGTAGTGGCTAACAGACTCAAACCTCTACTTCCTTCTTTAGTTTCAGGGGAACAATCCGGTTATGTGGAAGGTAGACAAATTCTGAACAACATTATTCAAGCCCACGAGGTGGTTCACACGCTAACTAGCAAGAGGCAGGCTGAAATGATCATACAATTGGACATTGCCAAAGCGTATGACAAGGTGAATTGGATTTACATCAAGAAGGTTCTGACTGCTTTTGGATTCGATCATAACTGGGTCAGATGGGTTATGGCTCTGGTGACTTCCTCCAGCTTTTCAATTTTGGTGAATGGATCTCCCTCAGAGATCTTTATTCCTTCTAGAGGCCTCAAGCAAGGCGACCCGCTCTCTCCCTTTCTCTTCATCCTTATGATGGAAGGACTTGGTTGGTCCATTAAGCATGTTAAGGTCAACGACAAGATTATTGGCCTTCAATTAACTGAGAATGGTCAAGCACTAACACACCAACAATTTGTAGATGATACCATGCTGCAGGGAATCCCCACAGTCAAAGAAGCTTCGGCCTACAAACAAATCCTGAATAAATTTGCCATGGCTACAATTATGGAAGTTAATCTCTCTAAATCAAAAATCTTCTTCTTAAATACTAATATTGCTATTCAGATAAATATCTCCAGAATTCTTGGCTTTCAAAGGGATTCCCTCCCCTCAAAGTATTTGGGAGTGCCTCTCACGGCCAGACCATTGCACAAGAGTATCTGGGAACCGGTGCTCAATAAGATGCAGGACAAAGTCAAAAAATGGACCATCAGATCTCTAAACCTGGCTAGTAGGTTGGTTCTGACAAAGGCTGTTCTACAATCAATCCCCGTTTTCATGTTATCAGCTCTCCCAGCTCCCAAAGGTGTCTTACAGCAATTCAGGAACATCCAAAGAGATTTCCTTTGGGGTAAGGAGGAAACAAAGAAAAAATGGGCCCTAGTTTCTTGGGATAAAATCTGTAAACCCAAGAGCCACGGGGGTCTAGGCTTAGATGACCAGGATATTCTTAGTAAAGTTTTAGGAGCCAAACTTTGGTGGCGATGGGTTCAAGAGCCAAAAGCTCAATGGGCAAGTATCTGGAAAGAAAAATATGCCAACTCCTGGCACACTAATGATCTCATAAGAATGTCTGGAAATATAAAGGGCTCATATATCTGGAATAAAGCCTGGGAAAACAGAAGCCTAGTACAAAAAAATAGTTTCTAGGAAATCAGAGCAGGAGATCTAGCACTCTTCTGGGAGGACAAATGACAACAAGAACCAACGCTGTTAAAAGAGGACTTTTTGAGCTTCAAGCAAGAAACAGATTCCCAAGGACTAAACAAAGTAAAGGATTTCTGGGATCATTCTCTTAATTCAGGAAAGTGGAGAAGCCGGAAAAACATTGACTGCAGAGATGACAGCCCCATAAAAACAAAAGCAGAGGCACTTATGAGAATGTTAAAACAAAGAATGATCTTGGTAACAGAGGGGCAAGATTAGTTAAGATTGGGTAACAGTAAAGAAGGCACCTTTAATCTTAAGGAAGCAAAAGGTATTCTTCTAGAACTAGATTCTCGTGTTCCAGATAAGTCCTAGCAACACCTTTGGAGGCACCAAGGGTGGATGAAGATCAAGTTTTTCATGTGGTTGGTACATCCCAAGAAAATATTGACTTAGGACAATATTAGAAAGAGGGGTGTTCTGAGACCTTCTAGATGCCAGCTATGTGAAGCTCAAGAGGAGACAATGGAGCATATTCTCAATAGTTGTATTTACACCTCCTGGTTGTGGGATTCTTTCGCTACCATTTTTCAACAAACAGACAGGGACAGAGGAAGTATCATTAATACCCTAATCAAGTGGAGAAGAAACTTTTCGGAGCATGAGTTCCTAAACTTGGCTTGGGCCTTGACACCAATCTTCATTATCTGGAATGTTTGGAAAGAAAGGAACAAAAGAATATTCAAAGATGAAAAGACTATCCCTCATCGCCTATTTGAGCTGATCTTGAAACAGCTTAAGGAGACAGTTAGCACCACAGCTCGCAATCACCCCAAGAATCCCCCCTCAGAGACTGAGTTGAGAACTCTCAGGCAACTGGGAATGCAAGGGATTATCCCCCAAGGCCTGAATAGGAAGGCAATAGTAATGGAAACGGAGAAGGATTTCTAGCGTCCTCCCCTGAAAGGCTATCTGAAATACAACATTGATAGGGCTTCAAAGGGCAACCCGAGAACTGCTGGTTTTGGAGGGGTGTTAAGAGATGAAGAAGGAGGCATTATTTTTATCTTTCGCTGCCATTTAGGAAGAGCCACCAACAATATGGCTGAATTAATGGCTTTGGAGCAATGCCTAGAGTTTCTGAAGCAGGACCATGGCTCAAATGTCATTATAGAAGCGGACTCAGAGATAACCATAAACTCTGTGAAAAGAATTAGTTGTGGAATTGGGCCGGAGAAAGTCTCAAACCACTGGAGACTAATCCAAGTTTACCAAAGAATTCAAACTTTCAAAGTCATCTTATGGGACTTCGAACTGTTAGTTTCAACCATGTTCGACGAAAAGCCAATAAACTAGCGGACATCCTGGACAACCAAGGTGTAAACAGTTCAAAATGCAGGATTGCGATGAAGTGGTAGGAGATGCCTCAGAGTAGATTAAAATCTCTCTGTGACGAGCAGGCGGTAGAGGATAGAGAAGTATTTCGCAACTATGCTAGGATGACAGGCACGACATGATTTTTTCTCTGCTTGTTCGACCACTGTCTTTCAGCAGGTACTTTGGAGGGAGGCAAGCAAAGAACAGCCGCAAAACACCCAAGTGTAAGTTGACCAGTTTCCTCAGGTTTTCGAGCGGTAGCATGGTGGGTTGTAACACAGTAAGCCACAGTTTTTGGTTCAAGCTCCTAAGAAAGAATGTGCGGGAAGGGAGGATTGTTTTTGCCGGCAACGATACTATCCCCTCAATCCATTTATGGGAAGAAATACCGAATCTAAGGTGGTTTTCAAGCGATCGAACAGCTCTAGGGCAGAAAATGGTTTTGGAGATATGGAAGCAATTCCATTCGGCTTCCAACACGTGGCAGGGGGGTGGAAATGAATACCGCCCCCATCGCACACTAATGTCCAGTGATCTTGAGCGGTGCAATATTACTCCTGACTGTTGGATCCCGCCGCCCGATTCTACGGTCAGGATTGACCATGCTATTTTGTGGGGCCAGGTCGTTTTTCTCAACTCGTTTTGATGGGATGTTCTTTCCTGCAACCATTTGTTTGCGCAGGAAGCAAGGACGATGGTGATTGTTGAAGCATTTTTGTGAAGTGGGTAGGTAGGAATTTCTGGAGTTTTTCTTTCGGTTGGGGGATCTTATTGCCCTATATAGTGTGTATCTCGAGGGTTTGGTGACTACCGGTGTAGGGTTGGGGGTCAAGTCTTTGATAGGTTGCCCTTTTTCCTGGGTCCATGGAGATGGAAGGATTATTGTATATTATGTAACATAATTTTTGGGTTAATGAAATAGAAGGACTGTCTCTTGCTTCAGCAAAAAAAATAAGTAAGATCTCTACCCGAAGTTGGAGAGGTCACAGATCCCCAGATCTCTGGGTAAGGTGCTTCGAAGTTAGGCACTGGCTGTTTATCCTGGTTACCACCTATCAATGGTGGTGAAGTCTCCAAGGGTTTCTTGTGTTTTGTTATAAGGGGGCAAAAATTAAATATGTGGAAGGAGCTTATAAGTCAAATTGATGAAGTTTTTCTGAACTTGGGACTTATAGCCAACCTTGCTGGATCTACAGTTAGATTCATAGAATCTGTTCAAACTCGTTAAGTTTTGATCAAAATTGAGAAGTTTGATAATAAAAAAATCACTCAGCTCACCAAAGCAGTGAGCTGAGTTGAGTTTTCAAAAAATTACTGAGTTTCGACAAGTACTATGACTACACTTCAAGACAACCATTAGACTTAAAGCAATTTTCTTTCTTCATATGAGATCTTGGAGATGTAATTTCCTTCTAGGTGCTTTCTTTAAATGAACTTGATCAAATAGAATGTGTGATTAGTGGATAGGAAATATGCAAATGGAAAATCATACAATTTATTTTTCCATATACAATAAACAAATAAGTTACTAAGAAAAGGGAAAAGGATGTAAAAACCTGAGCGGACACTGATTCCTGCTTCACGAACAAATTCAAGAGTTTTAAGCCTTTCATCATAAGACCTGGTTGTTATAATGCTGGGGTAAAATTCCCTGGATGTATCTAAGTTATGGTTATAAGCTGTAAGGCCAGCCTTTTTGAGGTCCTCAGCTTGTTGCTTCTCCAACATACCCAAAGTGCAGCGTACTTCCATTCCCAAGCCCCTGACAAAAAACCATAGAAAATTATTTAGATGGGCATAAACTAGACTAAACACCTTTACTAAACAAACACAAATGAATTCCTTTGACCCAATCATATAACTTTATGTTGTAACAATTATTCATTAAAACAATATCATAACATAAAAAGTAAAAGGTTAGAAACCAACAGTTGAATATGTGGGCAACAAATGTGATTTGCATATCTGGTACCGTCAGGTACATAAAAGAATACTTTGACAAGGCAACTTTTTTAGGGGCACTTAAAACTGTCAGATGCCCATTCTATAAGAAATGTGGAAAGAAGAGAAGAGAGAAGGCCACTAAGCACTTGCAAGTAATGGAGAAAGTAGCAGCAAAACTGTTATGAAGCATGTGTTGGCTATTTTGACTTAGTAAAAACCATTTATGTATTAGTCCATTAATCAAGAGATTTGCATCAGAGAGTAAACTATCTGAAGTGTCTTTGCATCCAACATAAGCAAGATGAACCAACATGCCAGCCTTAGCTCCAAGCTCCGTACAATCTATTCTCCTAAATACATTTAGCCTAGCTATTATCTGAGCTGCTAGTTCATCTTTAAAGTTTAGAAGCTGGTATTTCCCCCCAAACTGAACTTAGAGGAATCCTTGCTGAAGTTGTCCTACACCTACTCCATAGAAATAACCAATGTTTCAAACATCATGTTGACAAAAAGTCTTGACGAGGGTCTAGAAAGTGACTAATCAGCAACATCGAGAAAAATATCGGAGAATCAACCAACTTAAAAACATATAAAAGCATTCATTTGTTATCAACTTTTTAAACATCTAAAGCAACAATAACATCAAACATATGCACTACCATATAAATGTGAAAAAATAACTGATATATAAGATATCAAGGAATGCATCACACATTGATATCGATTCCTGTCCTGAGTCCTGATTCTTGAATCTCAAAATTATAGCAAAAAATATAATGAATTGGACTCTTTACTGAAGTGAACTTATCTCCCAAGATGGACCCATAACTCATGTACAGGATTTTTCCATTACTTAACAACATTTTTGAATCGTCTCCTTGACTCCTCATTGATCTGAATTTGAATGCTATTAAACAAAACAAATAATGGTTTTATCCTCCCCATTTCACTGTTAATTATTCAAGATAATATTCCAGGGGTTTTCAACTTCCAAGAGTAGTTGAGGGGATCAAGGAGGTGGTAGCCCCCTCTGCAGGGTGGGTTGAGGGCAAACTCCTTGGTTTCTTCAGGTGAATTGTAAAGCCCATTTTGCACAATTTCCGTTGATTCCACACGGTAGATAGGAATCAATCCCCACACTACAATAAATCCATTAACAGCAATGATAACACTCAGCTTCCCCTCTTTGGCTCAATTGCAGATGGTGAATTTCTCCTTTGATCTCAATCCTCTGCTTCTGTTTCTCAAAATAAGTCAAAAAATCGGATTTATCAGCACCCTGTAGCAGACATGGCAACTTTCGCCATTAACAAGCAAATTTCTGACAATATATTGTTATATTTTGCAAGTATCACAATATATTCAAAATCTGGAAAAATCACAATTTTCCCCAGGGATAATATTGTTGAACAGAGTGCATCATGATATATCGCCAATGTTTGAAACACTTGGAACAACAAACCCTTAAATCAAATGTTATTTGAGATATCCCTGCCAGTCTTACATCCAATTTTCCCGAAGAACTCCCTTCCTCAAAAGTAGGTTCACAAACAAAACTGAATATGACCCCACATGTTTGGCATCTTTTTCATTTTAACTTATGAGAAAAATGTCTTCTATGTCTTCAGATGATTGATTATGTGCTTGTCTGCTGAATGGAAAATATGCCCTATAATATATGATGAATTATGATGAAAATTAGACCTGATTATATTCACTGCATAGTATTCATATATCTGCTAAACAACCTTTAATGTGCTCTCATGTTGTGACTTTAATGTTTATGGGCATTAAGTAAATTGTTCACCTTAAGCATGGGACTGATAAACTAATGTCCATGTTCTGGTATTAGACAGACTGGAGAAGCTCTAGGCCTACTGAAGTGATTAGACAGCCTTGTGGATGATACAGGCTTAGAGACAAGAACAAAATTCCTGATTGAAAAAGGGAGACTCAAAGGGAAAGAGTCTTCTCAGAACATCTTGAGCTGGTTGGAAGTCTATTAAAGAGCATAAGGTGGCCTTTGGGTGAAGGTGTTTGGCTTTTACTAGGCCAGCTGGAGGATTTAGTAGCTATGATGTGTACCTGTGTGGACTGATGATCAGTTGTAAGGTTTCCATGGTTGGGATAAGAGCTCTGAAGGCTTCAGAAGAGGCAGACTGTGTGTAGTGACCTCCCTGGAAATACTTGAGAAGTTGACTGGTTACTGGCAGTGAGGATGAAATCATGGAAAATTTTAGGGGCTAATGTTCGCCCAGTGGGTTAATTTTCCATGATTTTTCCACAAAAAAGATTCGCCAATTTCCAATTTTATAAAAGACAATTCGCCCAAATTTTAGAATACAAAAATATTTTAACTTAAAAATCGCCAACATTATATAGAGACTATATATAAAATCATTATAAATTTGAATAATTTTACAAATATATCAATAAACATTTTATAGTTTGCATATTAGGGATTATTGGGATTCGCCAATGTTTTTAAACTTCAAGAAAATTTTCCATCCTTAAAATTTTCCTTGGATGAAATATTTGGGTCCCTTCATGGTTGGTGAAGATCTCAGTACTTCATAAGTCTTCTTGCAGCCCATTGCCTAATCAAAGCCTCTTTCAGCCTCAAGAATCAATGTAGTAGTCTACCGGACAGAGGAAATTCAGGTATCCCTCGCCTCAGCCCCTGATTGTATGGGCAATGTTACCACTCAAACTAGCAGGGGTTATTGTAATGTCCCCATTTTTATTCTTCTCCATAGTGCAGCCAGGGTGGATTTCCAAGGCAGGGGATGGCCAGGTCAGTGGAGCAGGTTTATGTCATCAGGGATCCTGATGGAGTTTTGAGGAGATTTTATAGGATTTGATGGCATTTTCTTGGCATATTCCATCATCCGCACAGTTTGTCTTTCATTCTGTCGCATTCTGACAACTTTCAAAAATCAGCGTTATTAATGGTCATAACTTAATTAATTATGCTCGAGATGGCATTCCGGGGAGATTAATTGATAGAACGCCTCAGTGTAATAATAGCTCGTTGGAACCGGAACGAGAAAATTTACAAGATGGGATGCTGAGAAGGGACTTCCAGTGGCCAAAGAGAGTCTAGTGGGTGATTTTCCATTTCCCTTAGTTAAAAATGACTTTAATTAGTCATTTAATTAAGAAAAAATAACAAATTAGAGAAAAAGGGCCAAAAGTGACTTAAGTGAAATAAAATATAATTAAAAGGCCACTTGATAAAGTCAATGGAGGAGTTTCTAGAATAATAATAAAATAATAAAATAAGATGTTTCTAGAGGCTTGGGGATCTATCTATGAGATCCATAAAAGAGGAGGACAAGGTCATTGGGAAACATCTTGGATCTTGGATTTGTGTATTGTTTTTGTCAAGAGGTTTGAGAACTTGGTTCTCTACTTCAGCATTAGCCCCAGGACGGAAACCCTCGCGTGATTCAATGAGAGTGGGCGATCGCCCATCTCTTCCCTTGGTGGATCCATTCAGGGTTCACAGATTGCAATTTATTGTCTTTCAGTTTGTTTTGGAGGCTGATTGCGGAATTATTGTAGATCTATTTAAGGCCATTTTATCTCATCTATATGGGTTGTATGTGCATGTAAACCCCAGTTCTTCTAATATAATAAAGTTGATAATTTCCCATTCATTGTGTTATGGCATTGCAGTGCTCTATTTGTTTTATTTTACATGGAAATCTTTTGTTTATCAATAGAATTTTTTATCTGAAGAAATTTTGAATTAAAATTTGAAGAAAAGTTTGGCTTGTTGCAAATTTATTTCATTTGGGACATTACAATGGTATCAAAGCATCGATCTCGGCTCAGCCTACGGATTTTCAGTTTTCAGTTGCAGTTATTATGATTTGAGGGTTTATCATTGAGCCGTCAAATTTATTCGAGGCCAAATCTTTTATTATTTGTGAAAATTATTAAAAAGGGCATTGCAGTGTGCAGAGTTAGGCGGAGTAGGAAACTTGCATTAAATTGAGGCTTTTTGTATCGTCTGGAATCTACACAAAAAATTCTGGGTTTTCTGGGTTTTATCAGCGGAGTTCGTGGTTAAAATTTCAAAATCTTTCGGGTAGTATGCGGATTGCAAATCAGTATTCCTTCATCAATTCGTTTTATCAGTGAACTGGGTAATTCACACGAGTAGGTGAGCTTAATCTTGGCTTGAATTTAAGCCAAACCATTTTTGGGTTTTTATGGGTTTGGTGTGAGGAGAGTCA
This sequence comes from Pinus tabuliformis, assembly GCA_031772625.1. Lineage (NCBI taxonomy): Eukaryota > Viridiplantae > Streptophyta > Pinopsida > Pinales > Pinaceae > Pinus > Pinus tabuliformis. Next base: position 286,201,619 of record CM062819.1, on the reverse strand, counting down.
AGTTAAATTTTCAGAATTTTTGGAGTAGAATTGAGGGAAAAAACACCAGTTCATCTTCAGTAGCAACAACATAATTTCTGGGTAGTGTGAATTAATTATTTGGGTTATTTTGTTGGGCCTTTGCAACAGCAGTAAGGGGAGCTTGAAATTTTAAAACTTATTGGCTCATGGATGAGTCACTAAGGCAGCTCACAGCCCTTAGCGTTGAACCTCTTGTTAGAAGAAATTTGATAAGGAGAATTTTTGGAGGGTTCAAATCTGGAAAAGATGAGGAGCCTAAGAAAGAGCAGTCTCTAGAACCCCCAAAGAAGAGCATAAATCAAATGAGAAGAGAGTGGATCTGTTTTACATGTCAGGGAGCATGGACACTAGATCACAAATGTAAAATTGGAGGGTACAGAGACACAAACTAGACTGTTAAAATTGAAATAGAGCTGGCAAGGAACTCAAGTCAACTGATTATAAAGAAGATTGAAGGATCCTTAATTGGACAAGAGTCTACTATAGATGAGCCCATTGGTTCTCATGAACCATCATATGAAGTTGTTGACAGCAGGCCACATTTATATTCAAGTGCGTATGGTAAGCAGTCAATGGACCCTATGGGAGACATTCGAGATGATGGGTCACCCTTGATGATTCAACGGGAGTAGCATATGGTGGAGCATGAGTTAGCTCAGGAGGATGATATGCACAGTATGCATGATGAGCCTTTTGGGGAGAGCTAGTTGGAGGTTCATGTTGAGCCCGTGATGGAGGAGGATGACCAGCCATCCTTGGGGCCAACCATTGATGAAGAGCAAATAGATGTGCCAATAGCTGTTGGAAATAATACTGAGAGGGGGGGGTGAATCAGTATTATCAGATCAATAAAACTTTTTCAATTTCATACCCAGAAACATATACGCTACTTCAGTTAAGGAAACCAGCGTGTACACGCTACTGTGTCTAAAGCAACCAGCGTATAACCAGAAATCTTATGATTTAGTTAGCTTATCTTCAGTAAATGAATTATTAACCATATTAATAGTAAACAGAACAGATCATGACACAAAAACCACACACATGAACACCATGATATAAGGTGGAAACCCAATGTGGGTGAAAACCACCTGCTGCAAGTCGTCTCTATCTTTCTTTAATATGAAACTTCAGTTTACAATCTTTTGTACTGGTGCAGCCTTATACCAGTACGCAGGCTACAACCTGCAGAAGGCTACAACCTTCTCTCGTTTTCCAGACTCTCCTGGAAGGGAGCTCCAACCCCCTTTGCTCTTGTACTAGCTAAGATACTAGTACGTAAGTGTTGGCCTACAATCTTCTTTCCTTCAGGTACCACTTTTCATGCATTTTCAGACTGGATATTCCTGAAGCATAACATTACAATCTGAAGACCACAATTCATCCAATTTTCATAACAAATCATTGAAGCACAAAACAACCAATACTAGCATCATCAATCTTTGAATCACTGAACCACTGAAACCCTGTCAACACCCAGTCACCAGAACACAGAGCAGACTACAGAACTCTGCAATAACAGTCAAACCCAACTGCAACCCCAAAAATTAAGCCTCAAGAGATACACGCTACTTCAATGAAACCAACCCGCGTATACACGCGCTTTTACCAAAGACAACCTGCGTACAGATCTAAAAATAATTTCTCATACCTTGCAGCTGTACTAGACATCAGTCATACTCAGAACATAACATTGCGTCAGTATGCAGATCTAAAAGTAAGCATAATCAACCATATAACGATAGTTCATTTCAAACCATTTGATCCCGATCTATCCTTAGATCTAGTCTTCCATCAACCGGTGTGATCTCTCCTTAGCTTAGATCAAGCAACCCAGAACCTGCATGCTAGATCTCTTTCTTTATCAGATATTCAAGACTTTCTCAATGCACTTGCCTAATGATTTTCTTCTCCTTATATAGCCTTAGGCCTTGCTCAATACCACGGGCCAACACCATAGAAATCCAATACCATCAACTTCAAAACTAGGGATCAACACGTCTGTCGAGATACCTTAGTCCAAAGACATAGGCTCAAGTACCGAGGACTAACTACCACGGACCAAAGGGAAGCTTCTCGACATGTACGCTCTTTTCTGTTCATGAAACTGCGTGTATACGCGACTTCGTATATAGAGAGACTGCGTATCCGCGACTTAGTATATAGTGTACCAGCGTGTATACGCAACTTGAGCTGAATGAACTTGCGTATATGAAATTTCTCTTCATTCTTGTAATCTGGACTGAGATCTGTCATCAAAGAGAGTTGCCATCAAGGACAACACCTGTACCGTAGCACCACACCTGTGCCAAAATGCCAACAATCTCCCCCTTTGGACTTGATGTCAACCCCAAGATTCTTAGAATCATTCTCCCCCTTTGTCATCAAGGGCAAAGGGTTGTGCTCCCCCTGAGTACATGCTGATATCGCTGCTCTGCTGTGCTGAACATGCTCCCCCTGACTGTAGGCAAGATCTGCAAAAGATGTTCTTCAAAAAGAACCAAGACTTATATATCATAAAGGACCTTCCTATCACCAAAAGACTCAATACATACATCCATACTCCCAACCAAGAGGGGATACACCAGAAATTTACATATAACAACCAATTACATTACATCATTCATCCCAGGCATAGTGGGGAAACCAACATAGGCTGTTACATGACCTTGACACCATAAAAGAGATATCACAAAAGAGATAGAGACGACAAATCTAGACCAAGACTTATGAAAGTCACCAGCAGCATCTGATAATCATCTTTTAGATCAGCAACCAAGATTTCCTTCTGTGCTCCTTCTCCTGAAACCAACAACAGTGGTGAACTAGAACCAAAAACATCTAAATGCCAACAATGCTTTATTAGTCTTTAAGTTGCTCCCCCTGAAACTGTGCCTGTTGCTCCCCCTGAAACTGTGCCTGAAGGACTCTGGCATACCCATCTCAGACCTTCTCCAACCAGAATTTGCCCTTGCTGTTCAGAACTCCATATACGCGACTTCACCTGCATAAATCAGCGTATGTACGCGGATATCCCTTACACAACTCGCGTATACCAACTTTCCTGTAGAACAGACAAGCTTCAACAGCAGGATGAAGCATCAACTAGTCCCAGCTTTTGTCTAAGATATTCAAAAGTCTCCCTGGGCAGTGGTTTTGTGAGAATATCAGCAATTTGTTCTTTAGAAGAAACATACTCCAACTTGATCTTTTGTTCAAGCACTTGTTCCCGGAGGAAGTGATACTTGATTGGTATGTGCTTGGTCTTTGAATGCATGACTGGATTCTTTGAAATGCTGATTGCACTTGTATTATCACATAAGATAGACACTGGTGGAGTGCAAGTGATTTGAAAATCCTGTAAGGTTTGCATCATCCAAAGAAGTTGTGTGCAACAAGATGCCGCAGCCACATATTCTGCTTCAGCTGTGATAAGGCAATCGAACTCTGTTTCTTGCTGAACCAAGATACTAATCTGGAACCCATGAAGAAATCACCACCACTTGTGCTTTTCCTGTCATCCACACTTCCGACCCAATCTGCATCAGTGTAAGCATGAAGAGTGAGATCTGTATCTCTAGGATACCATAAGCCATAGTTTTGAGTCCCTTGAAGATACTTGAAGATTCTTTTGACTGCCTGAAGATGAGTTTCCTTTGGGTTGGCTTGAAATCTTCCAACAATTCCTACTGCATGCATAATATCTGGTCGGGTACCTGTCAAATAAAGCAAACTCCCAATCATGGATCTATAAGTTGGTTGATGAACTGCTGCTGATTTATCATTTGCACTAAGGCTGTATCCTGTAACCATGGGGGTACATACTGGCTTTGAATCTTCCATGCCATACTTCTTCAAGATCTGCTTGAGGTACTTGGTTTGAGACAAGAAAATACCTCCTTCATTTTGTTGGATTTGCAATCCAAGAAAGTATGTCAATTCTCCAAGTAATGACATTTCGAATTCTTTCTGCATAACCAAGGCAAAGTTTTGACTCATAGTCTCTTCATTGCTGCCAAAGATAATATCATCTACATACACAACAAGTATTAGCAATTTGTTATTTTCAACTTTTATATAGAGATTGCTATCTGCTGATCGTTTTGAAAAACCTTGTTGGTGAAGATATTTGTCCAAACGATAGTACCAAGCCCTTGGAGCTTGTTTGAGACCATAGAGAGCCTTTTTCAATCTGCATACAAGGTTTGGATCATTCCCAAGAATGAAACCATCTGGCTGCTCAATATATACTTCTTCTTCTAAGTCTCCATTCAGAAAGGTTGATTTCACGTCCATTTGAAATACTTTGAAGTTTTGAAAGCTTGAGAGAGCAAGGAACATTCGGATGGCCTCAAGTCTTGCAACAGGAGCAAAGGTCTCTTCAAAATCTATTCCTTCTTGCTGCACATACCCCTTACAAACAAGTCTGGCCTTGTTTCTAATTACTTCTCCATTTTCATTTAATTTATTCTTGAAGACCCATTTTGTCCCTATGACATTCTTATCTTTTGGTCTAGGAACCAATTCCCAAGTGTTGTTCTTTTCGATCTGCTCAAGTTCTTCATCCATTGCTTTGACCCAACATTCATCTTTGCATGCCTCTTTCACATTTTGTGGTTCAGTGGAAGAGAGTAATGCCAAATAGCTTGAAGCTTCTGCAATTGTTCTTCTTGTTTGTACTCCTGCTTCTTTCTGCCCCACAATCTGAGATTCTGGATGATTCTTTTGAACATATCTGGATGGAGTCTTCTCTTCTATTCTTGTCTGCTCCTCTGGTTCTTCTTGAGGTTCTTCTTCTTCATCATTCTGTCTTTGAGGGTAGCCTTCATCTTCTTCGATGTCTTCATGATGAACTTGCCTAGGAATATATCCCTTCTCATCAACCACAACATCAATGTTGTCAACAATTCTGCCAAGTCTTTTATTGTAGCACTTGTATGCTTTGCTATGTGGAGAATAACCAAGAAGAATGCCTTCATCTGCTCTTGGTTCAAGTTTGCCAAGTTGCTCATCAGTATTCTTAATATAACATTTGCTCCCAAAGATTTTGAAGTGCTTCACCGGAGGAGTCTCACCACTCCAGAGCTCATGAGGTGTTTGAGTGATGTTTACTCGGACATTTGTTTTGTTGAGAATAATAACCGCAGCATGTGCAGCTTCACCCCAGAAAGTTGCGGGAGTACCTGATTCATCAAGCATAGCACGAGCCATTTGTTGGATTGTTCTGTTCATTCTTTCCACAACCCCATTTTGCTGAGGAGTTCTAGCTGTAGAGAATTCTCTTCTTATCCCATGTTCTTCACAGAAATCGAAAAATTCGTTTGAGGTAAACTCCCCACCTCTGTCAGATCTGAGGCACTTAATTTTGTGTCCTGATTCATTTTCAACCAAGGCTTTGAAGGATTTGAATTTTTCGAATGCTTCATCTTTGTGCTTCATAAGCCATAACCAGACAAACCTGGAGAAATCGTCAATGAATAATATCAAATATTCTTCTCCTCGAGGTGTTCTTTTTCTGAATGGGCCACATGTATCTGTATGTACTAGCTCAAGAGGCATGCTAGCTGATCCTTCCTTCTCAGGAAAATTAGTTCTGGTTTGCTTTCCAAACTGACATGATTTGCATATGTTGTTATCTGGAATTTTGATATCTGGAAGACCACGAACTGCCTGATATTTGCATGCTTTCCTTATTTGTGAAAAGCTTAGATGCCCCAACCTCCGATGCCATAGCCAGTGTTCATCATCCTTGCTCAAATAGCATTGTTGTCTTTCTTCAAAAATGTATAGATTATTTGGAGTCCTTCTTCCTTTGATCACTGTTTTACCTGTATCAAGATCACGAACACAACATCCATTTGATCTAAATATTACCTCTGTTCCTTGATCGCACATCTGACTGACACTCAGAAGATTATGCTTCAATCCATCAACATACAAAACATTTCCAGCTTTGACCTTCTCTTTCAACGGAGCAACGCCTTTTCCTTTTATGGCTGCAGAGATATCGTTTCCAAAAGAAACTTTCTTTCCCTTTTCTAATGCAGTATATGATTCAAGTTTTTCTTTGTCCCCTGTCATATGCTTCGAACATCCGCTGTCAATGTACCATAGACTTTCTTGACCTTCTGCATAAAAGGCTATCCCACATCTTTCTGGTTGCGGTTCCTTTATTCTCCATGTTCTGACATTTGAGGTTTGTTCCTTCTGAGTTGTCTTCCAGAACCTGCTTCTGCATTCAGAGTCTTCATGACCAAAGTTATTACAAATAGAGCATTCAACTTCATTTTCAAGAACTGAAAAGTTGTTATAAGTCCTTTTCATGGTTCCAGTCATACTCCTTTGCTTTTGAGCTTCTCTAGTCATGATTGTCTTGTAGGCAACACATTGAGCTGCTTTGTGACCGAAGTTATGGCAAGAAAAACATTGGCCATTAAAGAAACTTCTGCGATAATCAGATCTATCCTCCAACCGATTGTAGCTTCTATTCACATTCATTCTTGGGGCAAATTGGGAAGATTTTACCTGTGGCTGATTGTAGCTTCTGTTTGTCCTTAAGGCAGCTTGTCCCCGAATTTCTTGATAGTCTTTATTCGTTCTTGAGGTAAACTGTCCCTGATTCACCTGATGACTTTTATTTGGCCTTTGCTCGCTCCTCCTTGCTGCATCAAGATAACTTTTAGAGGTAGAAGCTTGAGATGTTTCTCCATTATATCCCAAACCTGTCTTGATCAGAGGAGAACGCTGCACATTGATAATCTCATCCAAGGTTTCAGATCCTTTAACAAATTTAAGATTAATCGCTTTTGTTTTCTCAATCTCCTTTCTAAGACAAACAATCTCACATTCCAATTCTTCAAGATGTTTTTCCTTTTCAGCCAGTTGACATTGTAGATAATCAATAATAGCACTTTTCTCTTCTAAGCAAACTTTGAGATTTTTCATTTCTTCAAAAAAGCCTTCTACATCTATAGCATCCATGTAGTCATCATCTTCAAAAGCCATTAAAAGTTTATATCTGTTACCTTGTTCATCTTCGTCACTATTTGAAAGACCATCACTATCTTCATGAGTGTAATAGCTTTTCTTCTTTTCATTCTGTTTCTTGTTCCATTTAACAGGTTCCTTTCCCTTGTCATTCTTATCTTTGTGAGGACATCTGGCAGCATAATGACCTACTCTTCCACAAGCAAAGCATTTAAAAGGTAACTTACCTCTGAACCTTCAAGAACCCCTTTGAAGATTTCTGACAAAATTTGATTCCTCTTCTTCATCTTCTGGCACGTGACTTGCTTCATAATAATCTTCTTTGCCTGAAGCCTTGAAAGCAGCTTCTCTTCTGTCTGATGGACCTCCCTTTCTCATTTCATAAGCAGTTAGAATTCCGTGAAGCTGAGACATAGTAAGAATTTGTAGATTTTCCTTTTCTTCTATTGCAGACACTTTAGATTCAAATTTGGGGGACAATGATCTTAGAACCTTTTCAACCACAATAGCCTCTTTTATTTCTTCACCCAAGTTTTTCATGCAATTAACAATCTCATCTACCCTAAGGAAATAGTTAGCCACACTTTCATCATTATACATTCTGAGAGTCTCATACTTAATCCTGAGAGTTTGAAGTTTAGCATGCTTTCCCTGTTCGTCTCCTTCATAGCTCGTGACAATTTTGTCCCATATTTCTTTTGCGGATTTATAGTGCATTACCTTCATGAATTCCGATTGGGATATACACCCCAATAGAGTATTGACTGCTTTCGCATTTGTTTCATATTTCTTTTTCTCGGCTGAATCTGTGGGAGTAGCTGAAGGAAAAGTGTAGCCTGTCTCTACGATGTCCCAAACTTCTGTACCAAGAGATTGAAGATAGGCAGTAACTCTTACCTTCCAATAATTGAAGTTTGTCCCATCAAAAACCGGTGGCCTGATTGATGCTTCTCTCTCGTAGTTGCTCATGATGAACGATCTACCTTCAAGCGATCAAGCTTCTCTGAAGGACCTGCTCTGATACCAATTGTTGGAAATAATACTGAGAGGGGGGGGTGAATCAATATTATCAGATCAATAAAACTTTTTCAATTTCATACCCAGAAACATATACGCTACTTCAGTTAAGGAAACCAGCGTGTACACGCTACTGTGTCTAAAGCAACCAGCGTATAACCAGAAATCTTATGATTTAGTTAGCTTATCTTCAGTAAATGCATTATTAACCATATTAATGGTAAACAGAACAGATCATGACACAAAAACCACACACATGAACACCATGATATAAGGTGGAAACCCAATGTGGGTGAAAACCACCTGCTGCAAGTCGTCTCTATCTTTCTTTAATATGAAACTTCAGTTTACAATCTTTTGTACTGGTGCAGCCTTATACCAGTACGCAGGCTACAACCTGCAGAAGGCTACAACCTTCTCTCGTTTTCCAGACTCTCCTGGAAGGGAGCTCCAACCCCCTTTGCTCTTGTACTAGCTAAGATACTAGTACGTAGGTGCTGGCCTACAATCTTCTTTCCTTCAGGTACCACTTTTCATGCATTTTCAGACTGGATATTCCTGAAGCACAACATTACAATCTGAAGACCACAATTCATCCAATTTTCATAACAGATCATTGAAGCACAAAACAACCAATACTAGCATCATCAATCTTTGAATCACTGAACCACTGAAACCCTGTCAACACCCAGTCACCAGAACACAGAGCAGACTACAGAACTCTGCAATAACAGTCAGACCCAACTGCAACCCCAAAAATTAAGCTTCAAGAGATACACGCTACTTCAATGAAACCAACCCGCGTATACACGCGCTTTTACCAAAGACAACCTGCGTACAGATCTAAAAATAATTTCTCATACCTTGCAGCTGTACCAGACATCAGTCATACTCAGAACATAACATTGCGTCAGTATGCAGATCTAAAAGTAAGCATAATCAACCATATAACGATAGTTCATTTCAAACCATTTGATCCCGATCTATCCTTAGATCTAGTCTTCCATCAACCGGTGTGATCTCTCCTTAGCTTAGATCAAGCAACCCAGAACCTGCATGCTAGATCTCTTTCTTTATCAGATATTCAAGACTTTCTCAATGCACTTGCCTAATGATTTTCTTCTCCTTATATAGCCTTAGGCCTTGCTCAATACCACGGGCCAACACCATAGAAATCCAATACCATCAACTTCAAAACTAGGGATCAACACGTCTGTCGAGATACCTTGGTCCAAAGACATAGGCTCAAGTACCGAGGACTAACTACCACGGACCAAAGGGAAGCTTCTCGACATGTACGCTCTTTTCTGTTCATGAAAATGCGAGTATACGCGACTTCGTATATAGAGAGACTGCGTATCCGCGACTTAGTATATAGTGTATCAGCGTGTATACGCAACTTGAGCTGAATGAACTTGCGTATATGAAATTTCTCTTCATTCTTGTAATCTGGACTGAGATCTGTCATCAAAGAGAGTTGCCATCAAGGACAACACCTGTACCGTAGCACCACACCTGTGCCAAAATGCCAACAATAGCTAACAGGGTGATTGTATTTGCAGACACATGTCTTCAGGAGGTGTTGGAGTATGACAGGATAGTTTTGCAAGAGATTGGTGAATTGGAGGAGCGTGGAGTTTCCCATCAGAAGAGGGAGGCGGCAGTGCATCCATCTTTGGGTCTATCCATTGATGAGGTGCAAACAGATGTAGTGGTAGCCAGCAAAGCTACAACATTTTCAGGCGGCAACCCTCTCCAGGAGTACATAGACAGGGCTTGCAGCACAGTTTGCCCACTTTTTCCCATTAGAGGGAGAGAGGCAGGATTTCTTGGACATGTTTTGATTGACTGGGTAGAGCATTAGGAGTTCAGCATGGACCAATATCAACAGAGCAGACGTATTCCTTGCACAGGTGTCCATACATTAGATTGGCGGGAGATCATGATTTGGTATCCTTTTGATGGAGTATCAACCTTAGTTCGGGGCACAGTACAACAGGGGAACTTAGATGGGGGCGTTACTATATGTTTCCGTGGGCAATGGGATGTGGACCAACAGTTCATCAATATTTCAGTAGCACTAGCCCAACATCAGTAGAGTGGGGTTAACCTCAACCTATGTTGGAGGTTGGATTGGAGAGAGGTGATGAGTTGGTACATGGTGGATGGAGCAGCATTCACGGTTGGAGTTATAGCACAACAGGGGCCTTGGAGCCTTGATACTTGGTCTTAGTTGCATTGGTATCCAGGAGGATTTGTTGATGACAGGTTTAGTCAAAGATTAGTCTGGAATCTGGGTATTGAGGGGTCCGTTCATGGTGAGATGACACAAGAGCAGAGCATCGCCCAAGGGTTCGTATGGTGTCCGGGCATTGGGTCTCAGTTGCGTTGGGCCGCCAGATTGGTCCACAAATTTAGATTGCTTGAGGGCAAGCAATCCTGGGGCGGATAGTACAGCCAGGGTGGATTTCCAGGCCAAGGGATGGTCAAGTCAGTGGAGTAGGTTTATGTCATCAGGGGTCTCGATGGAGTTTTTATGGGATTTGATGGCATTTGCTTGGCATATTCCATCATTCGCAAAGTTTGCCTTTCGTTCCGTCGCATTCCGACAACTTTCAAAAATCAGCATTATTATTGGGCACAACTTAATTAATTATGCTCGACGTGGCATTCCCAGAACATTAATTGATGGAACACATCAGTGTAATAGCTCGATGGAACCGAATGAGAAGATCTATGGAATGGGAAGCTGAGAAGAGACTTCTACTGGCCAAAGAGAGTAGTGTGGGCAATTTTCCATTTTCCTTAGTTAAAAATGACTTTAATTAGTTATTTAATTAAAAAAATAATAATTAAATAGAGAAAAAGGGCCAAAAGTAACTTAAGTGAAATAAAATAAAACTAAAAGGCCACTTGATAAAGTCAATGGAGGAGCTTCTAGAATAATAATAAAATTATAATAATAAGATGCTTCTAAAGGCTTGGGGATCTATCCATGAGATCTATAAAAGAGGAGGAGAAGATCATTTGGAAACATCTTGGATCTTGGATTTGAGTACTTTTTTTTGTAGAGAGGTTTGAGAACTTGGTTCTCTACTTTTGCAGTAGCCCCAAGAAGGAAACCCTTGGGTGATTCAGTGAGAGTGGGCGAGCACCCATCTCTTCCCTTGGTGGATCGATTCAGGGTGCACAGGTTGCAGTTATTGTTTTTCAGTTTGTTTTGGAGGCTGATTGCAGCATTATTGTAGATCTGTTTGAGGCCATTTTATCTCAGATATATGGGTTGTATGTGCATGTAAACCCCAATTCTTCTAATATAATAAAGCTGAGAATTTCTTGTTCATTGTGTTAAGGGATTGCAGCGCTCTATTCGTTTTATTTTACATGGAAATCTTCTCTTTATGAATAGAATTTTTTAACTGAAGAAATCTCGAGTTAGAATTTGAAGAAAAGTTTTGTTTGTTCCAAATTTATTTTGTTTGGGACATTACAGTCATAAAAGGGATTCCCAAAGGGCAACTGCTAGATCAAAGGGCAACGATGGAGACTTAGCCCACCGTCACCTTAGCTAAGACTCCCTACTTTTTACGGACTTTCACCGATGGGAGGAGACCCAGTATATATAGAAGGTCACTTGTAAGGGATAAATCGACCAAAGCATATGAAGTGACCCTTATAATCCTTTTCCTAGAAGGGGTTTTAAGAATAGATCTTTCTTACTTATCAAGCAAGGTACGTAGACTTCTAGGAGGAGGAGGTGAGGACTTGAGGGTTAGGTTAATGGAATATGCTTTGTGAAAGAGTTTCCCAATGCTAAATCCTAATTGAACTTGACTTCCCAAATGGTTCTTGAAGATTTGACTTTTCAAAGGTGCGGGACCACATGGGACCAAGTGGGCCCAGCCTAGGTTAAGGGGCAAGAATTTAGCAACCAATGGTGTTCTTAACCCAGACAAGGATGGGGAAAGGATAAAAGCAAGAACTTTCACTTAACGGTGTCAAATTGATCCTATGAGGCACCAGCCTTGGGGATGCTAGGGAAAAGTTTAATCCCGAAGCTAGAGCTTGGGTTATCTCACAACTCCACTATTGGAATGGCTTCAAAATTGGAGGAGGCCTTAAGGACACACCAATGAAGGAGAGGCTAGGAGATCGAACTTTTTGGAGGGCTACTTTGTCGGGAAAGTGATACCCTAGGTGACCCAACTTAGCTAGACCTAGAAGAAGGTGAAAAAGAGTTGCTTTTTGAGTGACCACCTCTTGATAGATTAGTGCTTTAGTCTTGGGATAATGGAGTCTAGGATAAATATGAATGACGACCTTGTTTCTTGGTCAAGGAGGCCTTAAGACTACTTTGCTTGCCTTCAAGGGCAAGGGAAAGCAACCTTACAGCTTTATTCTTCGACTTGGAAAAGGTGATGGCTTCTCAAGATGAATTCAGTGATAGAATTATCCCTAGGAAATTTCATTCAAAATTACATGGCCCATACATTAAGAGATGCTATATATAGACAAAATTCCACAATTTAAGCAGTAAATGCATGCAGCAATCAACCCTAAAAATAGCGAAATTCCCAATCCAATGTATATGACAAAGTAAAACAAGAATAGTGTTAAAATCTTGTACGTACATGTAATAAAACATATCCAACCATCAACAATTTAGCAATAGAGAAGCTCCAAGATAAGATAAACCAAATCCAAGCATTAAAATTCATCCATAAAGCTCCATTTCATCCTCCAAGAAAAAGTGTGAAATTCTCTAAAGAGAAGAGAGATCCAATCCAATGTGATGATGAGCAAATGAACTCATCTCACTTGTATTTATACACTAATGAGGAGTTCAAATTAGTCTCCTAAGCCTACATAAGCCCCAAAACTAAAATAATGTGCTAATAACCTAACTTTTGGTGACAAGCCCACCAAACTAGCTCACAAGTGAAATAATTAGCTTCTTAAGAGGTCGAATGATAAATAATACATGTCGTAAGGCCCTCCAAGAGGCCTGATGAGGTCCATAGGTGCCATAATGAAGAATAAGACCTTCAAAAGTGATGGACAAGGAGTTGGCACCTTGTTCTCCAAACAATAAACCTGTGGTATTCCTAGTGGGTGTGGGGACACAATAATAACCTCATGGGTCTCCAAATGAGTTGAAGATTCCCGTAGATCATTTGTAAGGGCTCTACTGATGGTGTAGGTGACACCACATCAACCAACAAGTCCCAGGTCAGCTGCCAAGTGCATGGTACATCTATGTGGTTAGCTGGCCAATGGTGAACCAGGTGCATCTTCCTCATCCAATATGTGAATCTCAAGCAATCTCTGAACATCCTCTTGGATTAATGGAGTGTTGTCTACTGTTGTGGAGGCCCATGGCTCTCAAAGCACACCCTACATGTTTTAATGTAGCCCTCTAGAGGGTTAGGACCCCGTATAGAGAGACCAAACCCAAGATGGAGACAATCTGCAATCCTGCATAAGATCCACTGCATCCCCTAGTCTTCCAGTACAACAAGTCATTAGAGAAATCTAGTAAAAGAGCTTACAAACCGTGGACCAAATGTGGGGACTTCAAAATGGTCTGCCCTTCCATAATGGGCTTTGGCATGTGCTAGTGTCCCCAAACTCCAAATGGGGTTAACCAAGTATCCTATTAGGTGGTTTCTACTTTTAAAAGGGATAATATGTTCGAGGTACATCATTTAAAAGGTGGTGGTATGTGATAGAAAGGTGAATGAAGTAGGGGATGAGAAGGGGCAACCGTGGGCCACATGTTGGGGTACAAGGCTAGCTAATAAAAGGGAACCCCACACTTGGGTATGAAATGTATAGGAGGGAGCAATCGTGATACACGAGGTGCCTTGGCCTTGATTTTTCCACCCTTCTTTATATGTCTTTTGCCTTTTTATGACTTTTCTTTGTTTAACTGCTCATGGTTCAAGGGGCAAGGCATGATGTGTGAGATATAGCAGTGGGTACCCCCTTTTTAAGGTAGGGCGGTTCATTGCCCACTAGGGGTTGGGACGATCATGGGTTCCTATATGATGAAGGAGGCTCATAGAACCTGTAGGAACCAGGGTGATAGCCATGATGATGGGGTAGAGCTCATGTATTGGCTTTTGCCCATGTGCTAAATGTGTTTGTCCCAGCCAGATTTTGCATTTTTTGGTACATTTTCCTGTTGAATGTGGCCAATTATGTTTTTTCTTTTCTTTTTAGCTGCATCAACCTCTGGAGCATCATTTCAGGCCTGACCCAAGGTGTGGGCAAGGGGAAGTGAAGAACTAACCTTGTATGGACCCAGTGGAAGAATGTGGACCCAGGTGGGAGAAAAGATGAATGGGTAATAATGAGTGGAAATGGGGTAATATATGCGGATGGAGAAGCGGGACCACGCAACCAAAATCAGGGTTTCCTGTGAAATACCATCCCTAAAGCCAAATGGTCAATAAAAGAGATCACGAGACTAGAATCCAAGGTTAACATCCAAAAGGGGTCTAGGGGACAAGAGCACAGACCTAACCCATTCTTTCCACCGAATCCCCCCATTATTCATGCCCAAAAGTGTCCATGATAAGCAAACTACAATACTCAATTACCAAATGACAAGGCATACCTTTAGGTTCGAGAGGCCCACCTTCAAGCATACAATCATGGCAGATGGGTGAGGGACCACATGGCTGACTCAGGTGGCCGAGAAATGGCGCAATAAGCTAGTTGGTGGCTACAAGGGGATGTTGGCTACTGACTGAGGACCATCTTGAAGAAAAAAAATCTCCTAGAGATATCACCCACAAAATGGTGGGTAACATCTGGGTCCAACTGGGACGTGATCTCTCGAAGAAGTGGATGAAGCTACTCGAACGGGAGGTTAAGAGAACTTCAAGAATCTCTTGGTTACCGCAGACCTGTTACCTACACATATCAATGATGAAAAACATGGGGCAGCATGCCTTTGCGGCATCTCATGATCGCACATGCTTAATGTTAGGCCATAAAATCAACTGAAAGTAAATACAATGCAAATTCAATCTAAATGCATCTAATCTACCATGAGAAATATCATATGATGTTAGTTCTAATGAGAAAACGAGCATGCAATGCATCCTATCCTAACATGCATGTAGTAAGGCTAAGACTAAGTGTAATCATACAACGAGTGTGTAAAGTTGATACCATGTAAAGTTTTGTAGATGTTCTATGCTAAGAGCAATTTCACTTTTCTCACAGCAATCATACAAGTAGATAAGCAAAATGCAGATAGAACATATAAGCAGATCTTACAGAAGACAAATCAGAAACAAGAAAAATGAATGTGTTCGTTTCGGCGGTCAACAGGATGCTTCAACCAGCAAAGTCTCCTTTGGTCAGCCAGCCCAGCATGTGTCACAACAACCCTCCTGGTAGCTCGTACTTTTAGGATGAGAGAGGAAGATGTGAGTTGAGTTGTGTTCAAATTCTCTCCAACTTTTCCTGTATATATATCCATCAATGAGGGTGTGTGACACATCTGTTGGGCATGTGAGCCTACATTACAAAACTGGCTGACCTTGCACATATAATTTATTAAGAATAATAAATTCAAAATATAAGTTCTGCTCATCGGATTAAGACTATTTTTATATGGATTTTACACCTCTCAGAAAGAGGAATCCAACAAAAATATTAGCCTCTTAATCTGAGCATCAGAACATGGAGTTTGGACCTAGTTGTCCAATTTTAACACTCCCTCTCAACTAGGGAGAACTCCATCTATTAGTGCAATTAACATCGTGAGTCATCCCGCCAAAACTTGCTTTGCTGGCTTCTTTATTTCAGAACAGAAGTGGGTCAGTCACAAAGACATCATTCCCCGACTGACATAATCAGTCCAGAGGTCCCAAACCTCACAAATCTTGATCCCAGATCAAGTGGTTGGACCATGCCATCCTAGATAGAGAGTACGGCAATCTCTGATGCGTCCATCAGTCTTTGCTAATAGTCTCTAGCTTTTCCACACCTCATTGGCCAAATGAGAGGTACTTCCCATGAGCCTTGAACTCAATGGGTAGGATGCATACGGGGCACAGATTAAATGAGTGGCGAACCAGCTCAATAATCACAAGGGTGGGGCAGAAGCATTATGAGTGCTTATAGCTCCGAGAAGCTATCCCCAAAGCCCCCCAGAGCTCCCAGAGCTCATCGTCCAACAGGACCCATATCATAGGGTCTTTCCACGACAGCAAGACTCTCACGGAAGGTTAGGAACTTGACCTTCCCCAGGGGCTTAGTGAGAATATCCGCGACCTGCTCATCAGTTCCTATATGATCGAGCCTTACAGCGCCTCGCTGTACCATATCCCGGATAAAGTGGTACCTGATATCAATATGCTTGGATCGGTCGTGGAACACAGGATTCTCAGTCATACGAATCCCACTCTGATTATCACTGAGTATTACAGTGGTATCTAGCACATGTTGGAACAGCTCACTAAAAGAGCTTCCTCAACCAAACTGCTTCACAACAGGCCATACTAGCAGCAATGTATTCGGCCTCCGCGGTGCTCAAAGCCACCGACTTCTGCTTCCTGCTCATCCATGAGATCGAAGCAGAACCAAGATTGAAACAGCATCCAGATGTGCTCTTACGATCCACCACACTGCCAGCCCAATCGGCATCAGTATATCCCCGGAGTATCACACTCCCGGCAGTGTATCTCAGCCCATGGTTTATCGTGCCCCGAAGATATCTCAAAAGATTCTTGGCACCAACCCAGTGAAAATGATGAGGCTCAACCATCTGTTGACTCAAAGTATTCACTGCAAAACATATGTCCGGACGGGTGTTCACTAAGAACATCAAAGCTCCTATGAGTTGACGATACTCAGTAGGATTGGCCAAGATAGGCCCTGCAGCGCTGCCACTCAACTTCTTAAAGTTGAGTTACATTGGTGTCGACACGGACTTACAGTCCACCATCCCAAAATTTTCCAGAAGCTTCACAATATACTTTCCTTGAGAAAGGGGAATCTCTCCAGGTCTCTGCCAGACCTCCAGGCCTAGGAAATAGTGCATCAGTCCTAGGTCTTTCATCTCGAACTCAGCAGCAAGCTCCCTCTTACATTGATGAATGAGAGGGTCATCACCTGTCAGGAAGAGGTCGTCCACATACAGCACTAGAATGAGAGGCTTTCCTTCCTCAACCTTAAAGTAAAGGTTTGGATCAGCATTGCTTCGAGTGAAGCCCAGCTTCATCAAGTAACTATCCATCCTCTCATACCAAGCTTTGGGTGCTTGCTTTAACCCATAGAGGGCTTTCTTCATGGTTTTCTTCAGATCTAGGAAGATCTACTACTTTCTTCAGGGAAGCATCTTCGTCAAAAGTGACATCATGGCTTATCTCTACTTCCCTTTGACCAGGTACATAGACTCTATATGCCTTAGAAGTCTCACTGTAGCCCACAAACATTCCTTTCTTCCCAGTAGCATCCAGCTTACTTTTCTTTTCTTTCGGCACATGAAAATAGACAGGACATCCAAAAATTCTAAAATGTGAGACATCAGGTTTCTTACCAGAGAAAACCTCTTCGGGAGTTTTGGAGTCCAAAGCGGAATGAGGGCATCGGTTTTGAATGTACACAGCAGTATTTGCAGCTTCTCCCCACAGAAACTTTGGAAGACCCTGGTCACATAGCATGGCACGGGCAGCTTCCACAATAGTCCTATTCTTGCGTTCAGCAACACCATTCTGCTCAGGAGTATATGCAGTGGTAGTCTCCCTCTTAATGCCAGCTTCTCTGCAAAAGTCTTTGAACTCATTTGACTCATATTCAGTGCCATTGTCAGTCCTCAAAATCTTGATCTTCTTTCCGGTCATATTTTCCACCAAGGCTTTGAAGGTACGGAACCACATGAAAGCCTCATCCTTCTTCTTCAAGAAGTATATCCAGGTTTTGCGAGAGAAGTCATCAGTAAATGTCATATAGTAAGAACATCCCCCCAGGGATGTTACAGGCAACATACCAGAAAGATCAGAATGGACCAGTTGCAATATCTCAGATGTCTTTGTGACACTTGAGGGGAAAGGTCCCCTTGTATGTTTTCCTTCAGCACAGCCCTTACATACACCTTTATGATTATTTCCAAAATCAGGCATCCCTGTCACCACCTTCCTTACTTCGGGAAGGAAGGTGACTCCTTCACCTATCATCGTGCTGCATATGAATGGCAAGTGTTCACAAGTCATAGCTCGGTTTGACAGATAGTATCACAAGTCATAGCTCCCAACGGACTCCTTCCAACCTGGTAGAGTGTACCAACTCTAAAACCAATTGAGATAGCTTCCTTGAAGCTCTTCTTCCACATGAGTACCTTTCCATCAGAGAAAGTTACATTGAATCCTTTGTCTTCCATGGCAGATACAGACACAAGGTTCTTCTTCAATTTGGGTACATAGAGTACATCTTGTAGATGGAGGACTTGTCCTTGAGACAAGTGGAGGGTCACAGTCCCGGTCCCTTTCACAGGATAAGTGGCATTATCCCCAAGGATAATTTCTAGATTAGTATCCCTTTCAACCATGTCAGAAAGTGCTTCAGAAAGATTAGTATCTAAGGTGACTCCTTCACCTATCATCGTGCTGCATATCATTCGTTTGCTGCACCTTACTGTGTAGCACCATCATGCCGCATCATGTTGTCTCATTCATCATCGTGCTGCCCTTTACGAACATGCCTATGATGCTGCATCTTACATCATCAGGATCTGAGACTGTTCATCCTTTGTTGTTCATGTGATAGGGTTTCTACAGATATACTACCTATAGTTGTTTATTGCTGCTACAAGTATGCCACCAATCTATCACTGCTATACTACTGCATCACTGATATTTTCAGTACTGCTACCATCATTGATAACATTATTGTTGCACCATGACTGTCCCTTGAAATTACCATGGAGGTAATCTCTATATCTTCAACGAGATCATGATCTTACAAGAACTAGATCATGTCTTTGTCTCAGATCATTCTTGACACAGCTTCTTCCATTATGCTGAGAATGTAACTATCACTGTCATTACTACAGCAGCACTGACATTTCTTGAAACCTTCAACATTGTTTCTCATTGTGCCCAGACTTCCAGCGATTTCCAAAATATATATATATCGAGACTGAGGTTGTACCTTAAGGATCATTGTGAAATCCGAGACAAGGAGAACAGTAAGGGTTCTAAGTTCAATGTATCACATATACATTGATTGCTTATGAAGTAGATCCAACGTGTGATCTTATCTTCCATCTAGGCCGAGACTGTTCATCATGCCAATTCTTTGATTGTGGTTATGACTGCGTATACAACGAATAAAGGTATCACATGAACAGCGTATTAACTATCACCATGGCTGCGTATGTAATCAGCTACTGTGACTATGTCTTCCTCACTGCGGCTGCTGCAGCTAGATGTCTTCCTCACTGCGGCCACTGCAGCTAGGGCATCACTGTATGTCTTCATGAACAACGTAAGAAGTGTTTTCATGACAGCGTATATATTGTTGTGTATATGACAGCGTGGTAAGGTATATATAGTTGCATATATCACTGCTTGGTTTGCTTGCGAATATAAATATATTGCTACAGCGGATCACTGCCCATAGACCAGCATACACTGTCCATCGACTAGCGTATCACCCCAACGTATATATGAACTCACGTATCTCTTCATAAACGGCGTATAAGTGTTGTCAGTAACCACGCTTCCAGATTCACTATGGATTAGGGCCTGTGAGCATATATCATGACTGAGTTGATGCGTATCTCTTCATGAACTGTGGCTAGATTTTCCCAGAGCAACGTATTACTTTTCTTCTTTGCTGTGCGTATTTCCATACCTGAATGCGTTTCCCGTATAGACTGTGGGTTCCAACATGTCAATATATCAATGCGGCTACCATGTGAACAGCGGCTAAGTTCTCCAATTGTGCGTGTATAGACTGCGTTCCAAGATATTTATATGAATGCCCAGCGTATATATCCAACATTTACATTACTGCAGCGTATATAATATGACTGCGTCCCTGCGTTCAATGTGACTGCATTGGCTTACGTTGCTGTCATCCCATAATGCGTTCAATATAACTAACGTATCACTATAGTTATGACCGAAGCAGATTAGGGCTGCGTGGTATGACAACGTGTATACATCCACGCTGTTTTCCTTCCTTCACTGTGGCTAACTTTGCGTGGTATATTATATATAACTGCGTTCCAATATATATATATATATGACAGCATAGCATATACATAATTTCCTGCATGATGTATCATGAAGTGCGTATATACTTCCTGCGTGACTGTATGCTGTGCATAATTAAGGTGTCGTATATATCGTGAATGTTGTGCTTCCTCTATGACTGTATCATACGTAATGACCTCTTCATAATTGCAGCTTGATCACTGTGGCACCCAAGACTGCGTATGAGTCTTCATGACCAGCGTATAGGGTTTCATATTGCTGTGGCTACCCTTCATAGTACTGTAGATACTTAACTCAATGCGGATACTCGAGTTATGCTTGGACTGTGCCTTACGTTTAGACTGCGGCTAGAAACCTTTGTCATGTTCTACCATACCAGCGTATAGGGTTTCATATTGCTGAGATTTAGAGCTAGGGCATCATGGGCCAGCATCTTATTCTTGATGTCTCACTCCTTCTCCAAAAACCCAAGACGTGGAGAGGAGGAGATTACCTCAAGAATGTGTTTTCTTCGATGATGATTGCTATAGATAGAATTTGTCTTCACCTCAGCTCTGATACCATGTAAAGTTGATACCATGTAAAGTTTTGTAGATGTTCTATGCTAAGAGCAATTTCACTTTTCTCACAGCAATCATACAAGTAGATAAGCAAAATGCAGATAGAACATATAAGCAGATCTTACAGAAGACAAATCAGAAACAAGAAAAATGAATGTGTTCGTTTCGGCGGTCAACAGGATGCTTCAACCAGCAAAGTCTCCTTTGGTCAGCCAGCCCAGCATGTGTCACAACAACCCTCCTGGTAGCTCGTACTTTTAGGATGAGAGAGGAAGATGTGAGTTGAGTTGTGTTCAAATTCTCTCCAACTTTTCCTGTATATATATCCATCAATGAGGGTGTGTGACACATCTGTTGGGCATGTGAGCCTACATTACAAAACTGGCTGACCTTGCACATATAATTTATTAAGAATAATAAATTCAAAATATAAGTTCTGCTCATCGGATTAAGACTATTTTTATATGGATTTTACATCTCTCAGAAAGAGGAATCCAACAAAAATATTAGCCTCTTAATCTGAGCATCAGAACATGGAGTTTGGACCTAGTTGTCCAATTTTAACAGAGTGCAACCAAGACATCATCACATCAATGTACATACGCTTACCAGTATGATTACTCAAGAAACAAAACTCAAAGCGATTGTGGACAGAATCACATGGAGGACGAAGTGGGTGGGAGGTGAGAAAACATGATCCCCATTTGATGTAAAAGGAAGCCCTGAGAGGAGGAGAATAGGTTGATCTAGAAGTGCAGGGATTTCCTTCTAAGTACACAATGATGGAATGAAAGATCACTCTTAAGAATTCCCTATCACAATCATTGTTTATAATATTATGCTTTGTAGATGCCACAAGGTTCTGATGAGAATGGAACAAAGGGTGAGGGACAAGAGGAACGCAACAAATACGTCTCCCATGGTGATGGTCACATTGGGGAGGGGAGGTCACGGAGTGATCATAGTCATGAGGATGAGTCAAAGGGGATAAAGTATATTCATTGAAGGGCTTTTCCTTGACACCATATTCAGAAAGGGGAAAACGGACATGGTCACTCGAGGTCATACCAAAAGGGTCGAGGGACTCACTTGAGGAAGACTCAAGATGATGAAGAAGAGGGAAAGGCAAAGGGGAGGGTGGAGCGTCATACTCAACGGTTTTTTCTTCCTCATAATCTAAAGGCTTGAACAATTTGAATATATAAACATAAGGCGGGTAGGTATGAGCCTCATTGCTTTCCTCATTATAAGCATCAAAGATTGGGTTTTCATTAAAAGGGGAATCAATCACTTCCAATTGCTCTTCTTTAGGCAAGGGAAAATAATAATTCTCTTTCCCGAGGGTATCGATCGATATGTCATTGAAGAGAAAACCAATCTCAACCTCATCTTCTTTGTCGGTATCACAAATGGGAGCACAATCAAATTGAGGCCCAATAATCTCCCATTTCTCCTTTTCAATGCGGAAATAATCTCGAATGTCATCTTCCAAGGAGCTCATGGGATCACCTTCCTCAAGGTTCTCAAAAGGAGAGTCATCAAGAGTGATACCCTTGAGAAAGGTTAGGTTAGTCTCAGCATTACTTTCCATGGCCTCCTTCTCCTTAACACGTGCTCTCAAAACCATCATGTCCATCTTGTGGGCCCAATGAGGACTCATCTTCTTACTCATCACTGAGATCCTAAAGGTCATTTGTATCTTGGTTGGTTGACAAGTGAGACCTCTCTTCTTCTCTCTTCTCTTGAAGAACAATGGCTAAGGTATTTGTTACATGATTTTGGGAATAGGCTTCTAGGAAGAGAGCGTTAGTGAGGTTCTTTATATTCATGTTTCATCTTATGAAGCTTCATCTCTTCATCATATAAACAGAAGAATATTTCCTTAGAATTACATTCCCTTACTAACCCCCCGCATGACCTACTATATTCATCCATTCTTTCTTGTGATTTGAAGGCTCATAGCCCTTTCTAATTGTTATTGATCAGGTTATCCAGAATATTCAAAGCACAAGTTATGTGAGCAACATCAAGGAGACAACCAAGATCTTTTTCATAAGCACACCTTACCATGTCAAGTTGTGCTTCTTGAGACCTATAAAACCTGAGCATGAATTCCATATCCCTACCTTCCAATATATTTTGATAAGGTTGTGCATATTCCACCACTTTCTTTTGTAGTTTCTGAATCTCTTGGTTATTGAGTTTTGCAAATATAGGACCAAGAGAAATCTCCATTTTCTATGATTTTGCATATTAGGATTATAATGAAGTCACCAAGGTGAATTAAAGTGCCTTGATAAATGCTTGCTTCATCCTACAAGCATTAACTTTGAAGCTTAGGGAAGAACTAGGGCTTCGTTCTTCCAATGGAGTCGACAATAATGATATGTCAATATGTCGTATAGGGAACAAAACACACATTTCGTGTCCCCGACAACGGCGACAAAATGTTACCGCTCAAACTAACAGGGGTCATAAAAGGGATTCCTAAAGGGCAATTGCTAGATCAAAGGGCAACAATGGAGGCTTAACCCATTGTCACCTCAAGCTAAGACTCCCTACTCTTTACGGACTTTCACCGATGGGAGGAGACTCGGTATATATAGAAGGTCACTTAAAAGGGATAAATCGACCAATGGATATGAAGTGACCCTTATAATCCTTTTCCTAGAGGAGGTTTTAAGAATAAATCTTTCTTGCTTATCAAGCAAGGTACATACACTTCTAGGAGGAGGAGGTGAGGACTTGAGGGTTAGGTTAGAGGAATATGCTTTATGAAGGAGTTTCCTAATGCTAAAATCCTAATTGAACGTGACTTCCCGAATGGTTCTTGAAGATTTGAATTTTCAAAGGTGCGGGGACCACACGGGACCAAGTGGACCAAGCCTAGGTTAAGGGGCAAGAATTTAGAAACCAATGATGTTCTTAACCGAGACAAGGAGGGGGAAAGGATCAAAACAAGAATTTTCACTTAAAGGTGTCAAATTGATCCTATGAGGCACTACTTAGGGCAAAGTTTGACCTCGGAGCTATGGCTTGGGTTATCTCACAACTCCACCATCTGAATGGCTTCAAAATTGGAGGAGGCCTTTAGGACACACCAGCGCAAGAGAGGCTCGAAGATCGAACATTTTGGAGGGCTACTTTGTCGGGAAAGTGATGACCTAAGTGACCCAATTTAGCTAGACCTAGAAGAAGGTGAAAAAGAGTTGATTTTTGAGTTACCGCCTCTTGGTAGATCAGTGCCTTAGTCTTGGGAGAATTTAGTCTAGGATAAATATGAATGAGAACCTTGTTTCTTAGTCAAGGAGGCCTTAAGGCTACTTCGATTGCCTTCAAGGGTAAGGGGAAGCAACCTTTATGCTTCGACTTGCAAAAGGTGATGGCTTCTTAAGATATATTCAATGATAGAATTATCCCTAGGAAATTTCATTCAAAATTACATGGCCCATACATTGAGAGGTTATATAAAGACAAAATTCTACAATTTAAGCAATAAATACATGCAGCAATCAGCCCTAAAAATAGTGAAATTCCCAATCCAATGTATATGACAAAGAAAAACATGAATAGCGTTAAAAGCTTGTACTTACATGTAATAGAACATATCCAACCATCAACAATTTGGCAATAAATAAACTCCAAGATAAGATAAACCAAATCCAAAATTCATCCATAAAAGCTCCAATTCATCCTCCAAGAAAAAGTGTGAAATTCTCTAAAGGGAAGAGAGATCTAATCCAAAGTGATCATGAACAAATGAACTCATCTCACTTGTATTTATACACTAATGAGTAGTTCGAATTAGTCTCCTAGCCCTACAAAAGCCCCAAAAATAAAATAATGTTCTAATAACCTAACTTTTGGTGACAAGCCCACCAAACTAGCTCACAAATGAAATAATTAGCCACTTAAAAGGTCGAATGATAAATAATACATGTCAGAGGGTCCTCCAAGAGGCTTGATGAGGTCCATAGGTGCCACAATGAAGAATAAGACCCTCAAAAGTGATGAACAAGGGGTGTGGGGGCACAATAAAAACCTCATGGGTCTCCAAATGGGTCAAAGATGCTTGTATATCATCTATAAGAGATCTGATGATGGTGTAGGTGACGCCACATCATCCTACAAGTCCTAGGTCAGCTGCCAATTGCATGGTACATCTGTGGGTTGGCTAGGCAAAGGTGAACTAGGTGCATCTTCCTCGTCCAATAGGTGAATCTCGAGCAATCTCTGAACATCTTCTAGGATCCATGGGGTGTTGTCTACTGCTGTGAAGGCCCATGGCTCTCAACACACACCCTACATGTGCCAATGCAGCCCCATGGAGGGTTTGGACCCTGTATAGAGAGACCAAACTCAAGATGGAGACCATCTGCAATCCTACATAAGATTCAATGTGTCCCCTAGCCTTCCAGTACAACAAGCCATTAGAGAAATTGAGTAAAAGAGCTTACAAACCATGGACTATAGGTGAGGATTTCATAATGGCATGCCCTTCCATAATGGGCTTTAGCATGTGCTAATGTCCCCAAACTCCAAATGGGGTTAACCAAGTATCCTATTAGGTGGTTTCTACTTCGAAAGGGGATAATATGTTCAAGGTACATCCTTTAAAAGGTGGTGGTATGTGATAGAGAGGTGAATGAAGTAGGGGATGAGAAGGGGTAGCCTTGGGCCACATGTTGGGGTACAAGGGTAGCTAATAAAAGGGAAGCCTACACTTGGGTATATAATGTATAAGAGGGAGCAATTGTGGTACATGAGGTGCTCCAGCTTTGAATTTTCCACCCTTCTTTATATGCCTATTGCCTTTTTATGACTTTTCTTTGATTAACTTGTCGGGGCTCAAGGGGCAAGAGCATGATGTGTGAGATATAGCAGTGGGTACCCCCTTTTTAAGGTAGGGCAGTTCATTGCCCACCAGGGGTTGGGACAATCGTGGTTTCCTATATGATGAAGGAGGCTCATAGAACCTGTAGGAACCAGGGTGATGGCCATGATGATGAGATAGAGCTCATGTATTGGCTTTTGTCCACATGCTAAATGTGTTTGTCCCGACCATCTTTTTCATTTTGCGGTGCATTTTCCTGTTGAATGTGGCCAATTATGCTTTTTTTTTAGCTAAATCAACCTCCGAGGCATCATTCCAGGCCTAACCCAAGGTGTGGGTACGAGGAAGGTGAGAACTAACCCTGTGTGGACCTAGTTGACGAATGTGGACCCAAGTGGGAGAAAAGATGAATGGGGTAATAATGAGTGGAAATGGAGTAATATATGTGAATGGGGAAGCGGGACCACCCAACCAAAATCAGGGTTTCCCATGAAATACCATCCCTAAAGCCAAATGGTCAATAAAAGAGATCCCACGGGACTAAAATCCAAGGTTAACATCCAAAACGGGTCTAAGGGACAAGAGCACAGACCTAGCCCATTCTTTCTGTTGAATCCCCCCATTAATTCATGCCCAGAAGTGTCCACGATAAGCAAACTACAATACTCAATTACCAAATAACAAGGCATACCTTTAAGTTCTAGAGGACCACCTTCAAACATATGATCATGGCAGATGGGTGAGGGACCACATGGTTAGCTCATGTGGCAGAGAAATGGCACAATAAGCTAGTTGGTGGCTGCAAGGGGCTGTTGGTTGCAAGCTGAGGACCATCTTGGAGAAAAAAGAAAATCTCTTAGGGATGTCACCCACAAAATGGTGGGTAACAGGAAACAAGGGAGATGTGGCCCAAAGTTTAATCGGAAGGGGTGGCATAAGCCTAGATTAGAAAAGTACTGGAGTATTAGGTTATCATTGATCAAGCCTCAGGGATCAGGCATTGCAACCAAACATCAGTCACAAATTCCCAACGTTGATGGAGCCAATATGCTTGTAGATAACAAAACCCTTGTCCATAAAAGGATCATGTTTTGGCCATCCAATATCAGCTTGTCAGCCATTGGCTCACGAGTATTGGAACTCGAGGATTGGCCCTTTAAA
This sequence comes from Pinus tabuliformis, assembly GCA_031772625.1. Lineage (NCBI taxonomy): Eukaryota > Viridiplantae > Streptophyta > Pinopsida > Pinales > Pinaceae > Pinus > Pinus tabuliformis. The sequence goes on along the minus strand of CM062819.1, from coordinate 286,174,803 downwards.
CCTTGGATAATGGATGTAACGAAGGAAATGGAAAATTTCAGAGACCAGAGTCCCTTATCCTTAAGCCCTTGGCGACATGTGCGACGAGAACTATGACCGCAACCCTAGCCTAGCCAAAAGAGGCTATCAGGCCTTCAGACATCAAGTTTTGGCCTTTCAACTTTCGACAATAGGGAGAACACAATCAAGTCCATTCACCAAAAGCCCCCAATGCAAACGAAACCCAACAGATTATCAAATGGGATTGGTTTACGACAAGTGACGGATGGAGATCGAATATTGATCGTCAGGCATCAGGTTGTTAGAGGCCGATTATCAAAAGAAAGAATCTTAACCATCAGGATATTTTCCCGATACTGTTGAAACCCAATGGCAGGGTTAACATGGAACGAGATTGCCATGTGTCAAACATGTGGCACCTAACATGGCAGGTGATGTGGCACAAAGCAAGTCCTTGATGATGTAACGAACAAAGTGTTAGTGTCAGTCTTTCCAGCCTTCCTCCAGTGATCAAATATGCTCTTACAAAGTGGTCTCAGAGTGTCAAAGTCAAATTTTGTCATTTCAGTGAGTCTTCAAGCAAAATTTGGTCACTCGGCATTAGGTCTAGGGTTTGCTTTCACTCCTTTCAAAATTTGCCAAATGCCAATCTATGTCACTATTCAGCTGATTCTATCATCATTCATAGGGTTGTCATCATCATGTCAAGTTCCAATGGGTCATTCTACACCTTGTTCATGCTTCAGTTACACCTAGGCAAGGTTATTTCCCTCTCTTAGGGTTTTGAAACTAATTTCTCTTGGACGGTCAAATCATCGGCAAAACTTGTATCATGATGTTCATACACCTTCCCCTATCCTTAAAGTACCTTATCAAATGCTTCCCATCACTGAGATCCCCCAAATTCATCATTTTTGCACAAACCCTAGTTTCTTGCCACAACTTGGCAATTTTCTAGGCTAGGCCTGTGTTTTGCCCTTTTGGACCCCTTCCCCTCGCTCGATCTCTGAGATTCCACTTTCCCCTGCTTCCTAACATCCCTCCCTACTTCCAAAAATTTCCCCAAGAATTTAGAAGCCCCTCATCCCCTTCATTTCGCTTCATTTCGACAAAACTCCTTGTTTCACACATCGGGATAGGTTTCACTCAAAAGATGTTTCAGAGCAATCAAAGATGAATTTGGAAAAACTGAGAGAGTTTTTTGTTCACAACATGCCAAAGAAGAAAAACCTCCTTCACTTTTTACACAGGTGTCATGGTTTTAGAGAAATGTCAAAAATATCGTTGCCTCGGGAGAATTGATGCACCTCTGAAGTGACCTTGGGAAAATCTGGTTTTCTCCTAGCTTGGTTGGCCAAATGAATTTCTTGATGAGTCAAATGTTAACTAGACACAAATAGATTTCCAATGAGCTATTATGAGCCCAATTTGGAGTTGAGGAAGGCATTCAAAAATTGACTGCAACAGCACTCTGCCTTGAGGCAGCCTCATTTGGCACATTTTGACTAGTCCTGTGAGATTTGATTTTTGACAAGGCAAATGAACTCCAAATTGAAAAATTCCAGTTGGGTTGGAAAGTAGACTCAAAGACCTTTCCAACGAGCTATCCTGCGCCCGATTTCGACACCGGGAAGGCCTCCAAAAACCTCCTGCAAAATGCACTATGTAGCTGGGTGCGCGCTACGCATCAGGGTGGGCGCGCTACGCACCAGGAGCACGCTACGCATCAGGCCACAATTTGCAGTGTTATTTTGCACGGGTGCTACGCATCACGAGCGCGCGGCGCGTTGGGTGAGGCGCGCTACGCGTTGGATTTTATGCCCAGACTTTGCCCGAAACATATTCAAACACCTCTTCTCACGCATCAAATCACAGGTACAATTGAAGAACATGAAGAGGAGGCATTGGAGGTAGACTTTGCTAATGCATACCTTGGAGGTGGTGCACTTAGTATGGGAAAGGTTTTCAAAATATGAAGGATATGCTTCAGGAATCCGTTTTGCTGGTGACTATGTTGATACAAGGTGTCATGATTTCTGTGGTAGGCGATAAACAAGGATAATAGCAATTGATGCATTAGGTCATCCTGGGGAGGGACAATTCAGATATCAAAAACTTATTCGAAATTCATAGCTATTCAAATTTCATCGATAAGTTTGGTATTGACACACAGCAACAATCTTGGAGCTGAAGAGGATGAAGAATGCTCAGGTAGTGACAAGAATGTTATCAGCAACAGGTTCAGTCAACAAATAGAAATTACAGATGGTTAAGTGGGTGATCAACTACTTGGAGCAGCGCAACAAACAGCTGGAAGATGAACACACACTTTATAAGCTGCGGCAAATCCGGGAAGACCAAGGATTGGCCCGAAAGAGACCCGGTGATTTGACACCGATTGATCGAGAGTCTATGCTCATCCGGGTGAACACTCATTTGGAGAAATTGTTGGTGAAGGCAAACAGAGACAAGGACATGCTTCGTCATATGAAAACTCACTATTGGGCCCGCATGCATGTTTGCAAAGCGAAAATGAAGATCCTTAAGAGGCGATTGAGCAAGGCACTAAAACGGCGGAAAAGGCCCGATCCACTCCAAATTTTGGCTGAAGCCTCTTTGACTGAGCATAGTACTTGATTGGGGACCCCCAGCCCAAATTTCAAGAAATTTGGGAAAATTTTGTCAATTTTGAAATTTTTATGTAAAAACAGGTTTTTGGGCTCAACGCGTAGCGCGCCGCGCGCTACCCTGAAGATGGGGAGGTCCAATTCACAAAAGGTCTGCATTTTTGGATTTGTCATGATGAAATACACCTGCTCAGCCACTGCCAAGACATTTCATCAAGTTTTGGGCCCCCAAAAGGTCAAAAAACATGCAAAAAATGACCTTACTGCCCCTTTTTGGACACACAAGAAGCAGTCTTGGGAGAATGCATTTTTGGAGGGGCAAATGGGCACCAAATTGAAAAATTCCACTTGGGTTGGAAAGTAGACATCCAGACCTTTCCAACAAGCCCACCTGAGCTCAATTTGGATGCCGGGAAGTGCCCCAAAAGTGAGCTGAAAGGCGCGCTACGCGTAGGGTTTTGGCGCGCTATGCATCAGGGTATTTTCTAAGTTTTTCATCTTCAGCACAGGAAAACGCAGCTATTTGACCAGTTTTGACTTTTGATGGGATTTTTCACTCTCTTTGATGTAATTAATGTATTTTCATGTTGACATGACACTTATTTACCTATTCTAAAATATTCATTCATAAAATAGCAAAAAATTAATGAATGAATCGGTTTCCTAGCTTATAGAGGCAAGTTGTTTTGATTGCCTAGATTGTAGTGCTTTGTTTAGAATTGGTTGAAACAGCTCCTAGGATGATGAGCTCGACCCCTAAAGGCAAGGAAATGTGTTAGCTTGCCTATATTATGTATCTTCTTAGTCATTTTCATGGTTGGACTCTTGAGGGATAAGCTTAGACTGTATTACACATTGTATCTCTACAATTTTGGCAAAGGAAAGACCAGGGTTTTGCAGCACTATTTGGGATTCCTGTGGTTATTTGTGTTGATGGTGTGTTTCTCTCATGTACTTGTAAGTTTGTTATGTGTATCATTTTCCTACTATTCTCTTCTGCAAATTAAACAAATGAAGTGTTGAGGTAGAATTCATAATCTTGTATGCTCTGCCTTTAAGTTTGTTTAATATCTATGTTTTCATCTGTTTAAGGAGAACTCCTGAAAGTTTCTCGCTCTCCTTAGCTCCTCACCAGTCATATCTATCCATTCAATTCCTTTAAAGACATCAAGACGATTGCCTACCTTGCCCCAAAAAGACCTCTGCAAAAACTGTGTCACATCCCCGCACCCAAAATTGCCTTTCCCTGTTTTCCAACAAAACCCTAAAAATCTTAAATCAAACTATATTTATCAATTTACTAGCCTAAAATCAGTATTCATATCGGTCATCTCAGCCCCTTTGAAGACCTTTTGCCGAGATAGACCCGGAGAGAGCCCTCTCCAGTCCTCGTAGGGCTAGCTACGAGGCTGAGCTTGGTTTGATGTTGCCTTGAGTTTCGCCTTCCTCAGCCTGAGGCAAATTCGAGCGCTAACACAAAGTTCGTATACACATTAGAATACTCAGAAGATCTGAAATATACAAATATCCATGATAGGACAAGTAATATATTAATATAGAAATGTTCAGAAGATATGAGATGATACGATTGTTACAAATGAGGGCATGCTTATATACCTAGGCCGATGCCCTTTCATTGAATGGTCATGTCCTTATAACATGCCTCTTCATTAACTAATTACTAGTTAATTAATCATTAATTATGATTATTGTTGTTTACATTAATTTTATTATTTTTATATAAATAATATTCATAACATTGCCTTTCTCTTTAGAAAGCTTTGTCCCCAAAGCTAATTGCTTGACAAGGCGTGTCATCTGTTTCTTTGCCTTTTAATCTTTTCGTATCTTTCAGATGTCTTCAAATTATGATCTTCATTATTACATGACGATAGGATCCTCTGAGTGATAAACAAAATTGTAACACTGAGAAGGGATTTGACCATCCTAAATCAATCTTCTATGGAATTTTTCAATTACGGGAAATTTGTAATGAATTGTTATTGTTGACACCTAATCCGAAACGGATGAGGTGAAGCCGGACAGTCATCTAGAAGATGAACTGATCCGTTTTGTATTTGTATAAATAAAGTGCTAGCTAATGAATAAAGATCAATCAGTGTTTTCTCTCGTTCAATGAGGAGTTACCCTGGCCTGACATGGTATCAGAGCCAAGTTCCAAAATTGGTTGTAACTCCTGGTCTGTTCTGTCCTGAACGCCTCTGGCCTGACACTGCCCTCTCATGAGACTGCGCCCTCTGTTCTGACATGGAGACTGCGCCCTCTGTCCGTGGAACTGTACGTTGATGCGTTTCTGCTAAAACCTACCTCATTCCAGCAAAATGGTATATGTTGATGCGTTTCCACTGTTAGGTAAAACCTATCTCACTCCAAAATTACGCTGGTGACTGCGTTTTTTATGACTATGTTGAAATTACGCTGCGTCATATTGAAGTCTGCGCTGTGTTTTTTGTAAAGAACTGTGGTATCGGTTTTTTAATGGTGCGGAGTCCTTCATCCGCTAAGAAAAAAACACTGCTTATAGTATCAAAGCCTTTGTGCGTAGGCCCACGACCTGGAATGCTGTGATCTGAGAATACACCACTGACAACTGTTCGTATGTGAAGTTCCAAGCCGACTGCGTTTTTTTTGTGACTGTGTTTTTATTTGAAGCTGTGGGTATATACATGCTGTGGTCTGCGTATTTTTAGCTGTGGATATACATTTAAATGCTGTGACTGCGTTTTTTATTTGAAGCTGTGGGTATATACATGCTGTGGTCTGCGTATTTTTAGCTGTGGGTATATACATTTAAATGCTGTGGACTGCCTATTTTATTTGAAGCTGTGGGTATATACATTTAAATGCTGTGGACTACGTTTCCCACTTCAGTACTATAGACTGCGTTTTTTATTTGAAGTCTGACTATAGAAGCGCATGGTATAGACTGCGTTTCCCACTTCAGAACCCAAACTTTGGCCATGAGATTTGGCCTGACATGGCAGCAGAGTTTATAGTATACTTGGAGCAGAGTTTTTGTTAAACAAATACAAATGCCTGGACCATCTCAGAGTTTTATTACGCTGTCCTCTTGAACAAGTTTTTGCATTAATATATATATTGAAGTGATATATATTTGAGCGCCCTCTTTTTTCAAAACAGTGATATATGTTGAGCAGTGGTATATGTTGAACAGTGATATATGATTGAGCAGTGATATATATTTGAGCGCCCTCTTTTTTCAAAACAGTGATATATGTTGAGCAGTGATATATATTTGAGCGCCCTCGTTTTTTTTTCTTAAAACATAATATTATGGAAGTGATGGTGATATAAGAAATGCTCATGATATGCTGATGAAATGTTAGAAGAAAAATAATGCATAAGGCTATCATATAAGGATTTTTTTTCTCTCAACAGAAGTTTTTTTTTTGGCAGAGATATTTTTTTTTCAGAATGCATTCAATCATTTCTATGGTCGGAATAGTTCTCACTGGCAAGGAGAACTATTCTGAATGGTCCCGGATGGTAAAACATACCCTTATCTACAATGAGCTGTGGAAAGGAGTGTGTGTCGGAGAAGAAGACAAAGACCCTGTGCAGCCCACATCAGACAAAGAACTCGCCATTTGGGAAAACAAGAACAGCAAAGCCTTTGCATTGATCGCAGCATCTGTAAATGAGGAAGTAAGTCATCATATTTCATGCTATTCCACTGCCTTTGAAGCTTTACAAAAGCTGAAAGAACTCTATGATACACATTCTGCACTTGAAGTTGTTCAGCTCATGATTAAACTTTTCACTCTTGAACTGAAAAATAATGATCCTCTTGCTCTTGCATCTGAAATAAAGTCTATAATGCATGATATAAAATCCACTAAGGTTGAGCTGGATATCTCTCTTATTGCCTTTCTCAAAGCACTCTATCCTACCTACTCTAATTATCTTGAGTCTTTACAAGCAAATGGAAACCTTAAAGATATAACCTTTGACTCTCTTGTGAAAAAGTTTGTTGAAAGAGAGAAAGCCTTTGGAAAGAAAACAGTCCCTGAATCTTCTGAAGAGACTGTTTGCCTTGCTCACAAAGAAAAGCATCCTGCTCAAGATTCTGCAAGAGGAAGAGGTGGACGAAGGGGAAGAGGAAGATACTTCAGAGGCAGGGGGGGCAGACATTCTCAAGCAGAAAAGTCAGATCGGCATTGCATTCGCTGCAAACGAAATGGATCACATGATGCTTCTACATGCAAGCTACCATGGGACAAGGTTGAGTAGAGAAGAAACCAGCAGAAAGGTAAAACTGATGACACAGACAAAGGTAAAGCACCTGAATCCGCTCACTATATTGAGGCACAATGTAACATTGGAGTAAATGAAGATTTGTTTAATGCTTCACTTGCTTCTTCAAAAAATGACTGGTTGCTTGATTCAGGAGCAACCTGTCATATGACTCATAGGAAAGATTTCTTTGAAGATTTCACTGACAATGTTGATGGAGCAGTATACTTTGCAGATCAGTCAAAAATCAAGCCATCAGGGCTTGGCACAATCAAGCTTAAACTGCCTGGTCTTCCAGACTTTCTTCTGGATCATGTTCTATATCTCCCACAGCTGAAGAGAAACTTGTTGTCCCTGGTCCACATCCGCCAGCAAGGTCACTCCATTCACATGTTTGATGGCAAGCTTGAGGTAAGAAAGGCATCTGACCACTCACTTGTCATGAGGGGTATAGAAGAAGAAAGACTCCTTAAACTGCAAGGAACCTCTGCTCATGCACAACATTTCTCATATATTTCTCATCATGAAGAAGTTGCACTTTCATCAAGTTTATTATGGCATGCTAGATTTGGACATTTAAACTATGATAGTCTCCGCTTGTTGAAGAAAAATGGTGTTGTTGGTTTGCCTACAATTCCTAGAAAACATAAACAATGTGATGCTTGCATTCTAGGAAAGCATAGCAAACAGTCTTTTCATGATTCACATTCAAGAGCACATAGGAAGCTTGAACTTATTCATTCAGATTTATGTGGTCCAATGCCTGTTCCTTCTGCAAATGGAAATAAATATATCATGACATTTATTGATGATTACACCAGAATGTGTTGGGTTTACTTATTGAAGAACAAATCTGATGCTTTTCAAACATTCAAGAATTTTCATAAGTGGATTGAAAATGATGCACAATCTCATATTGGGTCTATTCGCACTGATAATGGAAAAGAATATACATCAAATGAATTTGAACACTATCTTCGCCAACATGGGATTAAACATCAAACAACTGTGCCTTATAATCCTCAACAGAATGGTGTAGCTGAAAGAATGAACAGAACAATTCTGAATATGGTACGATCCATGCTTTTCTTCAAAAATGTAAAGACAATGTTTTGGGCTGATGCTGTTCTATGTGCTGCATATATAAAGAATAGATGTCCATCTAGTGCTATAAGAAACAAGACTCCTTATGAATTGTGGTATGGACATGTTCCTTCGGTAAAACATCTCAGGATATTTGGTTCCACCTGTTATGCTTTAATACCAAAGGTACATAGAAACAAACTTGGTGCTAGAAGTCATAAGTGTATCTTCCTGGGGTATTCAAACACATCTAAAGCATACCGCCTTTATGATGAAGTAAATAAAAAGTTTGTTTTATCTAGAGATGTCATTTTTCTTGAATCATCCAAATCTGACAGTGTTGTTGAGCGGCAACTTGATCGCTTGGATAGATTCACAAAACCGAAATCATTTCAAGAGTTTGATAATCAGATTCCACATCTTGAAGGGGGGATTCCTATACTAGATCAACATGTGGAATCTTCTTCTGAAGAACAATCTCCCCTGCATGACACTCCAACAACGGATGATGCTTTAAGTGATGTAATTGATAGAATTGGGAGACTCAATCTTGATTCAGACCCAACTCAATCAACAGAACAGCCTGGACCATCTCAGAAAGGTCCCCCAAAATGGCTGACAAAGACACTTGAAAGTGTTCATCCTGATGAAATTGGAAAAACAGGAACCAGAAATTCAAACCGACAAGATGGAGGTGATGTAGATAACTCTAATTCACCTGTTGATATGGATGTTACTTATGATTGTGAATTGAACTTGTCTACAGATTTTGAACCAACTTCCTTCAAAGAAGCTGCTTCTCATGATGAATGGAAAGAAGCGATGCAGAAGGAGTATGATGCCCTCATAAAGAATGGCACTTGGAAGCTGGTTGATCCTCCATTTGGAACCAAACCAATTGGCTGCAAGTGGGTCTACAAGAACAAGTACAAAGCTGATGGCTCACTTGACAAGCACAAAGCTAGGCTTGTGGCAAAAGGTTTTGCACAGAAGGAAGGGGTCGATTATGAGGAAACTTTTGCTCCCACAGCAAAATGGGCCACCATCCGGACACTCTTTGCACTAGCTGCTCAGAACGGTTGGAAAGTCCATCAAATGGATGTAAAAACTGCATTCTTGAATGGAGATCTAAAAGAGAATGTTTTTATGTCCCAGCCTGAAGGATTTGCTGTGAAAGGACATGAACACAAAGTATGCAAACTTGTGAAGTCCTTGTATGGCCTCAAACAAGCACCACGAGCCTGGTATGAAAAACTAACTGAGCATCTTCTGAAACTCAACTTCAAACATTTTGATCTTGATGATGCAACTTTATTTGTCAAGAAAGTTGGCAAAACAGTTGTATATCTTGTGGTATATGTAGATGATCTTTTAATGACAGGGAACAATGAAAGCTATATTGCATCCATTAAGAAAGAATTAGGAAAAATTTTTGAAATGACTGATTTGGGCTATGTTCATTACTATCTTGGCATTGAAGTAACCCAACATCCAAAGTCCATATTTCTTTCTCAAAAGAAATACATTGGAGATTTGTTAAACAGATTTGGCATGACAGAGTGCAATCCCCTTTCTACTCCAATGGAACAAAACTTGAAGCTCACATCTATTGAAGGAAAAGAATTTGAGGATGCAACAAAGTATAGACAGCTTGTAGGAAGTCTCATCTACCTCACTACTACCAGACCAGACATTTCATTTGCTGTTGGAATCCTCTCCAGGTTTATGCAAAAGCCTTGTGAGGGACATTGGTCTGCTGCAAAAAGAGTTCTAAGGTACTTGAAGGGAACTCAAGACCTTGGAATCAAGTATACACAGGTGGACGACTTCAACTTGATTGGATACTCTGATTCAGACTTCGATGGAGACAAAGAAACAGGGGTATCTACTTCAGGATATACTATGAGTCTTGGATCAGGAGCTGTCTCCTGGAGATCACGCAAACAATCAGTACCAGCAGATTCCACAACAGAAGCAGAATATGTGGCAGCAGCTGAAGCAACGAAAGAAATTGTGTGGCTCAGGAAAATTCTTGAAGATTTGCAGGTAAAACAAATACAATCAACTCCACTCATGATTGATAACACATCTGCAATAAAGTTGGCCAAGAACCCAAAGTTCCATGATCGTACTAAGCACATCAATACTAAATATCATCTGATCCGACATCATGTTGAGGCCAAAACAATCCATCTCCGTCATTGTTCCACAAACGAGCAAATTGCAGACATCTTCACCAAAGCGCTTGGAAGAGAAAAGCTTGAAAGATTCAGAATGATGCTTGGACTCACCAACATCCCTTCAGATTAAGGGGGGGAATGTTGACACCGAATCCGAAACGGATGAGGTGAAGCCGGACAGTCATCTAGAAGATGAACTGATCCGTTTTGTATTTGTATAAATAAAGTGCTAGCTAATGAATAAAGATCAATCAGTGTTTTCTCTCGTTCAATGAGGAGTTACCCTGGCCTGACAGTTATCACTGGACTGAATTGTGCACACTTTAGTATTCTTCGGAAAATAAGTTTGTTGTTTATGTTCTGAGTGATGCAGATACGTATAGATTGATTGAATTGTCTACTCTTGTGATTCAGATGTCGATAAGAAATTCTTTTGGTTTGACTTTCCCTTATCAGGTTTGTGGCAATTTTCTGATTTACTCTAGCTACTAATGTTGTTGAATTGCTTACACAATATTTACTTAAAATTTTCATCGTCTGAACTACAAGATCTAAGCGTGTTTTTTTCTTCAACTGGCTTATCTTCTTCTTTAGTTGATATATTCACTGGATCAGTGTTCATTCCCTTCTCTTCAACTTTATTTTCTACACTTGAATATTTCGATGTTTCCTTCTCAATAAGGTGTTGTGCCTTGTTTTCCAATGACTTTTTGTAAGCTTCTTAATTTGCATTAGTAATTTTTCACTATGGTCTTTAAGCCAAGAAACTTCTTCATTCTTGTCAGCGGTAATTTTGTTCTTTGTAGTATTTTTTTACCTTCTTGAAAATAACTTTTGAAATATCTTGTATGTCATCTGATTTACTAAATTTGGCTTCAAAGTAACATCTTGTAGTGTTATTTTTTTCTTTTTGCATGAAAATCTCAAAAACTTATTTTTCATATTTAGAATAAAGACCCTAGAGTTTCCATCCAAAGTGAACCCAAAATAATGTCACCTCGATGGCTCCCTAGGGATCAAACTGAGAATTGCGATATAAATGTATAATCCCCGATGTTTAATTGTAAATCATCTATGTCATATTTTTTTTATACCAATGATCTAATTTTTTCGATTTCATTTGACTTGGGAATCGCCAATTAGTTAGCAAGATTAGGGAATATGTAATTTTCTTCTTTGGTGGGATAGATAGAAATAGTAATATATTTTCCTGCAAGAGTCTCCTTAATTCTAAATAGCACGAGAGCATAAGTTAATGAAGTTTTTGGAAATCTTCCTTCCTTTATTTCTGAATTAGAATCCATTTTTTCTCTCTTTAGAGACTGACTCCCTTTTGTCTTTGTCGATAATTTTATCAAATGATACTTTGACCAAGGCTTAGGCTTTTTAAAAGAGACCCACTTCTTCAATATATAATTGATATTTGCTTGCTTTATTTTATAACTTATGTATATACAACCTTGAATACCATCTTCTTCTTTTTATTCTTCTTCTTCTTCTTCTTCTTCTTTTAAATATTACTAAAAACTCCTTGATATTTTTAATCAATGTATAGACTTTATAACTTACATTGAAACATGGGATCACTTTTAATTAACTTAGACTTTTAAAAGTTTCCCTTTAAAAATTAATACTCCTTTCTTACCTTTTTTTTAAGCTAAGGGAGATTAACCACTTTTATTTAAAAGAATTATATATATAGTTCTTCACCTAGAAAAACCTTGACTATATGATTTTCTATATTTCACTTTATTGCTAAACCGTTATAGAAAATTTTGTTTGTAATTACTAAACTATCACGTTTCCTTTCAAGGGTCGCGACTTGTAAATAGGATGGCGGGTGTATGGACAAGTAGCAATATGAGCATGATCATGTACAACAAAAACAACAATGATATGGTTGTTGCAATACAATTATTTAACTAAAGAAGGGTTCTGAACTAATCCAACTTAAAAAAAATTCCACCTAATGAGGAGAAGACACCTTCCTAAACCTGTTCTAAGCCTAGATGTTTTGTTTCCAAATGTAATTCCCTTCTATGTGTTGCATATGGCTGAAAATATGGCAGAACAAGTAGATTCGTTTATATTCATAACACAAGATGCAGCATGTTGACATGGCAAGATGACGTGGATCAGAGTGTGTATTAGTGTTGTGATCATAGCCAAATGGCACCCAAGATGTACTAACGTGGATGCCATGGTGCCAACATGTTGGGCTATCAACCTATCAACATGTCAGGTTATTGGCCTATCAACGTGTCAACTATTGGCTATCAACCAATTCTAAAATTGAAACAACAAGGCATGTCCCATTGGCTAGGTTGTCAAGGGAGCCAATAGACAGAACGGAAAATGACAAACGATGGTCCCCATCATAAGACAGTCTATTATCGATCAGGTTGAATAGTGGATGAGTTCAATTGTGTGTTCGAAGGTCTCGGGGCATCGAAACAGACAAGACAAGACAAAAGACAGGAAATTAAGTCTGTCAGTGAACGGCCTAATATTAGGTCGAATGGAAAAGAGATAAGTGTGTTTAAATGGTGAAAGCCAAGCCCAAGGGACCGATGGCTAATATACCTGCCAGGGAGCTGGGTTGGCGAACATGGGCCAGTGGGATAAAGTCACATGGTGAAACGGAGGATAATGTGGCCCCTTGGTGGGGGGGGGGGGAATTTTCACTAAGAATAACTTCTTGATCAAAGCTCAGTTTTGGGAAAATTTTATATCGTTGGAAAGCTCTTGACGAGCAAAATATGATGGTAGTCTCAAAATAAGTTTTGGGTTGATTGCGGAAAGAGGAAAATTGATAACCCCACTTCCTTAACGTGACCAAGGAGATTAAGTTTGGATACCCGACAACCTTAATCAAAGTTAAGAGGTCGGGTATGTTACAAAGTGGTATTAGAGTTGTGGTTCAAACACTAGGCTTGGAATGCCAAAGATAACACCACAGGGAGTAAATTGATTAGAGCTAAGGGTCACCAATTGGACTGAATGGGCTTAGGAAAGATAAAATTATCAAAGTTGTGGATCAAACACTAGGCTTGGAGGGCCAAAGAAACACCACAAAGATGAATCTATCAAAAATAGAATTTCCAAAGTAATGGATCAGTGTAAAATTCCCTTGTAAAAATACCTTTAATTGCCAACCAATTTCTGAGTGTAATTGATGTATTACTATAGGGAGATTTTGTCAAACACTTAGGTGGCTAACATGTTGTAGGTGATTTAACTTATACAATGCTTCAATATGCACCAAACAAATTCCAAACAAACTTATACTAATGGTATTGAACCCAAAAATTAACACATTACTGATATATAACAGTCACACCCATAGAACAATCTTTTCTCATTTGAAAATGAATATATAGTGAACAAATAAGAAAGAGTGAACCTGGAGTTAGATGGCTGCCAATGGAAATATGTATATACAAAACACAACCCACTTGGAATAATATACCAACACTTTTGATTAAGGAATATGTTGCCCAGGTCTTAAGTTTACAATCCAGACTTCAAGATAAAGCCACACGTCCAGTCCAGCAAGATAAAACAAGTTCGAACCTTGCACAAGAATACTCCACAAGTTGATAGATATACAAGACTTGGTCCAAGACAGAATATAGTAGAAACTCAAACCCATATGGAGATTCAAATTGTATAAGCCCAGCAATACACCAACAGAGGAAACACGTCCCACAGGGATATGGAATGGCTCGTTCCCTTCTTCGAAGATGGTGTCTCTACCCTGGAATCACTCGTACAACTAGTCAATGAGGGAGGGCTTAGTTTTGTAACCAAAAACATGTCCAACAAGAGGTATATATGTCCACGATTTTCTCCAACAATAATACACAATTACGTCAACTAGAATTGACCTCCAGCTAGTGCATTTACTTACAGTTAACCACGAAATGCGACAGACTCCCCTTAATGAGAAACTCGACCTTTAGCGCTGAAGAAAAATGACTCCCTTTGACTGTGGACTTCGTCTCCTAAAGCAAACTTCGACCTAGTGCACAGAGAGGTAATTTCGACTTTTTGACTGTGCCATACTGAGTTATCTCTCAAGCTCTTCGACTCACCATTTGAAGGAAGCACATGGTCCCCACTACAACATCCAAATCAAACCCATCTCGGTCTAGAAACTTGGATTCTTCACAGGTATTCTTCAGCCTGTCAAGATGAGATAGTAAGCATTATGTAAGAAATTAAAATCAACTGATAACACCTCTTCAAACTCAAGATCTCATGCAAATCATCTACTCCTTTGAATCACAATGGTGAAATCTAAGTGATTTCACTCCTTGAACTAGTTAGAGTGTATAGTTTCAACACTGAAACCAGCTATGGCAAATAGCGTTTCCCAAACCCTAAGCTCTTTTCTCAAAACACAAGTGAATGGATGTGGAGAGTCTCCTTATTTTTCTCTTTTATAAACTCATGGGTATTTTTGTCGCCATTTTACCCTTTTAAATTTCCTAAAGTCACTTTATAAAGTTAAAGTGACTTTTCATTTACCTAAAGTCACTAACTCGATTTCCTTAGCAAACCCAACCCCAGAAAATCGAATTCTTGATCTCTCTTGGTGTATTTCCAACTTACCCTCAAGCCTCCTCTTATACCTTTTTTGATGGTGATTCAACAACCAAGATTAAGTCCCTAATCAACGGCTAAGATTAGAATAGCTTGATCCTTGTCACTTAGAACTTTTTCACCCATTTTATATTAATACACATTAATATTTTTATTTTCCTAAGTTTAGATTTATCATTTAGGAAACATTAAAAATATTTATTATTTTAATATCTCTTCATCCGGGTGGAATTTTTCCAAACGATTTTTAGGTCTTGGAGATCTCATGTGCCTTAGCGTCTCCACCAAATTTCATGGCTAGAGAACATCCAATGCTACCAAAAATCAACAACTGCAAGCCCTAAAGGGCTGCCAAGACCTAGCCGCAAACCTTCCAAGGCCTTATCCTTCATCCGCTGCCGACCTATTTTCTTACATATTTTCTTTAATATCATATATATATAACCTAAATCTAGCTCCTGGATACATCATTAAGATCTGGAGAATATCTATTGACGCATCCCCTGATGATGGACTCACTTGGTAGTCCGAAATGTTGGGTTCTCAAAAACTCCATAACAAGTCATTCCTCCTCTATCTAAAAATAATAATATTTTTTCTTCTTTTTCTCCTTTTTACATAAAATACATAATGATACAAATACAATGATAATTATGAAGACCGAACCTAGTTACTATTTTCAACAAGAACTTCCCTCATGGCTTCATGGTCTCGCTCAGGAGTGGCCAACTGCAAGATAGATTGCAGTGTAATTGAGCCTATGGTGGTGTGGAACGTGGCTCACCTTTCATCAGTTGCAAACAGTTAATGAACTAGATCAAATAAGTACCTTGTGGGCTTCATCTTTGTAATGTAAACCATGTTAATAGGAAAGAAAAGATGATTGATGAAATGTTTTATGATTATGTGCTTGTCTATTAAATGGACAATATGGCCTATATGATGCATTATTATGAGAACTAGTATATCTGACTGTAATGGTTGCATACTGTTCATATCCCTGCTAAACAACCTTTAATTTGCTCGTGTTGTGTCTTCTATGTTTATGGACAGGCAGCCAGTCAGCAGCAAGGAAAAGATCAGCGATACAACCCATCAAAGCAAGTCGTATGGCCATTTGTAAGAATTTTGTACTGTCGTATGGATTGGAAGGCAGATTGCCTTGATTTCTGTGCAGACTGTAATTTTCAGGTTTGTTGTTCATGTGATTAATTTCTCAGAAACATTTCTCCTTGTAAGAGAGCTCTTTTAAGTTCTGAAGATAATTTTGAATGATGAACTGATCTAGAAAAGCAGAAATATTTGTGCAGTGTGTGTGATTGCTTTTCTCGTTTTTCACTACATGCAAAAGGCAATAATTCCAACAAGTAACTAGATTGGATATGTTTGCTTAGATAGCTAATTTTAGGATATTTTAACAATTCAGGGATCCCTAACCTTAGCCCCTCATTGTGTAGGCGACAAGGGAGCCATGTCCTAGAGTTTTATCGTAAGAGGGGGCATAAGCTTGGATTGACAGAGAAACAAAGTAACAGGCTATTGAGCCACAGGGGTTGGGCATTGCAACATGCATCAGTCACAAATTTCTCCACACTAATGGACACATTATGCTAGCAAATAACATAACCATTTTACATCAATGGATCATGTTTCGGCTGTCATATATAAGTTTGTCAACCTTTGGCGCTGAAGTATTGGAACTCGGGGATTGACCCTTTAAACCTTTGTTAACTGACATAACAAAGAAAATGAGAATTTTTTAAGAACATAGTCCCTTATCTTTAAGCCCCTGGTCACATGGCTGACAGGAGTTGTGACTGAAAGCCTAGACAGAAAAGGCTACCGGGCCTTTGGCCATTGGGTGTCAGCCTTTCGACTTTCGATGATCAGGAGAACATTATGGAATCCTTCAGGTAGAAACCCCCAATGCAAACAAAACCCGACATGTTATCAGACAAGTGTGGTTTACTGCATACAGCAGGTGACATATATAAGTTATCAATCATCAATTGTTGGGTTGTTGACAATCGGGCATTGGGAGAACAAAGCCTATCTATAAGGATTTCTTAACAATACCACTGAAACCCAACAGAAGCCCTGACATGGTGAGATGACATGGAACAAAGTTGTCACATGTTTGCCATGTAGCCAGTGACATGGCACGAAGCAAGTATTGATGACGTGACATGCTGATGTGGTGCTAGCATGGCATGTCTATGTGGTCAGAAGACATGCATCAAAGTTCGTAGCATTGCTGTGGTGGAAGCCAGGTGGTGCCCAAGCTATAATGACATGAATGTTGAGGTGTCAGCATGTCGAGCTATCGACCTATCAACATGTCAAGCTATCAACTTATAAGCATGTTGAGTGTCAACTATTGGTTGATTCTAGAATTGCAACAGCAACGTATGTCCCAATGGCTAGGGGACCCGAGGAGCCGATAGACGGAACGACAAATGTTGGACAGTGGTGATCATCAAGGGGCAATCTATTATAAGGTCGGCCTGAGGAGTGGAAGAGTTCAATTTTGTGTTCCCAAGGCCCTGGAAGATAGACAAGATAGAAAATGGGAAGGTAAGTCCGTTAGCTAACGACCCAATATCAGCTTGGGTAGAAAAGAGAGAAGTGAGTTTAATCGTTGAAAGCCAAGCCCGAGGTGTCAATGGCCGATATACCTGTCAACAAGCTGGGCTGGCAAACATGAGCCAGTGAGGTAAAGACCCATGGCGGTACAGAGGATGATGTGGGCCCTAGGAGGGGCAAATCTTTCAATGGGCATAACTTCTTGACCAAGGCTCAGTTTTGGGTAAAATTTATATTGTCGGTAAACCCCCGACAAGCAGAATACAATTGTAGTCTTAGAAATAAGTTTCAAGGTGATTGCAGAAAAAGGAAATCTAATAACCTCACTTCCTTAAGGTGACCAAGTCTGCATACCCCACAGCGTTAATCAAAGTTAAGGGGTCAGGTATGTTACGTTGATTCTCCGTAGCATCGGATGTGCTCTAGCCATGAAAATTGGTGGAGAGGCTAAGGCACATGAGATCTCCAAGACCCAGAAATCGTTCGGAGAAATTCCACCCGGATGAAGAGATATTAAAATAATTAATATTTTTAATGGGCTCCTAAGTCTAAACTTAGGAAAATTAAAATATTAATGTGTATTAATATAATATGGGTGAGAAAGTTTTAAATAACGAGGATCAAGCCAGATCTAATCTTAGTCGTTGATTAGGGACTTAATCTCGATCGTTGTATCATCAACAGGAAAAGTATAAGAGGAGGCTTGAGGGTCAGTTGGAGACACACCAAGACACCAAGTGAGATCAGTCAGTTCGATTTTATGGGGCAAGGTTTGCTAAGGAAATCGAACAAGTGATCAATCGCAGTGAGGGGCAATTCGGCAGGAGGCCAAAGAATACATATCAGAGAGGCAACAAAGAGTCGGAGGAGTCAACGCAAAGCCTAGGAGGGCTGACGCAGAGGCTAAGGAGGCCAGCGCAGAGGACGCAAAAGCTGCTGAGGCAGACGCAGAAGCTGACGTAGAAAGTCATAGAGGTTGCCGCAGACAGCGCAGAGGCTGTAGACGCTGACGCTGGGCTGAGGAGGTTGCACTGAGGAGGTTCTCTGGGGCAGACTGAGAGTAGATTAGCCGAGAAAGGGTGACACAGTTCTAGAGATCGTGACGCAGTTCCAAAGGAGTGCTTGGACCAGCTTTCGTTGTCCACCACAAGGAACAGTCAGAGTCACTGTGGGGTTGTTCATCCGACTACTGATTTGCCGGAATATCCGTCTCCGGAGAGATGTTCTACTACCAAGGAAATTCTATGAAGGGTGAGCCATTTCTAACATCCTAGTTGTATTCATAATCTGCTTAATAATAAAACCCTCTATATATTGCACCGGTTTTCCCGCATTGGGTTTTTTCGAGAACGATTGTCCAAAAATAACAGTGTCCCTTGTGTTGTCTCAGTTTATTTCAGTTGTTGATCTATATATTTGTGAAGGTTGCAATTGTGTTTACTTCGATGTTTATGTTATTAAATAACTTGTTAACGTAAAGAACAAGTAGGAGATAGTAAACCAGATATTGCAGTAGGTGTTTCTGATATGTTAGATTCAGAAACTTTCACATGTTACAGTAACCCCCTTTGCAGGGTGGGTTGAAGGCAAAACCTTTAAGTTTCCTCTGGTAAACTCTAAGCCATTTTGCATAGTTTCCATTAATTCCCCACAATAGATGGGAATCAATCCCCAAACCACAATAAATCTGTTAACAACAATGATAACACTCAGTTTCCCCTCCTTGGATTGATTGAAGATGGTGAATTTCTCTTTTGTTCTCAATCCTCTGCTTCCACTTCTCAAAATGAATCAAAAAATTGGACTTTATTTGCAACCTGTAGTAGACCCAGCGATTTTTTCCATTGACCTGCCAATTTTGCTGATTTGGGGTAGCATCGGATGTGCTCTAGCCACGAAAATTGGTGGAGAAGCTAAGGTACATGAGATCTCCAATACCCAGAAAGGGTTTGGGCAGATTCTAAACAGTTTGGGAGATATTAAAATAATCAATATTTTTGATGGAGTCCCTAAGTCTAAACTCAGGGAAATTAAAATATTAATGTGAATTAATATAAAATTGTGTTAGAATGGTCCAAAAGTCATGGATCAAGCCAGATCTAATCTTAGCCGTTGATTAGGGACTTAATCTCGGTCGTTGAATTGTCAACGAGAAAAGTATAAGAGGAGGCTTGAGGGTCACTTGGAGAACACACCAAGAAATCAAGATTTCGACTTTATGGGGTTGGCTTTGCTGAGAAAGTTGAGAGTGATAAAAGTTGCAGCTAAGGGGCAGTGAATACAGAAGCAGAGAGGCAGAGATAGCACCGGGAGGATCACCGCAGTAGCTGGAGAGAGGGACACAGAAATAGCTAGGGTTAGCCAGTCTTGTGCCGAAATAGTCGGAACAACCGGGAAAGTTGACACAGAAGGCAGAAGGCGAAACTGTTGGGAACAGTCGGAACTGCCGAGAGAGGCTGACACAGTCCCTAAAGGCTGACGTTGGGGTTTCGTGGGGCAGAATGGAGTTGTGGAGCTGTCGAAGCGTTTATCCAGGGTTTCAGCCAGAATATCTACTTCCGAGTAGAGAGGTGCTACTGCCGAGATTTTTCTCTGCTGGGTAAGCCAAATTTGGCACCCATATTGTATTCTGAAACTGCTTAATAAATCAAACCCTCAGATAGTTGCACCGGTTTCCCCGCATTGGGTTTTTCCATGTACATTAGTCCAAAAACAATGGTGTCACTTGTGTGCTTGTTTCTATTTCCTTCAATTGATGATCTGTAATATGTTGAGCATGTACTTGTATTTATTTCCAGTATTTACATGGTAAATAACTTGTTAATTAACAGAACAAGTAGGTAGGAATAATTCAATAAAGTTTATGAAGGGTTTCTAACGTGTCAAACTTAAAAATTCCAACATGGTATCAGAGCGTGGTTGCAGATCACAGGAGAACTGAGGACATTAGCCGAGCAAGAGCAACAGCAGCAGAAAACAGCTGTCCTGAGTGACAAAAGTTATTCCTAGCAGAGTAGCAGCAAGGAAGGGGTGATGCAATGCCTGCATCATCAAGATTGAGCCAAGAAGAGGTTGCGCAGAGGTTGAGGGAGGCAAAGACAGGCTCACGCAGAGGCCATGAGGGCTAACACAGTTGGCTCATGAAGATTACTTGTCGATGCTGAGATTACGCAGAGCTTAGGAGCTCTAACCTTTAGTTTGCTGGGGTTTAGGAGGCTGTGGGTAAGTTGCAAAGTGGAGCTGGTGGGGTACTGTAGTCAAAACAGTACCTAACAGGGCAAGGCGAAGGAGGAGGGAGTTGCTACCGAGGGATTCTAGCCAAGAAATCTGGATCAATGGTGTAGCTGCACAAATGATCAGAGTGGGGGCATCTCGACATTGGCAAAAGGATTTCCAGGAGGGAAATCGAGACTCAGAGGGAGTCACACCAAGAACTTCCAAGAGGAAAGTAGAGGAGTAGCGAGATGACGGTGAACAGGATAAGAGACCAGGACAGACTGGATGGAGCCTCAAACTTCGTAGTCTAGAAGTCCAGAATCCTATTCATTCTAGACAGAAATCGTGTGAAGCACTTTGCCTTGAGGACGATAGCAATCCCAGTTGACCGAGCTGATAACGACAAGTACGAGGAGGCATTGCGAAGGCCAAGAGCATCATTCTTAACAGGGTCAAGGACCATGTAGTACCACATATTGCCAAGAAGGACACGACAAATGAGATGTGGGAGGGCCTAAATAAATTGTACCAGCATACTTCCGTGCAAAGGAAGATGCTACTAGAAAATCAATTGCAATCATACTAGATGCAAAAGGGAGAACAGATTGACCCATTCCTCGGTCGATTGAAGGAGATCCAATATCAGCTGACTTCTATAGGGAAAACAACGGATCCAAAATTGTTGGTGAAAACAGCCCTGAACGCAGTCTCAGAAGACTGGGAGATGTTTGTCCAGAGCATACTGGGTAGGGCGACCCTTCCAGATTGGGAGGAAATGTGAGCTACTCTTCGCCAAGAAGAGATCAGAAAGTTGAGCAAGGCGGGAAGCAGCACAAGGGGATCAAAATCAAGGAGGAGGAGGAGGATGTTGCCCTAGCATTTGAGGGAAAGCAGGAGAAACAAAAGAAGAAGGACCTTTCCAAGGTCAAATGCTTCCACTATGGGGAGCTGGGTCATTACGCGACCCAGTGTCCGAGGAAGGAGAGCAAGGTAGAGGCCTCCGAGACCAAGGCTGCGCCAGCAAGGGCAGAGAAGGAAGTGGAGACAGACGATGATTGTGCCATGAGTGAACACATGCCACTTGAGCGGAAGTGGGGAGACATCGAGTTGTAGTCAGGCGGACTACAGGCGATGAGGGGCAGGATCCTCAAGGTACCCAGCCTCTTGGATTAGACCTTGCTACGGGAGCCCCGAAGAGGAGTAGTAGTACTGGCGATGTCAGTAGAGACGAATGCGGATGGAGCGACAGAGGAAGCTACAGTGCAGAATTCCCAAGACAGCGCAAGGTTAGCAGGCTGCAACAGTGCACGAAGCACGGGAGTGTTGCACCAATGCAGGATGGCACAGAGAGGTGTGCAACAGTGCGAAATGCAGGGAGTGTTGCACCAGTGCAGGATGGCACAGAGAGGTGTGCAACAGTGTGAGATGCAGGGAGTTGTTGCAGCGGCATAGAGGTCAGAGAGGGAGCACTTGTCAGTGACAAAGGGAGTTTCAGCATCGAGCGTATCTCTAGCCTGACAGAGATGTCAGAATTGGGAGATCAGTTACTTACTTCTCAATAACTAAGTTGCAGTGCAGCAGTTAGCAGTGGTAGTGCTATGGGTAGCACGATGCAGCATGATGAGAGGGGTTGCAGTGCAGATGCAACAGTGGTAGTGGCAGGGCCATGGGCAGCAGCACGGATGCAGAGGGAGTTGCAATACGGATGCAGTAGTGGCAGTGGCAGGGCCATGGGTAGCAGTACAGGATGCAGCAATGCAGAGGATGTTGGGCAGCAGGCCTAGCATCAGCACAAGGACCAATGTCGGATGATCAGAGTGATGCTCAGTGACGAGTATTACTAGAGCACAGTCCTCGCTAAGAGGGAGTGTTGGTTTGGGGTAGCATTGGATGTGCTCTAGCCACGAAAATTGGTGGAGAGGCTAAGGCACATGGGATCTCCAATAAGCAGAAAGTGTTTGGGCAGATTCTAAACAGTTTGGGAGATATTAGAATAATTAATATTTTTAATGGAGTCCCTAAGTCTAAACTTAGCGAAATTAAAATATTAATGTGAATTAATATAAAACTGTGTTAGAATGGTCCAACGCATGGATCAAGCCAGATATAATCTTAGTTGTCAATTGGGGACTTAATCTCGGTCGTTGAATTGTCAACGAGAAAAGTATAAGAGGAGGCTTGAGGGTCACTTGGAGAACACACCAAGAGATCAAGATTTCGACTTTCTGCCGCTAGGTTTGCTGAGAAAGTTGAAAGAGTGATCAGAGTTGGAGCTGAGGGGCAGTGAATACAAAAACAGAGAGGCAGAGATAGCACCGGAAGGATCAGCGCAGTAGCTGGAGAGAGGGACGCAGAAATAGTCGGGGTTAGCCAGTCTTGTGCCAGAACAGCCGCAACTGCCGGGAAAGCTGACGCAGAGGGCAGAAGTCAGAACGGCCGGGAACAACCGGAACTGCCGGGAAAGCTGACGCAGAGGGCAAAAGTCAGAACTGCCGTGAATAGCCAATGCAGTCCCTAGACGCTGACGTTGGGGTTTCGTGTGGCAGATTGGAGCTATGGAGCCGCCGGAGTGTTTATCTGGGGTTTCAACCGGAATATCTGCGACCGAGTAGAGAGGTGCTACTGCCGAGATTTTTCTCTGTTGGGTACGCCGAATTTGGCACCCAGATTGTATTCTGAAACTGCTTAATAAATCAAACCCTCAGATAGCTACACCAGTTTTCCTGCATTATGTTTTTCCGGGGACATTAGTCGAAAAACAACGGTGTCACTTGTGTGCTTGTTTCTATTTCCTTCAGTTGATGATCTGTAATGTGTTGAGCATGTACTTGTATTTATTTCTAGTATTTACATGGTAAATAACTTGTTAATTAACAGAACAAGCAGGTAGGAATAAATCAGTAAAGTACATGAAGGGTTTCTAACGTGTCAAACTTAGAAATTCCAACAAATTTCTGGCAATATATCGTGATTTTTTTTGGATGTATCACAATATATTCAAAATCTCACTTTTCAAAAAATCACAATTTTTCCAAGGGACAATATTGTTTAATAGAGTGCATCCTGATATATCACAGATGTTTGAAACACTTGGACCAACAAACCCTTAAGTCAAATGTTATTTTAAATCGCCCTGCCAGTCTTAACATCCAATTTTTCCAAATAACTCCCTTCCTCTAAAGTAGATTCACAAACAAAACTGAATATAATCCCCGCATGTTTGGCATCTTTTTCCATTTAACTTATGAGAAGAATGTCTTCTATGTGAAACAACAGAGAAAACAACATCACTCACCAGCAATGACCACGCATAAATCAACCCAATCAAAACATGCCAGATCAACCCCCCATAAAATTAATGACTCGATAAATATAACAATTAACACTTCATGGCTCAATATATGATTTAATACAAAGCGTACACATATTCTTGGGTTTTGAAGTAAACCTGATTTCTTTCACATAGTCAAGAATTTGATTGAAGTTTGTCTTCCTACCCACGGTATCCCGCCCACTTCATGGCTCAATATATGATTTAATACAAAGCGTACACATATTCTTGGGTTTTGAAGTAAACCTGATTTCTTTCACATAGTCAAGAATTTGATTGAAGTTTGTCTTCCTACCCACGGTATCCCGCCATGCAACACCCATGCAGAAACGTGTGCTGCCTGCCTCTTTTGCCTGCACATGTAGAAATTATCACCACTAGAAAAGAAAAACATGATTATCTAACTTCTACATAAGAAACACACTGATCATCTAACTCTAAACAACATATTGACCAGTGCAATGGTATAAAGCTTGAGAGCCGGAAAACCAAATTTTAGCCTTGGTTTGAGTATGCTTTCTAACCTCCCAAACACATATAATTGTAGGACCGTGTAGTGGCACCCTTTTAATGAGAAATAAGAACAGATACATACAGCGTAAACATATCTACTTCTAAGCAGCAGTTTAGAATGTTCTATAACAAGTTCATAACAAAGAATGGTCTTTCAATCAAATTTGATCCTTCAGGTAAGATGCAAGCACCAAATTTGGAATCTCAGAGATCCATGATGATGCAACCAACCTGAAAAACAAATGCTAATGTGACATGTTTCAAATTTCAATAAGCCATAACCACATGGTAAAGATGCCCAAATACTACAGCGAATAAGGGATATTTAAGTTGTTCCCAAATGAAATGTCAGCCACTATGTCAAAGATATAAGTGAACATAGTAACGTGAACATATGCCAAGAGGAATAAAGCCAGCAAGATGTGAAAAATAATGCTACCGAGTCAAATATCCACATTAAGTTAGATGCAGTGAAGAGGAAACAGCACAGAAACATCTATAGTCAATATAAGTTTGACACCTCATGACACATTAGGGATCAATTGAGCCTTGGTATCTGGTATCCACAATGGCACAAAGCAGCTTTCAAATCACAGCAGTTAGACAAAGAATGCAGAAGAGACCGATATTGGATAAGTTCCACGAAGAAAAACTTTCCAAGAAGCAGTGTTTTCTCAAAAATATGGAAATAGGAATATATAACAAGAGACCCAGTATGCAGAAGAGACCAATATTGGATAAGTTCCATGAAGAAAAACTTTCCAAGAAGCAGTGTTTTCTCAAAAATATAGAAATAGGAATATATAACAAGAGACCCAGTATGCAGAAGAGATCGATATTGGATAAGTTCCACGAAGAAGAACTTTCCAAGAAGCAGTGTTTTCTCAAAAATATGGAAATATGAATATATAACAAGAGACCCAGTTAAAAGAATCAGACTTTTACACGCATTCTTAGAATGACATACGCAGGCAACAAGTTCTAGACTTGAACTATCCATTAGGGTTGTTTGGATCCAAAAGCAGGCTATATAACTTTATTCACAGAGCAAGATAGAAGGAAAAGGGAAGCGATGTTCTGCTTGCACTTTTAGATGGAATCTTACATAATACAAAACAGTCCAGAATGCACATCCAAACATAAAGTGATTGAAGTAACACCTCTGCAAAAGAAGAGAAAGTTGTCTATACATTCAATTTTGTAGACCAAACGTTGAAAGAGAAAGGATCAAACTTTGGAACTGAAAGACACCTTCACTCCTAGCTTGAGGGTGGACGTCATGAAGAACCTGGAGGAGAGTGAGCAGAGATCAA
The DNA here is from genome assembly GCA_031772625.1 of Pinus tabuliformis. NCBI lineage: Eukaryota > Viridiplantae > Streptophyta > Pinopsida > Pinales > Pinaceae > Pinus > Pinus tabuliformis. The sequence goes on along the minus strand of CM062819.1, from coordinate 286,149,077 downwards.
AAGCACAGGATGTACACTCCATCAGAAGTGAACAAGCAGAACAAGGAGCTAGCACTTATGCTGTAAAACTCTTTCAGTCAATGAAGCACCAAGAAGCAAAACGGACAGTAAAAGATAGGTCCAGAACCACACTGTAGTAAGAGAAGAGGAGAAGGGTTATGGAATACGCTGATATTGGATAAGTTCCAAGAAGTGCAACTTTGCAAGAAAGTGCTTTTCAGAAATATGGAAATAACAGTCCAGTGGTTCAAACATCTAGATGACGCTTTAGATGCTGCTCTTGAGATCCAGAAAACACTTCTGGCGGCCAAAAAAGTCCAAGCTCATTCCTCCAGATTATTTGATCCACAGGAAAGAACATTCCAAGAACCCAAAATAAGAGATGGGCGCTGAAAATAATGAAGTGCTTGCAAGTTTTGATGATTTGTTGCAGGATCTGAGTAATAAAATGGCCAGATTAGACAAAAATTTACAAAATCAGCAAGTTGTTCCCGCAAATCAGAGACCATTTCAAAATAAACAGTCCCCTACAAGAAGGCCTTTTCGGCCTGAAAAGAAGCTTGAGCGACCCCGAGTTCCTGTGCCCATGTTTGGCAACAATTTCATGGATTACTCTTCTTCAAGCAACTACCGCAGAGCATGCAAAGTGCCACATAGTGAAGAAAGCTACACAGTTTTTGCACAACCAATGCACTTGTTTGCCCAAAATCAGCCAAAAAAATTCCCCAAACAACCAGAAGATTCATTAAATATGTTGTCCATGACAGAGGCCAATTGTAGCCCATAGATATTCCAAGTTTCCAATGGTAAAGTGGTGTATCAACATAAATAAATTCCTTTAAATCCTGAACATTTTGATGCATGAAGGAGTAATATGTAGCCTACCAGTATGGCTCTCCTTGGAAGCCAAATTGCTGCATCAAATGTTGATAAGGTACAGTCTAAAGCTGCAGCCATGGTTGCTGAGATCCCCAAAACCTATGTCAGGAAAGGTAAAGCACTGAACAACTGACAGACAAAGCCTAATCTACCAAATGATACTCAACAAGTCACTGCCACAATCCACCAAGATCCTGCGATCCTCCATAATTCAAATTTTTGCCTCCGAAGTGAATTAGCAAAGGTGAAGATTCTAGTAACACTAACAGAACTGATCTGCATGCTTGGATAGGAAGAAATCATCTGTACATTCTGGGTTTAGGTGGTTCTATTGAGTCTTGACCTATTGAATTTAACCGACAGTTATATCTATGTATGATTAACACTGGTGAACCCCCACCCTTTTGCATTTCATTACTTGTAAATGGCTTATTACTTCGCAATTGTGTGTAGATTCAAGAGCCTCGACAAATGTCACAACTCTCAAGGTGATGAAAGAATTAGGACTAAAAAATTTTAAGCCATATAGGAATGTACAGCCTGTGGACTCACATGAAGTGCAAGTACGTAAGGTCATTAAATACCTTGAAGTCCAGTTACTAGATTATCCAAATTGAATCTTAACCATGGACATGGTTGTTATTGACTGTCCTCCAAAATGAGGTATGTTACTGTCCAAGAAGCGGGAAGCTAATGTAGGAGGTAACATTCTGATTCAAATGGACTAGTCATATGATGATATCCTTGTTGCGCCAAATTACATGGTTAGATTGTTTTGTGAGAATAAAATGTTACATGATGTTGAAAACCTGCAACAACTAAATAATGTACCTTTGTATCCTGAGGTATATGAACCTATGTTGGGAACATATGTGGTGATGGATGACAACGATGAGTCAATTATACCCCATGAACTTGTTGATGAGAAATTGACAAATGACTTATGGAGAAGTTGGCAACAAGGTGAACACGCAAGCATAGTACAAACCAGTTGAGCCATTGGGGTGAAAAGTTGCCAGACAGGCCGCAACAGCACAAGCAACAGAGAATTCGATAAGTGGCAAAGATGGGGATGATATCAAAGCCGCGACAGGACTAAAGGGCAAGGCAACAACCATGGAGTCACAACCGCGAGCAATAATAGTAGAGGCAACGATGTCAAAAGGGTACAAGGGCCACCTGCTAAGCAAGGTCGCGAGGGCACAGGTAACAGCCACGGGTTTGTGGTCAAGTAAACCCACAATTGTTTGACAAATGAGTGACATTGCAAGGTATTGTGATGAGTGGGCACTAGGTAAAGCCAAGCAACCTGCATAAAAACCATGCAGGTAGAAGTCGACAGGGTTCACGAGAGTGTTGGCAAAGAAAACTATCGCTCAACAGCGGTTGAGAGTAGTGCTAGATGTGGGCAAGGGGGCCAAGGCTAGAGCCAATACACAATGCCATAGCAGCTAGTAGTCGCAGATTAGGCTTGTGTAGGAGTTTGTTGGGTCAACCACTAGCATGGTTAGTAGGTCGTAGACATGTGAGGTAGAGACCAACCATGGGAAATAAGTTGCCACAAGGTGTTCGAGCACATGCAAGGAGATCGAATACCAGCAGAAGCACTGAATAAGGATAGGGTGGTAGGTCGAACCATGAGAACCTGTTGACAAGGCCACTGGCCAGAGTCGGCCCATGTTGCTTGGGAGCGGGAGCGGGGAGCAGGAGCGAAAACGGGAGCGGGAGCGACCATTTTCAGAAGCTCCCGGTTTGGGAGCAAATCCTGGAGCAATTTTTTAAAAATATATATATATATATATATATATTTTTATATTTTTTAATTTTTGATACATATATGTCAACAAAAACATGTAGAATGATGAATTAGACATAAAAAACATAGATTGATCATTGAACCATATCACATCAATCATCTAGAAATTATAATCGTCATCAACCATGTCCACAAGTTAGTAAAATACATATTACAACTGCAACATATTGAGTCTCATGAATCATGACTCATCAAATTCAATCTTAAAGTTTCAACTTCAAGCTTTCAAAATTGAAAATTCAATAACATTTATCATCATTGATCACCAAAGTTGTACTTGTAAGCTAAGTTTAACCATTACAAGAAGTAATATTTAAGATATTTCTAAGTCCTAACTTCTAACTGTTAACATGATATGAAATGTTATAAATTTATAAAATGAAACATGAATAATGAAATGAAATGAAACAACTTTAGTCTTTCACGAAGCATCATATTCATAATTCACATCATTACCAATGAGTTATAATTGCCAAGGCCCAACTTCAAACTTCAAATTTTCATTGTCACAGTGATATATTGTTTACAAAAAATATCATTATGATATGAAAGAGTCAAGAGTCAAGAGTCAAGGACTAAAAACTCAACAGTTATGAAAACTAAAGTCTAATAGAAACTAAAAAAGACAAGTAAACTGTAAATCTACAAGTGGCCCTTGCCACGAGAGTCTCCAGGAGTATAAGCAGGTCGTGGTGGTCTTCTAGGAGTCTCCCGCACAGACCGACGACCAGAACTAGAACCTCCACGTGAGGGTGTAGATGGAGGTGGCGACAGCAAAGGAACAAGACTCGGACCTCGAGCACTGCTACTGGATGGTGGAGGTGGAGGTGGAGGTGGCATGGCTGCTGCAGCTGCTTCATCTTCATCCCTTACAAGTTTCCCTTCAGTCTACGCTGAAAATGTCTACTACCGGCCTTTGCCTATCACAGGTCCAGCCACAATTTTACCAAAACCACCAAACTGCCAGAATCTTAGTGATCCAACAAAACTTGAACGCCACAAACCTTCTAATAACCGACTACAAATCCCTGCCAGAAATCTCTAATCTGCCTGTCAGTAACCAGGCCAGAGATCTAAGGATCTTGCCACAAAATAGAAACTCATTACAACGGAACCAAATATGGAACTGACTGTTTTGTTTTCTATGCTAAAAGGGAAAATGGGGAATCGACATGAGATGAGGGCAGGAAAATGCCAACTAAGCTAACGGAATACCATGGTGGAGGACCTTAATGAGACATTTCCTGAACATGAAACCTTCTCGTGTAGAGACAAGCAGGAAACTTGCTAGACAATGACAAGTAGGAAACTTGCCAGACAGGAATGCAAATGAGAGGAGGTTTTATGCCATGGTCATCAACCTTCATTCTGCAACGCAAGCCGGTTGCAAGCCATGGTCGTCTACCTTCATTCTGCAATGCAAAAACGGTCTACCTTCATTCTGCAATGCAAGCCAGGGCCGTTTACCTTTCAGGTTCGCCGGTCGAAGAAAAAGAACTCTGCAACGCAAGCCATGGTCGTTTACCTTTCAGGTTCGCTGGTCGAGAAAAAGAACTCTGCAACACGAGCCATGGCTGTTTACCTTTCAGGTTCACTGGTCGAAGAAAAAGAACTCTGCAACGTGAGCCTACCTTTCAGGTTCTCTGGTAGAGGAAAAAGATGAAGTTTAAACGGTTATTGTTTCAGTTATAATTATATTTTTTATTAACAGTGGTAAACATTTTAATCGTCTAACATCAAATCAAACGGTTGGTAATAAGCCAGATAAGATAAGAGGAGAGTTGATTTCAGAGGGAACGCCTTACGGCGTAATAAAGCACCCTCTGTATATAAGAAGCTATGTAATATGACTCTTGAGAGATGTACAAGCAGTCAAGGAAATTAGACTCGAACAAAAAAACATAGCGAGATCACAAATATTTAGGTAAAAATAAAATAAAATTCATTTAGCGTAAATTCTAGGCTAACGTTGATTAAATGTGTTTTATGCATAAGTGGCTTAGCCCCATACAAACCTGGGTTTATCTTCACCAACAAGTATCAATCCCAACATTTTCTTATTATAACTACTCCGAATCTGTGCCTCAGCTTTCTTAGTATAACGAAAATTTATTCAGACCTCAATCAGGCTTTGTGGGTTCAAATCTCCAGTCTTCTGCACGTAGCTTGTGAAGCCACTTTCCGTTGTTCCAAATTCTACTGCTATAGGGCACAACTGAAATCGTTTGTTCCCCAACAAAATTGGACAACTACACCATCTTCCTTAGCATGAAGATCGTGGGAGGAAAATGGAGTAAGAATGTGTCACGTCAATAGAGTATCAGCGACATGGATTCTTAGATTATTTTAATTTTGTTAAGAAAATTTAGAATGCCAAAGGATTGATGGGATTGCCCCATGACCAAATTGTCAAATCACTACTCTCGCATGGAAGAGTTGCAATGTTCAAATTTCTCTCCTCCTATGTATGTCAAAGTGGGTATTTGTCTCCAACCACTTGATCTGTGATTTTACCGCGTTACTGCGTTTTAGCTGAACCGATGGGCTTGTGCTCAGTGCGCCTGAAGATCATTTTTCTTTACCCCTTGCTGTGTCCCGCCTCTTCAGGCCAGCTGTAATGCTTCAAATTGAATTTAAAAAGGAAAAATGCAAATGGCATCTTAATTCTATAGTGACATTGACATAGTATGAAGCCATCCATTAGGGTTCTATTCTAACTGTCGTCTGTTTACCGGAATGGCATTTAAGAAGAGCGGAACTGGGTGTAAACCCTGGGGAGTTTGGCAGAATATAATACCCTCAAACCTCACATCTAATCTGAAAATTTAAAACCGCGCGACCTCAAATCTTGAGACATGTTTCTCCAAGTAGCTAAAATTAACAATTAAAACTTAAACCATACAACTACAGACAACCAAACAAAAATACTTACTCCGTGGAAGAGAAGGTCCATGATAGGAGAGTCGTACACGACCTGAATTTCTGGTTTTGTCCAGTCATTTCTGGGACCGTTTCTGACGGCCTTTTCTGCCTCGGCGCTCGCTAGTGATGACAAATTATTTATTTCAGAAGCAGCGGAATCAGCACAGGACACTGTGGATGTATGGCGACACAGAGATGATGAAATCGGACGGAACCTCAGAAATGCCTTCATCAGGGCCATTTGTGCCACAATGCCGGCTGTGCTGAGGCTCGATCTCTTCACCTCCGAAGCACAGGGATTACTGACCCGAGGTTCAACTTCAAATCATACAGCACCCCTGAAATTTCTCGGTCACTCAGTCAGACAACGATAATCGCGTTGCAGATTAAAATAACTCCGTACCTTATGCACGGCACGACGATACCTGGCTAATGACCGAAAGTAGTAAATACGTGAAATGGGCCTAGTTCCATTTTCTGGGCTAACATAGCGAGCTTAACAAATTCTCTCCTTGCCCCCACCGATTGCTACCAAATCATTACATTATATTATTGTTTACGAGATACAACTTAATATTGTCTCCCTTCGTGAAGTGTAGCTGTCTAGGCGTTGGATTTCTCAGCTACCAAAATGTTTATATAAATAATAAAGATGTATTTACTGTCCTTGCATTTTACATTTTGTGAAGAACCAGCAGCCTCGTGCGCTATGCAAATAATTTCATATATTAAACTAAGGAGCAGGGTTGGAATTTGGATTTCCTTTTGCTCGTCATACAATTTTTTTTTGACGTTTTGGGTTTTTATGCTCCCCGTCAAGAAACGTTATGTTTAAAATTTTGCCCTTCAAGAGCGATGTTCTTACAAAAAATTAACCCTTCACCAATAAAAGCTTGATTAAAAAATTACCAGTCCCGGTTAGACCGGTTCCGGTCGGTAAACCGGTTCATTAGGTGGACCGGTCCGGTCACCGGTTCCGGTTTTAAAAACATTGTTCTCAATTCAATGCCAAAGATGGACAAACAACCCTTGATATTATGAAAGAAGTCCAAAAATCCAAATTACCAGAGTTTACGGGTCAAGAGGGGGGTTCAAAAGCAGAAGCGTGGGTAATTGGTGTCAAAAAAGCACATAGCTTTAAGACATACACTTCAAGGGAGAAGGCCCAAATATCAATGAGTCTACTAAAAGAAGACACTCTATTATGGTGGGTAAATGAAGAAACAAAGATGCAAGTCACCCCATTGCAAGTCACATGGGAAATGTTTGAGGAAGCCTTCCGAACTAGGTACCTATCAGAGGAGTACAAACACCAACAAGTAGGGGCTTTCCATATAGTACGACAGAATGGTAGATCTATCGAGGACTATGAAGCTGAATTCTATGCATTGGTCCATCACGTGGACTATATGGCTAATGATCAACGTCAAGCTGAAAGATTCTTGCATGGACTCGATCCCTTGGTCCGAGCAGAAGTTGCCATGTGGAAACCCACCACTATGGCAGCGACCACTAGTTTAGCCAAACAAGTCCTGAAGACAATAAATATGAAAAAGCGAATGGTGGTTGATGAAAATACAGGGAAGGAACATCCCACAATGAGGGTAAACAGACCAAGGGGGCAGCCATATAGATTCCAGGGAAGACAAAACAATGTTTCTCGAATCGCTAGTGCAACTTCTTGGCTATCTCCAGGAGGACGTAGGGGTCAGTCCTACTTGAGAAACACTAATAGTGGGGGTAGAGGATTTGGTGGCCAAGGACAGGTACAACGTAAGAATCGAGAACAAGTAGAATGTTGGCAATGTGGAGGTCCACATTATAGAAGGGACTGTCCAAGGTATCAAACCGGGATTAAACAACAGGGACACAAAGCAAAAGGAGGAAGACCACAAAACCCACACCGAATTCATGCAGCCACAAACCATCGCCAGGCTGAGCACCAAGCCACAGTGGTGGAGTCCGCAGGTATGATCAATAACATCCCTCTATCTGTGTTAATTGATCCAAGTGCCACTGATAGTTTTATTTCTCCTTCAACAATACTTAGATGTGGATTGACAGCTCATGAGCAAAGTAACTTTAGAATGGTAGAAATGGCATCAGGCTCTCAGCAATCAGTAGGGTCAATGGTAAGAGATTGCAGTGTTAACATTGGGGGTGTGATACCAAGATGAACCTGTATAGCACGACTCTAGGTACTTATGACTTAATTGTAGGAATGGATTGGCTTGAATCTCATCAAGCTATATTGGATTGCTATAATAAGACAATTCTCCTAAAAAATGACCAGGGAGAAACCATAGTAATAAAAGGCATTAGACGTAATGTTACACTGCGCCTCATATCAGCCAAGAAGGTTAATAAGTGTATGAGGAAAGGGTGCAAAATTTATGCGATAGAGATGGTTTGTGCCAACGAGAAGTCCTCAGATAAGTTGCACCCACTACTTTTCGAATTTGCAGATGTATTCCCTCCAGAGCTACTAGGTTTGCCTCCAGTTCGAGAAATCGATTTCTCCATTTCTTTGAAACCAGGAATAGAACCCATATCCAAAACACCTTATCGAATGATTGTCCCAGAGCTTAATGAGTTGAGTATACAGCTTAAAGAACTTCTTGATCAAGGATTTATCCGACCCAGTGTGTCACCTTGGGGTGCACCATTGATCTTTGTAAAGAAGAAGGATGGAACTCTTAGGTTATGTATTGATTACCGACATCTAAACAAGGCCACCATTCGGAATAGGTACCCCATGCCTCAAATAGATGACCTCTTTGACCAGCTAAAAGGTGCTACAATATTTTCCAAGATAGACTTATGGTCAGGTTATCATCAACTAAGAATCAAGGAGGAAGACATACCTAAGACAACATTCAGAACGCGTTATGGACACTATGAGTTTATTGTTATGCCATTTGGTTTGACTAATGCCCCGGCAGCCTTCATGAACTTGATGAATAGTGTCTTCCGAAAATATCTAGACCGCTTTGTCCAAGTGTTATTGGATGACATCCTCATTTATTCCCGCAATGAGAAGGAGCATCTAGAACACTTGAGATTGGTACTTCAATGCCTTCGAGAACATAAGCTATATGGGAAACTTACTAAGTGTTCCTTCTTTGAGAAAAAAATTCAATATCTAGACCATACCATTAGTGGGAAAAGCATTGCAGTGGATTACAGTAAGATTGAAACTATAATGGATTGGCCTACTCCTCGGAATGTCAAGGAAGTACGCAGCTTTATGGGGTTGGTAGGCTATTATAGAAGATTTGTAGAAGGGTTCTCACAGATATCTAATCCCATCACCCACCTCCAAAGGAAAGGGGTTAAGTTTGAATGGACAAGTGAGTATGAGAAAGCATTTAATGAGCTAAAACATAGACTAACAACTGCTCCAATATTAAAGGTACCCGACATGGACAAGGACTTTCGTGTATGCACAGACACATCAGGAGAAGGATTAGATGCAGTCTTGATGCAAGATGAAGGGGTTATCGCTTATGCTTCACGTAAACTCGAGACCCATGAAATCAATTATGCTACTCATGATCTGGAGTTAGCAGCTGTTGTAATGGCCTTGAGACTATGGAGACATTATCTGATGGGGCGTCAATTTGAATTAATAACAGATCATAAAAGTCTTGAGTATATCTTCACCCAAAAGGACCTTAATGCTCGACAGTGACGCTAGAGTAAACTATTTAGTGATTATGATTTCAAGATATCCTACTGCAAGGGGAAAGAAAATAAAGCGGCAGATGCTTTAAGCAGGAGACCTAGACTTCATTCTATATCGTCATTAAAGATAGACCTGAGAAGCCGGATTCTAAACCACCTAGTAGGGGACCCGCAATACCAACAAATAAAATTTGCCTTACAAGAAGAGGTACCTGTGGCGACCAGGTGGGAAGGATACACCTTAGATAATGATGGATTGCTACGATATAAGGGTAGGATGTACGTCCCAGGTGATGATGAACTTCGGAAATTAATAATGAAGGAAGCCCACCAAGCTCCATATGCTGCACATCCAGGAGTCCAAAAAATGTACACGGATTTAAAACAACTATTTTTCTGGACAGGAATGAAAAAGGATATAACAAAGTTTATGGCCCGATGTTTAGAATGTCAACAGGTTAAAGCTGAACATCGTCACCTGGCAGGTCTTTTACAACCCCATGATATACCAGAAACTAAGTGGGAAGTTGTTTCACTGGATTTTGTTGGAGGCTTACCTATGACATCCCAAAGACATGACTGCATTATGGTTGTTGTTGATAAATTAACTAAGAGTGCTCACTTCATTCCAGTTAAGACCACCTTTGAAGCATCAGCTATCGCTCAAATTTTCCTAAAAGAAATAATTTGCCTTCATGGAGTGCCCAGAAAGATAATATCTGACAGAGACGCACGTTTTACTTCCAGATTTTGGAAAAGCCTATTACAATCTATGGGAACACAACTAAACTTCAATACAGCATATCACCCAGAGACAGATGGGCAAACAGAAAGAGTAAACCAAGTATTAGAGGACATGCTAAGAATGTATGTCATGGATCAACAAAACCAATGGGAGAAATACCTTCCCTTAGTGGAATTTGCATACAACAATAGTTATCACAGTTCAATTCAGGCATCTCCCTTCGAAATCTTGTATGGAAGACCATGTCGTACTCCATTAAGTTGGGATCGATTAGAGGATCGAGTCATGTTGGGACCTGAAATGCTCCAAGAAATGGAAGAACAAATGGCCACAATTAAGCAGAGACTAAAAGAAGCCAGGGATCGTCAGAAAAGTTATGCTGATGCAAAGAGAGTTGATAGAAACTTTGAGGAAGGAAGCCAAGTTTTTATTAGAATCAAACCCTTTAAAAGTCCCTTTAGGATTGGTAAGGGAACAAAGTTGTCCCCTAGATTTGTTGGGCCATTCACGATCCTAGAAAGGATTGGACCAGTTGCTTATAAGCTCGAGCTGCCATTCCATCTAAGAAGGATGCATAATGTGTTTCATGTTTCTATGCTTAGAAAATATGTACCCGACCCATCCCATGTTTTGAAATTTGAAAAATTGCAGGTTTCCGAGGAGGGAGTCCTTCAAGTCGAACCATTCTGTATACTAGACCGCCAGGTTCGTCGACTCAGGAACCGTGAGTTTGAGCAAATCAAGGTCCAGTGGGACCAATATAGCCCAGGGTCAGCTACCTGGAAAGATGCAGATGTTATTCTTAATGAATTTCCTTATTTACTTGATTAAAATGTGTGGTGAACTAATTAGGAGTGCTTACTTAGCTAAGACAAATACTTTTATGGAGCATGTAAATCATGTTTTATTGTTTAAATTTTATGATACATCTAAATCGTACACTATGATTTCAGTTTAGTTTACATGAGGTTTCGTGATATAATGATGCACATGTAGTTCTTATAGTGATCCTTATGATTATGATGTCATGTCGAGGTATATTGACATATTCATTTACTACGTGATGATAGGCATTTAATGTTGAATACTCATGATGGATATGATATGCATAACGTGGCATAGGAATTATGATGCTATAATATGAGGTTTATTGACATGTGGTTCATTTATTATGTTAAGCCATGATATGTCTTTGATGCAAATATGTTGATGTTATAACTTATGACGGTATTTCATGAGGTGAAGCATGTGATAGTTGCATACAAATTTATGACATGCATGAGCATGCAGTTCGTTATTATTCATAATGTTGCGATTAACAATGATGAATGTTCTCATGATGACATGCAAGACTTGGCATGTGGATTATTTTCTATGATACTATGATGGTATAGCTAATGCATTGGTTGCATGTTGAGGTGTGATGATTGACAAGACTCCGCAAATACGCGGAGAGGGCCGGTTTATTTGATGATCTCGTGCGAGCCCATACGCATGAGGGAGAATAAGTAACACCATATGGGCTGGGGACAAACTCAATCAACACTACATATGCCAGTGGTTCCTTTGTCTTGTATAGCTCTTGATGGATAGCTCTTGAGAGCTATGGGACCATCTTGAGGAGGCCAAGTGCCTGATGTTGAAGGCTAGGTGCCTAATATTGTATTGGGATGTCGAAGTCTGGTAGGGGTGTAAGGACTTCGATGCCTGGGGTTGTGCGCCTTAGTGAGTTGTGGAGGGAGTGGGCCGACCTTGCGAGATGCCCAGAGACATTGAGCACTGTACCAGATGCCTGACTTGGGGCCTTAGGGGCAGATGAGGTCTGAGTCAGGCGCGAGCCTTCGGGCCAGCCTTAGACTAGGATACAGACCGAGGAGGCTTATGCCTGATTCCGAAAGTGGGAAAAAGGAAAGAGATTCCTTGGGATTTCCCAGGTGTTGTGAAATTTTCGATGCCTATTGGTTATACTAGTTAGTCCAGCAGAGGGTGTCGGGACTATTACATGAAGTAATAAATAACAAAATAAATGTAATGTCCCATAATAAAAAAAAAAAAAAAAAAAAAACCTTAACTTCAGGACGAAGTTCCTTAAAGTGGGGAAGTATGTAATGTCCCTTAATAATAAATAATAAATGATAAATAATATTAAATAAATAATAAACAATAAATAAAATAATAAATTAATAAATTAAGTACATGCTCTAAATAAATATAAATAAGGATAAATAGAAAAATAGTAAAAAAATCAGTAAAGCTATCAAAAAGTAAAAACAAAAGTAATAAAACAAGAAAAACAGTAAAAATCAGTAAAGCTATCAAAAGTAAAAACAAAAGAATAAAACAAGAAAGCAGAAAAGTTGCATGTTGACACATGGAGTGTGTGCATGTGGTTCCCCTTCCAATGTTTGCTCTATTTAATAGATGGGGAGGAAGATGAGAGGCATTCCATCATTCCATGATTCCATCATCCATTCTCTGGGAGAATAGTGTTAGGAGACAAAGGATACCCTGGCAGTAGTACGTTGATTGAGGGCTCGGGGGTGGCCAGTTGTAGCAAGATTTTGTGCAATTGAGCCTACGGTTGGTTGGAGAGTCATCCCCAAGACTTTGTTGCAGGTAGCAGAATTCACTAGCGTTCTACAGGTAAGTTGTCTCTCTTCACTCATATTTTCGTAATTTAATGTTAACTAGTTGATAAAATTGCTTGTTGATTATAAATCGGTTGATTAATCTAATTAATTACGTGTTTTAATTTCGAGGCTGTTACATAAAACTCTTAAGATGAGGGATAACATTCACTCACTTAAGCACAACAATAATCATCTGGCATGTGAAGTGTGGGATATTGTGGCACGACATACAAAGCAACTACTAAAAGAAGACGAAGAAAGAATGAAAGAGTAGAAGGCAAAGGCTCTTTCACAATTTAAAGAGTGGAGGGTTGAAAACGACAGCCATCCTGAGAAGAATGGAGGCAGTAAATTATCTAGAAATGAAATCAATGAGGACAAATCAAAAACAAAGGATGAACCAAAGGAGGACATAACAAGTAATTCAAACTCTCTTAACACAGAGATTATAGTATAAAATGGCTTCTCGGTAGTGGAAAAATTCCCCAACAAGGATCAAGAGGAGGAAACTTGTTTATTACAATTGATCCTTGAGACAGAGAACACAAAAGTAATAAGGAAAGATGATTTGTTGACCAATGATCAAGCTTAGGCAGTCTCATCAAAAGAGTTTGAACTAGATATTATTGATAAAAGGAGTGATGATACTCTTAGAAAATGTAAAGCCAATGACAGAGATTACCAAAAATATATCAATGCTCAAGAGGACCCACCTAATGGCAGCATGGAAAATTCCCTATTTAATGCTACTATTAACTTCACGAATCGTGCTCCTCACCACTCCAGTATTGTTGAATCAATAGTTGATAAGGTGTGTCAAAACATCTCACAACTTGAGAATTGTATGAGAACGGAAAATAAGTAAATGTTGCGGAAAAATGTGAAATGGAGCGTGTTACCCACCAAAAGTGGGTACCCTTAGGAGAGCATTTCTTCTATTCATCTTCTTCTAGTCGGCAACCAACAACCCCTTACAGCCACCTTGTAGCTGATGTGATGTGCTACTTTATCTCCGCCACTTGCATTAGTCGTATGTTTCCTCGCCCATTTGTCAAGATCACATGTTAGAAGGTGGGAATCTGACCCAAAAGGTATGTTATTCATTATGCAATCAGGTGCTTATGCTTGTTTTTCATTTGGGCAATTTGGCATGGATTATTGGGTGACTCGGAAGAAGGAAGGCCTTCGATCGTGGTTTTGTTCCCTCGCCTTAAATGGGGGGTTAATCTTCAATCCTAGTCCCATGGGATATCCCCTATTAGCCTATGGCTTTAGGGAGGGCACTACTTGGAAAACCTTGATTTTCGTAGCATGGTCTCGTTTTTCCCATTCTATATTTATCACATCTCTCTGCACGTTATGAGCCCTATTCAATATTTCCCTTCTCTGGGTCCAAATGACCATTGGGTCCACTAGGTCTAGCATACCCCCTTCCCTTGTCCACATATCTAGGTTGGGCCTGTAAACGTTGCCCCGAAGGCTAATGCAGCTAAAAGAAAGTTAGAAGCATATCATGGCCACAAGCAAGAAACAAAAGAAACAAAAAATCATAAAATGCAAAAGATGGTTGAGACACTAATAAATTATAATAACACATGGGCAAAAGCCAAGCATGAGCTCTGCCCCTTATCATTATAGTCATCATCCTGGTTCCTAGGGCCAATGATTGCCACATCACATCATAAAAGGAACCCATGCACATCCCAACCCTTAATGGGTGATGAACTACCCCAACTTTAAGGGGGTAATAACTGTTATACATCATTCACAGCATGCTCTCATTTCCTAGAGCTTTGAGCAGTAATACAAAGAATAAAAATCAGAAAAAGCAAAAGGAAAATAAAGACGGGTAGAAAAAGAAAGATCGGGGTAACTCATGCATCCACAATTGCTCCCTCCTCACATCTGTACACCCAACATGTGGACTTCCTCATCATTGCTTACCCTGTGACCATGGCATTTGACTCTGACGCCGTTGTATCCCCGTTTTGTTCCATCATTATTCACATGACACCTATTGATTGAAGGATGTACTAGGGACATGTCTTTCCCCTTAGGAGCTAAGAACATCTAATAGGCTCATTTATTAGCCACTCCTATAGGGGGGTAACATTATTACGTGATCAAAGCCACAAATTTGGACGAGAAGTCTCGTATGAAGTCTCCATTTTCCCTTGATTAACAAGCCAGGTTCACTTAGATGCACTAATGATTAATTGTACCCAATGGGGAAGATGCAACAGTGGACATTGTGTGTGATTGGCAAGTGGTTTTCATTATGGGTTGGGCAACTTAATTGGGGCCCAGGTCCACCACAGGAGCATTATGACACCCTACAGGAGAAGCGTTGAGAACCATGGGACTCCTATCACTTGTAGAGCATCACTCCACTCCATGGGCACCTATAGCACCCCAGTAGTCTGCGCTTTGCCCCACATTATTCATGAGATAATGTACTTGGACTAGCACACCACCATTTGACTTAGCAATATATATGGGTTTTGGCAACCAATATGAGGCCCAAATGAGGTTTGTCTGACCCCTTGAGACATGGGAGGGCTAGCACCATCTTTTGAGCCCTCAACGTTGGAGCAGAACTAGCCTATTCTATCATAAAGAGACCCATGAGACCCATTTTGTGCCCCAAACACAAAATTGGGGTCCACAGGATGATTTGCATGGAGAATTAGGGGCCAACTCCTAGATCCAGATTTTAGGATCCCCCTACACTCAATTTGGCACTAGAGGAGCCCCACACATGCCCTATAAGGGCCTACACGTGCATGATGTCAGCGTTTCAACCTCCTTTTAGGGTTATTTCTTATGTTTTACATTAGCTATGAGGTTGGCTTGTAACCTCACCTAGTTTTGCCCATTATTTTACAACTTGAGGGGCTTTTAGGCAAAATTAGACATCATTAGACATGTATAAATTGGAAGGAGACCTTTTCATTCGCTCATCATCATCACTTGGAGAATTCAGACCTCATAAGAGAATTCGCACTTGTTCCTTCTTGGCTATTGGAGATCCTTGGAATGCATTTTGATATGTGAAAGCTATTTTGGATTGTCTTTGGAGCTATTTCTTTGGTGAATGGATGAATATACTACATGTTATCTTGTAAACCCTAATTTGTTGAAAATAAATTTTAAAGCTTATCTAGTTAAGAATTGCATATGTTATTCATTGTATAACATGTAATGAATGTTCCTAGTGGAGGAATTCGTATAACTCTCCATGAAAGTCCATTTATCATTGAGTGAGTAAATGTTATAGATTTTTGATACCTAGGGCATCAAATTTCGACCTCCTTGGAAAAAAAATTGGCTTATCTATCACATCCTTGACTTCATATGCCTAAAATACAAGGCACTAGTCCAAGTCTTTGGTGATCATCTCAAAAGTTTCTCCATAAATTTATGCCCTTAAATTCAATCCTTTTAAGGCTAGAGAGAAAAACTAGGGCTTGGAGCAAAATTTTAGGGAAGAGACTTTTTGGTGGTTTGAGAGCCTAAATATCAAGTGACAAGTCTTCGCTACATGACCTATCATTTTGGTGGGCATCCACTCAAATTTCATCCATAAAATCTCTTGCCCTAGGTGTTGCCCTAAGAGGAAAACCCTAGTTTCTTCTCCCTCAACTTGAGGACTTTCTTGAGGGTTTCATGAGCCTTGGAATAGTTGATTATCTTTGCAAGAAACCTTTTCTCTTTGTTCTTGACCTTGTGAATACCTATCACCATTAAAAAACCTCAAAACCTGAGGTCTTGAACCTTGATTTCTAGGCCTTTTTTAGAGAGTGTTTTTCTTCCTTGAAGCCTTGAACCATTATTGAGCCTCTCTCTTGAATGAGCACTAGCTTGATCACTTTGTGCCTTATACCTAGCATATCTATTTTAAGTGATCTCCCTCCTACCGGGACTCCTCCAATAAGTGAAAATCCATAAAGAGCAAGGGGTACTGGCTGAGGTGACATTGGGCCTCTACCCCTTTGTTAGCACTTTGTCAAGCTCTTGTCTTGTAGGGTTTCCCTCTCCAAGACCTGCTAGATTTTGTGGTAACAAAGCCAAAGCATGAGTATTGTATTAGAGCAGAGCTATCTTCAAAACAAGGATCTTTGAGGAAAAGACAGAAAGTTGGTGTGGCCTTGGAATAGCAGACTCGTAATGACAAAGAAATTGGAACTGAAGCCAAAATGGGTAAATGAGACCAAAAGTGCAGAGCTAATTTTCCAATAAGGGTCTTCAAGAGGGTGTAAGGCTACAGTGGGTACACATATTAAAGAATCAGATTTACCCTCGATTAGGAATATTATCAATCTCCAAGATGGGGATATTGAAGTGATATGGTTAGATGGAATGACTTCAAAGGTTGGACCACAAACAATTTTGGTAGTTGGCAGGGAGAGTGATATAACTCAAAATAGTTTTTAGGATGGCGATATTGCTGATAAGAAACTGGAACAAATTCTAGAAGATAATTCAAACCCAATTAATATTAATGGAAATCAGGTTATGGGCACTGTAACATCAGATGAAAACTTGAACGACAGCACCAATGGTGGCCCTCGAGCTGTAATAGTTAAACAAATGGAAGTCATACCTATGCAAGACGAGGTAACTTGCATGACAAATTGTACAAGCGTAAATCCCAAGACATCAAGTAGCGTCTTACAAACTTATAAACCAGAATGCAAAGAGAATGTTGAACATGACGTATGCACATTCTTGAGAAATTGGAGAGCTCACCTCTTAGTAGAGTACTCCAAAAATAAGTTTGCTTGTGGGTTGGATGGATTCATCCATGACAATAGGAACAATGAAGAAGATGAGCTCATCTTCTGTGAGGATCAGTTATATTTCGTCCCTGAATCTACACGCAGGGAAAAGCTCCTTAGGACCACACCCAACAGAACAACTAAAGTTGCAATGGAGTCTCACCCTCAAATCAAGGATTGCACGAATATGGAATAGACAGTTGGCAAAAGCATATTAAAGACTGGTGGTAAAGGCCCTAAAGGAAATCAGATTGTAGCAGCAAATTTCCCTAAAGTTCATGGCAAACTTATAAAAGAAGGGAAAGCAAGACATGTCACCTGCAAGACTATTAAATTGGCAACTAGGGCCAAACTCCATGTGGATCATCTTATTTATGGCAGCTGATATTCTTCTTGGACTCCTCTCATCGAGAGCTGTAGAATTGATCTAAAGATCATCCGATTCCAATAAATATTCATGGAGATATGAATTTATTTGTGTTATGGGACAATTCGTCAAGGTCGGCCAGCAGCCAAACTACCCCCACTTGTGCTCCACATTTTAGTATAAACACAAGTGCTTTGCAAGTCATTTAGACACACTTCGCTCTTGATTTCTCTCCACTTGTTTTGGGTTTTAGTGGAAGAGAAGTCTAAGAGGAGGAAGCCCTAGACGCAGAATGAAAGGAGACTAAATAAGGAGCCCTAGCCACAGTCTGGCTGCAATCAAGAAGAGATCTAATACTGCCCTAGCCGTAGTCCTAAAGAAGGTGATCTAACCGCCATTCAATCAAGGAGACTTAGCCGTAGTTCAAGCTGGAGATCTAGCACGGTGAAGGAGGCCTATACACGCTGCCCTAATGCGCAGTCCTATCCTGCCCTAGCCGCAGGTCTTGTCACCGTAGATAGAGACTCTGTCTCTGTCCTTAAAGAAGGCTCCTCAACGCAGCAAGGAGGCCTCCATACGCTGTCCAGAGAAGCCTCAAATGAAGCCCTAGCTGCAATCTTCTACACCACCTATCCACTGTAAGAAAGAGACATTGTTAACAGTCCTAAGAATGCGTTTTAGGTGCACATCTTGGCTGCAGTCCTAAAGACCAGCCACGTTGAAGGGAGAGGTCTCTTCAGATGTTTTATGAGGAGATCCTATACGTTGTCACAAGAGGTTCTTATCAGCAGTTTAGAAGGGCTATACTACGTTGGCTAAAGGAACTACTACAACAATGAGAAACCTCCATACCTTGATGAGAAGAAGCTCCAATAGCACACAGATCAGCATTGTATTTCAGTGGGCCACATGTTGATGACAGCCTTGTGTGTATCCTAGGACTGTGGGATCATAGCTTATCTTGCTGCTGGGCTAGGCCATAGGCCATAGCCAGCAGCTAAGGCAGTGTGGCAGCATGACAGAAGTAGTGTCCCTTCTTATGCAGGAGGTGGACAACATTCTAGGAGATGCAGCATAATGGTTGGATACTACATGGTTGATGCAACATGTTTAGATACAGCCCATGGATGCAGCTACATATCTAGATGCAACATGGTGTTAGAGACAGCAGTGTAGTGCAGCATAATGATGAGTGCAGCCCGGTGATGGGAGCTTGTGATGAAGAGCAGCTTAATGACAATGGTGCAGCGCGATGATACATTGAGCACAATGATGAGTACAATCATGATCATTGAAGCATGATGAGATGCAGCATAGTGATGATGGGTGCAGCATGGTGCAGCACAGTAAGGTGCAGCATGATGATGAGGTGTAGCAGAATGATAGGCACAGCATGGTGATGGAGTCACCTTGGAGAATCAGTTGAAGCAGCATGTCTTCAACTGAGTTCGGCTACCTCATGTATCATCTTCTTAGAGATGATCTCTGCTCTTATTTATAAGTAAAAGTATTGACTTTTGTTGTATATGTACTATCTCTCTCTCTGCCGAACTATTGAAGAACATATACAAAGAATTGATCAAGGGTTTCCCCACATTGGGATTTGTCCCTAGCTAGCGCCACATCTTGTGTCCTCTTGTCTTGGCTTGTCTTCTGCGATTCATTTTTATGTTCTATCTGCAATTTACTATTATGTTAATGTGATTGCTAATCTAGAAAAGATATTGAGCTAACTATGAAAATTGAAATAAATTGCTCTAAGCATAGAACATACCTAAAATTAACACAGACGCATCATTGAAAGCAGGGGAAGAGTTCGGTAGAAAAAACTACTAAATCACAGGGTACCTCATGCAATTGAGCCAAGTACCAAATTTTATTATGAAACTTTTGTTGCACTTAGTATCTGCAACGTTGTTACAGTCCTTTGTGCCACAAAATATATTAAGGTTATAAAGAGGGAAGGGCTGGAAGTGTTTCAAAGTTGGAAGGATGTCATGACTGTATTGCACGCTGCCAAATCTTTCATACCATAGTCAAGTGATTTCCAAGTCACAAGGAGCCACCTTATCATTGATCCTTCCCATGGTAAAGGGTCCTTCACTTGCACGAGGATAAAATTATTTAATACCCAACCCTGCAGCACTTTAAAAAGGGGCAATCGGGAATCTCCAAAAGATGTGAAAATTGCAGGAAAGCATAGCCAGCTAATGGGAACTAGTGTGAGCTTATTACCACCAAAAAGAGGATTGGCCCCCTACAGCTTATCACTCAAGCCATTAAAGGTTGTTGCCATGCCAAGAGGAGGAATTTCGTCTGAAATGGAGATTACTTCAGCAATAATGCACAATTGTAATTTTTTTCCTTGTGATCTAGTAAGAGGAATCAACAACTATTTCATAATGATGTCACCCGCCACCATTACGGTTATTTTGCTGCAGGAAGAAAAACGGAATGTTGAAATGACAGTTGTGGGGATGGGAGGAAGTTTTTTATTCTTGGAGGTTGAAGGGGAAATTATGTAGCACCCAGACATTCCATTACTTGAGGACAAGCAATGTCGGGAATGGGGGACTGTAATGTCCCCTGTGGATTAATTGCACACGAAAGGACGAAGTAGCCTATCCAACCTCATAGGCTATATAGTCTTGATAGAGGGGGAAAACCCAATTATCCAATGTTTGAGACAACATTGGGCAAATTTTGGGTCGACTAGGGCAAAAATCCCTAATTGGGGGTTGCACTTGCAACCCCTCACATGAGAGTGAACCCCATGAGAAAATCTATAAATAAAGGGGAGTTGGAATCATTTTAGGATAATCGATTTGGATTTGATATCTTTGTTTTCTTGAGCTAAGACCCCTTCTTCTTAATTAGCTTTGGTAGAGGTAATCCCACCCTATATAATCCTTTTGTCTAGTTTCAGTGGAGCTAATCCCACACTACCTAGACACCTATTTTCGTTGTTCTGGCGTATAGCATTGGAGAAGTCCTGGTTTGGTTTTGAGGATTGACGATTTTCTTCTCGTCCTAGCACAGCACACTCTCTTAACTCAGTTCTATCCTGCAGGAAGCTTTCTGCGGTCACTACACTGGTAAACAAGCATTGTCTCAAGAAAAGCGAGGTCGCCTAAGGGTTCTTCCTAGCCATAGCTACAGGACAAAGTCTGGCTGCATACTAGATGCAAGGCCGCAAGCTAGTCGGTCTGACTGCAGACTGGATGCAAGGCCATAGGCCGTAGGAACTTGTACAAGCTCAAGAAATGAGGAATCCATTCTAGCTGCAGGGTCAGGTCTCAGGCACTTAAGGCTTCCCACAAGCTCGATCCTCCTTCACGAAGGCAGTTGTATAAGCACTAGGCATCGCAGCTCATTGTTTTACAGATGTTAAGTGATCTGATATTCACCCTATGAGTGACATCGGTTAAAGATTTAATGAACAAAAGTATTACAAACTCATGTGCTGGTGTGTGTTCTATGTTACTGAAGCAACGGATCGATCAGATTGCCAATACATAGACAATAAAATGGAAAGAGTAGAGAAATACAGTAAGCAACACAAAAGCACAAGCAATTTTTAATAAGGAGTTCACCCTATTCTCCAGGGCTACATCTCCAATCCAGCTTTCAGTGGTGGCCTTGGTTTATTGTGCCTTTGGGCAGAGAATTTACAATATAGGGACTCAATGTGAGTTCACCTGAAGTAGGTTTTGCTTGGCAAGGTGGTCCTGGATTCCCCAAGCCACAGGAGTGCACAGACTCTTCTTCTTCCTACCAGCTCTGTGACCTTCTGGTCTACAGTGGAAAGAGCCAAATGTGGTGCTCAGCCCAGACAGATTCCTCTATGGGATGGCTTGAATCTTCAAGCTCTCTGGCGCTCGATGTTGTTGCTGATCAGCTCGGCCCTTTGTCTCCTCTGCTCTGCTTTACTGTTTTCTGTGTTCCGTCCTCCTCTCGGGATTCTGGTTCCTTTCTTTGTCTCTCTTCTTCTCCACTCTATTCTCCTCTTTTTTCGACTGTCTCTGTTCATGGCTTTAGCCATTCGATCCCTATGCTTGTTCGGTTCCTCTTCCGCCTCTGTCTCTTCACCTTCTGCAGCTACACTTGGACTTCCTGGTTCGGCGTCATCATGAACGCTCAAGGAGTGGTCACTTGTCCTCCTCTAAACGGCGCCAGCGTACTTCGTCGGCTCATTTCTTCAGTTACGTCATAGATACGTTCTGATGACTAAATGAAACTGTTGTAGAAACCCCATCCATCTGTAATGTCTTGATTGCTGCAACTTAGTTTGGGAGTGTAGATATTGAAGTGGCTAACAGTATGTATTACTGTCTCTTTTCCCATTAAATAATGTTTCCACTTTTTGACACTCTGAACTAATGCATACAATTCCTTATCATATGTAGGATAGTTAACTATCGCAAGATTAAAAGTCTCAGAATGATAGCATATGGGTTTATCGTGCTGTGTCAACACTGCTACCATGGCATAGTCACTAGCATCAGTTTGGATCTCAAATGGTTTTTGTAGATCTGACAATGCTAGTACAAGTGTTGTACTAATTTTCTCTTTCAAGATGTTGAAGGCTTTCTGATGTTTGCCTCCCCACTGAAACACCTTATTCAATCCTGTTAAAGCATGTAAGGGAGCTGCAATCGAGGAGATGTTAGAAATAAACTTCCTCCAATATTGCGCTGCTCCTAAGAAGCTTCTCACTTCTGTAGTAGACCTAGGTTTTGGGCCAGTTCAGAATGACTGCCACTTTAGAGGGATCTATTTTCAATTCACCTCACCCTACTAAATGACCCAAGTAGTTTAGAGATGTTTTGCCAAATTCACATTTTGAGAGTTTAACATAAAGTTTTTCTCTTTTCAAAACATCTAATGTCTGTTTAACATGCTTTAAATGTTATTCCCACGTTTTACTAAAAATCAGAATGTCATCCAAATACACAATAACAAAATCATCAAGAAAAGGTCTGAGTACATCATTCATTAATCTCATGAAAGTAGCAGGAGCATTGGTCAAGCCAAAAGGCATAACCAACCATTCATACAATCCCTGCTTTGTTTTTAAAGCAGTCTTCCATGCATCTTGCTTTGCAACTCTAACCTGATGGTATCCATTATGCAAATCCAGCTTGGTGAAATAAACAACTTCTTTTAATTGATCTATAAGATCATCTATGCGAGGAAAGAGATAACGATTTTTTATTGTTATCTTATTCAGTGCTCGGTAATCAATGCACATTCTCCACGAGCCATCTTTCTTTCTCACCAAAACGATTGGTGACCCACATGGTGATGTGCTAAGCTTGATGAAGCCCTTCTTGAGCAATTACTGCACCTGCTTCTTGATTTCAGCATTCTCTAAAGTAGACAACCTATACATCCCAATGTTAGGCAAAGGAACATCTTGCTGCAAAATAATATCATGTACTATTCCCTTTTTGGGTGGCAGACCTTTAGGTTCTTGAAACAAAACATCATACTCTGAAACAACCTTTTCTATATCAGCTTGTTGTTCAACATTACAGCCCTCAAATGTATTGGTATTATCAGATTTCCTTTCCTTTACAACCATCAGTAAGAATTGTTTGCATGAATTAATCATCCTTTTCATCTGCCCTGAGTTTATGAGAGTGTAATTATTCTTGAGATTATGAGCTCTTACAAAGTATTCGATTCCATCTTTAACAAGTAGATACTTGTTCTCAACTCTACAAAAAATAGCCTTTCTATCATACAAATAAGGACTCCCTAAAACAATTCCACATATATCCAAAGGAATTATGTCTAACTCAACCTCATCTACAAATGCTGAACCAAAAGAAAACTTGAGTTTGCACTCTCTAGTCACTTGTAGATGTGCTTTATCATTCAACCATCCTAATGGGTATGATTTCTTGTGAGGTGTAATTGCTAATCCCAATTTGTTTACAATTGCTTCAAAAACCAAATTTACTTGTAAGCCACTATCAAACAAAGTATCAATCTTTTGATTTTTGGACATAACTCGAATATGGAAAAGCTCATGTCTTTTTCTCTCATTTTCTTCATCAATAACAAATTAAGCAGAATTACTAGTAGATGTTTCAGAATTCTTACATTTTATACCTGTGGCTGCTACAACTGTTTCATCTCTCAAGTCTGACCCCAAATCTTTCTGAATAGCTGCAGCTCTCAGACTTCTTAGGTCTCAGCTCTAGATGCAGAATCTAACAATGCTCATCATCATGCCCCTCCTTTTTACAGTGAGTGCATGAAGCTTTGGCTTTATGTGCAGTGTTAGCCTTCCTTGCTTTCCACTTCTGCTTTCTTTTCTCCTTGCTCTTGCTTACAGTGGGTTGGGATGGTCCCCCAACTTCTGGATTTTTATCCTTTCCTCTAGCTTCTAGATGAGTAGCTTGTACAAATACCTCATCTATACTAGTGGGATTAAACATGAGGATGGTATGCCTCATGTAGCTGTGTAGACCACCAATGTACTTCAAAAGAGTCTCTAGTGAGTCTAATGAGATACCCAACATCAATGCTCTCTTTCTGAACTCTTGAGTATACCCTTGCACACTTTTCCCTTTCAACTGCCGAAGAGTTTGCCGACTCATCATGGCTTGTTACATGTAGGCCAATGGATAGAACTGCTTTTTGATTGCAGAAACAAAGTCACTCCAAACAGAGATAGTCTTACCATGTCTTTTCATATCAGCTTGGGTTCTGCCTTCCCACCAAACCAAGGCAGTGCCTCCTAGGCGTAGACTTGCCAGCTGAATCTTACTCTTGTCTGAGTTTATGTTCTGTACCCTACAATACACATCAATTTGTCTAATCCAATTGTCCAACTTTTCAGCATTTAGCTCTCCATCATATATAGGCAAATCAAATTTAACATCTAACTTAATCAAAGATGCTTTCTTATTATGCACAGGGCTATTAGGAGGTGTGAGAAAGCTTTCCTCTTTCCCCTTTCCTTTGGAGTGGTCATGGCAGTGAGACTCATCTTCTTCTTTATCTTGTTTAGAACCTGATGAATCTTCAACCTTTTGCTTTCTAAAGTCTCTGTACATTTCTTCTACCATAGACTTTATAGCTAGGAAACTCTCTATGAATTGAGGATCTGGCCCTACAGAACCTTCTTCTGACATTGTCTTTCGAGAATAGATTCTTCCAATTTCAGGATTAGTTTCCACCAACTCTCCTTCTCCTAATTTGAGCTTTGATCTTGTGAACATTCACAGCTAAACCAACACAAGCTTGTCTAACCTTACAACCTAGAGCTCTGATACCACTTGGTCTGATATTCACCCTATGAGTGACATCAGTTAAAGATTTAATGAACAAAGGTATTACAGACTCATGTGCTGGTGTGTGTTTTGTGTTATTGAAGCAACATATCGATCAGATTTCCAATACACAGACAATAAAATGGAAAGACAGCAGAGAAATACAGTAAGCAACACAAAGACACAAGCAATTTTTAATAAGGAGTTCACCCTATTCTCCAGGGCTACATCTCTGGTCCAGCTTTCAGTGGTGGCCTTGTTTTATTGTGCCTTTGGGCAGAGAATTTACAATACAGGGACTCAATGTGAGTTCACATGAAGCAGGTTTTGCTAGGTAGGGTGGTCCTGGATTCCCCAAGCCACTGGAGTGCACAGACTCTTCTTCTTCCTACCAACTCTGTGACCTTCTGGTCTACAGTGGAAAGAGCCAAATGTGGTGCTCAATCCAGACAGATTCCTCTATGGGATGGCTTGAATCTTCAAGCTCTCTGGCGCTCAATGTTGCAGTTGATCAACTCAGCCCTCTGTCTCCTCTGCTCTGCTTTATTGTTCTCTGTGTTCCGTCCTCCTCTCGGGATTCTGGTTCCTTTCTCTGTCTCTCTTCTTCTCCACTCTATTCTCCTCTTTTTTCGACTGTCTTTGTTCATGGCTTTAGCCATTCGATCCCTATGCCTGTTCGGTTCCTCGTCCGCCTTTGTCTCTTCACCTTCTGCAGTTACGCTTGGAGTTCCTGGTTCAGCGTCATCATGAACGCGTCAGCATACTTTGTCGGTTCATTTCTTCAGTTACTTAGTGGATGCGTTCTTCCTCCACCGTGGCGGTCAAATGGATTTCAAATCCCTTTAAAACGCGGCTTAATTCCCTGTTGATTCTGCTTCCTCCATCGAGTGGGATCTCAGCCGTCTGATCTAGGCCCTCCAGATCTAACTCCATACGCACGTTTCGCGCGGTTGACTTGCTCGATCGATAACGCGCGATCAACGGTGGTTTTCTCTCACCTCCACCTGCCACACGTCGATCGTTGTATGGAATCGCTCCGCTTTCGTCCAAAACCTCTTACCGTTTAAGGGCGCCCCAATCAAAACCGCCAATTTCCAGAGCGCAGGTCTCGCCTTTGTACGTTCAGCGCTTTTTCCTTTTCCGCCCACGGTACTCCGGTTCCCCCACGCGACCGAGTGCTCGGGCTTTCCCATTTCGGCCCTGTTCGCCCAGCAATGCGAAAAAATCACCTCTTTTTCCCATTCCGGGGCTCCCAGGGGTTACTTTGGCCTCCCGTGCGGTCTCCATGGGCCTCGGTCAACGCGCTTTGACTGAGGTCCTCGTCGTTCCACGTTGGATGCCATTGCCACTGGTTCATGGTGTTTTTGATCATTGTTTTGGAATTCTTTAGAGATTTGTTCGACTTGATATAGTCATGATTCTTTGACAGTCTTCTATGGATCCAATTCGGATCATTAAGGGACTAAATTCGATTAAAGACTCAAGTGGTGGCAAAGGGGTTTCAAGGTGCAGAATTGAGTGGAGCAATCCAAAGACAATCTAAGGAAGCAACATACTGAAGTAACGGCACGGGTTGTTCATTATTATTTCATCAAATAGCCAACAAAAGTGTTCCATCTCAGTAGAAACTTGGAGTAAGGATAACAAGAAAAGATAAGCAGAGTTAGATATTTAGTCAATAGTTCCAATATTAAGCTAGTTACCATTAAAAGTTTGTTTAGTGAATTTTGATATTATAATCAAAAGTGACCAATGGATTTTTGGTGAAGTGGATCTACTGTTCTTGGGGCAGCCAACCCTAACTCATTGTGAATTGTCGAAGTATCATATCATTATTGGATATTTTATTTGTTGTTCAAAAATCATGTGATGTGCAAATGAATGGAAACCCTAGCTAAGAAACCCTAAGGGCTAAAAAATTACCCTAGGACATTACACAATACCCTGGCCTATCATTCAAGCAAATAGAATTCACCTCCTTCAAAATTTTGATAAATCAACTGTTGATAGCGATCAATATCCTTACCTTGCCTATTATTCTCCAAATGTCATTGCTTGGTCAAACCCCTCTTGGGGGGAAGCTAGTTATTGGTTCTCAGAAGTACCACGTTTCCTACATTCTACTAGTGTATCAAAGGACCAGCCCCCCCTATTTAGATAGTCTTTAGATGCTCTTAGCTACATCCTGCCAAATAAAAATGAGATGAAAAGGATTATCATAGAGGATATATACAAGCAATACATCCAAGTTGTATCACACCCCAAGAGATTGAAACCCAAGATAGCTTTTTATGCAGATCATTTCATGAAGCTTCAAGACGGCCTCATCATACGGCACCCTCACACATTGTGACATTGGATGCATGGACTCAAGATCCCCTTAGGCCAGTTCAAAGTGAGCTTTCATTAGCTGTGAAAGATAGCTAAGCACCAAATCCCAAGAGAAGATAGAATTTCTCAACTCCGCCAATGACAATAGATTGAAACATAAGATCATTTTGTATCCATATGCCCCCAGTATTATGAGATACAAGGACATTATTACTATTTGCTCAAGAAGTCCCATAGCTCCCTCTCCACCTTTCAAAACCCAAACCAAAGATGGCGGGGGCCCTCCAACTTAGATCTTACAGCCTTCATCCATTCCCCTGCCTAGATACTATCATACTACTCAATGATCACATCTTTCTTTCTAATGCTCCCAGTGGGCAAGGGCACCAAGAGAGAAACAAAGAATAATTATTTCTTAGATCTCAAATCCGCAAAACTCTGAGCTGTGTCCAATCCCTAGCTCCAATAAGACACTTGAAGAGTTGCCATCTCAGATCACAAAAACCTTTACAGAGACTAGTGGTCAATCCACATCCTCCCAGTCCCAATAGTAGACCACCTCCACCAAACAAGACGCCATTCCTCAATCCCACTACCACTCTTCCAACCAACCCATAGAGTTTAGATCGTTGTACATTAGCTATATTCTGATTTTTATCTCTATAGGAGTGGCCTTAGCACTCCCACTTTGTATCAACACATTTGTATCCCAATATTACCTTATGTTATCTACTTTTAGTGGAGTAGAGATATGAGTTGCTTTCATATTCATATTGTTTTATTCACATCTGTTGTACTGAGTACCATTGACCAAGTTTGTGGTCACTTTGGGCTAACATGTAATTTTGCAGCATGATTAATAATATAAGGCATTTATTATTCTCTTCACCATATAGTGTTTATTTTTATGTGCATATGTTGTTCTAAAATCCTACAGCAGGTATATGAATGACAATCGAGGCTTAAAACTTCAAAAAAAAAGTGCAACAAAGCTATTTAATTATCTAGTAAATTCATTCAGGTCTCTGATCTCAATGTACACTGTACCGGGAAACTGAATACCATCTTGAAACATGGATGTAGTAAACCGAATACCATCATGTAATAACTGAATCTAGTTCTACTAATTTTCCTATAAATCACCCCTGACTTCAAATGCTTGAAAACACAAATGATGTTATTGTGAGGCTTGTGCTCTTGCTCTTTCAAAGTTCTATTTAGAGGATTTCCAATAGAAAAAATAGAAGACCCTAAGGCTTTCCAAAATATGTTAAACTACTAAATTCCTTTCATAAATAAAGGAAAGCAAAACTCTGTATTTCCCAATGATGAACACTAGACTTCAAGTCAACATTTAGAATCTCCCAAAGTTGCTCAGCTTGACTCTCACTCCACCACTAAAAACCAAGTTCATTAGTGCATCAGAGACAGTACTCTGGGAGAGGACGCCATACTCACATCCGTTCTTTATGGAAATAGAAGCTCAGGGAAGTCAAGATTTTGGGAGCCTTATGTGAGGTGAAAGTAGCCATTTCAGCTGGGCTAACCTGTTACATCAATCATTTGCATTTTCCAACAGAAGTTAAGAGAATATCAGATTTTGGGTATCTTGTGTGAGGTGAAGTTCTGGGAAGACAATCTTGAAAGTCTTATGTGAGGTGAAAGTGATCATTTTAGCTGGGAATGCCCTTCTACATCTATCATTTGCATTTTCCACTGAGACTAAGAGAGTTATGAATAACGTCTTTGCTTCAGTTTAGTGTTGGGTAACAAGTTAGTAACTTAGGTCTCATAAAATTTTACCTGCAACGATATCCTCTACTCTAATGATAAATAGTTTTAAGGGGTATCAGTACGTAGAAAGAGTAGTGTAATTTATTTATGTGACAATACAATTCTGCTTGCATGCACACAACAGACATGAGCTTTCCTGCCTAGTAGATGTGGGGTTTTGCTTACCTACAAGATTAAGTTCAGGGTTACCATATATTTTACATATAATCGTGTGACAGTGAGCTTTCTTTCATTTATTCTATCTATTTTCTTCATATAACCACAGGGACTCTTAAAATAAAATTCAACAATTAGTGCCTTCTGCAGTCAAATTACAAGAATAGAAAAATATCCCCATGATTTATTCAAATAGCCTACTATTACACCATACAGAAGGACACCAGATGTTGTACTTGTAACTGAATAAAAAGACAAGACAAGCTAAATCCTTTCCCATAAACATCCTGTGGAAAACTAATGTAACTAACATACAGTCCCATAAACATCTTATGTAACTATCATGCTGTGTAAAGAAAACTAACTGAAGGTAATCTAACAAATTCTTGTCATTGATTAAAATGAAATATATTCACAGAGTCACCAAACAAGTTTTTCATTTGTTAGGATTGTGTTAAATTACCAGAAACCTGATCAGAACAGTTTGTCTCATTTGTTAGGTATTATATTACCTAAAGAACCGTTTCTTGTTCCAACTTTAAATGCATATTATTTGCTGGGAACGGGTTCATGTTTCTTGTCCCCGAAAACAACCTGGCCCAATTTCTCGTTCTGATCCTTGTTTCCCTTTGTGGTAAAACAATGACTTTAGAATATCTACATATAAATGGAGTATCACAAACACGAGACCCCTCGTCAGCTCCACGGTTGCGTTTAGAGTTACGGGTTACAGATTGTAATTACGATTTGTAACTAGTTTTCGAGCGCATCTCCTAATCCAACTATAATTTAGGGCTCCTGCGATAACCCAACCGCAGTAATAGCAACAACCAAATGTAAAGACCCCATAAGCACTGGGAAGAAGAGCGCCAAGAATTGTCCTATCTAATTGCTTTATTCTTTAGTATGTATCCATCAATTGTAATAAACCACGACGATGTGCAAACCCATATTTGCATAACGCAGATAACCTAACCTGCTCATAAAACCCATGATTACAAGCACTTGCCAAGCAACGGCTCAATTGACAACTACAAACACACAATCTGCCACCATAAGGGGCGAGAGGCAGGCAATTGAACAGCAAATAACGTTTCATTACTTTATAGTTCAGAGAGATGATGACTAATTCCAGTTGATGTTGGATTGGTGTGGATTTTTCTACTTCGTTATGATATCTTCTAATGATTTCTTTTTTCTTCGAATATGCTTCAAACTATCGATGCAGCAACCGCGTACTTCCCCACTATGGGAGTAATAAATCATGTATCATTTGAGCATAATTCTAACACTAAATAAGCAGAGTTTGGGTTTTAATTGGCATTTGAACTTACCAGAGGAGAGTGGGTGCAGCAGCGCCTGCTGTTTTCTCTTCTTCTTCTTGTTGGGCATCGAAGCCATAGCCTTTGCTCTGAGCTCTTCAATGTCCATCGCGCCGAAATTGACTTCCGCACTCAATTTCTTCAACTCGGTAAATACAATCCGAAAATGGGAAGGTCAAAACCCCTCTTAATCTTACCGTCTGCTCTGCGCTGCCCTGTCCTCCTGCCTCTTTCTTTATTGGTCGCTTGTTCCATCCATTTACCAGTTGCTACACGGTAGCGACAAAAGTTTCGTGTCTTTGAGTGTTCCCGTCAAACCACTGGCGAATCACAATATTTGCATGACCTTTCAAGGCCTTTCACCATTTCAGAGAAGTGCCACGATATTTGCATGACCTTTCAAGGCCTTTCACCATTTCAGAGAAGTGCCGTTAAAATTCTATTTTTGAGTTTACATTCTTTCCTGGTATTTCTATATGGCGAATCACGATATTTGCATGACCTTTCAAGGCCTTTCACCATTTCAGAGAAGTGCCGTTAAATTTCTATTTTTGAGTTTACATTCTTTCCAGGTACTTCTATATGGCGAATCACGATATTTGCATGACCTTTCACTATTTCAGAGAAGTGCCATTAAATTTCTATTTTTGAGTTTACATTCTTTCTAGGTACTTCTATCTGTGCTTTTATAATTGACGCTTCAGGAGACTCAAATCGATGACTCGGGTTTTATGGCTTGATTTTGGACCTCATATTTCATGGTTAGAATAGCACAGTTATATGTGTAAACAATGTTGTGAAATGTTTTTTTATTATTAAAATTAAAATTTAAAATATATATATATATATATAATTTTATTTTAAATTTTTAATATTTATAAAAAAAATTAATATATGAATTAAATTTATATGTATTTAAAAAATATGTAATTAGATTTTTAATTATAGATATTTATTTTAAAAAAAAATTGTAGATAAATATAATATTAAGAAAAGTCTTTTCGTTAGAAATCACATAATCAGTATCAAAACATTTACTTCATTGTATTTTGACTAAGTAAAATTATATAAAATTAAAATTATTAATCATACGTTAAGAGATGTTGTAATTTAATGTTTAACATTTTGACTAAATCAAATTACATAATAATAATAAGTAATGTAAGGTAAATATTTTAACTCAATTAAAACAAAATAAAAATAAAAATAACCTCATAAAAGTAAAATTAAAAATGGCCCATGGTATTTATGTGGAATGTGACTTATTTAAAGGGGGAAATTAAACTACCCTATATCCATCTTAACTCTGGATTTACCAAACACGAGGGATCAAATCTCTTGATATGCAAACCTCTTTTAGAGTGAAGGGATTTGATCTCTTTCGACGTTTGGTAGATTCACGGTTAAGTGGTTTGGTAGATTCGGGGTTAAGATGGATCTAGGCTAGTAATAATAAAATTGAGATAAAATAGTCAATTTACTGTTGGATTTTTTGGGTTCCTAAATTTGGCAACCCATGGTTTTTGGGAGCCCAAAGGGTTAGCTCATTTGGTTGAGTCTCTGTCATTAAAGCACATTTGTTATTTAGAGGTCACGGGTTCAATTCTCTTTACACCCTTGAGGTTAGGCTCCGATCACTTTAGGGGGACTTGGCAAGTACAACTTAACTCCAGATCTACCAAGGGACCATTAGCTTAACTCTGAATCTAACTTGAGATATTCTTGTGATCAGTTCCTACTGTTAGTGTCAGTCTTTCCAGCCTTCCTCCAGTGATCAAATATGCTCTTACAAAGTGGTCTCAGAGTGTCAAGGTCAAATTTTGTCATTTCAGTGAGTCTTCAAGCAAAATTTGGTCACTAGGCATTAGGTCTAGGGTTTGCTTTCACTCCTTTCAAAATTGCCCAAATGTCAGTCTATTTCACTATTCAGCTGAGTCTATCATCATTCATAGGGTTGTCATTATCATGTCAGTGTCTAATGAGTCATTTTACACCTTGTTCATGCTTCAGTTGCGCCTAGGCAAGGTCATTTCCCTCTCTTAGGGTTTTGAAGGCAATTTCTCTTGGACGGTCAAATCATCAGCAAAACTTATATCCTGATGTTCATACACCTTCCCCTATCCTTCATGTACCTTATTAAACACTTCCCATCCCTTAGATCCGCCAAATTCCTCATTTTCGCACAAACCCTAGTTTCTTGCTACAACCTGGCAATTTTCTAGGTTGGGCCTGTGTTTTGCCCTTTTAGACCCCTTCCCCTCACTCAATCTCTAAGATTCCACTTTCCCCTGCTTCCTAACATCCCTCCCTACTTCCAAAAATTTCCCCAAGAATTTAGAAGCCCCTCATCCCCTTCATTTCGCTTCATTTCCACAAAATTCCTTGTTTCACACATCGGGATAAGTTTCACTCAAAAGATGTTTCAGAGCAATCAAAGATGAATTTTGGAAAACTGAGAGAGGTTTTTGTTCACAATAGGCCAAAGAAGAAAAACCTCCTTTACTTTTTACACATCTGTCATGGTTTTAGAGAAATGTCAAAAATACCGTTGCCTCAGGAGAATCGAATGCACCTCTGAAGTGACCTTGGGAAAATCAAGTTTTCTCCTAGCTTGGTTGGCCAAATGACTTTCTTGATGAGTCAAATGATAACTAGAAACAAAGAGATTTCCAATGAGCTATCATGAGCTCAATTTGGAGTTGAGGAATGCATTCAAAAGTTGACTGCAACAGCACTCTGCCTTGAGGCATCCTCATTTGGCACATTTTGACCAGTCTTGGGAGATTTGATTTTTGATAGGGAAAATGAACTCCAAATTGAAAAATTCAAGTTGTGTTGTAAATTAGACTCAAATACCTTTCCAACGAGCTATCCTGCGCCTGATTTAGACACCGGGAAGGCCTCCAAAAGCCTCCTTCAAAATTCACTATGTAGCTAAGGGCGCGCTACGCATCAGGATTTTTTGCACATTTTGCACCTTCCAGCTCAGGAATTCGCCCAGTTTTGACCAGTTTTGACTTGTGATGGGATTTTTCATCCTCCTTTATGTAATTAATGGAACTTTATGTTGACTTGACACTTATTTACCTATTCTAGATGATTCATTCATAAAATAGCAAAAATTTAATGAATGAATCAGTTTCCTACCTTATAGAGGCAAGTTGTTTTGACTGCCTAGATTTTAGTGCTTTGTTTAGAATTGGTTGAAACAGCTCCTAGAATGATGAGCTCGACCCCTAGAGGCAAGGAAAGAGGTTGGCTTGCCTATATTATGTAATTTCTAAGTCATTTTCATGGTTGGACTCTTGAGGGATAAGCTTAGATTGTATTACACATTGTATCTCTGCAATTTTGGCAAAGGAAAGACCAGAGCTTTGCAGCACTATTTGGGATTCCTGTGGTTATTTGTGTTGATGGTGTGTTTCTCTCATGTACTTGTAAGTTTGTTATGTGTATCATTTTCCTATTATTCTCTTCTACAAATTAAACAAATGAAGTGTTAAGGTAGAATTCATAATCTTGTATGTCTGCCTTTAAGTTTGTTTAATATATATGTTTTCATCTGTTTAAGGAGAACTCCTGAAAGTTTCTCGCTCTCCTTAGCTCCTCACCAGTCATATCTATCCATTCAATTCCTTTAAAGACATCAGGACGATTGCCTACCTTGCCCCAAAAAGACCTCTGCAAAAACTGTGTCACATCCCCGCACCCAAAATTGTCTTTCCCTGTTTTCCAACAAAACCCTAAAAATCTTAAATCAGACTATCTTTATCAATTTACTAGCCTAAAATCAGTATTCATATCGGTCATCTCAGCCCCATTGAAGACCTTTTGCCAAGATAGACCCGGAGAGAGCCCTCTCCTGTCCTCGTAGGGCTAGCTACGAGGCTGAGCTTGGTTTGATGTTGCCTTGAGTTTCGCCTTCTTCAGCATGAGGCAAATTCGAGCGCTAACATAGTGGCGACCATACTGGGGAGAACAAATGGTTTGCTTGTTGATGTCATTTGTTTTATAGCTACAGACGGAGCCTGAAGTTATGCCAGGTAGCCTTCAAAACGCTGCTTCAGTCAATCTCCGGTCTAGCTTGTAAACGTGACATCTAACTTGTTAATTACCCCAGTACATGTATCAAGTTCAGATCTGATGGTTGATGGTGGACAACGATCACACACTAGAAGGCTGAAATCATTCACCTGGCGACTCCTTTCATGAAGAATCCAGCAACCTGTGCTTCACGGGGACTTCACTGCAGAGAGATCAGTAGCTGTGAGATTTTCAACAAGGACCGAATCACAAGAAGATACGCTCCTATGAGCCGAGATCACATCCCGGGTTTTCCAAATAAAATTCCGAAGGTAGATTGGTCAAGGAATTTGCCTACATTTAATGATGATGGTAAGAAGGATTCTGCTTTACATCTAGTTAGATTTCATATGCATATTCGCAAGTTGAAGGTGGATTTTCCTGAAGATTGCTTGATGAAGATATTCCTGGCCACTCTGGAAGGTGAAGCCCAATCCTGGTATGAAAATTTGCCGCCTGCTTGTATTTACTGTTTAAAGGATTTTCATGCTATGTTCATTGAAAGATATATGGACTCTTATCCATCATTAAATTTAGTTCAAGACTGTTGCAAGCATGCTTATAGTTTTATTGAAAGCCTTGAGAAGTTTTATGAAGATGATAATTTCATGGATGAAGAGATCATGGAAGCCCTGTATGAAAATCCGTTTCAGCAGCACACAGAAATCTTAGAGGATACTTGTCAAGATCAGCAGGCTGAAGATTTCCATATGGTTGAAAATGAGGAAAGAGAAAATGTTGTTTCAGATCTGTCCATAGAAGAAGACAGCATGCAAGTAATGCAGGAAAGTAATGTTCCAATCTCAGAAAGTGATGATGATAAATCAGATCGAGAGATAAATTGTGATGAGGCAAAACATGTTGTTCCAGATCTCATAAAAGAGAGTTGTATTGTCGCGGCTACCTCAAACGAAGAAAATGGAGTAGCAGACCTAAATACTCTCATCTCACCAGCACTAGATCTTCATGACGAGGTAGTTCATTTCCTCTGTGAAAAACAAGTCAAGATCTTCGTTCAAGTAAGTGAAAAGGTTTCTCTGGATGAATCTATGATAGCTGATAGAAATGTTAGTGTTGGGTTTCATGAAACATCTGAAATTTCTTTTCTCATGATTGATGAATGTAACGAGAATCTGGCTGTCATATCATATGAGGATGACCTACCATATATTCAAACTACAAAAGATCAGACCATTCAGGATTCCATTTCAGATTCCTCTTCATATGTTTCATGTGTTGAAATGATTTTCCAAGAAGAGATCTGCCCATCCATTTGTTCAGAGTTTTTTGAAGCGCATGAGCATACTTTTACCGAAGCACATGATGAAGGCAGATTAGGAATTGAAACAAAGGACACCTTGATCTTTCAGCAGGAGGTGGCAATGTCAAATCTTCATTTTTTCCAGGATCCAATGGCAGATTTGTTACAGTCAGCAGTGAAAGTGATTATTGTTGTGTTCAGTGATGAAGGAGATCATGGTCGACTATATTTTTGGATGCCCAGTTACCAGTATTCATTGTTGACCAGAAGATCTGATCAGGAGAATCAATCAAGAAGGCATCTGCTTGATTGGTTGCTTTGACATTTTGATATAGTTTGATGGTATATTGTCTTGTAAGAAACACAGGTGGTTGTCATCATGATTTCAAATCTTGATGGACTGCTGCCCTTCAATAAGCTTTGTAAGTTCTTGTTTTAGTTAAGTCAGTCAAGAGTCAATTTGTGTCGTCGAGTCATCAGTTTTCAGTCACGCATTTTAGTTTGAGTTTTTGACTCCATTGCCCAATGGATAAGGCGTTGGTCTGCTCTCCCAAAGATCTGTCGTTCTTGGCACCTCCAAGGAGCTACCATCCCCATTGGAGCCGATGTTAGTGTCAGTATTTCCAGCCTTCCTCCAGTGACCAAATATGCTCTTACAAAATGGTCTCAGAGTGTCAAGGTCAAATTTTGTCATTTCAGTGAGTCTTCAAGCAAAATTTGGTCACTAGGCATTAGGTCTAGGGTTTGCTTTCACTCCTTTCAAAATTGTCCAAATGTCAGTCTATTTCACTATTCAGCTGAGTCTATCATCATTCATAGGGTTGTCATTATCATGTCAGTGTCTAATGAGTCATTTTACACCTTGTTCACGCTTCAGTTGCGCCTAGGCAAGGTCATTTCCCTCTCCTAGGATTTTGAAGGCAATTTCTCTTGGACGGTCAAATCATCAGCAAAACTTATATCCTGATGTTCATACACCTTCCCCTATCCTTCATGTACCTTATTAAACACTTCCCATCCCTTAGATCCGCCAAATTCCTCATTTTCGCACAAACCCCAGTTTCTTGCTACAACCTGGCAATTTTCTAGGTTGGGCATATGTTTTGCCCTTTTAGACCCCTTCCCCTCACTCAATCTCTAAGATTCCACTTTCCCCTGCTTCCTAACATCCCTCCCTACTTCCAAAAATTTCCCCAAGAATTTAGAAGCCCCTCATTCCCTTTATTTCGCTTCATTTCCACAAAATTCCTTGTTTCACACATCGGGATAAGTTTCACTCAAAAGATGTTTCAGAGCAATCAAAGATGAATTTTGGAAAACTGAGAGAGGTTTTTGTTCACAACAGGTCAAGGAAGAAAAAAATCCTTCACTTTTTACACAGGTGTCATGGTTTTAGAGAAATGTCAAAAATATCGTTGCCTCAGGAGAATCGAATGCACCTCTGAAGTGACCTTGGGAAAATCAATTTTTCTCCTAGCTTGGTTGGCCAAATGACTTTCTTGATGAGTCAAATGATAACTAGACACAAATATCTTTCCAATGAGCTATCACGAGCTCAATTTGGAGTTGCAGAAGGCATTCAAAAGTTGACTGCAACAGCACTCTGCCTTGAGGCAGCCTCATTTGGCACATTTTGACCAGTCTTGGGAGATTTGATTTTTGATAGGGAAAATGAACTCCAAATTGAAAAATTCTAGTTGTGTTGGAAATTAGACTCAAAGACCTTTCCAACGAGCTATCCTACGCCCGATTTCGACACCGGGAAGGCCTCCAAAAGCCTCCTGCAAAATTCACTATGTAGCTAAGGGCGCGCTACGCATCAGGATTTTTTGCACATTTTTGCACCTTCCAGCTCAGGAATTCGCCCAGTTTTGACCAGTTTTGACTTGTGATGGGATTTTTCACCCTCCTTGATGTAATTAATGGAACTTTATGTTGACTTGACACTTATTTACCTATTCTAGATGATTCATTCATAAAATAGCAAAAATTTAATGAATGAATCAGTTTCCTACCTTATAGAGGCAAGTTGTTTTGACTGCCTAGATTTTAGTGCTTTGTTTAGAATTGGTTGAAACAGCTCCTAGAATGATGAGCTCGACCCCTAGAGGCAAGGGAAGAGGTTGGCTTGCCTATATTATGTAATTTCTAAGTCATTTTCATGGTTGGACTCTTGAGGGATAAGCTTAGACTGTATTACACATTGTATCTCTGCAATTTTGGCAAAGGAAAGACCAGGGTTTTGCAGCACTATTTGGGATTCCTCTGGTTATTTGTGTTGATGGTGTGTTTCTCTCATGTACTTGTAAGTTTGTTATGTGTATCATTTTCCTACTATTCTCTTCTGCAAATTAAACAAATGAAGTGTTAAGGTAGAATTCATAATCTTGTATGTATGCCTTTAAGTTTGTTTAATATCTATGTTTTCATCTGTTTAAGGAGAACTCCTAAAAGTTTCTCGCTCTCCTTAGCTCCTCACCAGTCATATCTATCCATTCAATTCCTTTAAAGACATCAGGACGATTGCCTACCTTGCCCCAAAAAGACCTCTGCAAAAACTGTGTCACATCCCCGCACCCAAAATTGCCTTTCCTTGTTTTCCAACAAAACCCTAAAAATCTTAAATCAAACTATCTTTATCAATTTACTAGCCTAAAATCAGTATTCATATCGGTCATCTCAGCCCCATTGAAGACCTTTTGCCAAGATAGACCCGGAGAGAGCCCTCTCCTGTCCTCGTAGGGCTAGCTACGAGGCTGAGCTTGGTTTGATGTTGCCTTGAGTTTCGCCTTCTTCAGCCTGAGGCAAATTCGAGCGCTAACACCTAGAATGAGGGATTTGA
Organism: Pinus tabuliformis; assembly: GCA_031772625.1. Lineage (NCBI taxonomy): Eukaryota > Viridiplantae > Streptophyta > Pinopsida > Pinales > Pinaceae > Pinus > Pinus tabuliformis. Next base: position 286,110,184 of record CM062819.1, on the reverse strand, counting down.
CCCCTGAGAGTGGGGAAGTTGTTTTTTTGGTCTATATGTATCTAGTTTTCAGCCAAACAAAAGGTTGTACATCAGAGAGTGGAAATATTCTAGCTTGTACTTCATCATATTTTACAGGAAATCAAAGGCCAAGTTGCAGCTACTATTCAGGAATTCTTGTGGTGTGAGTTTGTGGTATTTTTTATCTCCTGTTAAACATTTATATGAATGATAAACTAGCATTTGCACCAGATGTTGCAAAGGAAACGTCGTAAGGCATAAATTGAAGAACACAAATATAACAAAAGAATACTTTGATAAAGAATAAGAATATATTGAACGCTCAAATCAATGCCCCATTAACTGCAACCACTTAGTAGACATATCTATCAACATTAGGATTATACATAATGATCAAGAAATTTCCCATATACAAACAACACCTTCCACAACAACCTTTTGTCACATCCACATTTTAAAAAATGCCTCGGAACGTGATTGGAATCTCCCATATTGCCTTCTTCATTATGTAGATGAATCTTCCACATTGGTATTTTCATCATGAATATTGTTAGTTCATTGTTGTAAAGTGTTAGTGTGTTAAATTCAATACTATAAGTTCGACAAGCGAGAAACATTCCTCAATTAGCATAATATGCATTTTTCTCTCAACCATGCATAAAATGAATTGTTAAAGAACAAGATATCATTTTAGTTTTGTATTCTAGGAATATACTAAAGCTTTAGGAAGCTTGACAAAAAAGTTGTATACAATAAAGGATTATTGAAGAATTTGAAAAGGATGACTAAAGAATTTGAGAAGGAACAATTGTGTACATTAAGAGATCAACTAAAGAATTAAAATTTGAACATTAGATGAAATGAGTATTTAAATTAGAACTTCTCATAAAAAATTCTTAACTTGCGAGGTAGGATATCAAATTTCAACCCTACATAGAATGACCTTGTTTAATAATAAAATACCATTTTAGTTTTCCAACCCAGGATCATATTAAGGTTCTTAGGAAGCTTATAAAACAATTATGTACTTTAAGAGATCCTTGAAGAATTTGAGAAGGACAAAGAGAGCAAGTTGTTCCACATAAATGTCAGTTACTTTACGTATAGAGTTTCCAACATGATAGGAAACATGTATGTACAAAGTTTCTCTTTTGTGGTTTCTTCAATTATTTCAAGGATTAGCTCTCAAAATAACTAAACTATTGTAACAAATTTACTTCAAAAGAATTGAATAAGAAACACAATAATTCACAAAAATACAATCATAACACACATAAACACATTGAATTGTTTATTCCATCTAGTTCAATGTGAATTTAGACATGGAGGTTTTCAACTAAAGATAAATATACTATTCCATTGAGACTTCAAGCCAACAACAACTTAACTCCACATTCTATTCTAGGAGAAAATCTTGTTGGAGAGAATCTCTCATATCCAACTAAGATTGAACAACCTCCACAATATTAGACAAGGCATATATGTGTAGATAATGAGGAATACTCATTAGGCACACCAACAACGACTATTGAAAAATAATAAACCAGCTAGCGAGCACTAGAGTCATATTTTCTAAGAAAATGAAGATTGTCATTCAATATTTCATAATTTAAGCTATCGTGATTTTGCTTGTGACAAACATGAAGCACCGAAGCTCCTATTTTGAAGTATAAGACTCATAAAGTTTGTTTCAAATATCACTTTAAGACTAGGATGCCTCTAGAATAAAAAAATATAATATTGAACAATTTGTAAGGGTCCAAAGAACAATTTGGAGATAGCTAGTGAAGTTTTAGAAAATTTCAATATGGTGATGATGATAAAGATAATGAAAAAAAGAACATCCATTAACACTTATATGATCTATCCTAACTTAAAAAACAATTGAGATTTTTTAATACATTGTTTCCTACCATAAACATCATATATTAAATGCTATAAAAGCATTTTTGGAAGTGAATATAAACATAAATATCAAATTTGTATAAGAAAATCATGCCTAAAATATACTGCATTGTTTTCATAAAATTGAGTTTCAATTCTTGGTTCTATGAGACGTTCATAGGAGTGTAGGTGTTGAGCAGAATTTGAGATTCAAGTATTGATTCCCTGCTTTCCCGCCTCTGCAGAAAACTCTTGTACCAATGAGCAGATAGTTTGGGATAATGCTTCAAATTGTCATTGAAGTCCACATAATGAAGACCAAAACGCCAAGTGTAACTACTCAAAACTTCAAAGTCATTTAAGTCCACATAATGAAGACCACATTGCCAAGTGTAACCACTCAAAACTTCAAAGTCATCTAGGAAAGACCATATAAAGTATCCACAGATGTCTCACCCATTTCTGCCACAATGAATAAACGTTTTATTTCTGAGAGATATTCATCATTTCACAAATTCTTGCCACAATGAATAAACGTTTTATGTTTCAGAAATGGTATACCTTATTGTTGCAAGCACATACTGAAGGACCTCTTGATGGAGATCCATCCTAAATTGGTCATTCAAAGCCTCAGAAAGGGGAATAGAAGAATTATTAGGCTCTGAAAATCCTTTCCAGACATGAAAGCTAATATTGTAAGTCCAAAACCGATAATTAGATGGTCAATGATCAAAAAGTGTAGCACCAATCTGCGTATATTTTCTTGAACCTGCATAAATCTTAAGTGTACAGAGAGCTCTCATTGAGGACCTGAAAACCTAACTTGTGGTAGAGGAATAACATAAGAAGAGTGCCCACCATTTTCATGCACAATAATAGGAGTATTATGGGAACGGTCCTCAATATATTCAAGCACTGCCTGCATGCTTTGTGGTACAACTGGCATACCCAAAAATGATCTCTGCCACAAATTTCAGCATGAGGTAAATATTTTTTGTCAGGATATAAACATACTTAGAACATACTGTTTAAAATTTATAAAAAGTTTAGTCGAATTTTTGGATTCTATTTGTCTCTCAGTTTAGAATTATGTTTCTAAATTAAGGCATAGTTTAAATCCAAAATTTCTATCGAACTGTAAAAATCTACATACTCATATTTATAAAAAGCTCCCGCTAAAAAGAAAAAGAAAACATATGATTATAATAGGACATGTGATTCTTCAAAATATTCTTACATCAAAGCTGATGGGAATTCCATCTCGTTCCACTGCATTCATCAAGCAGTACAAAACAACCATAAAATGTTCTTAATACCAATGTTCTTGCAATGTATCACTTTTGAATTTAAAATAACATAAAACTTCAACGGATCAAAACCATTTTCCTTTATGATTTGAAGACAGTAATGTTATTCTTCATAGATTAAGGAGGCCAAGTTGAAAGGCTGTTAGAAGATGAGATTTATTGAGTTAAATCTATTTGTGAGAATGACTCTCGTACCTGCAGTTCCAATGGACATATCTTGAGCATAGTCTCTTGACATAAGTTCACCTTTTCTTCGAACATCATGACAATACCTGGTAACATAGTGATTGACACCAATGAAGTCCAATGACCCTTGTAACTTTTGAGCCTGTTCCTTTGTAAATGAAGGTAATCGAGAACCCACTATATTCCTCATGCTCCCTGGATAGTCTCCAGAAACAAATGGGTCTAAAAGCCTGGATTTTGGAAAGAGAAATTAATTCAGGGTGGTTGTCTGCCCTCAACCAAACAAAAGTACACCTATTTGCATCCACTTCAACAATATAGTTATTAATTATTTGAATCACTACGAAAACCCCAATTGAAAAAGAGGAGAAATAACAATTGGTGAGACTGCTCTATGGTACTCAAGGTTCTGGAAACATAAATTAACTTGAAAATTCATTTTTAAAGAAATCACTCACCAGCCCACCATAAAATCATTTGCTCTTTGAGTAGCAGCCACATCTGTGGATTTATTGGTAAGAGGTATCATCCAATGTACTAAAATTACTACGAAAACCCCAACTAAAAAAGAGGAGAAATAACAATTGGTGAGACTGCTCTATGGTACTCAAGGTTTTGGAAACATAAGTTAACTTGAAAATTCATTGTTAAAGAAATCACTCACCAGCCCACCATAAAATCATTTTCTCTTTGAGTAGCAGCCACATCTGTGGATTTATTGGTGAGAGGTATCATCCAATGTACTAAAATTACTAATCCAATCCAACCCTTTTTATTTTCCTGCATTCATCGAGAAATTTATAAAATCTCATAGAATGAATGGAGATGAACATAGATCAGAGAGGAAAAGAACCCGATAGGTTTTCCTGTACAGCTCCACAGCAGCTATATGTGATAGCAAAACATGGTGACCAACAATATATGGCTCAACAGTTGAGTTTCCAGCAGTACAATTTCCAAATGGTTGGGAACATCTTTGAGGTGGGAAAACACGTCATCATATCCTGCAGCGCAAAAAACATTGGGCTCATTGAAAGTGGACCAATATTTCACTCGATCACCAAACTCTTTGAAACACACATCTGCATAACCTTTAAAATCCTTCCTGCATAAGATCGAAGTAGATTAGAAAACTCTGCTTCTCTAACCATAAGATTATTAATGCACCAATAAATTGATCCTTTGACTTGTGTGTCAACCCACATGGGAAGAAAAAAAAGAACAGGAGATGACATAAGATGTTTACACAATCTGTGGATTTAAGAAACCTCCATAGGAATCTTACAGAGCTTGGGGCAGATCAAAGTGGTACAATGTCACATGTGGTTGAATGCCTGAGACGTGCATTGTGAAACGATTAACAGTTTTGAGGATGATAGTCACAGGAATAAAAACAAAGTAGAGAGACAAGTTTGTCAATAAATACTACCATGGGACAAAAGCTCATTTATGAGGTTATTATAGTACTCAACGCCTTTTGGGTTGATGGGTCCTTCGCCATCTGCATCAATATATGTGAAATAGTTATTTCCTACCATTGTCCATTGAGTGTTTACTAAATTCTCAGGATTAAACATGTGGTCAGAGCTCAAACAGAAATATACCAGGAATAAGCCTGGGCCATGAGATTGAAAATCTATAGGCATCTACTCCCATCGCAGACATTAGATCAATATCCTCCTTCAAAACCCACATGAAATTTTGCATCAGGTTGATACCCAAATCATCTAGGAGTTTAACTATTGATACATTAGTATGAAAACAACAATAATGGGGTTGGACATGCACATAAAGCTTGAGGATGGCTTACAAGTAGCCACTGCATATAGGTTGTCCTAGTGACATTTATTGTTCTTAGATTTGCAGATAATAATACCTTGTAACGATGGTATTGATCAACAGCTACATCTCCATTACGTCCATCCACAGTAATCCCTGACAATACAGTTAAAACAAACAACAGCTCACTTCCAGCCTTGGCCTTGAAAGTCCCAAAGTAAAGTAAGGAACTGGGTAGAATGCAAATGAAGGGATGAATGAAGATATGTGATGAAACAGACCTTCCCTGTGAGTGAAAGTGTCAAAGATGCTTGGCTTCCGGCCATCTTCTGCTGCAGCTCCTTCATACTGCAGAAAACCAAATGTTATTTTGCAAAGAAACACGCTGGACAGTATTCCATATGGGCACAAACTGGAATTGACTAACATAGACCAATTATCATTTCACATTTGTAGCTTTGCTAACTGTTTATGTTCTATAAATACTGATAAAATGATAACCTTACAGAAAAAGAAAACATCACTTTGTAGGGTGATTTATTTGTATTTACACAATTGATTTTTTTATTCAATCAGCTATGCTATTCTCTGTGCTTTAGCTGGGTTCCTTCATCACCGCCATCATTGGGAAATTCATTTCCCTCTTGAAGTATGAAACGAGTAGCAATTCCCAATTGATCTCACACTACCACCACAAAGAAGCTAGCAATCCTCATATACAAATAGAACCAGCCATCCTATCAAGCAATCCATGTAGTTCTCAATCTATAGCTTTGATAACCCAAAACTCAAATCTTTTATATCTAATATACACATAAATTTTCACATTTATATGTCTGGATCTCATTCTAAGATCTTTACAAATCTGATACAGAGGTAAACCAGATTTTTCATACCATGACAAGCAATATTAGCAAGTCTTGGAGACTTTCTTATGTAATGTCTCCTCCTTATTTGATATTGTTGCTTTAGTATGGTTTGATATAGAAACTTAATTGCAGATATGGGTCCCCTGATCTCTTTGCAAACATTCTGATCTGATGATTGTTATAGCTATGCATCCCATGAATACTATGGAGATTTTAACTGCAAACCTTCTGATTGAATATAGGAATATTATCATACAAGTTTCTGCTCTTATGCAGAAATTGGAAGTATAAGCCTTCTCATCTTTAGGAAGGCTTTTGTATGAACAACTTGTCTACTCCTCTATAAACAATAATATACCATAGTGAAATGCTACAATGGTCTGATGAATAAAGGCCTGAAGCCATAGACAATTTCTTTGCACTTGATACACTGATTGTATATACCTATTGCTATACACAGAATATAGTAAGCTGCTACCGTTCGTTCCATGCACAAATTATGACAATTTTCATGTGTACCATAGAAACTATTATACAGATCAGTTGTAGAAAGAACAATCTATTTTGAGTGAGTATCCAGAAAATTTTGACGTATACCAATCTTAGTCCTGTTGAAAAGAATTCAAAATCTTTGTGATGAGCAGTTGCTTAGGTGGTCCAATGCATGTTCTGAATGTAGGGAAGTCTGAAATTCTGTTGACTATCATTCAATGCGCTTAGGAACTTCTGCTTTTGGAAAGTTTGATTGAGCTGCATTGACTTAAGCAAGGCTGAAACTTTATTGTTGACGTTGTAGCTGTAGTTGTTCAAATTGCTTCATATGTTCTCATAACAGTGAGGTCAAATAGTCTTCACATAATCTCTGTAGCATTAGGACTGACATGGTTTGATCAATATATAAATACCTCTAAAGGCATCCCTGCCAAATTCAAGGGCACAGTCTGCCAAGCATATTCTGTTGCTCTCTCGTCCTTGCACTGTTGTCAATGCTTCTGGAATAGAAGAAATAATTCAAAATTCATCCTCAAATTTAAAAAAAACCATTATTAATCAAATGCACCTAAAAGACCACAACAAAATACCATTATTAATCAAATGCTCCTAAGAGACCATAACAAAATCCATGTAGCTAATGGTTGAATTTACTTTTGCACCATTTCGAACAGTGATATTGGCAGGCCCTGTTTCTCTCGATTGCTGTGCAATGAGGGATCTAACTTTGCTGCCACCTAACCATGGATGTAGAGAATCTAATCAAGATAAATGCTCAGATTCTTCATTTTACTACCCAATACCCACTACTCACAAATCTACCACCAAATTTTCCAGACTGAGGAATAATTGAAATTCTCGGCTTAAAGAAAGGCAGATGCTACATGGTTAACCTCTTTCTCAATGATTACTGGCGCTCCGTATTCGTAAGCCGCCTGCTATCAGATAAAAAAAGAAAAAAGAAAAACACTGAACATAAATTTACAGGAATGGAGGATGTATTTACTTCACATCGTTGCATGAAATTTTTAAAATCAAATCAATTCCCCATTTATTGAGCCAATCTTATTTGTAACCAATAATCAGAGGGATAGACACAAAGAATTTTCAAATAATATACTCTGCGTTACCTATGTCGCCTCATCATTCAATTGCTGGAACCCTGCACTCACCGTACATTCCTTCAACCTGTTTAAACCCTCTTCCATATATATATATATACACGAAAGCTAATATGGATCTACGATTCTATACTATTTTAACTTGCAGAGTTGTAACCTATAGAATTGAGATAAAAATGAACGTCAACAATTCATATAGAGCAACCAACCTGGAGCTGAGGGGTTTGCCATGGCAGAATTAGCACTACGAATTTTGTTGATCCTTTATTAATATGGAATCAATAGAATTTTCATCAGAGTAGACTACTTTGATCCAAAACACCCAAAAGAACATAATAAACCCTGAACACGTCAAATATAAATGAGGAGCATAATTCCTAAGAAGAATAATGATAAGTTGTACTATGACTCCTCAGATACTAGGAGAATAACTCCTGATACCCAAAAGATTGCAATATCAAATGATCATAGACAGTTGTGCATGTCAATGATCATAATAATATCATATATTTACACCAAATATATACTAATTCTCAGCCATTACTAGTGTAGTTCCAGTTCCAGGACTCCTTAAATTCACTGGAGGGCCATAACAATTACCTCCCTTCTAGGAATGCTTCTTTTCGAAAGCATAAGATCCAAATTACTCAAAAATTTCTACCAAATTTTATCATAATCTTATCAAAATTCCCCTTATTTTCTACTCTAAATTTCCAACCTAGGTTTTAAAGACTACCCAATTTTGGATTATAAAAAAGAATGCAGTTACAAACCCTACCTTCTGCAGTGTTACGGGGACAGACGAGTAAGCAGCGAAAAGGAGATGGATAAAAAGCAGAGGCCTGAAACATGCCACAGTCACAGCACAGCGCAGTATTGAACAGAGGATGTAAATCGTAAACACTTGCTGCCAACATCACCGTGTAAGAAGATTGTATATTTCTTTGCTACCAAATTCTATAATTCATTCCTTTCTCGATTAATATAGTCTTCGAATTTTTTTATCAGGACAGGGCTTCTCCAGTATAATCCCGTGCTTAATATATGGTGTGGATTCATGTAGTTTGTTGTTCACTTTAAACTTCGTCATATTTTACAGGAAATCAAAGGCCAAGTTGCAGCTATTATTCAGGAATTCTTGTGGTGCGAGTTTGTGGTATTTTTTATCTCCTGTTAAACATTTATATGAATGATAAATTAGTTTCCTTTCCATATCTATGCTTTTCAATGATTTTCCTAAGAGGTATTAAACATAATTCTTGCAATTAAGCTTTGTTTTGTTAGGAAGCTCATTTTATGTGCTCAGTATTTTGATAGATGAATTCATGGTTCACATGCTTATCTTGATTTTCTTAGCTATTGAACCCTACACTACATCAATCAACTCCTAAGCTATCACAAAACCATGCCTACCTTGCTCCTTTATATCTGATGCAATTGAACCTTTGGAGATCTGACCTAGTTCCCTGATTTGTACCTCTAATCCAACAAACCTGCAAAACCCTAGTGTTGTAATAACTAGCCTAACATATTTTCCCACTTCAGTCATCATTGGTTGTGAGATCATAGAGAGAGCCTTCTCTGGTTTAGCAGGGCTAGTTGTTGAACCCTAAGTGGTTTGAGGTTACCTCCGTCGATCTCCTTCCTCAACCTTGGGACATTATGGAGGATAACACCCTCGACACACTTCAAAAATAATATCCATGTCAAAACATCAAGCCAATCAAATTTGTTTCCTCTGCACACTTAATGTTGAAGCCAAAACAATATCCATGTCATAGCGTCGAGCCAACCAGTCTAAGCCAGAACAATATCACAATCACAATGTCGAGGCAATTAGAATTGTGCCCTCGGCATACTCCAGGGTGTCAACCCCGCAACCAACCAAACGAACAAACTAGCCACGAAGGCTAGGTCGTCATATTATTCCCTGTGTTCTCATTGGATGTCTTTCAATCATAAACCATAGTTTAATATATACCCGAAAGGGCCCTTATTTTAGGGAACAAACCAACTTATAAACTTCTTTATGACAATGCCAAAGAACTGGGATCTAAAGGTCTTTAGGCGCATTAGTGTTGACATCATCACAATGTCATACTTTCTACGTGGCTCATTCTATTTGGGCCACGTGAGGTCTATTGGACAACTAATCATACCATTTGGGCATGACACAAGGCATCATGTCATGATTCCATGTCATCCTCAATGCACCACATCATCTCTAACAACCTTATCACCATCTACCTATTACCGCTACCATTTGTCCACATGTGATTCATTATTGCCATGTCAACAATGGCTATATAGGGGGGGGCACATGGCACTTGGTTGAAGGGTCAAACAGATCCTAGCCTCATATCTCTACATAATTGGGCTAGCGCAGAAGGGCAACCATTGGTTAAACTTTGAACATGTTAACATATCATCGATTGTATTTTAGAATTTCAATGGCCAAATTATGAAGAAGATGCTTGAACTTTAACTAATTAAATAGTGTGCACGTTTATGTGAGATCCACCATATATTTCACTGTAGGACCATAGATCCACATAGAAAATGTTCGTTGTTTAACAAATTTGGTGTTTTTTAATAAATTCGGTGTGTTTGGTCCTCATTGCAACTACAAAGTTCAAACAATGAAAACTTCTCATCTAGGAGGCTTATTTCCAAGTGTGATATACTTTTGGAAAGCTCTCGGAGAGGACTATCTAACCTCACCATCCATATACTCATTAAGATATCATAAATTTGACAAAAACTCAATAATTTTAAACCTCTTTAACTTCACTTAATGAGGGTATGCAAGAGATTAGGATATCATACCACTTCCATTGATTCATGAATGACATTGTTGTGTCCTTAGGCATCCCTTTTGACATCAATGACACTTTTTGTCATCAATGACAACACTATGTGCAACACATAGCTGCAATATGTACAAGATAACCAACAACCATGAAAATTTTCAATTAAGAGGATGGCAATGCAAATGTAATAAGGAATGAAGAAGAAACATGGGAGTCTAAGGATGTAATGTGGGAGGCATATTCATAGTTTGTTTGACATTTTGATGTAAAAAAATCATTGTACATAAAGATGATGTGCATCGAGAAGTGTGTATTATCTACAAGGAGGGAAATGTAATACTTCAAATTTGATCCATGATTTAGTGTTGTGTATGTACATGATGAATGGTTATAAGCCAAAAAATAGTTGTAACCCACCATTATAGCTGTGTGATCTTTCACCTAATATTGAAGCTCAATGAACCAACACATTTTCATGCATGTATCACAAATGTTTTAGGACTATCCTTGGGATGTTTATGGTATATGTTATGGTCATATGTACTGGATAAATTTAACTATTTCTCTGGTACTCATCTTTTTGAATGTGTGTTGAATTCTCTTTAATAATCATTATGTGAACTATTTTGCTAATGAATCTTTTCATGCTCTCAAGTGGCTCTCTTAGGTTAGTACTATTACTTCTTTCCAAAGACTCACTCTTGTCTCTCACTCGTGAAGGTCTCCTTTTACACATTGAATCGGTGTTCCACAATGTCAACTTACTTGCTTGTTTAAGGTCTATGTATATAATCTCTTACGTTATCCGTTGAAATCAAGGTGAACCTTTTGTGTTATGGTGAACAGACTGATACTCCGGATTGGGCTCCTTCTCCAAATGGTGAAAGGTATGATTGAGACTTCACATTGGGGAGACCCCCTGTATGTTGGCAGTATCCAACACCATAAACATGTTGATTCATCCAAAAAAATGAATAGGGAATCAAATACCAACATTGATATGCCTTGTGGACCTTCTCCTCGTAACAAAAGTAAAATACTAAAGGCGTATTGTTCATAAACCTCTCTTTCTTACTCTTGTGGTTTATAAATCCCTTGCCCAATCTTGCCTCCATTGGCATGTGCAAAGTTTCTTAGGTTTCCTTCATGTTGTCTTACTAACAACTTGTATAAGACTCTTAATAACTCACTATGCTTTTCTCTCCATTTGGATTCATTGAGCTTCCCTTGTCTTAAGCCTCTAGAAAAATGATCTCCATGGTTTATATGTTTCTTGGGTTGTCCTAGAACAATCACCTTCGGTGATATTACCACGATGGCATCCTAAATTGGTTTGAGATAGTGTGAAATTCATTGCAATGTGGCTTTTACACCATGGCCATATTTTCCAAGCCCTTAGCCATCAAAACTCATCTTCTATGACTTTGAGATTATCTCTTTGGCGTGATTTTTAAAACCACCAAAAGTGTCAAATGTTAATTTAATTTGAGTAAGGGGTGAATATGGAGTGCTTTATTTAGTCATGGTTTATGCATATTGACTCTAAGTGAACCTCCTCTTCTCTTTCATCTCTTCTAACCTCCCTTTTAAGAATAACAAAGATAGCTTCTTTGGCCAAACTAATTTATGTAATAATCTATATACAACTTAGTGATGTTGCTCCTCAATAAGTTTTGCATGCCTTTACATAGATGTTTTTAGCTCTCTTTCTTCAACTGTTACACCGTCCTCAATTCTTCATCAACCTTTTATCTTTGTTGATTTATGTCCCATATTTCCTTAAGTAATTCTCTCTTTGTGGGTTTTCTAATGGTTACCCTACGACAACTCAAACTCATAAATCTCCTGCATTGATACCAAAGTGACCAAAAATCAAATTTTAATTAAAAACAACAATATGGTTCTTTGATTTTTGTGGCATTATATTTTTTATTGTTATTTTTATTTATTCTATATGGAATGCACATCCCAAGAAAACCTTCTAAGCACTTCCCTTCATTCTAACATGGTGGCAATTTGGCAACCTAACTTGATGGGGACATCAAGTGAAGCCCACAATATCCACAAAGCCATCCAACCTAGAGAGTTTACCCTATAACCTCTTACTTGTAACTCATAATACTCAACCACTTGAGCCAACTCACAAAGTTATTATTATAGCATAGGTTCCTTTCCTTGTTAATCTTACAATGAAGGGAAGTGCTTAGAAGGTTTTCTTGGGTCCTTAATTGTTGGGACCTTAATTGTTGGGTCCTATAGACTTCCCAATTTAGTCTGTTGATGATATATCCAACAATCTAAAGAGGAATAAAAAAATAGAGAATTGATTAAAAAATTGTGATATTATCAAGGTTTGTGTTCTTTTTATGACTAAAAATCATTTGTCTCAATGTTCTCATTCATCCCTCGACATGCTATGATTAAGTTTCCTGCATTTTAGGTTTTTTACTAGGTTAAGATTTTATGATTGTTATTATAAAATGTAGTATCATTCTTTTGTTATGATTCATTGTAAATGAGCATAACTATCACATCTCTTCTCATACATAAGATACCATTATTTTAGCCATTTTGCATTGTTATGTATATTGCAATGTTTTTCACCATTTGATTCACCAATGGAATTTAGTCTTCATTGTATTACTCTGAATTCAATACCATATTTATGTTTTCTTAACAATATGTAAAATCTTAATTCAATATATATCACGATGTTGGGGAAATTTACTATCTTTTTTTTTTCTCTACATGTCTCTGATGAGGCCAGGGTATAGGGAGTTGGGACTTGAACTAATCAATCATGTTGAAGAATTCCTTCATTGATAGAAGTGACCTCACATGGTGAATGGAGAAAAGAAATACAATGATGCATGTTATTTTATTGATATGTTGCTCTAGGAAGCTCTTGAGTGAGAGAGGAATCATAAGATGGACCATTTCATCCAAATTCTTCAATGGCTCCCATTGGTGATAGAGGCACCTTCTACAAGCATTTTAGGGGATAACACTTTTCAATGTGTAAGTTTATTTTTATATCCGTCTATTTGAAGGCAAGATATACACTAAATCTTTAGAGAGATGGTTAAACTGCTTGAAAGTTATTTGTTTATTCACAAATTTTCACTAATAAGAATATTGCTTTTACACTCCTAAAGGCCCCTTCCAATGTTAAAGATTGTTGGGATAATTATTATGTGCAACAAGCTACATATTTGGATATGTATGTTACCAAACCCACTTTGGCAAAATTCATTGACACCCTTGAGGAGAAGTATTTGATTGCAAGGAATTATGAATATTGGTGCATAAGATGGATGATCTCACACCAAGGTAAAGACTAGAATCAGAGTACACTGATGTATTTCATAATTTGCATACAAAAGTAGCTGTTGGGGATTTTGAATGACATTTGGTTCTAAATTAACACGATGGTGACTTGCATAGACACACCCAAATAGAAATGGTGTTTTAGGACATCCCTTCATTAGGAATTGCTTGTCACTATGCCATCAAGATTGAACACAATTTTTAATAGAAGGGTAACCAAGAGTTTGGAGATAAAACCCATTTGCAACATGAGAAGGGTAATGCTGACCTTAGCTCTCAAAATAAAGAATGTAACAAGGATGACCACCCTCTAGACAATGAGTCAAAGTTGTTGGAAAGAAAATAGATGGGGTATTTTTAGGAGGACATGGGAAAGTGTTTTGACCACTACAACAGTCCTTAGCACAAGCATGGTGGGTGTTGCACCACATGGTCATTATTGGTTGAGATAAAAGGCTCAAACTTTTATTCATCCCTGACATTACAAAGTTTCCATGTATAGGGGGGAAGAAAGCATTAACATGGAACCCATTGTTACTTTGTCACCACAAATGTGTAATAAGAGGAACATAAGGAGTCAAAGAAACATATGTTCCTCCTACTCACAAACGTGGGTGAAGGAGACATTATCACATCAATTGTTAACATTTAAAATCAAATGAATCTAATATCAATACAAGTAATTTAAGAAGATGAAGTCGACCAGGCCACACCCCTAGCCGTACACCAACAATTGATTAAACTAGGGACAAGACATCCACACCAATCAACAATTTTCCCTATAATACAACATCGAAGCCTTCAAGATGAGGTGCTATGTGACTATGCCCCACTAGAAATTTGCGATGTTCTTTGGGATAACCATATATGCAGAAGCATCATGTTGTTTATTAAGAGTGGCTTCTACCATGATACTCTTCTTATAGGGTGATATAATTGCCATATAAAATAACTAATAAAAAACAATAAAAATGCAATCATGATTATGGTTGGATGAGGGCATACCTTACATAAATCCACGGAGGCTAACTAATGCATGTCTAGAGAGGGAAGAGAAGTTTAAATCCTTGCTTTTTAATTGTAGGATTAGGGATGGCATAGATAATGCATGATCTAATATATTTGTCAATGTCTTGTTAGATCTTGGGCTAGTGGAAGTACTTTTGCAACATTATTGTTGCATTTTCCCCACCATCAACTATGTCATGCTATCAAATCATCTTCTCACACTATTGGAAGGAACACGTACATGGCTTAAATGGAATAAAAGTCCATCTTGGTGGTGAAATTTTAAAACTTGGTTATTTGTGAAGACTATTTGGTACATATCATTGAAGTTAGGATTGTTTTCATACAACTTAGGCTACTTTGAAGTCTTGAGTTTGCAAGAACTCAAGATTGTGGTTAAGGCCACAAATGGAGGTTGGCTAAGGTGGTTTGCAAAGATATTGGTGTTTCCCTTCTTTTACTTGATGTTTAAGCGAAATTGATGAAGGCATGTGGACAACTCCTAACAATGGAATTGATGAAGGCATGTAAACAACTCCTAACCAGGAAAGGTTAGTAACTTGCCCTATGTTTGTATAAATTGTGGAGGCACGTGGTTGATGTGGATGATTATTTTCTTTCCCAAAATATCACTTTCCATTGTCGACAATGGAGTAGATCTCCTTGTTGTATGTGGGGTATTTCCATGTTAGAGTGTGTCTTGCTATGGTAGGCCACTATGTGTATATGTAGTGTGGGATCTACATTGAGAACATATTTTGAGGTGTTCATTTAATTTTCAAATGGTTGTTGCAGATCTATAAGAATGAAAACTAGTTTTATACATGGGGAAACTTTACCTCTTGTAATGCTTTTTGTTTTGCCTCAGCCTAGACAAACTTAGCATTGACTTGAGTCTTAGTGGTAAAGTGACATGACAGAAGTAATGGTGGATGACATAGATTTGGGCCATAACGACATGCAACCATGATGTACCACATATATTAAATTCTTTATATGCCTAATGAGCACTTATCTAGGTTGGTGTATAATTTGTGTTACTTGAGGGTGCTCAACACTTGTCAAATGTGCTTAAGATGCTCTTCCCATATTTTGTTGAAGAGGAGGATGTTTTATGTATATGTTATAGACATTTTTGTGCCTTACAGCATTGAGCATGAAATGTCCATAATATAAGGGATCCAAAGTCCCTAAACATGTTGTTCCTACCCCTAGAGGAACAAGGCTAACAAACTACAGCAATTCACAGAAGTTCTCCACCAAAAACTACTCAAAAACAAGTCAAATCAGGATCATGTCAATGGCTCCACTGACCATCTGCGCTGAATGTCAACTGCAACACTGGCTACCTGCGTTGAATGTCAAAGGGAACACTGGCTACCTGCGCTGAGCGAGAGTGGACATGTGGCAGGCTCATTCCTCAAGGTGTCAAAACCCAGGAAGCTTCCAAAATGACACTTGCCTCAGGGAATTCGACTCGTGATGAGTAAGAGGTTCCAAATCTCCAAGTGGAAGCAAGAACCTCCAAGTGGAATCAAGAACTGACAGAGGGAGAGGACACTAGTCAGATCTCAAGCTGACTCATCCTCTCTCCAAATATCTATATATGGATCTCTCCTCCATGAGATCTAGAGGCTGGAATGTTGTGATTGCAAAGAATTGCTGTGAGTTTGAGATTTGAATCATTGGGTGATTAATGCTTTGAAGGGGGTGAAGATAGGAATTTCATTTGCTGGGAAGGAGGCACTGGATTGGAGCCCTTTGGGTTGTATCTCTTCCCGAACCTTGTTATTCATCAATAAAGCTATCTTGTTTTCTCCTATATGCTGATGTATTCTTGATGTATGATTGCATTAGTGTATTTGATTTATTTCTAATCCTGAATCATTTATGAATATGAATATCTTTCTTTGTGTTGTGTTCTTCTCTTGTCGCAAGTAGCTGTTCTCTTGTGATCTCGCAGGAATCAAGTAGTTGTTCTCTTGAAGCTGGGCAACCGAGGAGGCAAGTAGTTGTGAACACCCAAAGAGAAGAGGATCCAGATCGAGGGACAAACGGAAGACATCGGTAAGTCCATTGATCTCTCTTCTTTCTCAATTCATAAAGGAAGAAATACTTGAATAGCTGTCTCTGTTTGTTGCTAAGGCACTGTCACACCTTAGGTGGATAGGATCGTCCTGCATAGGCATTTTTCCCCACAACAAATTGGCGACTCCGCTGGGGAGAATTGTTTTAGTCATTTTATTTGTGTTTCTATCATTGTTTGTTTCATAGACTCAACAGCAACAATCGAACTGCATTCTCGGATGCGAAGTAGGCGGTTGCTGCCTTGATCCTTCACTGGATTGTGTCTATGATCTGAACAATAGACTCACAAATGATTTGATGATCTTTTGCGAAAAGTTTGGCACACTCTCTACCTAGAACTCCAGAGAAGT
Source organism: Pinus tabuliformis (assembly GCA_031772625.1). Taxonomy (NCBI): domain Eukaryota; kingdom Viridiplantae; phylum Streptophyta; class Pinopsida; order Pinales; family Pinaceae; genus Pinus; species Pinus tabuliformis. Next base: position 286,092,963 of record CM062819.1, on the reverse strand, counting down.
TCCTTTTTGGCCTTTTTCAGACTCTATAACGGAAAAAGTCCATCTGAGCATTTGTCACTTCGGTCTCGTTAAAACATCGAAGGAGACTAGAGTCATCTTTAGCTTTTTCTCGACTCTTTAAAACTGAAAAAGCAAGTTGTGTCTAAAGCGTCGTTAAAAAATTTATTTTAAACGGAACAAAATCACCTCCTATTCCTGCGTTGATCTTTCGGTCGAGAAAATGGAGCACACCAACCAAGGAGTTCCCCTTGGTGGAAATCCTAGTCCCTTCTCCTCTTGGGGAGATGTTGGTGCGCCCCACATGGCCACATTGTCGCTTCCAGGACTGACAATTGGCCTACCGGTCTGGCTCTTCTCGACCAATGTAGTTCAGAACACCACCATTCCTGAACAGTCGAATCGACAGCTAGATGAGTCTAAAGTTACCCACCAGCCTTCTACCTCTTCTAACTCTTCCTCTCCTCCTTCCTCTTCGCTTGAGGGAACTGGTAAAGCTAAAAACCAAGTTCCTAAGGAGAAGAAGGAGAAGAAGAAGAAAGAGAAGAAGAAGAAGGAGCCAAAAGCGACTGGGGGCAAACATGAGTCATCTAGAAAAAATCCACACACAGCACTGACCGGGCCTAAATCGCCATGTGTCATATGCAGAGGAGACCACTTCCATCGAGATTGTCCCTGTATTCCCCGGATACTAAGGGACTGGTCCCCTCGATTTCACAATCCGGTAGCATCAACCTCTGATAGCCATGTTGAATGCATACCGTCAACTAGCGAGAGTGAAGGACAGAGAGGGAGAGCTAGATCTCCCTGCAGACTGTGTGAAGGCGATCACGCCATCCACCATTGTCCCTTCTTAGACGAGGCGAAGAGAGTTTTGGAAGATCGTCCGGTTTCACCGTTACGACTTCCTCCTGGATACAAAAAACTCGTGCCAAGTCCTTCGTTAGTTGAAAATCCGGCTGGCCCGCTCAAGTGGTCGGCTGAAGCGTCAGTCATTGAAAATGAACCTACTGAATCCATACCTGACGAAAGTCAAAAGGTTGAAATGGCAGTTGACCCGGTATTGCCTTCAGAGGATTCATCTTTGAATGATTTCATCACTGAAGAGAAGAAGGATGACACCATCCAGATTCTTTTCATCAACACAGACTCCGACGAACAAGGGGGCAACCCTCCCATTCCTTTATCGCAGGAAGGAAGTTCGTCAGAGCAATATCCGGCCGTCTATTCGGTCCCACCACCAAGCAACCTGGTTGTGTCCTTTGACTGGAACCAACTAGGCAGACCCCGGTTGCCAGCAAACATACCATTCAGAATTATCGTTCAAATATACAGAATGGTTATGGCTGGCACCATCATTGATGAGGGGGCATCTGTGAGTATCCTTTCCTTTGTTGCTTGGAAAGCGCTTGGTTCGCCAACGCTTTTGCCTGAAATGAGAAATCTGACAGGCTTCGATAAAGGAACCAGTCGACCTTTAGGGATCCTCCCCAATGTGCCTCTAACATTGAGGAAGAAGACAGTTCATATGAACGTCATGGTCGTTCAAGGACCCTTGGATTATAACCTACTCCTTGGACGAGACTATATATATTGCATGGGAGCCATCGTCTCCTCACTCTTTAGAGTAATATGTTTCCACACGAAGGAATAATGGTCAAGCTCGTAGACCAACTTTCATTTCCAGGATCACGCATCGCAAATAGTCATATACCAACCCTAAATGGTCTGTTCACGCAAGAAATGTCTCCACCCCCAGTCCTTCTTCCCGATGAGCGCGAGTGATTCGGAAAGATGTGACTAGAACCCAGGGGGCATGCATCCTGGTCTGCTTTGGTCAGAGAAAACTTTGGGTATAGAGTAGGTTTCCGCGGGAGAATATGACTAGTCCGTACCCCGTCCGTGATTGGAAGAGGGGTTGTTCTAGAATAAGATTCTTTTGTCAAAGTTATGTGAGTTGACAGACGGAGTCTCTCACCCTTGTCTATTTCGGTAGACATTGCCGAAGAAGTGTTTTGTTTGCTGCGCAAACGAGACAATCTTTGGGTAACCTGAAAGAGGTAGGCCTTTCCCGGTAAAACAAATGTTTTGCCTGCAAATTGAGAGGTAACTTTGAAACCGTACTTTATGCCTGGGGGCATGCAAACCTTTTTGAGTGCAAGCAAGGGGCGACTATTTATTTTTTTAAATTTTTAGGTCCTCCCTTTAAACCTGTAGGTCTAACCCTTTAAACTCGTAGGATTAGCCGTTTCCGAACTTGCATGAAGAAGGGATTCGGGGCATAGCTTCGTGAGATGAAGCTCCATAAGAAATAGCATCTTACATGAGACATTTCTTATCATATGACTGGATAATCGAGCAGTTTTAGCACACAGTTCATGCTCGTTAAAAAATAAACGCAAAGATCCGAGCAGTTTTAGCGCATAGTTCATGCTCGTTAAAAAATAAACATAAGATCGAGCAAGTGTTTCAACCAGTGTTTAAGCTCGTTAAAAAATGAACTATCCGGTAAATAACCACTGCGAAAGTAAAATTATCAGCCATTAAAGCCTTGGTCGTGTTTGCACTGTCACCTCCACTTTTCGATTGGCCGATCATTCACCTCCATTTGATTGTTTACCCATTTTGAGGAACAGCTGCGAAGAGTGATTTCACTAAGCCATCCTTGTGACACTGCCGTGATTGGAATATTCCAAGACGTACCTGGAATCTGCTGCTGCCCTGTTTATCACTCGTTCCTCAAAAGACGAGTCTTCTTTAAGCTCTTTTCAACTGACTCGTAAAATATGGAAAGATTGCCGAGTTTTGGCCTACCAGCTCGTTAAACGACCGGAAGAGCTATCCCTCCTCTAGATTTTAATCTTTTTGGACCTGAGGGATTATTTCACAAAAAGATCGAGCGCTTGTTTAGTTCGGCTCGTTAAAACTATCGAAAATTCATCCCTTCTGTATTGTTTTATACTTTTTCGGACCTAAGGGATTAGATGACGAAAAAGGACTTTCGGAGTTAACTTTATGTACCTTTTTAGACTCTCTAAAATTGAAAAGGATCGAGTTATCTTTGTCGTTAAAATCATTAAATAGCGACAAACTTGTCTTTAGACGAGAACGAGTTTCCCTATCGCTAGGCTCGTTAAAACATAGCGATGGGCTTGCCCGAAGGGCAGGTTATAGAACAAGCATATGTTATCCTCCTCAAGCTTGACAAAAATAAAGAGGTACTGGTCAGCAATGACTGGGGAAAAATTGGGAGAAACAAGAAAACTTTGATGGTAGCAAGTCGCTCTTGAACATGACACTTTTCCTCCGTACCACAATCGGGTTGGGTTGTTTCATTCACCGGTCACATCACCATGGTCTCGCCATACCATCCACATATTGGGGTAATGCTACCGATCCATCGCATCAGTGTCGCCATATGTTCAAGAGAAGTCGTTCAGAAGAGTCAACCGTGTCCCATCCACTACCATACATTATCCTTCATCCTTTCACGACCGCCACCCTGAATCATATGTCACAGATCGTTTTCACCTCATCAAAATCATTAGCTCCGTTCCGTGTCACTGATGTGGGATTCATTAAGGCCCTCCTTTGACGAATCGCTTCTTGTCGACATCAGCTCACTATCCAAGAAGTTGATCTAGGAACAACCCCTTCAGTACTTTGAAGCTTGCATGCCTCAATGGCAAGTTTCTCACTTCCGGCGACAGGTATACATCAATGACCTTTGACCAAAAGATTTTGCGTGGTGTTCGACGCCAAGTCCTTTATTCACACCACGTGAATTGTACTGCAGTACCTTGAGGGTCATCATCCTTATCGGTGATTCCTCTCGCGCTTGTTAACAGTTTACATCATTGACTGGTAATCAAGCGATGTCTTTCCATGTTCGACTTCAGAAAATTCTCACATGGATCGACTTGTACATCGAGTGAAGATCGGACGAGATTGAAGACCCCGGATCTAGTTTCATCCATCCGGGCTGCGATATATATTCAGGAAATAAAGACATTGACATGTACAGCATTGCAGCAGATAATCATCCTACAGAAAAGGATGATGATTTCATCAAAATCATCAGTCTACCATCAGACGATTGTCTGTTCTATGTACAGAAAAATGAATTTATAAAGCTGAGCATGGGAATGCCTGACTCAGCTAGATCATGAAAGCAGTATGAAAAATAATGTATTGTATTGTATTGTATTACAGGTCTCCTCCCGGCAATGAATGAACTTCGGATCCCCCTGATAAAGCATTTCGCCCAATAAACAGCCTCATACTTTAGGGGGAAACTGTTATAGACATTTTTGTGCCTTACAGCATTGAGCATGAAATGTCCATAATATAAGGGATCCAAAGTCCCTAAACATGTTGTTCCTACCCCTAGAGGAACAAGGCTAACAAACTACAACAATTCACAGAAGTTCTCCACCAAAAACTACTAAAAAACAAGTCAAATCAGGATCATGTCAATGGCTCCACTGACCATCTGCGCTGAATGTCAACTGCAACACTGGCTACCTGCGTTGAATGTCAAAGGGAACACTGGCTACCTGCGCTGAGCGAGAGTGGACATGTGGCAGGCTCATTCCTCAAGGTGTCAAAACCCAGGAAGCTTCCAAAATGACACTTGCCTCAAGGAATTCGACTCGTGATGAGTAAGAGGTTCCAAATCTCCAAGTGGAAGCAAGAACCTCAAAGTGGAATCAAGAACTGACAGAGGGAGAGGACACTAGTCAGATCTCAAGCTGACTCATCCTCTCTCCAAATATCTATATATGGATCTCTCCTCCATGAGATCTAGAGGTTGGAATGTTGTGATTGCAAAGAATTGCTGTTAGTTTGAGATTTGAATCATTGGGTGCTTAATGCTTTGAAGGGGGTGAAGATAGGAATTTCATTTGCTGGGAAGGAGGCGCTGGATTGGAGCCCTTTGGGTTGTATCTCTTCCCGAACCTTGTTATTAATCAATAAAGCTATCTTGTTTTCTCCTATATGCTGATGTATTCTTGATGTATGATTGCATTAGTGTATTTGATTTATTTCTAATCCTGAATCATTTATGAATATGAATATCTTTCTTTGTGTTGTGTTCTTCTCTTGTCGCAAGTAGCTATTCTCTTGTGATCTCGCAGGAATCAAGTAGCTGTTCTCTTGAAGCTGGGCAAGCGAGGAGGCAAGTCGCTGTGAACACCCAAAGAGAAGAGGATCCAGATCGAGGGACAAACGGAAGACATCGGTAAGTCCATTGATCTCTCTTCTTTCTCAATTCATAAAGGAAGAAATACTTGAATAGTTGTCTCTGTTTGTTGCTAAGGCACTGTCACACCTTAGGTGGATAGGATCGTCCTGCATAGGCATTTTTCCCCACAACAGTATACAACCACAAAAGAATTGTTGAATGGTTGCAAATATCATCCATTATCCTCACAATTATTGTTGGTGCATTAATCAACTAAAATGCATGACCATCCACATGAAAAGGCCTTTGTTGGGCTTTAAGTGTGTCTTCAACACATTAGTTCACTTGGTTGACACTTGGTGGTATCATGACCTAAGATCAATCTCATTGAAAAAGTTGGCACTTTTGAGTTGATTGAATAGATCATCAATTCACGGGATGGGGTGTTCGTTCTTGAAAATGATTTTGTTTAAGGTTTTATTATCATTGTAGAGTTGCTAGGTCCCATAATTCTTTTAAACTAACGTGATAGAGCTCTAGCAAGGCAAGGATTTTGGTTGAATGTTTCCTTTCTACATAAACTATTGAATTTGGCATTTGATCTCCTCATTTTGTAGAAGAGAACATTTTTACAAATGGCCACTAAGTAAAGAGACACTCAGATTCAAATAAATTCTATTTAATATCCATATTATAAACTATGAAATTCCCCATGAGTCAAAGTTTTGTCTTATATTATTGAGAATAGAGCAAATTTAAATAAATGGTACTTGTACTAAACTTATTCATTGTTTTCATATGCTCAATCTTGTAAATATATTCACTTAAATGTGTTTTTATAAATGTCACTCACTTAAATGTGTTTTTAGCAAACGATTTTATGATAAAAGTCACGAGCAATAATCACAATATTCATTTTGGTGTTTAAATTTAAATGATAAAAACCTTTATTGTTTAATTATTATTTTTAGGCTTATTATACCCGTATGGTATTAAACATTCAATTTTGCTTTCACTTGTGTATTAATTTGTTTTTGACCAAAAAAATTACTACTTATCCATAGTTTAACATTAGGAATTCAATTTTTATTATTTAATTTTATTTATTTGTAAAGTGATTGATTGAGGTCTTATTATAGGCTCTTTAGTAACTTCGATTTTTGTTAGTTACCATTTTTTTTGTTTTTATATTTATTTTCTTTCTATTTAACTTTTAGATTTTGATTTTTTGTTCATTTTCTTATTATTTCCATTTTCATGAAGTATAGTTTTTTCTCCATATTTTCAATTTATTTTTGCCTTTGCTATTAGTTCGTCTTTGACCAAAAATTTATGATGCTTATCCATAGTTTAACATTAGGAACTCATTTTTTGTTATTTTATATTATTATTTAGATTTATTTATGTGTAAGGTGATTGGTTGAGGTCTTATTATGGGTTGTTTAGTAACTTCGCTTTCTATTAGTTACTAATTTTTATTTTTATTTTTTATTTATTTTTTTTTTTTCATGAACTATAAAATTTTCACAATATTTTCAATTTAAAGTGACTTATTATTATTTTAAACACATATTTTAATAAATTTAATTATAAACAATTATATATTCCACTAAAAATAAAACACACATATAGATATATGTATGTTACTAGAAACAATATTAGTTAATTATATTTCTTAAGTCTTGGTAATGATATTTAACAATACAATATTTTATTAGTTTTTTTTTTAATGAAATTTTTATCTTGTTATTTTTTTGTTTAATTAAACCATATTTTTATACTTGTTGTAAGTAAAAGTAAGGTATATTGTAATCCGCTTGAGTCAATATACATTAGTTTTTAATTAATTTTAAAAACTATTTGTAAACAGAATTTATCATATTAAAATGAATTTTCTCAAAATTGAAATTATTTTTAAAATTTTCAAAATTCAATTTTTTTTAATATAATTTTAATTATTTTAATTTGAATTATCAAACTATAATTATTCAAAGTGATGTGAGGACTCCACGGACGTCAGGTTTGAATTTTGGTAAGCGTGTTTCATCTTAGCACACTCGTTTTTCCTGCCAATTTCACGTGATCACATATAATAAATAGACATAATTTCCACGTAGATAACTTAGTCTACGTAACTATACTAATAGCGATACTATATACCCGTAGTCTACGTAGGCAACTTAGTATACGTAACTATATACCCCTTTTACTATGAACATAATAGATATGTGATATAAATCTACGTAACCATGAGCTACTATGTATCCACCAGCCTGCGCACCCCATCCTCTTGAGTCACAATTTCGTGCCAACGTTGGAGCCAAGCCGTGGAGCTTGGATAACAAGATCTTGCGCTCCATAAACAATTCTGGGGGCGTTTGAAGATTCCAGCCAGCCCAGCGTGAATCTTGCCAGACGGAAATGTCCCACAGGGAATGCATTCTTGTCTCGTTCATCCATCTGCGTAGCGCTTGGAGTGAGCTACAGTCTCCCAGCGGCTCATTATTCATTATCTTGTCTGTCCAGAGGTTGATCCTTTTTCCATTACCGGGAATCCAGTAGGCATGAGCATTGATGAGAGGGCAGGTTTTGATACAGAGCTTCAGAAAGGGCGTATTTGGATGCGTCTAAGGGTGATCTAGGTAGCGGGAGCGCTGGCCTTTGAAATACTTTTTCCAAAGAGCTAATTGCGCCCAGCCAGGGTTAGGAGCAATAATTCTCCAAATTAATTTAGCTCCCATTGCCATATTATGGATGTCAAGATTTTTGAAATTCAAGCCTCCTTCCAATAGAGGTTTGGAAATGGATTCCCAATTGACTAGCAGAATCTTTTTCTCATTCTGCTTACCCCCTTCCAAAAAAAAATTCGGGTGATCTCCTCCATTTTTCTGAGAATGCTAGTGGGAGCAAGAAGGACAGAAAACTGAAATAAGGGAAGGCTGTTAAGAACAGATTTTATGAGAATAGACTTACGAGCAATGTTAAGCCAGGAAAAGCCCTAGGCAAGTAATTTGATCTTGAATTTCTCCAATTGGGGGAGCTAATCTCTGCTGTAGGCTCTTTTGAGAAAAACAGGTAGGCCCAAGTACTTGAAGGAAGTCCAATTTGAGGAAGCTGCAAAGCCAAAGATTCTGGAAATGGAGATGAGCAAGCTGGGAGTGGTGTTCCAGCAATAGATATGACATTTGCCATAGTTTAGACTGCTTCCCGAGACCATACCAAACTCATCCAGAACACCTATAAATCTGGAGGCCATGAGCACAGAAGCAACTCCCAATAACAAGGTTTCATCTGCAAAGAGGGCATGATTTATGTTTTTAACACCTCTTGCTATGCAGAGCCCAACGATTTCTTGATCCATCATTTTTTTGTATAAATAAAAACTGAGGACTGAGGCTTGAAGAATAAATAGAAGTGGTGAGAGAGGGCACCCCTGCATGAGCCGTCTCGTGGCTTTGAAAAAATCAGCAGCTTTGCCATTTACTAACGAGGCAATCCAAGGCTTCGAAATGCAAGCCCGAATCTAGTTTATAAATTTCTCACCAAATCCAAGCTTATGTAAGACTTTTAGCAGAAAACTATGCCTAACTCGATCAAATGCATTTGCTAAATCAAGTTTGACAACCATACCTTTTTCATTGCAGCTCAGACTTGAGTGGATTTCCTCTTGGACTATAATGAAATTGTCCACAATCTGTCTACCTTGAATGAAGCCTCCTTGGGTTTCCAGAATGATTTTGGGGAGGATGAGCTTCAATCTATTAGCGATAACTTTGGTAATCAATTTGTAACCAATATTACAAAGCGAAATCGGGCGAAACCTGTTGAAGGAGTTGGCTCCTTTCTCTTTTGGGATGAGAGCAAGAAAAGAGGAGTTCATGCTGCCCCCGATTTTCTGGCAAACTTTGGACTTTAGAACCATTTTGTAAAGATCTTTTCCACAATCGACCAACAAATTTGGAGGAATCTGGCTGAGAATCCATTCGGCCCAAGGGCTTTGTCTGGGTCCATGACAAAGAGGGCATCCTTGACTTCATTCTTGGTGACTTTAGCTTCGAGGAGATGGTTCATTTCAGCAGTAATCAAGGAGGGGACCACATCCATCATATTAGATTTTGGTCCAGATTTATATCTTCACTATACAGAGTTTTGAAATGGAAGGAGGCTGCTTTTTTGATGTTTGTATTATCCTTGTGGATGGTAGTGCCATCTTTGATTTCGGAGATGGAGTTAGTACATTTCCTTGCCTGAGCTTTCTTTGTGAAAGAAGGAAGAGTTCCTGTCCCCTGATTTAAACCAGAGACTATGTGACTTAAGCCTCCAGTATTCCTCCTCAGCTAGACAAGCCTTGTGATAGTTTTGCTAGAGCTGGGCTTCTTTGTCTAGAATCTCTTTTGTTATGTCTTCTTTTTCAACCTGGAGATGGTGAATTTCCAATGTGCATTGAATTTTTTTCCTTTCGTTGGCTGGATCGGGCAAATATTTGGCCCAGCTTTTCAAAGCCCTTTTCACTCTTTTGAGCTTCTCTTCCCAGACGAAAAAGGGGGAGCCTTTGACTTGCTACAACTAGATGCCCTTAACTAATTGCATGAAGTCAGATTCCTTAGCCCAGAGCAGGCTAAATCTGAAGGGAATAGGACCGAGATCAAGCTGAGACACGAGTTCCATCTTGATGGGTTTATGGTTAGAAGTGCTGCATGGGAGAATGTGGACTCTAGCCTCTAATCCAAGCAGAAGAAAAGAGCTTTGAAGAAAGAATCTGCCCAACCTGGCAGCGATGTGACCGGGTCCATTATTAGTCCAAGTGTACTTGCCAGAAATTGGCTTAATGTCCAGTAGATCCCAGTCCTGCATAAGGTCCTCTACCCATTCCCTTGCTGGATCGTGGACAATGCTGCCTCCTCTCTTGTCATCTGACAGGAGAGTGAGATTAAGATCTCCGGCAATGATGGTATTCTCAATATTAATGAGGTCTGCTTGGCTTCTTATGGATTCTTAGCAGGCCTTTTTTCCACAACGTTCACAGGGACATACACATTGAAGAGACTAAAATTCTCTTTTGAGTCTAAGTGTTGCAATTTTAAGGACAACCAATGAGTATTGAGGGTCTCAGAAATGACTGAGAATTTGCTTGCGTTCTAGAGAGTGCCCAACCCACCGGAAGCCCCTCGGGCTGAGATTGCTTTCGCCTCACGTTTATTCCAGAGTTTCTTACTTACCTGAAGGAAGATGGAGTCCTCCAGTTTGGTCTCCTGGATGAGGAGTATGTCAGGAGCTTCTGTCCTTATTAAACTTCTGATGGCTTCTTCTTTGATTATGCTCCCCATACCTCTACAGTTCCAGGAGACAATCTTCATCATTTGTATTTCTGGTTGGCTCCCTTGGAGCCTTGGGGTTGGTTTCTCGCCATCTTTGGTTTTGACGCTAATAGCTTTTCGAGAGTTGGCTCGCTGCCTTCGAGATTATCTTTGAAAGTTTCCTGCTCTCTTTTTTCCTGATCTATTTTGCAGCTTGTTGTGGATCTCCTTACTGAAGCTTGGGATTCTCCTATTTCGCCTTCTTCCTCTAAGCCGTAAGATTCTTGCTCAACTTCCTTGACTTCTATAATGTTTCCTTTGGAGCTATCGACAAGGCTTGCCCCTTGGGAGAAGAGGGGGTACCTTTTGCGAGGGGGGATGATTTTTGGATATCTGCTTCCTGTGTTTCCTCTATTTGCGAGCTTAGAGGGGCGAATTTATTTTCTTGCTCCATTCTGGAAGGGGGTTGCTAAGGAGGGGCCTGCTGGGGGCCTCTTTCGTTTGGACCAACATTCTTTTGGGTTTTCTTGGCTCGCTTGACCTGGTTCCAACCTTCTTCTTTACCCTTATCTGATTCAACATTGGATGGGCATCCTCTGGCGAAGTGACCGTAGACATGGCATTTTTGGCATTTGAAGGGCAACTGCTCATAATCTAGCTTCTGCAAATGGGTCTAGTTTCCTACATTGATTTTGATGGCTTCCAAAAGTCCCACATCTAGATCTACTTCTACACAGATTCAGGCACAGTCATATTGATCTTTGTTATTTTCCCTATCTATGAATTTCCCGAGGGCGTTGCCGATGTGTTTCAGCGAGTCCCAGTTCCAGCAATGCACTGGAAGGTTTGGAAGCCTGACCCACACCGGGACAGCCATGGGAACATCAACTGCAGGGTCGAAATCCGACGTCCATTTGTTGAGATAAAGACCCTGGGGGCCCATGAAATAGGGGCCATTCTGGAAGATCAGATCCTTGTCGTCCTTAGAGGTGAATTCGAAGAGGAAAAACCCTTGTCCTAAGAAATAAGAAGTGACGCTATTCTTGATCAATGGAGCCCAGTTCTTGTTGACCCAGTTCTCAGTGGACTTAGGAGAAGGCCATAGTTCGGTGAACTGGCCAACGAGTGCCCGCTCAGCCAAGGACAGGGCGACTTGGATCGGGGTCTCTGGCGGCAGGGAGATTTTAGGAATATCCTCGAGCCTCTTGACAAACTTGGTTGCTTCACTCTTTTTCTTCTGCGGCAAACCGGCCAAGAGCCGAGAGAAGGCTTTGGCAGATGAAGGCGGAGGGGGGGGGGAGGGGGCTTGCCTGGGGCGAGCCCGAGACCTCCATGTGGGCGAACCCTAGCTCAAACCCCTCCCAACAACAGACGAGCCACACAGAAGTGCATGCTCTCAATTAAGAAGCTCAGGAACAAAGGCAACAAGACAGAGGGCCCAGGGCCACGGGGCCTCAGGGCAGGGGGGCTAAGGGTGCAGAATAGAGGCGCCGAAGCGCAGGCAGAAGACTAGGTCTTCATGGGCGCACCATCGCTCCAGGTTTCCATGCTCCTTCCTCTTAAAATTATTATTAAGCCAAATATTAATAACCATTTATTTTTACAATGGATATAATATTCATATAAAATAATTTACCATCTTAAAGAAAAATATCATGTAAATATATTTTTGGGTAAAAACTGAGAAAAAAATACGTAAAATTACTTACATGAACATACAAATCTACATATCTTTACTTATGGTTTGAAGAAGTTAATAAAGTACCATGATGCGTTAAGGACATTAATCTCACCATTATAGAACATACAAATCTACATATCTTTACTTGTGGTTTGAAGAAGTTAATAAAGTACCCTGATGCGTTAAGGACATTAATCTCACCATTATAGTGCTTTAGCTAGTTGAAATATGACATTATTCAACCTAAACTTTTCGTAACATATACAAGGGTAATGTGAATAGATTTCTATTTTTGCAAGGTTTTGGAGGTGTTTAACTTTATAACAATTTAAATTCATCTAAGTCTTAGTCAATAAATAAAAAACTTCATATTCTTATTTTATTTAACATTAATTAGGAATGGAGGTCCTTAATTTTATAATAATTTAAATTTATGTAAGTCTTAGTTAATAATCAAAAACTTCATTTCTTATTTTATTCAACATTAATTATGAAATGAAATGATATTTTAACGTCCACGAGACTAAAAATAGTCTATGGGACTATTAGTTCCCTACTTTTCATCTTTATAGTCTATGGAACTATTAGTTCCCTGCTTTTCATCTTTTGCAATTCAATCGTTTTCTTGTTCGAATTGATGATGAGTTGGCCCAACTTTCCAACAATCCTCCCACTGAAAAGACAATGCCAAGAAACTGATGCTAACATATTCTGATAACTTTCTCTGACGTCTTTGAATGCATCACATTCCAAAATGAAATGTTTTTCCGATTCCACTGCCCTAGACGTGCAAAATGTACACACCTCTTCTCCCCAAGCTTCTTTAGGTCTTTTCCACCATCATGTTTCACACCTAAGTTGATGTGAGTTGGTTCTTAATTGAGCAATAAGAACCTTTGCCCTCCACGGAATGCTAGCTCCAATGAACTCTTTTTGTTGTAGATCACAAGTAGGGTTGAATTCCTCATGTAGTACTTCTTCTTTTTACCCAACTCTTTTCCTCATACCCGTTTATGAAACTTCTCCATAACAAAATCCGTTAGCTCGCTATTTATGGGACAAGCATTTAGGTAGATATTCAAAATTTTCAAGCCTACCTTATACGAGGGTTTATGATTACCATGTAATATATGGTGTACAATATTAATATAATAATTTAACCATAAGAAAATTTATAAATCCCAAAGCTACCTTAAATTGGGGTTTATGATTACTATGTAGCATACTTTAAATGCGAGTAGTCTTTAAGTGCGACTTTTTGGAAAGTTTTCCCATTTTTTTTCCGATCTAATTTGTCTAGAATTCGGTAGGGATTCATTGAAATCAAAAGTTTGACAGGTGAACTCTTCATAATCTAAGTGCCCTAGTGATTTTTGAGGGCGTTGAATCCATATATGTAGTAGAAAACCTAGTTTAAACAACACAAATCAAGATTGGGCCACAAAATTTTTTGCTTCCAGCCAAAAATCCGTCTGAAACTCCAAAAAGTCGCACTTAAAGACTACTCCCTTTATATGTAGATACCTTAAACTAGGGTTTATGATTACACTATAACATATTTTGTACAATTAATGTATAACAATTTAACTATAAGAAAAGTTATAAATCTAAGACTACTTGAATTTTAGGCTTATAATTACTAAGTAGCATACTTTATATGTAAATGGTTTTGGGGTTTTTTAACTCTATAACCATTTAAATTAATCTAAATTTACTATTAGTTACTTTTTACATAATAGGCAGGGACTAAGTAGCAACGCAGCGTATTATACTTATTTAATTTTTTATTTTTGTGATGAAATCTTTGTCTTTGTTATTTTTTTGTTTAATTAACCTATATTCTATTCTATATTTAAGCTAAGTTACAGGGACTAGCTACTATGTAGCCCTTGTTATTATATTAAAAACATATTTTAATCAACTATATATATATATATATATATATATATATATATATATATATACTGAAGTGTATATATGTTAATATAAACAATATTAGTTAATCATATTTCTTAATTTTTTGTATGATATTCAACAATACAACATTTTATTAGTTATTTTATTTTTGTGATGAATTCTTTGTCTTAATTAAGCTATATTTAAGCAGGTACTAGCTACTATGTAGCTCTTGTTTGTATATTTATTATCAATATTCTTAATTCTTAGTTTTTAAATAACTTTATCCTTCATTAATTCTTATAGTTATTTGATATAATTTCTCTTATCTTTATACATATTCAAGAAATTTATTTACTTATTCTTTAGTTTATTAGTGTACCTTTTACATATTAAAATCTTTTAGTATTTCTTTTAATTAATTCTACTTGATAAATACTAAAATTCCTTTTTAATTATATATGTATATATTTGGATTTTTATATTTTTATTAATTTATTAATAAGTGTATATAGAAAGAAATAAATAAAGAAAGAAATTATTTTAACGTTGAGAAGGCTAAACATAGCCTATGGGACAAATTGTTTCTTCATCTGCTTGATATATTCAACCCTTTTTCTATGAAGCTTCAAAATAAATGCTTCGAGCTTCTCAACAAACCCCCTCTCTAAATAGATTATTCCAAGAGCTAGCTGCCAACATATCTGCATAATTCTCCCTGTTGTCTTTGAAGGCCTCACATTCTAAAATGAAATGTTTTTTTGTTTCCATTTTTTCGGAAGAACAAAAAATGCATACTCTTTCCTCCCACACTTCTTTTGGCATTTTCTAGCGCCCTGTTTCACTACAGAATTGATGAGAATTAGTCCTTAACTAAGCAATAAGAATTTTGGCTCTCCAAGAGATATTGGCCTCTATATATGCTATATATAAACCTACTTTTAATTTTTTCGATTATTTTTTAACAAATTATGCTTTTTTATTCTTATTTATATTATTATATTCTTTAGTTATATGTTTATTATTTATTATTAATTATCTTTTTTTTATTTATTTTTATGTTTATGAATGTTACATTAACTCTTGATTAAAAATTGTTATATTAATTTTTATTTTTTAGTGTTGCATTCCAACCCTTAGGGATCGATTTCCTTTCAATCTTTATATTATATATTTTTATGTTAGGATCAAATTCACTCTTCATCTTAATCTCGATGATGAGCTACACTGAGTGATTCCAAACGCGTTGACTCAACAATCTGAATGTGATTTTTTACTAAAATATGAATCATAGAATTTATAATCAATCATCGAAATTATGATTTATATAATATTTATAATAATTCAATGGAGTCGTCTACGGAGGTGGATGAATTGCTCGGACGACCAAAAGTGGCCAGAATCCGGGCAAAAAAAGTTAAAAAAAAAATCTTGCAGTAGCAGTGTTTGAATAATGTTTTTAATGGTGGAAATGAATTTAGCACCATCAAAAACCTCTAGGGCACCTAAAATATTGAAATTTAACAACTATAACTTAGATTTAGAAAAATTCCTGCTAGGTTTTATCAAAATATGACCGGAATTTCCATGATTTTCAGGGCAAAAAAGCAGTCTGATTAGACTACGACTAATTGAATTTCCTTTCAAATTTTATTTTTAAAATTCACAAATACAAAATTTAATATTATGAATATAATAATATTATAAAACTATTTAACATTAAAATATAGTTTATATTTAACATTACGATTAACTTATTATGATTTAATATATTATTTAGCATAAACCTTTGAGAAAGGAAACCACATCCATATAAAATTTAATAATAATAATAATAATTTAATTTTAAAAATAAAATCGAGCCAAATACTAAAGTGAGCTATAAGACCTCCCTTATTTGTAAGATAAGTGACACCTATATATAAAGATTTGGTTAGTAAAATTTATAAGATTGTATCATACTCTATCTCCTATGGATTTAGACATATAATATTTTAAGAGAAAAGATATATTCTCAATCATTAAATTTACTATACAATAAATATTACAATACTATAATAATT
Organism: Pinus tabuliformis; assembly: GCA_031772625.1. Classification (NCBI taxonomy): domain Eukaryota; kingdom Viridiplantae; phylum Streptophyta; class Pinopsida; order Pinales; family Pinaceae; genus Pinus; species Pinus tabuliformis. The sequence goes on along the minus strand of CM062819.1, from coordinate 286,076,844 downwards.
AAATATTAAAATTATAATATTATACATTATAATGGTTCCTCGCTTCTGTTAGCGGATTGAGGACAATTTGCATGTGTCAGGCCAGGGTAACTCCAGAATGAGCGGAAGAAAGAACTGATATATTATTTCATTAGAGAACTAATGTTTATATACAAAAAGGAGACGAAACAGTTCATCTTCTTGATTACTGTTCACGTTCCAGTTCACCCATCCGTTGAGGATTAGGTGTCAACATTCCCCCCCTTAATCTGAAGGGATGTTGGTGAGTCCAAGCATCATTCTGAATCTTTCAAGTTTTTCTCTTCCAAGCGCTTTGGTGAAGATGTCTGCAATTTGCTCGTTTGTGGAACAATGACGGAGATGGATTGTTTTGGCCTCAACATGATGTCAGATCAGATGATATTTAGTATTGATGTGCTTAGTACGATCATGGAACTTTGGGTTCTTGGCCAACTTTATTGCAGAGGTATTATCAATCATGAGTGGAGTTGATTGTATTTGTTTTACCTGCAAATCTTCAAGAATTTTCCTGAGCCACACAATTTCTTTCGTCGCTTCAGCTGCTGCCACGTATTCTGCTTCTGTTGTGGAATCTGCTGGTACTGATTGTTTGCGTGATCTCCAGAGACAGCTCCTGATCCAAGACTCATAGCATATCCTGAAGTAGATACCCCAGTTTCTTTGTCTCCATCGAAGTCTGAATCAGAGTATCCAATCAAGTTGAAGTCGTCCACCTGTGTATACTTGATTCCAAGGTCTTGAGTTCCCTTCAAGTACCTTAGAACTCTTTTTGCAGCAGACCAATGTCCCTCACAAGGCTTTTGCATAAACCTGGAGAGGATTCCAACATCAAATGAAATGTCTGGTCTGGTAGTAGTGAGGTAGATGAGACTTCCTACAAGCTGTCTATACTTTGTTGCATCCTCAAATTCCTTTCCTTCAATAGATGTGAGCTTCAAGTTTTGTTCCATTGGAGTAGAAAGAGGATTGCACTCTGTCATGCCAAATATGTTTAACAAATCTCCAATGTATTTCTTTTGAGAAAGAAATATGGATTTTGGATGTTGGGTTACTTCAATGCCAAGATAGTAATGAACATAGCCCAAATCAGTCATTTCAAAACTTTTTCCTAATTCTTTCTTTATGGATGCAATATAGCTTTCATTGTTCCCTGTCATTAAAAGATCATCTACATATACCACAAGATATACAACTGTTTTGCCAACTTGCTTGACAAATAAAGTTGCATCATCAAGATCAAAATGTTTGAAGTTGAGTTTCAGAAGATGCTCAGTTAGTTTTTCATACCAGGCTCGTGGTGCTTGTTTGAGGCCATACAAGGACTTCACAAGTTTGCATACTTTGTGTTCATGTCCTTTCACAGCAAATCCTTCAGGCTGGGACATAAAAACATTCTCTTTTAAATCTCCATTCAAGAATGCAGTTTTTACATCCATTTGATGGACTTTCCAACCGTTTTGAGCAGCTAGTGCAAAGAGTGTCCGGATGGTGGCCCATTTTGCTGTGGGGACAAAAGTTTCCTCATAATCGACCCCTTCCTTCTGTGCAAAACCTTTTGCCACAAGCCTAGCTTTGTGCTTGTCAAGTGAGCCATCAACTTTGTACTTGTTCTTGTAGACCCACTTGCAGCCAATTGGTTTGGTTCCAAATGGAGGATCAACCAGCTTCCAAGTGCCATTCTTTATGAGGGCATCATACTCCTTCTGCATCGCTTCTTTCCATTCATCATGAGAAGCAGCTTCTTTGAAGGAAGTTGGTTCAAAATCTGTAGACAAGTTCAATTCACAATCATAAGTAACATCCATATCAACAGGTGAATTAGAGTTATCTACATCACCTCCATCTTGTCGGTTTGTATTTCTGGTTCCTGTTTTTCCAATTTCATCAGGATGAACACTTTCAAGTGTCTTTGTCAGCCACTTTGGGGGACCTTTTTGAGATGGTCCAGGCTGCTCTGTTGATTGAGTTGGGACTGAATCAAGATTAAGTCTCCCAATTCTATCAATTACATCACTTAAAGCATCATCCGTTGTTGGAGTGTCATGCAGGGGAGATTGTTCTTCAGAAGAAGATTCCACATGTTGATCTAGTATAGGAATCCCCCCTTCAAGATGTGGAATCTGATTATCAAACTCTTGAAATGATTTCGGTTTTGTGAATCTATCCAAGCGATCAAGTTGCTGCTCAACAACACTATCAGATTTGGATGATTCAAGAAAAATGACATCTCTAGATATAACAAACTTTTTATTTACTTCATCATAGAGATGGTATGCTTTAGAGGTGTTTGAATACCCCAGGAAGATACACTTACGACTTCTAGCACCAAGTTTGTTTCTATGTACCTTTGGTATTAAAGCATAACAGGTGGAACCAAAAATCCTGAGATGTTTTACCGAAGGAACATGTCCATACCACAATTCATAAGGAGTCTTGTTTCTTATAGCACTAGATGGACATCTATTCTTTATATATGCAGCACATAGAACAGCATCAGCCCAAAACATTGTCTTTACATTTTTGAAGAAAAGCATGGATCGTACCATATTCAAGATTGTTCTATTCATTCTTTCTGCTACACCATTCTGTTGGGGATTATAAGGTACAGTTGTTTGATGTTTGATCCCATGTTGGCGAAGATAGTTTTCAAATTCATTTGATGTATATTCTTTTCCATTATCAGTGCGAATAGACCCAATATGAGATTGTGCATCATTTTCAATCCACTTATGAAAATTCTTGAATGTTTGAAAAGCATCATATTTGTTCTTCAATAAATAAACCCAACACATTCTGGTGTAATCATCAATAAATGTCATGATATATTTATTTCCATTTGCAGAAGGAACAGGCATTGGACCACATAAATCTGAATGAATGAGTTCAAGCTTCCTATGTGCTCTTGAATGTGAATCATGAAAAGACTGTTTTCTATGCTTTCCTAGAATACAAGCATCACATTGCTTATGTTTTCTAGGAATTGTAGGCAAACCAGCAACACCATTTTTCTTTAATAAGCGGAGACTGTCATAGTTTAAATGTCCAAATCTAGCATGCCATAATAAACTTGATGGAAGTGTACCTTCTTCATGATGAGAAATATATGAGAAATGTTGTGCATGAGCAGAAGTTCCTTGCAGTTTAAGAAGTCTTTCTTCTTCTATACCCCTCATGACAAGTGAGTGGTCAGATGCCTTTCTTACCTCAAGCTTGCCATCAAACATATGAATGGAGTGACCTTGCTGGCGGATGTGGACCAGGGACAACAAGTTTCTCTTGAGCTGTGGGAGATATAGAACATGGTCCAGAAGAAAGTCTGGAAGACCAGGCAGTTTAAGCCTGATTGTGCCAAGCCCTGATGGCTTGATTTTTGACTGATCTGCAAAGTATACTGCTCCATCAACATTGTCAGTGAAATCTTCAAAAAAATATTTCCTATGAGTCATATGACAGGTTGCTCCTGAATCAAGCAACCAGTCATTTTTCGAAGAAGCAAGTGAAGCATTAAACAAATCTTCATTTACTCCAATGTTACATTGTGCCTCAATATAGTGAGCGGATTCAAGTGCTTTACCTTTGTCTGTGTCATCAGTTTTACCTTTCTGCTGATTTCTTCTCTGCTCAATTTTGTCCCATGGTAGCTTGCATGTAGAAGCATCATGTGATCCATTTCGTTTGCAGCGAATGCAATGCAGATATGCCTTTTCTGCTTGAGAATGTCTGCCCCCCCTGCCTCTGAAGTATCTTCCTCTTCCTCTTCGTCCACCTCTTCCTCTTGTAGAATCTTGAGTAGGATGCTTTTCTTTATGAGCAAGGCAAACAGTCTCTTCAGAAGATTCAGGGACTGTTTTCTTTCCAAAGGCTTTCTCTCTTTCAACAAACTTTTTCACAAGAGACTCAAAGGTTACGTCTTTAAGATTTCCATTTGCTTGTAAAGACTCAAGATAATTGGAGTAGGTAGGATAGAGTGCTTTGAGAAAGGCGAGAAGAGAGATATCCAGCTCAACCTTAGTGGATTTAATATCATGCATTATAGACTTTATTTCAGATGCAAGAGCAAGGGGATCATTATTTTTCAGTTCAAGAGTGAAGAGTTTAATCATGAGCTGAACAACTTCAAGTGCAGAATGTGAATCATAGAGTTCTTTCAGCTTTTGTAAAGCTTCAAAGGCAGTGTAATAGGATGAAATATGACAACTTACTTCTTCATTTACAGATACTGCGATCAATGCATAGTCTTTGCTGTTCTTGTTTTCCCAAATGACAAGTTCTTTATCTGATGTAGGCTGCACAGGGTCTTTGTCTTCTTCTCCGACACACACTCCTTTCCACAACTCATTGTAGATGAGGGTGTGTTTTACCATCCGAGACCATTCAGAATAGTTCTCCTTGCCAGTGAGAACTATTCCGACCATAGAGATGATTGAATGCATTCTGTAAAAGAATGTCTCTGTTAAAAAAAAAAACTTCTGTTGATAAAAAAAACTTCTGCTGAAAAAATCCTTATGCCACAGCCTTATGCACTTTATTTTCTTCTAACGTTTGATAGAAGCATCAGCATTTATTATATCACTGCAATATTACTATGTTTTGAAAAATGCGCAATGGATCACTTCAATATATATATCAATGCAAAACGCATAAAGGATATATTACTTCAATATATATTACTTCAATATATATCAATGCAAAACTATTATGAAAGGAGCGCAATATGATACTGCACGTTTTAGTCTTCACAGTCTTCACTGTTACAACACATTGAGTCTCTTAGGTCTCTGGCTGGGGATCGCATCAAATCAGGCAACTACCACCACTGAAGCTTATAAAAAATTGCGATAGATTCGTTACATTAAAACAATACCAAACAATGATTCAAAAAAACTGCCCCAACGTGCTCTCTTAATACCGCTGCCAGATGTTATTTGCAAACAAAAGCATGATACATGGCGTTCCCTACTTCACAACAGCATTACTATTATGGAACTTGTCTTTGAAAAATTTACTGATACGGATCTGATCATCAACAACTTGTCATGAAAGGCTCTGGACTGGATAGTTAAACGCACAATACCAAATCAGCGATGACAAACCTGCTTCAAATAAATTACAGTGCTCTAAAAAAAAAACTGCTTCAAATAAATGAAAGTCTCTGGACTGGATAGTTAAACGCACAATACCAAATCAGCGATGACAAAACTGCTTCAAATAAATTACAGTGTCATGACTATTTGGTCATTGATTGGTCTCTTCACTGTCCTCCAAAGCTTCCGTCCTCAGAAAGGTCCGGCCAAGTATCAAGCCTGGGTCACGAGAAAAAGAACGAACTTCACTCAGATCATAACACTGGAAACACAAACCATGATTGTGGTAAAGATCACAGCTCTGAACCGGTAAAGAATGGGTATGTGAAGACGGTCATGAAGAAATTGAATCTAATAGTCACGCCAGACCAAGGACGATTGATTTCAACGTTCTTTGCGCATAGCAGAAAGTAAAGCCTACCCCTTCCCTTGCTTTAGTGCCCGCCTGGAAACACACGCCGATCAAATGCTTCAAAGGAGCCACAATGTCGTGGTCTCACCACGTTCAAATTGTTGGTATCGGCAATCTGGTCGATAGGCGGTGGTTTTCCCGTTACAGGACATAGTATGCGTTGGTGTCTGCCAGAGGCAGTGGCAACGCTATGTCAGGACAGAGGCAGCGCTCAGCAGAATGCAAACGTTCAGGCATATGCGCAGAGAGACTAAAGTTCAGGCAGACAATCAATGCGCAGAGAGACTAACGTTTCAGGCAGACAATCAATGCGTAGAGAGACTAACGTTTCAGGCAGACAATCAATGCGCAGAGAGACTAACATTCAGGCAGGCAGAGGTGTTATAGCCAGGCAAGCGTTTCAGGCAGAGGAGTTACAAGGAATCTGGGACCCGCGCTCTGATACCATGTCAGGCCAGGGTAACTCCAGAATGAGCGGAAGAAAGAACTGATATATTATTTCATTAGAGAACTAATGTTTATATACAAAAAGGAGACGGAACAATTCATCTTCTTGATGACTGTTCAGGTTCCAGTTCACCCATCCGTTGAGGATTAGGTGTCAACAGCATGGTAAGATGGCCGGTCTTAGTGTCCATACATGCGTTTCTCGATAGTTTTTTCCATAAGTGTTTTCTATGTTTGGGATGGTGCATGGGTCTTTTGTCTCTTGGAAATCTTTTGGTTACTCCTCTCTACAATTCTATCCTAAAATTCTGAGACACATAATTGGGTGAGCAATGATTGGTCTCGAAGGTTGCAGGGAGGTTTGTTGGAGTTTGCTTCGGCTTTTAATTGGCTTGAATTCACCTCTCGAGTGTCTATGCTCTGGTGTCAAGTCTTTTTACTTGCACCTTTTTCTCCCAGATGCTTCCCATGTCAGAGGTGAGGACGAATCGTCAGTTTGGGTGGCACGAAACTTAATTGTGGGTGAGCACGCCTCCCTCCTGGCTGGTGTGTGGTGGTTGTAAGCTCTGAGGGGAAGGCTCATGCTGGATAATTTGAGGTTGGAGTCCGACTCGCTTGGTTCATGACTTGTCGGGAGGTTCTAAAGAACGTTGTAGGTCTTATATTGGGGGCATCTTCTTGGGCACTCACCATGCGACTTGTGCCGCGTATTTCTTGCTCCCAACCCATGCGGAGGGGAGCCTTGACTAGTCTGGGCAGTTCCAGCAACAAGATTTTGTAATATGGTGATAACGTTGGTCAATAAACTCGGTTGGGGTGAGACTACCTGCATTTTGATATCTATGTACTCTCCTTTTGATTAATAAATAGATACTTTACCAAAAAATATATATACATTTTTTTTTTTTGAATTCATGCTTCTGTGATCCATATTACATTAAGAAGAGTCTTTTCAGTAGAAATCAAATAGGAGAAAATTTGGACGACGCATTTCGAACCAACTAGTGTAGTTCATTATCATATGAACCACACTAGCTGGTTCGAAAGGCGTCGACAAAATTTTCTCCTCTGTGATTTATACTGAAAAGACTCTTCTTAAAGAAAAATATTATTAAAATTCATATTTTATTATGCCAATATAATTATCTATTTTGGAATAGGACTTTCAGAAATTTAATTTAATTATTAATAATTATTAGGTGGATAGTTGGGATTTAATTTTCATTGAATATTTTAGAGCATTTACTAGTATGTAAAGATCAAATGTCAAGATTTATCTAAAAAGTAGTTATACGATTCCTTTAATTAAATTCAATAATAAAAAGATCATATGAACAATTGTCATATGAAATAAGTTATGGATTTTTAGGTTTAAGGTATTGATAAGTCATGATATTATAACAAAACATATTTACAAGTTAGTTAAAAATCTCTATAATAAAATGGGATTAAATCTGGAGATATATATAATTTAGTTAATTTTTGTATTTTTATGTTTTGGTAATGTGAAATGTATTATAATATAAGTGTTTTGATACTTATCATATATTGATATATGTTAGGTTTGAGACTTTTGTGATCCATAATGTAGATAAATGTCTATCGGATTAATTAGATCTTTAAGATTGGGTCATGGTTCAAAGAATGATAAATATGCGCAAACACTGGAACTAATGATGCATCCCTACATCTTTTGAGAAACGTAAGATCATATTTCTTCTTTGCCACTTGCAGTTGAGCTCGTTCAAATTGTCGAGCCTTATCAACCATTTCCCTTCCGTGTAGGGTAATAATGTTAGATTTGAGACTTTTGTGATCCATAATGTAGATAAATGTCTTTTGGATTAATCACATCTTTAGGATTGGGTCATGGTTCAAAGGATGAGCAATACGTGCAAACACTGAAACTAATGATGCATCCCTGCATCTTTTGAGAAACGTAAGATCAGATTTCTTCTTAGCCACTTGAAGCTGAACTCGTTCAAATTGTCGAGCCTTATCATCCATTTCCCTTCCGTGTAGAGTAATAATGTTAGATCTGAGACTTTTGTGATCCATAATGTAGATAAATGTCTTTTAGATTAATCACATCTTTAGGATTGGGTCACGGTTCAAAGGATGAGCAATACACGCAAACACTGGAACTAATAATGCATTCCTACATCTTTTGAGAAATGTAAGATGAGATTTCTTCTTAGCCACTTGCAGTTGAGCTCATTCAAATTGTCGAGTCTTATCAACCATTTCCTTTCTGTATAGGGTAATAATGTTAGATCTGAGACTCTTGTGATCAATAATGTAGATAAATGTCTTTCATGATCAAATTACATTTAAAAAAACTAATAATTATAATTAATAACTAAATTATTTTAGATTTATCTTAATTTCGAATCTACTAAATATTAACATCAAATTTCTTGACATATAATTTTTATTTTATTTTAAATAAAATAAATTTCAACCTTCTCAACCTAATAAATTTAGATTTAAAATAAATAAAAATTAATTTAATTTAATTTATAAAGTGCATAAAAAAATAAAAAAATAAATTATGCTCTTTGAGAGAGGAAGGAAGGTCTCTTTAGAAAAAACCAATTAATCAAAAACCATAAAAAGTGAAACAATCCATCCGAGAGCCAGACTTAGCATCACATCATATTTCTCATTATGTATTTAAAACCCACTACCAAGGCTACACCAAATAGAAAACAAAGCCAAATCTCGATGCATTGACATATGGAAGGCCGCATTAAATCAGAGATCAATGACAGTAGGTTGAAAGGCGTCGAGGAATCGCTAGGAAGGGTGTACTGAATCAGATCAATGACAGTGGGTTGAAAGGCGTCGAGGAATCGCTAGAGACTGCCTATTATAACAGTTGATAAACAGTAGCATTGGAGTGCTCTGTCTGCTTCTTCAATTGCAATATAACATTGCGGGCGAAAGGATGAGCGGAGCAAGGAGGCGTGTGGCCCAACAAATATGGAGCGCCATTCACATTCGTCCCTCAAGCAAAACCGGAAGTTCTTACTCTCACCGGCTTCTCGATTTCCCCTGCCTCGCTCTTCAACAACGAGGAGTTAAAGTAAATGGATCAGATGTATGTAAACTATACCCACTTAGTTACTCTTCTCTTCTATTTGATCTATTTTATTTTTAAACACTGAAATGTCTGTCAGATCGAATTTCATTACAATGCACACGTTTCATGCCGACAAAACGCACTGTGCCTTCACCACCTTCCGTACACCTTGGGGTTCAGGGTATATTAAAATAGTCCTACTAGCCCTTTTGGAGCAAAATTTTTATTGCTACAAGCACTTTTTTGGGATACTCCAACATTCTGAATTCAAGATATTCTGCCAAAGATATTGTGATTACTCTGCAGTATCAGGCAGAGCAGAGCAGCCCTTGTGATTCAGAGCTTAGACACAAAAGAAGATCACCAAAAGTAGGCCAAACATCCAACCAGAAGCAGGCCACCCTAGAATAGACCTTTTTTTCCTCAACTATCTGTCCTATCTCATCTTATCTCTAGTTCTATTGGCAAAGTAAGACGCTCATTTGAAATTGGGCATTACATCATCAACAGTAGCAAGCCATCTATTTCCACACCGCAGTCCGTATCTCCGAGTAGCTCAATGATGGCTGCCTCCCCTACTCCCCCACTTGGAGAGTAAGGGTCTGCATTGTTTCCACATTCAGTTGAGGACGCTTCACCTTCAGATGTTCCAAAGTATATCATTTAGTCTAATATGAGTATTTCTCAGCTTTAGCTACTTAGCATAACATAATGGTTGCTGTTTGGATGAGCTTGCCTGTGCGGCTATGAGTGAGGTGAATGGTATCTCACTTTGCATCCAAATTGAGCAATTTTTATGGAGAGTCATAAAGCTCGAGTTGTTCATCATTAAAAACTGGATGTATACTGGGGTATGAAGGAATTTCCAATAGAAATTCATTGCCTTTAAGTTTTTAACTGCATCGAGGATAATACATCAACCATACTGAGGTGGTCTTAATCCCTATCGCAGGCTAGTGAACCTTTCTTTTCCAAGTGCACCTAGACTTGTTCACCCACTTTGAATGTATAAACAATGCGACATTTATCATGCTACTTAAACTTTTCTAGGATTGTTTGAGGATTTTCTCAACCTATCTATGAGTATGAACTCTATATATATGGAATGGACTCTATTGCTTTTTTCTTCTACTTGTGGCATTGATGGAGTTTGTAGAACGGTGTGTGCAACGTCTAAGGAGACATGTTTGGAAGCAAAGGTAAGATTCCAAAAGGTTGTCTCCAATGGAGTTGTGTATTGTTTAATTGTAGTTAAGCTAGGTGAGTCTAGGGTCCGACTATGAGGGTTATGATGATTGGACATATGCAAAAGTTGTACGAGAGTCTACTTCGCCATCCCTATCTCACCATTGGTCCAAGGATGAAACGCAATTGAGTGTTGGAGCTTGCTAGATTCCGTTAAACCTAGCACTGGTAAATTATTAACCTAGCGAAAACGAGATCTATTGAATAACTTACATAGCTAGGTTCTTAACATTCAGTGGAAGCAAAAATAAAATAACCAATCTCATAAAATGACATAGATTATGCACAATCAAAGTTTTTCATTAATAATCCAAACTTACTTGGGCTCATGTCCTAGGATAATGGCCTAATTGAGAAAATAAAAAATCCAAAATAACCTTGGATTTGATCCAGTAGATCTACCTTAGATTGATGCTTGATCTTCTCTGTAGATCTGGCTCTCCAGCCTGCCCACACTCCCTAGAACCCAACACACTACTCATTGAGATGCCTCTCTTAATCTTGTGTTGTTGTAGTGTGTCTTTCCCATCTCCCTAGCCTTGGTTTTGTAACTTTACATTGAGCTAAATCCCTAACCCTAATCTCCAAAGTGATTGATAGTCGAGATTAAATCTCACCTGACTTGAGATCAACGGTTGAGATTAAAACATATTCACTAAAGTAATTTACTTTGCCTAAGTTTTTTAGCTCAACGAGCCAACATATTATTATGTGCTTTTTCCTATTTTCCTAAGTTAGGCTAAGTTACATTAGCAACTTGCTCTCACTAGAGTAAGCACCTAAGGGATTGTGGGCGACTTTTGCACGCCTAGACACAGAGGCCTGTGTAGAAGTAATTGCTTGAACTACAAAGATCAACACTCTCTCTTAGCAAGGGAGGTACTTCTGCCACCTGGAACTGGCTCTGATCTTGGACCTGCATCCATTGCTATTGTGCTCCCTCTAAATTGGAAGACTTCCTTGCCATCATCCTCGAAGATCTGCTCCTGAACATCCTATAAGGTCATGTCATACCAAGATACCTTCATAATACATTGGGAGGAAGTTGACAACTGCTCCTCCCCTCTTGAACTTGAAGGTTGACTCCCTCTGAGCTGGCCAGCCTTCGAAACTACTTGCTCCCCGTTCTCTGTCACTACTTTGCTTCCTTTCGTTGCTCGAATAGGCTGGTCCTTTAGCCTATACAAGTTGCTCTCTCTAACTCCAATGATGTGGCCATCATCCGAGCTAGATCCCTTGCGTTTGATTAGTGCTTGTCCATCCCGGAACACTACACCAAACCCTTTCTTCTCGATCATTGAGACTGAGATCAAACTCCACCCAAGTTTTGACACCCACAACACATGCCTTACTTCCATCCAACCTCTTGACTGAAGTTGGAATAACACTGTTCCAGCCCCCTTAACTGCATGCTTCATATCAACTGCTAACTTCACATCCAATTTTGAGTCCCACTCGGTTAGGGTGGTGAACTACTCTCGTGCTCCTATCATATGTCTTATGTCTCTGCTATCTAGCAACCACGCACTCACTGGTAATGTGCTTGAGGTAACATAGGAAACAAGTGTGAATTTTGTCTTGAACTTCGTGGAAAACACCTCGTGAGCTTTTGCTGACATAGCTACAGTTGGCTGCGTACCCTTTTCCCCTTTCTTCCTCTCCAAACATCATGAAGCATAATGTCTTGTCTTATTACAAGATAAACACTTCACCTTAGTCAATTGTTCTTTGGCTGTGAGGCCAACTCCTCACTCTTGCTCGAACTCTTTAGAGCCATGTTCTCTTCATCTCCCTGCTTGTTGATTTTGCTCTTTGACTGTAACCTAATTTCCTCTTGTATGCAGTGATCACTGAGCCTATCAAATGTGAGTAGTTAATCTCAAGCACAAACTCCTCTGATGAACGAATCCCATGATTCTGAGAATCTATTCAATGCCACATTTATTAGTACTGTGTCTTCTACCTTTTCTCTTACTGCTGCAAGCTGATCACAAATCTACACGATCTTCATTAGATAACTCATCACTAAGTCAGATCTAGTCATATGTGTAATCTGGAGCATATCTTTCAATATCATCTTCTTGTTTATTGTCTTGCTTTGATATAATTCTACCAGTGCTTTGAACATCTTTTTGGCTATCTTCTTCTCAGTTAAGTGAGGGATAAAATGTTCCTTCACGACATCCATAAGTAGCCTCTACGCTTTTATCTCCTTCTTTGCTAGAAGGGCCTTCTTTTGATAACCTAAGGACTTTGGGATCTTGGTCTCAACAATCTCCTAAAGATCATTTTCCTTGAGTACCAAGGTGACCTTGGCACTCCAAGGTAGGCAGCTTGACTGTCCGTCTAATCTATCGTCGTACCGAAGATCCACTAAGACCATTTTTAATCAAATCTTGCCAAAGACTTCTTAAATAATATTCTACCTAGGCCTTTAGGCACCCAAACTAGTCCGCTGTCACTCTGGTGACTTCTGTCTACGACTACGGCTGGTGCTCGATGTATTCAATGATTGCCCTGACCTTCTGTAGATTGTCGACCAACTCTTGCGGTCTGTTGTCTTATGGCTTTGATTGCGACCTCCCTATTGCCCATAGCTCCTGGCAGCTACTGCGGCAATTTCTTGGACTTGCAGCCTGTGTTTCCCCTTGTAGTCTTCTCCACATCTTGATTGCGGCCTCCTACTATCGCCGCTAGCTGCCCAAACCCCTACTGGACCTCCAACTGATCCTTTGTTGGTGCTCTCAGCTTATCCCTTTCGTGCCCAACTACACTCCATGCACGTCTCTTCGTGTGGCTTGGTGACGAATATGTCTTACTTGGCTTATCAACCCTCCGTTACTTACCCATGACCTCTTTGTTAGTGTCAAGTCTGTCTGTGGCTGGTTGCCTTTTGCTCCAGTGGCATAGGGCTCCCCTTTCATGGGCTCCCCGACACCCTTGTGCACTTAGACATTGACTCTCTACTAGGACCACACACACAAGTCTCGGCTCCTTTTGGTAGCTGGTTGTCTCGTGCTCTGCGTCACCGGTTGCATATGCCTTGATGGCTTTGCTTCTGTTGGGCATGACTGTCATCTGAGTGGCTTTGGTGGTTGCTGTGGCGGTGAGGTGGGTTGTCAGGCTTGTCTGGCACCTTCCCCCCCTATGTTCCTTTTTTTTTAATTTTTAATTTTTACTGAAACTCTTTACGACCACAAAATAAATTTTCAGCCCCTTCCTTTTTTTCTTCAGCCGATCGGATTGTACACTGTATTGCCTATGATCTCAACCCCCTTTAATTTTTTTTTTTTTTGTCTTTGTACAATTGTGGCCGAACCTGGCTCGATGATATTGTGCAAACTTGGCTTCTTGTAATTCCGAGATTGGTTTTCAGAGATTAGGCATGGATACCATGCTAGATTTCGTTAAACCTAGCATCGGTAAATTATTAAGTTTGCATAAGTGAGATCTACTTAATAACTTACACATGTAGGTTCGTAACATTCAACGAAAGCAAAAATAAAATAACCAATCTCATAAAATGACACATAGATTGTGCCCAATCAAAATTTTTCATTAATCAACCAAACTTACTTAGGCTTTCGCCCTGGGATAATGGCCTAATTGAGAAAATACAAAATGCAATATAACCTTGGATCTAATCCAGTAGATCTACTCTAGATCGGTGCTCGATATTCTTTGCAAATTTGGATCTCCAACCTCCATGTAGTCCCTCGGACCTAGCACACTGTTCATTGAGATGCCTCTCTCATTCTTGTGTTGATGTGGTGTGTCCTTCCCATCTCCCTAGCCTTGCTTTTATAACTTTACATTGAGCTAAATCCCTAACCCTAATCCTCGAAGTGATTGACGACGAAGATTAAATGTCACTTGACTTGAGATCAACGGTTGAGATTAAAACATATTCACTAAGCTAATTCACTTTACTTTTCATAAGTTTCTTTAGGTCAATGAGGCAACATAATAATATATGCTTTTTCGTAAGTTAGATTTAGGCTAAGTTACATTAGCAACTTGTTCACATTAGAGCAAGTACCTAAGGAGATTGTGGGTGAATTCTACATGCCTAGACACATAGGCCTGTGCATAAGTACTTGCTCGAGCTACAAACATCAATAGAGCTCTCAAGATAGGTTAAACGATGTGAACAATTTGAAGAAGACCTCTTCGTCTTGACTTTCTAACAGGGAATTGATACCTACATGAGCAAATAATTTCTACCAACATGAATAAAGGGTTGAATTTTGTAGCTATGGTCGGTTGTCATAATTAATATCTTAACTCTGGATGTATTTGAATTAATAAATAAGGGATGTTCTTCATGACCTTGTCAAAAGAAGAAATATGTGTAATATTCCTAATGGAAAAATTAACAGTAATACTGAAATAATGTACAAGGAACAACAAAATAGATAAAGAATCACAACCCAAATCAAAACACAATAGACACCAACAAAAGATTCCGAGCCATTTTATTAATATATGGGGAATGAGTACATAAAATGAGCTGAAATGAACCTGGGCCTGCCAAGCAAGCTATGCAAGACCCAGATGATAGATCTCGAACCCAGAAGGGGAAATGACCCGGAACAAGAAATGTGCACTGCCCAAAAATAATCTGTTATTGGCTGAAATGATGTTCTGAAGGTCGAATACTCCTCGGAATGCTTTGAAATTTTAGCCCCAAACTTCTCTCACTAAACCCTAAAAAACCTAGAAATGGTTTGGGTTGAATCTAGATGATGAAGAAGCCCTCCAAAAGGGTGCAAGTGGCTCTCTAGTTGGCTATATGCCCTACTGGAATTTTTCCCTATATAGTGCTAAGAAAATTTTGAAATTTCAGCTATGGCCTCTCCTCCAAATATCGACAAAAACCTAGCAAGGGTTTGGCTACACTCCAAGCTAAGAGGAAACCCACAAAATGTTGCGAGTTGCCTAGCCAGCTGCTGCTACGTTTTGTTGAAAGAATTATTTGCTGTAACAATCCACAACCTCCTCCACTGAAGAATCCACTCTCCACTAAAAATCTCCCTCTAGGGATGCCAAAACCACTAGCTTTCTAGCCTCCCAATCTGCTCCTCTCTATACTTGTGTAGGCTCTGCTAGAAAGGCCCACGCACTACCAAAAGCAAGTGACTTCGGCCCACAAAAATGGCTTAGCTCTAGGCCCACAAATTGCCACCAAAATTTCACTTTCCCTACAAGATAAGATCCCTGCAAGTATTATTCCCTAATCTCCTCTTTAGCCTGCGCAGATGACCAAATTGATTTTCTTTCTGTACCTAGGAATGCGCTCTGCTGATCCAACTGGTGAAGGTTAAGCTCTGTAGAAGCCTTGAAGTAGAGTGGAAAAAGTCGGGAAAAAATCAGGGTTAAATCCCAAAACACGATTTTTTTGGCTGGCCGATTAAATCGGCCGATTTTTTGCCGATTTTTTCCCAATTGAAAAAATCGGGATTAAATCGAAAAAGTCGGGATTAAATCAGGACTTTTTCCAAAAAATCGTGAATGAGGTAGTTTTTTTAACGATTTTTTAATTTTTTTTGTTTGAAAAAATCGGGATTTTATTGAAAAAGTCGGGATTTTATTGAAAACGTCCGAATTTTTTAAAAAATGAATATTTTTGTATTTTTTTTTTAAATTTTGCGGACTTTTTCAAAAAACTCTCGACTTTAACAACTTTTTCAATTTTTGGACCCTTGCCGATTTACTCGCGACTTCAACTTTTTCCACATTGAAGTAGACTCCTTCAATCTACAACTAGGGAGGCATTCAAAGTCCTCCGGAACCGGCTTGGGCTTCGCTTGAAACCCTAGTGCTAAAAAACATTCTGGCCCTTGTGCTAAACAACTTCAAGAGAAGATGAAATGTGAAGTGTAATAGTCAAAAGATGATCAACAAATGAGTCACTCCTCTTTTTATAATTTCTCCCCATGCTTCTCGACTCCTTTTTAATATTATTTTATTGGTGGGCATCATTTTCAACTAAGTGACTTTTGTTGCCATTTTAATAAAATAATAATTTGCTGCCATTCTCCAATAAAATAATATGTCCCTTTTTAATCAATATTACCAAAATTAAGCAAAATTCCTTAGTGATTCCCATGCTCACAAAATTGTGGATATTACAATATGACATGTTCTTCATGTCGGTTTTTCAAAGAAAAAAATTTGAATTTTTTATATTTGATTTTTCGCTCCAAAGAATCCAAGTTGACCCTCCTCCTAGTCAAGTTGGCCTAGTCATAAAGGCACCCATTCGGCCAATGAGTTCAACAAAGTATATTCCAGAGATGTGTATGTGACGCTGTTCAAGATTATGAAGAAGATTAAAATGATATACCTGTGTCTTACTACTGGTAGGCCGGAGTTTCAACTTGTATTGAGATTCATATAAGAAGGGATCATTATCCATCCTTAAGCCTGAAACATACTTGGGAGAAGATCAAAGTCTTAGTGAGTTTAGGCCGAAATAAACATCAGTTCATTTTCAGTAGGCTGAGAAGGCCTAAGAGCATATTGAATAACACTGAAGCTCAAAACCTCAGGACTAGTACAAAGGTCAAAGTTACCTCAGAGAATTACAGAGGTTTGAGAGCCTCAGTAAGTTGACAAAGCAGTCTCAGACAATTACTTCAGAAGGCCGAGGTTGCCTCATTCTTGTTGCGAGAAGATCGAAGAGCTCTGGATTAATGGTAAAGGGTTTAGAGGTCTCATAGAGGACCTTAGAGTATCCAAAATGACTAAAGTTAATTTATTTTGGTTTCCTTTTTTGTGGTGTAATCAGGTCACATATTTGAATAATGGTTGAGCTTGAATTTGTGATGAAAAATGCTGATGTAATCGTGAGTGTATTAGAGATCTAAACCTCAGATGTAATCTTAGGAAGGCCGAAAGGCCTTAGATCTAAAGACCTTAGGATCTAGTACGAAGTTGAGCTAAGATAACAACTTCAAACATCATTGTGATTCAATCTAAGTTCATCCGAGACTTAGGTCTATTGATGAATTAACATTTTTCATTTATGATTGGTTTTTGCTCTGAAGTTCTGATGCCTAAAGCCAAGGTGAACATAAAATGAACTATGACAAATTCACTAGTTTGACAAAGAACTTCTATGTTATTTGATCTACTATGTTTGAGTTGTAGACCTTGCTCAAACTTCCAAATATAGAACAAGTTTCAGAATTTGTGATCATTTGTATGATGCTACTGGTGCATTTGTAAATTGGGGATATGTTTGATGGTTAAATTCTGTAGTTGATTCCAAGCATGCACCCTATGAGAATAATGGTGAGTACTGAGATGATATTCTTGCTATCTCTTGGTTGAAGGAAAGACTCCTTGTTGAGATTTCTGAAGTATATATAGATTCTCAATTTGAAGACATATCTTTATGCAACGTTTATCTTGTGCCTCTAATGGATTTAATCCACTCGTGGATCGTGTTTGAGATATGATCATCTTTACATGGTGCCAAGAGATGTTGGGCAATGAGGATGACCTTAAGGATGTTAACATTGTTACAAAATCCTTGATGCTTGAAACAATGTCACAATCACTACACATGGTATGGAATTTTGGATTATGGCTCAAGGCAAGAAAAAAACAGTAAGGGAAATATATGATACATACAGATATGCTGAATGTTTGCATGTTTTCTTTTGAAGACATTGCTTTGTATGTGTTCAGAATCAAGATGCTATTGGTTGTCATAAACTCCTCATTGAAAAATGCATTAATATGCTGTTAACATTGATTGTTGATAGGGTATTTAAATTCTAAAGAATGGGACCTATCTTACGAAATGAGGATGTTTGTCAGTCTCTTGAATGTGTTGATTGAGAAAGATTATAAGTATGCAGATATTGCCAAACATGTTGATATACTACTGTTTATAGTCAGAGGCGTGTTCTAGTAAAGGGTACATTTGGATTCAGCTTTGTATTGTAGAATGGTTTGATACAAAGTTGTCAGTGAAAGAGATTACTGCTAAAGGACTGATTGCCTGATAATATGTATGATGAGCAAAATTGTTTTGAGAAACCTGAGTCTATATGCCATTAGGATTTTGGCAATGTTTTGAACTAGGGTTTGATTGCTTTGGAGAGAAAAGTTCTCAAATTATTGCTCCTTTTGGATCAAGAAGGTCTGTCATATTACCTATCTTAATGAAGACAACTTATTGAAAGATTCTTGATTGACATCAAGATGGAACATCTCTGATTCTGAGGCATGAAGATTCTATGTATATTATTTGGACAATTGAAAAAGAGAATTTGCAAAGCTTGGTGGACCTTGCAAAAAGTGTAAATGAGTATTGCAAAGTTAGGGTTTGTAAACCCTAGATTAATTTTGAAGGATAATGAAGTCCTAGGGTTTGGAAATAAAACCCTAGCTACACGTTTCCATTGAAAGGAAGAAACCCTATATCATGCAAGGAAGGAATGACATTATGCTGATGATGAGGACAAGGATGTTAGAGTTGCAAGATGGATGCAAGGAGGGTAAGATCAAGAGGGAGCTAACATTTTCTATAATCCTCGAAAGATAAGTATCCTATATCTCTCTTTCTTGATTATTGATGTTGTTTCACTATTAGTTAGTCTCTTGTCTTTGTATACTTTGCTTGGTTATAATTGTTCTTCCATGGCCTCCTAGTGAGGATTGTAGGTACATAGTAAAAGCTATCAAGGCTTTGGCAGCTGATGAAAGTAGTGGAAGAACGAAGCAAAGCATGTGACAAGAGGACTTTCCCAGAATTGTGATTCGTGTTGAGAGATATTATACTAGATGAGATCCAAGTTCAAAGGGAGCAAGTAGATCATCAAGTATACCTTGATTGTGCCAAAGAGATGTCAATCACAATGTTGACTTCCAAATATATCTACAAGATCTAGTGTGTAGTAGATGACATCATAGAAGTGAGATTTGAGAAGGTCATCCCAGAAAGAGGGAGAGGATCATGACAAGACACTTGCTCTAGTTACACTTCTATTAACATTGTTCTGAAAATTGCACCAGTTGGATGCATAAAACATTTTTGAGGAAGAAGTGTACATAGAGGTATCTCAGGGCTTTGAGGCACATGAGAAGAAGTCTCTTGATTGAAGAAGGCTTGTACGATTACAAGCGGACACATTGGGCTTGATATTTTTGATTGATAGGTCAAGGTTGATCTTATGTGATTTGTCTTTGATGGAAGGAAAAAAACTCATGTGTCAGAGGGAGCAACTGTGGTAGAAAGAATTGCTTCTGTAACAAAGGGAGCAGTTAGAGAACCTTGTTTTAGTTTCAGAGGGAGTTGACCTCAGAGTTCAAAATAATGTACTGTCATTGACATTATTAGGCTAGATAGTTGATATGCTATCAAGCAACAGTGCAGAGGGAGCAACCATGATTGCCACAAAAGAAGTGTTGAAAATAGCAACAAGAAATGCTAAAAATAGAAGTGCTAAAAATAGCATTGCTATAAATAGAAGTTTGGGTACCAGTGCTAGATTGAGCAATAGGGAATGAAAAATGGAAGTGCTAAAAATAGCATTGCTATTTTTAGCAGTTTGGGATGGATTTCTATTTTAGTCAGTCCCTAAACTAAAATAGTGAAGTAAAATTCGAATTTGAACTTAACAGCTGTTTGAAAATAAATTAATTAATTCACCATGAGTTAAGTAGTTGTGAAAAATCAAACATGAAGTCTATGTGAGGACATGCAACAGTTTCTCCATTAATTGAGGAATTTATCCATCAGTTAAAGAGATAAGGATGAGTTCTAATTTGAGTTGTAATTAGTTGGCTCAATTAATTGAGTCAAGTCCAGTTAGATTGATTTAAACAGTTTGTTTAAATTAATGTAAGTTCAGTTAGTTAATGCATGTTTGCATATAACTGCTGTTCTTCAGATAACTGAATATTCTCTCATGAATAACTCATGCATGTCAGTTCAGAGAGAGACCCAGTTGAGATCAGAGGAGGGACAGTGTACTATCAGTTGGATGGATTTTTTCCTATAAAGGAAGCTCATCCATGGAGAAGGATTTATCTCCTTCAGGATTGCGCAGTTAGATCAGAGGTTAGTGAGTGTGTGAAGAGGCCAATTCACACAAGTGGCTGCACTGGAGCCCAAGGAAAATTGCGCAAAGAAATAGGAGGCTTGGAGGGCAGAGGAGAAGGTTTGAGAGAGGCCTTTGACTGTTTATGAGCAGCAGAGGGATTGCAGAGAGAGCAGGATAGCTTGTGAGCTGATTCTTTTTGTAATCCAGACTATATTTCCACTTGTATGATAATATAGAGTTGGGGTTTTAGGATGAAGCTTTCCCCGAGTTATTTCTTCTGTGTTATGTGTGATTGATTTCTTCTTATCGGTTATATGTGTTCAATTGATCTTGCTCAATTTGATTAAGCTTCCGCAAAGTGTTGTAGAAGTAGATCTTGTATTGTGTTTTAGTATATTGCATAATTTGTTGGTCTACAGTGGGAATTTCTACATGGTATCGGAGCAAAGGTGGTCAAGGAAGAACAATATACAAGAAGGGAGAAGTTCGAAGTTTGTGATTCCTGAATATAGAAATCGAGTTCTTATCACATCTCTATTTCACCTATGGCGTTCAATGGTTTAAGACTCGAATATGCCCTTGATGGTAGTTCGAATTATATAGCCTGGAAGGATCGCATGGAAGTATTATTGGAGGATAATGGTCTAAAGGACTTCATTGATCAAGAAGTCCCCAAGCCAACTAATGCTACTGAATTGGCGGAATGGAGGAAATGTGTGGTTAGAGCAAGGAGGATTCTTCTGGAGGGAGTTCGAGACCACATAGTCTCGAGTCTCCATGGGAAGGAGACACCATTTTCAATGTGGAAAACATTGAAAGATCTATATCAGAATAGCAGCGATCAGAGGAAGCTGGCGCTGAAGGACAAGCTTCAGAAGATCAAGTGTGAAAAGGGCGACACGATCTCGACGTATCTGAACAAGCTCACCACATGCAGGGATGAGCTTGGAAGTGTAGGGATCGCTACAACTGATGATGACATGGTGAGTCTTGCACTCCTCGGTCTTCCTAAGAGCTGGCATAGCTACCAGGACTTGGTTAATGGAAGAGAGAAACTGCCAGATTGGGAACAACTTTGGTCAGATTTGATGCAGTAGGAGATAAGAAGAAGCACCAGAGATGGTCCTTCATCCACAGAGGATGAAGAAAATTGCGCCTTAGCGAGTAAGGCGAAGAAGGGGAAGGAGAAGGATTCTCTTTCCCAATCCAGTTCTTCCCAAGGTGGGAAGAAGTTTGATAAATCGAAAGTGTGATGCTTTCGTTGTCATGAGGTGGGCCATTTTGTTACAAATTGTCCACTGAGGAAAACACAGATATACCAGACAGCAAGATTGATTACAGAGTTTGTCCTTGATGGACTACGTCTTCGGGTCCACTTTCAAGATGGGCGACCGTTTTATTAGGAATGAGAAGAAGGTGTTGATTACACAACAAATTAGACAGACTGAACTTGCACACAGGCAATTCTGACCTCTGTCATTAGATAGCTCTCTGAATCAGCTTTCCAACACCGCTTACAGTTTCCAAATCCGACTCCGGATGCTCGCAAAACATTGAAAACAAAACAACCTCTAACCTCCAGAATCTGCATACAAAACCCAAAACCACCAAGCTATTCTTCAATGAGCAAAAGTGCCTCTTATAGGCCTGCAGCTACATGGAAACCTCCTTGACTGCATTTGAGGTGTATTTAGCTGACTTCTGGGTTGAATTAGGGTTTTGATTAGGAGTCTTTAATGTCTCATAGTGACATTCACCCTTTTGGAATTAAATTAATCCAAAAATACACATTAAAACCCAAAATGACATTGTTATAAAGCAGAACCCGTTAGTTGTTTGCTAACCGCGCGGAAGAGGTTGGAAAACTCATGTGATCGCTGGACCAAGCCCGCGGTCAGTGCGCCGGCGGTTCCGCTGCGGTTTCAAAAACGGTTAACTGTATCCCCGTTCACATGTCGAAGTTCCGACGGTTTTGTAACTCGATGGTTAGGAACCCTGACAGCTACCTCTGTCTGTTCACATGCTGCCCACTGCGGCTTTCTCCGATGCGGTTAGAAGGCCAGCGGTTAGGGGCTGTAACCGTAACCTCCGCCTGACATGTGAACATGGTTAGGTTCCGACGCGGCTAACTCCGTAGTTAGGGACCTGTCATAATATTATTTGTAAAGTTTTTACAATATTACAAAGGCCGAGGGTTTTATAACATAGTTTTGAATGTATTTTTGTAATACATTGGTTTGATTAGAACTTAGGACTAGGGTTTTAGGTAAGGATTTGTACATGGATTTGATGCATGGCTTTAGAACTTAGGGAATGGTGTTTAACATAAGATTTGATTTTAGGTATAATGCATTAGGGTTTTAGGTCTTAGGTTTAGTCATTAGGACTTTGATGTAGGATTTAGGGTTTTAGGTCTAGAATCTTAAAAACCCTTTTACAATCTTTCGTCACAATGTGACATAAAACCACCTGCGATGACAAAACCCACGCACATTGTCGACCCCAGCTATCTTTGTAATGACAACCCAGATGATGAACCTATGCCACGGACGACACCCATGTCGACACATCAAACCTCTGCGATGGATGACACAACCATGTCGACACCAATCCTGCAAAGTTGAATGACAAAACACATGTCATCGACCAATCCTGGCAGAACTGTCGATGAACATAAGTCGGCAGCCAGGTACAACACCATCAACTGAAAGCCATGAAAAACTACGAACATTACTTGAACAACCTGATCATAACCAACACTGTCGAAATTGAACGACACCCATAAACTGAGGTGACGACGACACTGAATACTGATAACGACACTTGAACACCTGTGCAATTTGAATCAACGAATCCTCCTGGATCAGAAATGTAGCACAAGGAAGCTGCACTATTTCCCATTACCACCGCTGTGTATAATTTATGTAGGAACTCTTGTGCCATAGCAGGATTAATGGCATAAGAATTCTGTTTTGTTTAAGATGCAGAGGATGTGGGTAGATGGTAAAGGCAGGAAAGGTTTCCGTGAACTGAATGAGTCGTAGTAATTAGTATACTGTATTCTATAGTAATAGCTGTTGTATACTTATTTTGTTCACATTACTATTTATTATTTCTGTACTTAGTTTTAAAGTACTTAGTTTTTGCCATGGCTTTAATCAATGAGTTGTAGTAATTAGTATACTGTATTCTAGGATAATAGCTATTGTATAATTATTTTAGTCATCTTACTATTTATTATTTCTGTGCCTAGTTTTTGTCATGGATTTAATCATCTGCATATGCTGATTTCTATATTCACAGCTTATGTTTCATTTTAATTTTCTTAGTATGGAAAAATGGATGGTTTTAGAGTCTACACCTCTGAATGATCCTTTTTGTAGCAGGTGATGAGAGTACTGTTGAAGTTGTGCCGAATCTTGGCCCTACTATAAAGTCAACTGCTTTGGCACAGATGCAGGCTGGGATAGATGCATTATCAAGAGAACTTTCCAAACTGCGTACAGGAAGAGCATCAGCAGGTTTGTTGTTGCTATGCATATTTACCACAAAAACAATATGATGCCCAAAAGTGCCATTCTAATGAATTGACAGTTGCATGCTTTCAGGTATGCTTGATCACATTATTATCGAATCTGATGGTGTACAGACACCTCTAAGCCGTATTGCTGCTGTATCTGTCTTAGATTCACAAACACTCAGTGTGACACCTTATAACTTAGATGTAAGAGTATTACTTGCTTCTTCTCTTCATTAGTTATGTATTTGTTTTGCTTTTGCATGTTAGACCTTCCCGAACCCAGCACCCGATATTCGGTTCCTAACAATTATTAACTGAACGAATACCCGACTAGATTCCTAACACAAAAAATATAGCAGAAGCAAAAAAAAGACTTGATCTGAATCACACACATAAATAGATTTCTGCCCAATCAACAGTTCTTCATTAATAAATTAATCACAGAACTTACTTGGGCTCCCGTCCTGGGATAATGGCCCAACTGAGAAAATACAAATTACAAAACTGATTACCAGCCTCTCTGCAGTTTCTTGGACCCAACACACGCTCATTTAGAAGCCTCTTTCAATCTTGTGCTGTTGTTGTGTCTTAGCTTCAACTCTTCGGTTCAATTTATAATCTTCATAAGCTAAGATTGATGGTCAAAATTAGCTTGTCAAGTTAACTGAAGATAAGTGACTTTAGTTAACTATCCTATCTTCAACTTTCTCTACTTTAACTCAAGTACAAGTCATCAATTTAGCTTGCTTTACATGCACATCTCATGCATGTCACATGCAACACATCCGCATGCATGCAACTAACTTGTACTCTCTGCATGTCACATGCAAGCTCCTAAAGAGGCAAATCAAGGTCCTTCTAGTGAAGACATAAGACTAGAAATACCTTCCGAGCTACAAAGCTCAACATTACAATTACAGTATAATGCTTAGTATGGATTGTGCTTGACTTTGTTTGGGATAGGCAAATGTGCAGTTCTGGTCATAGAAACATGATTAATTGTTTCAGAACAAACAAAAACATTTTTCAAGGGTTGTTTTCAAACATGCTACTAAATAGCTTAAAATGTCTGTAGAATTGTTTTCTACATGTAACAATGCCAATATTTTTTGGTGGAGCATGTTCCTTTTCAATCTGCCATTTTTTCTTATGCAGTTTTTTAATATCACAAGTTAAACTTTCTTGTTACAGTCATTTGGTGTACTCCATGTTGTACAATACTGCAACCATTTCCCCTTAACCAACTTAATTTTAGGTATATACAATCACTATACTACTGCAAAGAGCACAGGTGAACAAGAACAAATACATTCATCAACTAAATAAAAGGAAGAAGATGCAACATAAAACGAGTACGATCACCATATGGTAACCATTTCACCAATTAAATATCAGTCAACAAAGCTGGGATGATAATGTGTATATCTCTGTCAAGTGCCGTAGATGCCCATACATCAAGATATGCTGTGACACACAGCAAACCAAATACATACTTCTCCCAAGCCAGGGACAATGGAAATGTGTATACTGCAACTTGGAAGGGGAACCACAGTCACCTAGGCTCCAACTCCCTTGCTCTTCTCAGATGACAAAGGGTCACCTAAAGTGGGGTTTCCCTAAAATGATTCTACACTAAAGGTTACGAGTTTTCAGAACAATGTAAGTTAGTGAATCTTTTGTTGAGTGTGTGTGTGTAAATTTCTGATTTTGATAGGCTGGAATCTCTTCTCAATAAATATTGTATAACAAATAAACACTTTGCCCAATCATTTATGTCAGTCATCCATGAATATATGTGGCGTATCTCATATTAGTGAACAGCTCTCTTATAGATCTACCTTTCTAACAGAGATTTGAGGCATTAAGGAGCACACTCTTTTGAGCAGGTAATGTTCAAGCTGTAGGAAAATACACAGGAAATGAATGGTTGATATTGTGATGCGTTTCTGTGTTCCCTTAGATCAGCCTGTGCGCTGCAAATTTCTTTTTAAGTACAAGCCATTAAGACAGAATTAGAAACTGGGTATATAAGAGAGAATTCACTAATTTCCAATAGCAAGAGTGTTGCTAATGAAGTTTCCAGCTTGAGGTTTGAGTTCTAAAACCAATCACAAACATCCAAATGATAGGCTAGTGTTCATGCTTCAACATATAAACATAAAAATGATAAAGTTTTAGGCATAGATGAAAAGGAATCATTCAGACATCTCATCAAACATGCGGTATGTATCCTGGAAATTTTTGAGATGGGAATGAAATGCAATGTTTTGTTTTAAGATGGAAAATAAGACAATTGAGAGACCAACTTTCAAATTTAAGTGAGATGAGGAATGATGAGATAGCTCCAATCCTAACAGCTCTCAAATTCAGTTAGGAAACCAGTATACCAGCAAAACATGAAATCTATTAAACAGTCATAATGAGTTTCATTGATCCATTTCATCAAACAGTTCATGCACACTCTATGACAACACTTGGATTCTTTAGGTTAGATACCCATTACATAGAGCATATATCTTGTACTAATATACTGTAGCTTCCAAGTATTAAATGACATTTCTAGGCTTATAATTATGAGTTCAGCTCCATAGTACAAAACATAATTGATGGATGATATGCAATTGGGAAGGTTTCACACATACATTTGCTTAAACAGTTATATAAGTCCCATACATCTCTGATCACGGCTGAAGATACACGCGCTATTGCTCAAGGAACCAGAATTTAAACTACCTATCACTGCTCGTATGTAATGCAGTGATTTATGAGATGTCTCATTCATACAGTTATACTCTTATGGCTGGCATACAAGAAAAAATGCTGAGGCTGTCACACAATCTTGAAAAATTTTCACAGAAGAATTTCACTAAACAGTTAATAAGCAATCTCAAAATCGCTAATTCCTCCAATGTTTCAGCCTGGAAAACAGAGTTTGGCTTTGCATGTCTATTCTGTGGCAATATATGCTGAATTAAATCAATTTTCCTATATGAAATTGCCACTTTGAAAACAGAATGCTAATGTTGTTAGCAATGCTTTAAACTTCTGAAAATTCTTAGATACCTTTCATCAAACAATTTAGCTGCTAAGAGAGCTCAGAACTGGTAGGCTGCACCCTTGATATAAGACTTTTTGTGGATGGTGCGTTGTTTTAGATGGAACAACAGACTCAATGATGGTGGCTTGAACCTTGGTCTGCTGTTCAAGTGAAGGGCTGATGAAGTAAAATTTTTGGTGGTTAAAGGAGAACTACAGCGCCTTACAAGAAGTTGGGCATGGTGTCCAAGGTACCATAAAATCCGGATAGCACAAAAAGAGGAAGAATGGCACACACGCTGACAAATCCAATCTGCAGGACCTAACTATCATCTGCAAAAGAAATGTTTAGTACCAAAACCCTCACCAACACACTTGGAAACGTAGACAAGTGGATGTACTTCAGCTGCAATCCTATCATAAAACATCCCTAAATGTATGCTACCAAATATAGAGAAAGCCACAGCCAAGGAACTATTCCAAACGATGAATTTTATTAAAGACGAAACATGAGTACCATGAGTATCATCTGAAACCAAACTTGGTGAAGGAGTTGCTGAGCAATTTTACACTCTATATAGCGAGCTCTAGTCTGCTAGGGTATGCCTTAGAAGATTCATAGATTGTTTGCAGGTAAATACTGGAAGAAGACTTCTATTCCAACCTTCAACAACATAACAACTTTTTCTAGAAATTGGGCTCACTAGAAAGTGTGCCTTTTAAGGCTGGAAATATTACATTTAACACATTTTCTGTGGCGCCCTAAAAATAGCTGTGCCCTTTTTTTGGTGACAAAAATAAACTCAAAAGTATAACTTTGGTGGGCCCTGATGAGATGGGTGTCTCTTCCCAGCTGAGATGGACAGCATTACATTGAAATATTCCCTGTGGGGCGCTTAAAATGTGCCCAGCCCTTTGCTTCTAATGCTGGAGCATATTGTAATTTGTATGTGCATGAAAGTGGTGGGGTCCCTATAAGTGCACTCCTCACCTTAGACAAATACATCGCATTTCATTTTCTGTGTCCCATGCACCCTCCTTGGCTACTATGGCTGAAAATACATTTTACAATATGCATGATTAAAACTCTAGGAGGGGCTCCCCTTTCTTTGACTTAGTGAACTGGTCACACATATGGAGAAATATCTGTGTGGGCCCCATGCCAAGCGCGTGGTAACAATACACAACCAGAATTTGGCAGGTAATACCTGCATGCATTCCTTACCTGAAAATATGAGAAATTTTGAACCATAGCCATTACTGCCATTACTTGCTGTCAATATACAAAGCTATCAACAGAGAAATAGATACTTATTTTCATGAATGGGACCATATGCTTATTCTCATAGAAGGTACCAATTGCAGCAGGAAAATTTTTCTCACAGCCATAGAAATCCAAAGGACTGCATCCTCTTACCACTCAAACTAGCAGGGGTCCCAAAAGGGGATCCTTGAAGGGCTACTACTAGGTCAAGGGCAACAATAGCCCACTGTCACCTCAGCTAAAGCTCCCTACTCTTTACAGACTTTCGGCTATGGGAGGGACCTGGTATGATAAGGATCACAAAGATGAATAGATCAAAGATAGGATGAAGGGTGATCCTAGAAGCCTATTCACAAGAGAGGCTCAAGATTGGGGCTTGCTTGTCCTGGAAGACAAAATGGAAGATTCTCTAGGAAGGGCTTGGGGAGAATTTCAAAGGTTAGGTTTTGAGTATGTGCCTTATAAAGGAGATCCCTAATCCCTAGAATTCTTGAGGAAACTTGGGTTCCAGGTGATCTTTGAAGAATTAATCTTGATAGTGCATGGGGCACACGGGACCAAGTGGACCTGAGGTTAGGTCAAGAGGATAATATTTAACAACCAATGATATACTTGACCTAATTAGGGAGGGGAAAAAGATCAAGGAATACATTTTGAATGAAAGGCAATGCAAGGATTCCAGTGAAGTTTCTAGCCTAAGGGAAACCAAGGGCAAAAACTAGTCTTCGAGCTAGGGCTTGCGATATCTCAAGATCTTACTGTCAGAATCTCATGAAATTTGGAGGGCTTCTTGAGGACACACCAACGCAATTGTGTACCGAAAATCAAAGTATTTGGATGGCTATATTGTGAGATAGTTGATGCCCTAGGTGACCTATGTAGGCTAGGCCTAGAAAAAGAGGGGAAGGTGAAAGAAATAAGCTTTAAAGTGAGCACCAGAGAAGGACCAGTGCTTTGTCCTTTGGGAGAGATGGTGTCAAGGAAGATTTAGAGTTTGGATTGATTTCCACTTGTCAAGGAGGCCTAAAAGACAACTTCATTGGGCATTAGGGCTTAATGGAAGTAGCTTCAAGGTCATTTATACTTCGTTCAACAATATTTGGTGACTTGTCAAGACAAGGATGTCTCTAGGAACATTCATTCATTCAAACATGGTCCAATCATGATACAACACTATTTAGAGATTTAATTTCCACAATTTCATTCCAAGAAAAAACAACAAATTAACCCTAGAATAGCGAAAATCCTGAAATCCTGAAATCAGCAAAATAAAGAATCAAAATAGCATTAACATAGTACGTACATGTAAGAAGAATACATCCAATCAGTAAGATATGCCAATCATAGAAGCTCCAAGACAAAGAAGAATAACGATCGGAATTCATCCATTCATCCAAAAAATCTTATTGTCAAAAGATAGCGAAAATCTCACAAGAAGATATGATCCAATCCAAGTGATGATACAAATGAATTCTTGCCTCTCCTATTTATACACTCATTAGGAGTTTGAATTACCTAATTTTAGCCTACATTAGCCCATCAATTAAAATAATGTGCAAATAACTATCAATTGGTGACAAGCCCACCAAACTATCACAAATAAAATAATGAGCCTCCAAAGAGGTTGAATGATCAATAATGCATGTCGTTGGTTCTCTAAGAGGCCCGATGAAGTCCATAAGTGCCAAAATAATGAATTGGAATTCCAAAAGTAATGGACAAAGGGGATGACCCCTTGTTCTCCACATGATAAACTTGTGGTGCTCCCAATGGCTGTGCCCGCTGTGAGGGCACACAAGTGACCTCATGGGTCTCCAAGTAAGTCGAATATGCCTGTAGACCATTTGTAAGGGTTCAGATGATGGTGTAGGTGATGCCACATTATCCTACAAGTCTTGGGTCAGCTGCCAAATGCATGGTACATCTGTGGGGTTGGCTGGGCAAAGGTGAACCAGGTGCATCTTTCTCATCCAATAGGTGAATCTTGAGCAATCTCTGAACATCTCTAGGGATCCATGGAGTGTTGTCTTGTTAAAATTGGCAACTAGGGCCAAACTCCATTTGGGTCATCTTATTTATGGCAGTTGATATTTTTCTTGGATTCCTCTCGTCGAGAGGTGTAGGATTGATCTAATGATCATCCGATTCCGACATGTATTCATGGAGATATGAGTTTATTTGTATTTCTTGACAATTTGTCAAGGTTGGCCAACGAGTAAAATAGTGTTGCACACCCCCAGCGAAACCTCAACGTGGCATATAAATAGAGGAGACCTTGAGGCATTAGCACACTCATCTCATCTCCACATCTCTTCTCTCTCCTTGTCTCTTGGGTATACGAAGGAGGAAGAAGACTCTCTCTCACGTGGGAAAAAGAAATAGGACATAGTTAGGGCAGCAGCTGTAGGAGGACACAGGAAGGTGCAACAACTTTGTTTTGGGTGCTAAAGGACTGTGTTGACCAGCGTATAGGCTCCCTTGACTGCGGATTTGTGTGGGCAGCCTCTCCTAGGCTAGCCACATTGCTGGACAACCTGCGTTGACCTGTTGGAGGACGTGTTTGGGACTGCGTTGACTGGTTAGGGCTGACTGCAGTATTGTTGTAGCATTGACTGTTGTTTTGACCTCCTTCCATTGACTGTTTTGGGCTGCTATCTACTGTTGTTGGAGGCCGAGTTCTCCTAGGTTGTCTTGAGGACATTTGGAGCTGATTGATCAGCCTTGTCATAGTTGTTCAAGGGTTTTCATTACTGCTGTTGTAAATCACAGATTTGTGATATTGTACTATCTCTCTCTCTCTCTGCTGAATTATTGAAGAATATAGAAGAATTGATCAAAGGGTTTCCCCGCATTGGGGTTTGTCCCTGGTTGGCACCACATCTTGTGTCTCTTGTCTTGGCTTGTCTTTTGTTGTTTTCATTTATGTTCTATTAGCATTTTACTATCATGTTAATGTGATTGCTATACTAGAAATTGACATTGGGCTAATAAGAAGAATTGAAGTAAATTGCTCTTAAGCATAGAACATACCATAATTTAACATGTCTATTGCTGTGGAGGCCCATGGATCTCAACACACACCCTACATGTGCCAATGTAGCCCTTTGGAGGGTTAGGACCCCGTATAGGGAGACCAAACCCAAGATGGAGACCATCTGCAATCTTGCATAAGATCCAATGTGTCCCCTAGCCTTCCAGTACAACAAGTCATCAAAGAAATCGAGTAAAAGAGTTTACAAACCATGGACTATAGGTGGGGACTTCATAATGGCCTGCCCTTCCATAATTTGCTTTGGCATGTGCTAATGTCTCCAAACTCCAAATGGAGTTAACCAAGTATCCTATTAGGTGGTTTCTACTTCTAAAGGGGATAATATGTCCAAGGTACATCCCTTAAAAGTGGTGGTATGTGATGAAGAGGTGAATGGAGTAGGGGATGAGAAGGGGCAACCCTGTGCCACATGCTGGGGTACAAGGTTGGCTAGTAGAAGGGAAGCCCACACTTGGGTATATAATGTATAGGAGGGAGCAATTGTGGTACATGAGGGTGCTCCGACCTTGATTTTTCCACCCTTCTTTATATGCCTTTCGCACTTCTATGATTTTTCTTTAATTAATTGCTTGACGCTCGAGGGGTAAGAGCATGATATGTGAGATATAACAGTGGATATCCCCTTTTAAGATAGGGCGGTTCATTGCCCACCAGGGGTTGGGACAATCATGGATTCCTATATGATGAAGGAGTCTCATAGAACCTGTAGGAACCAGGGTGATGGCCATGATGATGGGGTAGAGGTCATGTGTTGGCTTTTGCCCACGTGCTAAATGTGTTTGTCCCGACCATCTTTTGCATTTTGTGGTACATTTTCCTGTTGAATGTGGCCAATTATGCTTTTACTTTTATTTTTAGTTGCATCAACATCTGGGGCATCATTCCAAGTCTGATTTAAGGTGTGGGCAAGGGGAAGGGGAGAACTAGCCCTATGTGGACCTAGTGGATGAATGTGGACGCAGGTGGGAGAAATGATGAATGGGGTAATAATGAGTGGAAAGGGGGTAATATATGCGGATGAGGGAGTGGGACCATGCAACTAAAATCAAGGTTTCCCGTGAACTACCATTCCTAAAGTCAAATGTTCAGTAAAACAAATCCCACAGGACTAGAATCCAAGGTTAATAGCCATAAGGGGTCTAGGGGACAAGAGCACAGATCTGGCCCATTTTTTCCGCTGAATCCCCCCATTTATCCATGCCCAAAAGTGTCCATGATAAGCAAACTACAATACTCAATTACCAAATGACAAGGCATACCTTTAGGTTCGGGAGGCCCACCTTCAAACATATGATCATGACAGATGGTTGAGGGACCACATGCCTGACTTAGGTGGCGGAGAAATGGCACAATGAGCTAGTTGGTGGCTGCAAGGGGCTGTTGGCTACCAGTTGAGGATCATCTTGGAGAAAACTTTCTCCTATTTATATCACCCACAAAATGGTGGGTAACATCTGGGTCCAACTGGGATGTGATATCTCGAAGAAGTGGACGAAGCTACTCGAACGGGAGGTCATGAGAACTCCAACAATCTCCTTGTTATCATAGACTTGTTACTTGTACATATAATAGATGAAAGACAAGGGGCAACATGCTTTCGCGGTGTCTCATGATCGCACATGCTTAATGTTAGGCCGAAAAATCAATAGAAAAATTAAATATGCAAATTTTAATTTAGATGCATCTAATCTACCATGAGAAATATCTTATGATGTTAGTTCTAATGCAAAATCAACATACAATGCACCCTACTCTACCATGCATATGATACAATGTCAAGTGCGAGGTATAATCATAGACCCAATGTAACCAACATATCAATTGATCAATAGAAGAATGCATGCTTGCATGATTATTTTTGCAATGGACTCGACAATATAAATGGGAATAATGATGTGAGGAGTTACGGGGGTGGGAGGTGGGAAAACAAGAGACCCATATTATATAGAAAGGAACCCTAGAAGAAGGGAAAGACATCAACTGAGAAGATTGAATTTGGTCTTCTAACTAGGAGATAGAAATGTCAATGATCAAGTACATGAATCTTTGATGAAGAGCTATCTCAGGCCTATCACCCTCTAGGTAAGAAGGATTGAATGTCTCAAACATATTTAGGATGATATTATTTTGGTCATTGGGAAAACAGGAAGTGGACTCATCATTGTATTTGGGGAAAAACCATGATTCTTGGTTCTTCATAGGGGAAAGCAGCTCTTCATCAAGACTAGGGGAATGAACATCATCACAAACCTCTATTTCCAAGGCAGGGGAGGAACGCTCAAACATGAAGAAAAACCCTTTATCGGGGGCATGGCCTAAGGAAGCATCTTCCTCAATTTCTTCTATATTAGAGTCATCAGAATTTCCCACAATCTTGGAAGGCTCTTCTTTGATTGAATCATCTTGGAACATAAAGAAGAGACCTTTCCAATCACTAGGAAGGGCTTCATAAGGACCAACATTGTTATTCAGAAGGGGCAGAGCATTTTCTTCTTCCTTGAGCTCATTCTTATGGACTTGAGAAACCATGGGGTCTTCATTTCTATAATCATACCCAATTCCCCAATCAACAGCCCAAAAGTCACTCGTAGATTCTTCGTTTATTTGATTATCATGATCTTCCTCAGAATCCTCCCATTCTTCACTATATATTTGGTGTTGGTTAGGATGCCATTCATTCTCTTCTTTAGATAGGGAGGACTTTTCTTCCATCCATTCTCGAAGAATGATCTCCAAGGTATTTACTACATGATTTTGATAAAATTCCTCAAGAAGAAGGCCATTGGTAGGACTCTCTTTATATTCATTCTTCGTGTTACAAAGCCTTTCCGATTGCTCATAATAGTGGGAGAAAATCTCTTTGGAGTTATGTGTGGTCATCAGTTTCCTGCAAGAATTTTCTTATTCCATCATCCATTCTTGCAATGTCTAAGGGCTCTCGGGGTTGAGATCTTTCTCATTATCCTTAGAGGGCATGCTTTCCAATTCATGAGTCTCTCCTTTGGCACCATCATTAAAGTATGCATCAATAAGAGGCTCTTCCTCAAGCATAAAACCATATTCAATAACTTCCTCCTCTTGAAGGGCCATATCTAACATTTGGGATATGTCTTCATGAGATTGGAAACTCGGCCCTTCATGCAACAAGAAGTGCATAGTCAACATTGGAAGAGAAGGAATACTTTTAGGTTTACATGACTCAAGCCAATTGGTACTTAGGGCAATGGATAGGACAAACAATTCCATTTGGTCACAAGGTTGAGTTATATTTTGCTTTGAAAGGTACCTTATGAACATTACCACGTGGCTGGCTGTGAAATGTGGATCCCCATCAAACATTGGCATATTCTTCATGGATTTCGATGAAGGATATCTTGGGGTCCCTGTCATATCTATGGCAGGAATATATGTGGTCAATATGTTGCTGGGTCCTTTTTGACATGGGAGTTGCCAGGGTGAATGAAATTGCCTTAACAAATGCTTGCTTCACCCTACAAGCATTGACTTTGAAGTTCAATGAAGAACTAAGGCTTCGTTCTTCCAATGGAGTTGCCAATATTCTCATGTCAATATGTCGGATAGGGAACCAAACATTCGTTTTGTGTCCTTGGCAACGACGCCAAAATGTTACCGCTCAAACTAGCAGGGGTCCCAAAATTGGATCCTTGAAGGGCTACTACTAGGTCAAGGGCAACAATGGAACAATAACCCATTGTCACCTCGCTAAAGTGCCCTACTCTTCTTTATGGACTTTCAACGATGGGAGGAGACTCGGTATGATAAGGATCACAAAGATGAATAGGTCAAAGATATGATGAAGGGTGATCCTAGAAGCCTATTCAGAGGAGAGGCTCAAGATTGTGGCTTGCTTGTCTTGGAAGACAATGTTAATTTTCAGATTGTTCTATGCTGTATCAATTACTTTAGCCCAATTCCAAACTTCAATTTAGCAATATTTCAAATTACAATTAGTCTTTTCATTCATCAACAGTAATTGAAGATAGAACAATATATGCAATGACAAAGAAGACAATCAACACATCAACAAGAGACACTAGATTTGGTCAAAGACCAGGGAAAAACCCCACTAGGGGGAAAACCCTTTGAAATTCTTCTTTTATTAGATTGTCATAAAAGTTTCAGCAGAGTGTATAGTGAGCCCAATACAATATGATCAACAATACAACTCAACAATTTCAGAACCCAATTTACAGTGGTAGAATCTA
This sequence comes from Pinus tabuliformis, assembly GCA_031772625.1. Lineage (NCBI taxonomy): Eukaryota > Viridiplantae > Streptophyta > Pinopsida > Pinales > Pinaceae > Pinus > Pinus tabuliformis. Next base: position 286,041,397 of record CM062819.1, on the reverse strand, counting down.
TCAGAGACAACTTGATTCAGGCTTCAGATAGCTTCAGAAAACTTCGGATGATGGTCAACTGTAGTCAAACCCCTGGATGCTCCCTTCAGGTTAGCGTGCGTGTGTCTATAGCTTCCTTGACACTGTCTTGACCATAGCATGCGTGTGTCTAGGGACGAAATTCCTAGTTTTGTGCTAGTGTTCGGAACAAAAACCCTAATTTTGTGCGAGCTTCAGAACTGAGACTTCGGACCTCCGTACGACCTTTTCCTTTGCCAATGTGTCGAACCAAATCAAGTAGAAGAGAAGAAGATGCTTGATGTGATGATGTCCAAATGAGCTTCTAGGTCACTTGTATTTATAGGCTTCTAGGGATGTCTAACAATATGCATTTGATGTTGAGGCTGACCTGTCCAAGTGTGCATGAGAGTGAAACTGACCTGATCCAATATCCATGAGTGGGTGCACAAAATCAAAAACCAACTACTTGTCCGAACGAGGTGATCTTTAGGTCGATTTTGGTCCTCTCGAAAATAGGAACTCAATGCCATCATCATATCCATCAAATGAGTAATCCAAAGTGGAATTTGATCGCAATTGCATATTTTTAACACTCCCTCTCAACTAGGGAGAATTCCACCTGTAAAACTTGTCCATTGATCAATGTGTCATCCTCTCATCATGTGTACTAATATGCTCAACTCTATCTGCTGAAACATTCTCGAATCTAAAGAAGAAGAATCATGGGGAGCAAAAACTCCCACCCTCTGTCCATTGGGCTACAACCCGAAATCTCTATCAGCGGGCTACTATTCAGAATATCTGTCAGCGGGCTACTACTCGAAAATATGTTATCGGGCTACTACTCAAAAATATGTTATCGGGTTACTGCCCGAAAATATCATGGGGGAGCTACATGTCAACCCATATTGAGCAATAGGTGATGTAGGGGAGCTACTACTCAACCCATCCTATTGCCTACTGATCTTCCCACTAATGACCCTAAAGAGTCATGTGGTAGAACACCTGTGTCATAATCCTAGCTTGGGCGAGATAACCCACTTATGAAAGGTAAGAATCTCACACCCCCAAGCCTCCTCACCTGTTGGCCAGACGGGGATGGATAATCCCAACAAGCCTAGCTTGTTGGTATGATGCCAACTGGGGTATACTCTGTAATGGACAAGATAGGGTGAGCTACTACTCCAACCCTATGGGTAACAGATAGGGGTGATACTCTATTGTCCAGAGTTCCCTCAACTCCAGGAGCCCTCTATCTCAATTCCTCACCCATGGGAGCTCAGATAAGGGGGAAGAGTATGGCTCAGTGTCCTCGATTAGTGGTGCCCCTTATCAGGAGGGGTCACATCCATTAGTCCAAGCTGCTCTTTGAAGACCAAGAACTTCCCTTTTGGCAAAGCCTTGGTGAGAATATCTGCAATCTGCTCATCTGTCGATATGTGATGGAGTCGAACGACTCCTCTTTGTACCATATCACAAATGAAGTGATATCGGATCTCTATGTGCTTGGACTTGTCATGGAACATGGGATTCTCTGCCAGACGGATCCCACTCTTGTTGTCGCAATATATCACTATAGTTTCTAGTACCTACTCAAATAACTCTCCAAAGAGCTTCCTCAACCAAACTGCTTCGCAACTAGCCATGCTAGCGACAATATACTCTGCCTCGATGGTACTCAATGCTACGAACTTCTGATTCCTTCTCCAAGATATCATGGCAGATCCAAGACTAAAACAACATCCTGACGTACTCTTTATGTCGATAACATTTCCCACCTAGTCAGCATCGGTGTATCCATGAAGTTGAACATCTCCGGTAGAGTATCTTAGACCAAGTGTAATCGTCCCCTGCAAATATCTCAAAATGTGTTTGGCAACAGTCTAATGTGCATGGAGAGGCTCGGTCATGAATTGACTCAACGTGTTCATTGCATAGCATATGTCCGTATGGGTGTTCACAAGGAACATTAGAGCCCCAATCAACTGTCTATACTCAGATGGATTTGCCAAATCGGGTCCTGTAGCTTCTCCACATAACTTCTTGAAGTTTATTTCCATCGATGTGGGTAGGGACTTGCATTCTATCATTCCAAATCTTTCCAACAACTTCACAATGTATTTTCCTTGTGAAAGGAAAATCTCACCGAGCCTTTGCCACACTTTAAGGCCTATAGAAAATAGTGCATGAGCCCAAGGACCTTCATCTCGAATTCAGAGGATAACTCCCTCTTACACTCGATCATCAGAGGCTCACTACCTGTTAGGAATAGATCGTCAACATATAAAACCAAAATTAGCAGCATACCTTGGACTACCTTGAAGTAGAGGTTGGGATCGACATTGCTTCTTGTGAATCCCAACTTCACCAAATAACTGTCTATGCAGGTGTACCATGCTCTTGGGGCTTGCTTCAAACCATACAATGCCTTCTTCAATCTACAAACGTGCATCTTTCGATCTTCTACTTAAAATCCCAGTGGTTGCTCAACGTATACTTCTTCTTGTAGCATGCCATGGAGGAATGTGGTCTTTACGTCCATCTGATGAAGGGTCCATCCTTGACTTGCGGCAAAGGCAACTATCGAACGAATGGTTGTATATCGAGCCATAGGTGCAAATATATCATCATAATATTCTCCCTCTTTCTAGGAGAATCCTTGAGCCATGAACCTCGCCTTGTATTTTTCAATGCTTCCATCATTTCCATGCTTGATCTTGAATATCCACTTCAAAGTTACCACGTATTTCCCCTTCGGTCTCGGTACAACATCCCATACATCATTCTTAATAATAGATTCATATTCCTTGGCCATAACATCTTTGCAGACTTGTTCTTTTACGACTTCTTCCAATGTGTAAGGTTCGACTTGAATGATAGTGCTCATTGCTGCAACATATCCTTGGTACCTACATGGCTTCTTCCTTTCTCTAAACGATCTTCGGACGGACATGTGACTATCAACATCTTGAAGACTGTCACAAAGCCAAAGTGGTCTTTTCCTAGTAGGAGGATTACTAGGAGGATCTAAGGGATCCATGGAATCATCAATATCAGTCTCAGATTCGGGCACGGATGGGCCATCCAAGATATCCATATCACCATTCTTCTTGGGAGGAGGAGGAAGCTCTCTTGCTTTTCCAAGCGCAGTGTTGCGGGGGAGCGCCCCCCCCCCCCAATCTGTGCTCCGGGTAGGAGCAGGTCGGGAGCGCGCTCCCTGCCATTTTGTGGAGCGAAGAAGGGAGCGTCGCTCCGGGAGCGATTTTTATAACCCGGGATCGCTCTCGACCGCTCCCCGGTTATAAAAGTCACTCCCGAAGCGGCGGGAGTGACGGATGGGAGCGATTGGTGCAAATATATATATATATATATATATATATATATATATATATATATAATAAAATAAATAAATAAAATAAAAAAATTAGTTTTTTTAATATAAATTGAGGGAGGGAGGGATGAAAGGTTTCATTATCATTGTGAGAGTGAGTGAGATTGAGATTGAGAGAGAGGAGCAAGGAGAGAGTGAGAGAGAGCAAGGAGAGAGTGAGGAGCAAGGAGCAAGAGAGTGAGAGAGCAAGAGAAAGCAAGGAGAAAGGGGAGATTGAAGAGCTTGCAAGGGGAGATTGGACGCAAAAGAGGTAGGCTCTAAATTGTACAATATTGAATAGAGTGTCTAGCAATTTTTTTTAATGTTTATTAAAATTTAAACTATTCTTAAATAAATAAATGAATTTTTCTCTATTTCCCATTCCCATTCCAATTCCATTTTTTAAAATTTTGCAGATTCAAAGCTTCAAATTTCAAACATCATGGTTATATTTCTTAGCATTTTCTTCTTCTTGGTTCCTTTTTTGGTTATTATGGTGCCGGAGAGTAGAAAAAGGAGGGTTGAAATTGAAAATGAAGAAGGGGATGAAGAAGGGGGACATAGTGGATTTGATGAAAACCTCGGTGAGGAGGAGCTGGAGGAGAGTGAACATGAGTCAACTCAAAAAACTAAACAAGACCAAACCCCATTGTGGAAATATGTTAACAGGCCTGAAGCAGGGAAAGGGGGTGGAACCACTAAATTTCATTGCCCCCATTGCAACAATAATTACATAGGTTCATACACCCGTGCCAGAAAACACCTCTGCGGGAAAATGCCATGGGATGGAGATAAACAAATAGGAATCAAAACTTGTACAGGTGTGTCAGCAACAGATAGAGCCAAATACATAAGGGAAGAGGAGGAAGCCCAATACAAATCTAAAAAATCAAAGGGTTTCTTTGAACCAAGCTCACAATCACATGCACAAAGAACTCCTTCAGGATCCTCCCAAGGCAGTGGATATGGAGGCACAGGGTCACTAGGTTTAAGGCGTAGAACCATATCAGATTTCCTTGATGAAGGGTGTAGGAATGATGTGGATTCAAAAGTTTACAGGTTTCTCTATGCATGTGGGATACCATTCAATGTTCACCTTATTGGCACGAAATGGTTTCTGCCATAAATGATGCCCCTAAAGGATACAAGAGCCCTGGGTATGACAAGGCAAGAACCGTTGGACTTGATCATGAAAAAGCAAAAATATCACATTCTTTGAATAGAATGACAAGTTCTTGGACTGACCATGGGGTGCCCATTGTATCTGATGGATGGACAAATGTAAAAGGCAAGCCACTGATAAGTGTTCTTGCTGTGTCTGTTAGTGGTGCCATCTTTCTTTTAGCATATGATTACTCAAACAAGTTCAAGACCGCCATCAACATTGCAGAACCATTACTTGAAACAATTGACCGTATTGGGCCATACAATGTCATCCAAGTCATCACTGATAATGCTCCTAGTTGTAAGGCAACAGGAGCAATTATTGAGGATAAATACCCCAACATATTTTGGTCTGGGTGTTTGGTTCACACAATGAACCTGTTGATGCATGATATTGTTAAGAACAAAAACAAACATTACAAATGGATTGGTGATTTGTACAAAAAAGGCAAACAAATGATAAAATTTATTACAAATCATAGCAATACCCATGGCCTTTTCTGCAGTCACTCAAGATTGGAGTTGTTGAAGATTGCGAGGACTAGATTTGGTAGCTATTACCTCACCTTCAAGCGCCTTTTGAAGGTAAGAGAGTCATTGGCTATCATGGTATCAAGTCCACATTGGCAGGTATTAAAGGAAAGGGCTACAAATGCAGCTGACAGGTAAGGTTTTGAACAGGTGGAGGAGGCCGCTCTTGATGGTATGTTTTAGCCATGTGTGAGGCAAGTATTGGATTTCACCAAGCCCATTTATCACATGATTCGGTTTGCAGATACAGATAAACCACTGATTGGCAAGGTGTATGAGTAGATGGATACCATGTTGGGGCAAATAAAATATATTGTTCATAACAATGATCCCAACTTGTACAAACTGATTCACGATTGTGTGTGTACGGCAATGTTTTTAAAACCGGAACCGGTGACCGGACCGGTCCACCTAATGAACCAGTTTACCGACCGGAACCGGTCTAACCGAGACTGGTTTGGTCTAAACGAACCGGTTTTAAAAAAATACATTAAATAATTAATTTTTAATGAAACAAAACTATTTTTAAGATGTAAAACCATGATTCCAAGCCAATAGAGACAAAATATGCAAAGTTTGCTCATTTATATACCATGTAAAGGTGAATATATCAAAATGGCACTGAGTACAATACATATCATCGACAAAATAGCAAAATACATAAGAAATGAGGTTCTAAATGGCCTATAAAGTCCAAGCTGTTGAAACTTGAAGCTTTGGAAATGTGTCTAAATGGATAAACAATAGAGATAGAACGTCATGTTTTTGTCAAATAGGTCTAACTCAGGTGGTTGAGAGAAGAAACTGTTATCTTCCCCACCAGAGTTCAAATCCTGCAGATGACATGTTCACTATTTGCGAGGCAATAGACATTGAGGCTCTTCATAAGCTATGAGGAATACCTCTCGCTTATGGGTTGGAGGGTGGGGTGATAAATTGGATGTAAACAACAACAAAAAATTGTCATTTTTCTGGTAAGGATAAAGAAAGAAAAAATTATCGGTGGAGAGTTATGAACCCCATGTCCACATTATCTCAGTCCGAGTTCAATGTGGGGAGCTGTCAAATTCAGCCAAAGCATGCTCTGTTCTATGGCTCTATGCCCATCAAGGTATGAACCGGGATCATTTTTGTTAACAACTTAACACCCCATTTTAACCATTGACCATAGCCCAACAGACCAGACATACGATGTCATCTGCTACCTGAGCACATTTCATAATCCTTTCTTGCTATTTATGGCCTAGGTCAAGGTTAAATTTGAGCTTCTTAGTGCAATGGGGGCACAATCAGCTTCCTTGACACTGGGAGATAATCAGAGAGATGTGGCAGAAGTAGGCTTTAAAAGATATTCTGAAGCAGCCAACATATGTGAGGCACTTACCAAACGGGTTCCATGCAGGTTACAGGAAGGCTAGGCTCCCAATAACTTTGGCAACTATCCCTTTGAAGAATTTTTTTTTTGCAACTTCTGTGAAAGAATTCATTTAAAGGGGCATGAAAATTGTTGTACTTTTGACAGAAAATCTCAGATGTGTAGTAGTTAATAACCTAAGTCACCTGACACGGGGATTCGGGACACGTAGGATTCGGGATTCGTGGTGTCGGATTCGGGACACGTAGGATTCGAGATTCGTGGTGTCGGATTCGGGACACGCTGACCCCCGGAACAAGACACGTTAGGACACGTTATATATTATTTTATTAAAAAAAAATATATATATATATATATATATATATATATATATTAAAAATTAGTTATTAGCATATTTCTTACACAAATTTTAATTAATGATACAAATTTATTGATTTCAAACATAGATCTTCATCTATAGCTATTAGCATGCATAGTACATACAAAATTCAAATAAATGTCAGAATTCAGTGGTACTGGTCACATAAATGATAAATCTATTAAAAATTTAAATCATGATTCATAGTTCATAACTGAAAGACAACTTACAACTACAAGATAGTAAGATAAACACACTGACAACTGTAGTTTTCTCATTAAGTCATCAAATCAAAATCTGTTACATAGGTAGTGTTGGTGCAATGCCAATGGCAAATAGAAATAGAAAATATAAAACAACTATAGGTATACAAGCCTCAAGGCATCAATCAGCATCAGAATCAGCATCACTGTCCCCATCATCATGGTCCCCACTGCTCTCCTCTGCATCCTCCTCCTCCCCTGTATCCATAGTCGCCTCTGCATCTGCTGGTATGGAGGTTGACCCCTCTAAGTCATCAAAACTAATAGGGTCTAGCACTGGATCACCGAGATCCATGTTGGCCAATGCCAACTCAACAGTGGTGTCCAGACCCATATCTTCAGGAAAGACATCCCACATCTTTGTCTTTCCCCTCAACCACTCTTCCCTCTGCCTGTAAATAAGACGAAGGTTGGTGTGCACATACACCATTGTCTCTGCCCTGGACTGCTCAAGCCTGTTCTTCTTCACAGTATGCAAATTCCCATATGTGCTCCAATTCCTCTCGCAACAAGAGGATGAAGTCACCTGAGAGAGGAGCCTCATGGCTAACTGCTGAAGAGGAGGGCTTGTTGCCCCATGATTTGCCCACCAAGAGTAGGGCTTCTTAAGCCCCCTGTCTCTAATCACATCATAACCTCCAAATCGACCAGTGCCAGTGGAAAACTCTGCAAAGGCATCCTCCACCTCAGCAAGCAATGCACTATCCTGATAAATCCGCTTCAATGCCTCTTTCCTCCCCTGTGAGATTTCACCATCCATGTGAGGAGGGAATCTGCGGGAAGGTCCACCATTCAGCCACTCATGGCTGTAGTATTTGGGGTTCAATGAGTGAGCCAAACAATGTAAAGGTGTACAATTCTTGTCCCATCTGCGGACAAGAATATCATGTATGGTATCGCAGAAGGCCTCTGGTGATGTCTCATACGGGGGGCACTCACTCTGTAGAATAATGCTCCTCACAGACTCAATCATGGAATCCCATCCCTCATAAACCTCTCCTAGGATGGGTTTGTCTGTATCTGCAACTCGAAGCAAAGAGATGATAGGGTCCATGATCCGAATAATTAGATCTACCCTCTCCCACCAAGCATCATCTAGTACCGTGTCCTTCACTCTTTTAGAGGCTGCCTGATCTGTCTTTCTCCAAAAAGACCAAAACTCAGAAATAACCATGGACCCAAGAGCAGTCTTGACCTCCCTCAACCTCTTCAACATCATGAATGAAGATGCAAACCGTGTATCAGCAATCTTCAACAATGATAGATTGCTGTACTCCTTGTAGATAGTGAGGGCATTTGTATGATTTTGCACAAAGTTACGGATATGTCTTGCATCCTCAATAATGCTTCCAATCCAAAGCACACCAGAAGCAATGGATTTCAGTGCTAAGTTCAATGAATGGACAATGCAAGGTGTCCAAAACACTTGTGGATATTTAGCTTCCACAATCATGCCAGCCGCCTTGCAAACAGGTGCATTATCTGTAATGATTTGCACACAAGAATCAACACCTACCTCTTCAACAACTCTAATAAATAACTCACCCATAAATTGTGCATCCTTGTATTCACCAAGTGTATCCACTGCTTTCAGGAAAACTGGACCATTCAAGGAAGACACCATGAAGTTGATGATTGGGTGTCGTGCTGGATCTGTCCATCCATCAGAAACAATGCTAACCCCAGATGTTGGCCATGATGCCTTAATAGGCTCGAGCATTTTTTGCACCTCTTTTTTTGCCTTCGTCAACAATGTGGTTCTCAGCTTCTCTGACCCAGGAGGCACATACCCTGCTGGAGCCCCTTGAGTTAGAGCTCGGCACATCTCAACAAATAAAGGTGAACGTGCAACATTAAATGATATGAAGTTTTGATAGAAGAAGAAGGCAATGGTGAGATCAAGCTCTTCCCGTCTCTCTTTTTGGAAAATCCTGTCCATTGGACCAAGTGATCTTCTTTTTAATGCTTGTCCCCCAGTAGAAGTAGAACTCTCAAATGGAAATTTGGTGGTGGCTTTCCTCAAAAATGGAAGGGGGTCTTCATTCTTGCCCTTGGGTGCTTTTGATTTTGAAGCCAGTGCCACATGTTCCATACCAACATTGGCCTCCTTTTCCAATTCTTTTCTCTTTTGTGAAGTAATATCTTTACAAGCTCCAATCCCACAACCAGGTATAGCCAACAAATGTGATCTCACACGGTGATATGTGCTTTTGAAAGAAATGTTACAAAAGTTGCATTTCCATTGCACATTGCCTCCTCCCTTTCCCTTGCTGTTTGGCCCATCCTCTCTTGTGACATATTTCCACAATGGATATTTTTCATTGTCTTTAACTCCTCTTCCCTCAACATTACTTGCAGCAGACTCTGATGATATTGGGGGAGGAAGAGCATCTCTACCCATGACATTCTTGCCCTTCCTTGCTGCCCCTGCCTTTGATTGAGCCATGTTACCTCAACCTGTAAAAAAAATGAACAAACTGCTGTAAAAATTTAAATGAACAAACTGCTGTAAAAATGAACAAACTGCTGTATTACGAAACTATTTACCTAAAATTTAAATTTATATACATATACAATGAAAAGGCAGCAAAGTTTGTCTTGTTTATTCTCTTGTTCTGGCCACAGAGACTTTTCTCTTACAGGCGGCAGAATTTTGTAACAGCTCTCTGTCAGTCGTTTTATGCTTCTGAGACAAGACAGGGTTTCAGTGAATGTTTCTTTTGATCATGCGAAGTTCTGTGCTCTCAAGGATAAGCTTGCAAGTCTGGCAGTGAGTTGGATAAAGTGGAGGGCTCAGAACCTAGGGCATTTAGCTTAGTGATATAATCTGCCACTCCCCCTACAATTAACTCCTGTATTTTGACAACATATTTACCAGCATATTCAGGATATTCTTTTGACACAGGGATTCCTCTTAGACTCGATGGCAGCTAAAATACATTATACGTCCTATGTCATTTGAAACACGAAGACTGCTTTCGATTTTAATTTGACAATATTTGACATTTAACTTCTGCTGTCCAATGTCACTTAGATAGTCTGTCTTTGGACGCTAAGAAGAAGCTGCAATCAAGCAATGAAATTTAATGAAAAACACTTATTAAGTTATTTGATATTAAACTGTTTTTGATTCTTGAAGTATTGCCGACGCCGTATTAAAATTATGATTTATCAATGCGAGTTCTAAACTGTAAATTTTTTAAACCCGTGGGCCGTTACAGTTAAGGTGTAAACTTGTAAACCTACAGTTTCTAATGATTAATATCAATATGTTATTGTCATAATAATAAAACTGAAATTGTAAACCCGTTCGGCGTTAAATTGTAAACCCGTATGATTTAAAACAGGCTACGAATCAGTGCTTAAGCCTTACCTGTAGACTGTAGTTTAACGATGCGGATGCGGATGCGGCGATGCCTGACCAGTGACGCAGTGACGTTGGGTGGAACTGGACTGTGGTCGTTCGGTTCGCTCCTCGCACGCAGCAACAAAGAATGATCATAGCAGCAGCTCGACGCCCCTTTTTAACATTGCAGAACCTCAAAACGAATCACAAAACCCTCAAAACGCGTCGAAAAACCAGGACTCGCTTTCCAGGATCGAGACACGAATTCTAAATCGCGGCACGTTACGGGACACGACGTGCCACAATAGGACACGACGTGCCCTCCAAACCTGACACGAATCGGCACAGAATCGTGTCCGATTCGACCGATTCGGGATTCGTAGCCTGTTTTGAGCGAATCCGGTTTCGTAGTTAATAACTTAATACCAATACAGGCATTCGAATACAAAAAAGTAAAATGGTTATGCAAGAACAAATATTAAGGATCTTTATCAAACTAAACTACACATAAAAAAATACTACTGCTTCATTCAAGAACACTTTGGATGGACTTTCAGATACCTGTGTGCCAAATTAACAAGCTTTTCATTCACAAGACCATGGTAGACTCCAATGACCTTTGCCCCTTCCAAACGTAGCAAATCACTTTGAATTCCAGTTATAGGATCTTTCATAACAATATATCCCACCTTTACTTCCCCCCCAAAACCCCTAAACCACAGGCAAAATCCCTTTTTTTGCATGTTTCAGTGGGCGTGCCTAAAACCGGCCGGTTTAGGACAGAACCGGCCGGTTTTCACCGGTTAGGGCTAAAAAATGGCGAAATGCCCTATCAAACCGGGTTTTTTGGCCGATTCGGACCGGCAGCCTTGCTAACCAGCCGGTTTGACCGGTAACCGGTTTTCAAAAACGGTTTTAAAAACACTGGTGTACGGTGGGATAAACTTAATGTTCCACTACATTGCTTGGCGTATATCCTTATGCCAAATACTACTCTACATCTTGGTTGGGCCAACCTGCACCAGGGGGTGGGGTTAGGGCCAAACCCCATCTAGATGAAGAGGTATCTAAAGGATATTTGGAAGCATTAGAAAAGTTGATACCTGACAGGGAGGAATGTGCTAGTGTGCATCTTGAACTAGGCAGATACTTCAGTTGCACTGGTTTGTTTGGTACCTTTCATGCAATGGAAGATAGAGACAGATTTGATGCTCTCACATGGTGGGAATCATATGGCGGCCATGGACTTTTGCCAAAATTGGCAAAAAAAGTTCTCTCACAGGTTGTAAATACTTCTTCTGCAGAGAGGTGTTGGAGCACCTACAGCTTCATACATAATGTGAAAAGAAACAGACTCAATGAAAACTGGGCAGAAAGCTTGGTTTATGTGCACTACAACTTGAGGTTGTTGAGTCATTACTATGATCGGGCTTATGAGGATCCAACATATAAAATTTGGGACAACCACCCAGAGGATGATAATTTGGAGGATGGCACTATACATCTTGAAGAACTGGAAGCGGAACTTATAAGAGAGGAAGATGAAGCAACAACCATGCCACCTCCACCATCTAGTAGCAGTGCTCGAGTTCCGAGTCTTGTTCCTTTGCTGTCGCCGCCTCCATCTACACCCTCACGTGGAGGGCATGTGCCTTCTAGTTCTGGTCGTCGGTCTGTGCGGGAGACTCCTAGAAGACCACCACGACCTGCTCATACATTAGACACTTCTCGTGGCAAGGGCCACATGTAGTAGTAGATAATAGATTTACAGTTTACTTGTCTTTTCTAGTTTCTATTAGTTTTCATCACTGTTGAGTCTTGACTCTTTCATATCATAATGATATGTTTTGTAAACAATATATCACTGTGACAATTTAAGTTTGAAGTTTGAAGTTGGCAATTATAACTCATTGGTAATGATTTTGAATTATGAAAATGATGCTTCGTGAAAGTTGTTTCATTTCATTTCATAATTCATTTTATAACATTTCATTTCATGTTAGATATTATTTCTTGTAATGGTTAAACTTAGCTTACAAGTACAACTTTGGTGATCAATGATGATAAATGTTATATATTGAATTTTCAATTTTGAAAGCTTGAAGTTGAAACTTTAAGATTGATGAATCATGATTCACAAGACTCAATATGTTGTAATATGTATGTTACTAACTTGTGGATGTGGTTGATGAAGATTATAACTTCTATTTGATTGATGTTATATGGTTCAATGATCAATATATGTTTTTTTATGTTTTTTATATCTAATTCATCATTCTACATGTTTTTGTTGACATATATGTATCAAAATATAAAAAATATATATATATATATATATATATATTATATATATATATATATATATATATATATATATAAAAATTGCTCTAGGATTCGCTCCCAAACCAGGAGCTTTTGAAAATGTCGCTCCCACTCCCGTTTTCGCTCCTGCTCCTCGCTTTCACTCACGCTCCCAAGTAACACTGTCCAAGAGCGACATCTTCATCGAATGTAACATCCCTGCTAATTTCGACCTTCCTTTGACCAGGAATATATATTCTAAATGCTTTAGAATTTTCACAATACCCAACAAACGTACCTTTTCTTCCTGTAGCTTCCAATTTGTTCCTTTTGTCCTTTGGCACATGGAAATATACGGGACATCCAAATATGTGAAGATGACTAATGTCGGGCTTCACACCTGTAAATACTTCTTCGGGAGTTTTGTTTTCCAAAGCTTGATGAGGCACCCTGTTTTGAACATATACAACAACATGTGAAGCTTCGGCCCAAAGAAATTTAGGCAACTTTTGATCATGGAGCATCGCTCGAGTGGCTTCTACTATAGACCTGTTCTTCCTTTCAGCTAGACCATTTTGTTCAGGAGTATATGGCACAATTGTTTCCTTCTTGACACCTTCCTTTTTGCAAAAGTCAATGAATTCATTTGACATGTATTCTCCACCATTATCGGACCTGGATATTTTGGTCTTCTTCCCTATTTTGCTTTTCAATCAATGCTTTGAACCATAGTTTTAAAAAACGGCCGTTTCGAAACGGAAACGGTCGAGTTGGTCCGTTCCATTGCCCTCCGGAGTGACTCGGTACAAAAAACGGCTCGGTTGGCCGAGTCAACCATGACTCGGCCAACTCGGCCGTTTCCTGTACTGACTCGACCGAGTCACAAACAGCAGCCTGTAACCCACTAAAACCATGATTTAACATTATTTTAATGAAATTTTAAGGGGTTTGCTGATTGGTTTGGACTTCAAGGTGTTTTATGAATTAGCTAAATGTTATTTGGGGTCCATTTCCCCCTCCCAAACCCTATTTAACACACTCAAATGCTTTCTACTATTGATATGCTATTCAAATTTCATGGTAATGTTAAATTCTTAAAGTAAAAGTGACATTCTCCTTAATCTTCATTTTCATCCTTTTACTTAAATTTTTAACATTACCATGAAATGACTCAGGATGTTTGAGAGTGGTTTCGGCCTCATTGGATTTCATATGGAGAAAGTAGAATTTTAGATTTCATTCAAAATCCAGCAGACTTATCAGTTTTTCAGGATTTCAGGATTGGAGGATTGCAATGTTTCCATTGAATTTTATCATGTATTAGGGTATGGAACTCGTATTTAATCAAGAGCACCAATCCCTCTATGTACCTTGATGTTAGTGACATTGGTTGTTGAACTCCTCTAGGATTCACTCCCAAACCAGGTGCTTCTGAAAATGTCGCTTCCGCTCCTGTTTTCGCCCCTGCTCCCAAGTAACACAAAGAAGAGAAACCGTTTGGATAAAAAACAGTGAAATTATCTAGTTTATGTCCAATACAACCTCCGACTCAGACGAAACCATTTGCTGAACAAAAGACCTGATTCAGATCCCATTGTGTTGGAAGACATTGATCCAACATCAAATTGGGTAGTGGAGAGTCGTCTAGCAGAGTTTGATCCTGATGAGGATCTTGATTTAGATTTAGATATCAAGACATCAGTGGAACTTGAACATGCTATTCAGTTGAATGCAGATCCCAATCCACCAGCCTCAGTCTCACAGCCAGCAAGGACTCCAGTTGTAGGTGCTTCCTCTGCTCAGCCACGACAGAAGCGCAGCCGCATATCTACTCTATCTCAGCTTGCATCTGCTGCAGTTGCACAGCCTGCTAGTGGTACCACTTCTACAACTGCAGTTGGAGATGATGATGATGATGAGGAGCCATGGGGCCCCCTGTCCGACTCTGATGATGATCCAGAGATTGATCGACATGATCTTGGCTCCTCTGGCATTAGCTACTAGCCAGTAGCTGTAGTACTAGTACTGGAGTCTGGTCACAGTTTACTTTTGTTGTAGAGGCCATTTCTAGCCTCCTTGGTTATGTGTTTTTTGTTTTGAGTCTTTGATCATGTATGACAGTTGACTATGTATTGCCATTGGGTACCATTTTGATATAATGGATTGGTTCATGACCCTACTTTGATCATATGTTGTCTTCCATCTATATTATAATGCTGTGTGTTTGGAAACATGAATGAAAATCTTTAAAATTATGTTTTTTTATAAAAAAATAAATATTTAATGTATTTTTTACAACGACCGAGTCATTGAAATCGAGCCAGCCGAGTCATTACCGTTTCGGAGTTGGAGTCGGAGTCGGAGTCGGAGTTTTAAAACTATGCTTTGAACTCCTTAAATGTTTCGAAGGCTTCATCCTTATGCTTCAAATAGTATATCCATGTCTTTCTTGAAAAGTCATCAATGAATGTGATGTAGTAGAGATATCCACTAATAGAGTGCATGGGATCGGTCCACATATGTCGAAATGAATGAGATGGAGGATGTCAGTGGTTTTGTTTTCTCTAGAGGGGAATGGGGTCCCCTTGTCATTTTTCCACTAGCACATCCCGAACATACTCCATCATGTTGAGCTTGAACCTTTGGAATCCTAAGACCGAGTTCTCCAGTTTCGGAAGGGCATCATAATGAAGATGAGCCAACCTTCAGTGCCATAATTCGCTTAGATGATTTGTATTATGAACCAATGCTAGTAGTGGTCTTCCAGTGACCTTGTAGAGTCCTTCATATCTTGTTCCCAAAGTGAATGCATCTCTCATAAGTGATCCAACAGGCCAAGTAAGAACCTTTCCTTTGATGAAAGCAACCCTCATCCCTTTGTCTTCCAAAGTGGATATTGATACCAAATTCTTCTTTAACCTAGGCACATACATTACATCATGTAGTACAATAGATTCCCCAGAATTCAAATGAAATTTGATGGATCCAAAACCTTTAACGGGATGAGTGGAGTTGTCTCCAAGAATGATTTTCAAATTTGACTCCCTCTCTACCAAATTAGAGAGAACTTCCTTGTAACCAGAGAAGTGATGAGTGGCCCCACTATCAACCAACCAACTATCCCACGAATCCGGAGGAGATGAACTAGTAAGAGCGGAAATAAGAATATATTCAGATTGATTCGCAACATTACTTTCATACCTGGAGAATTTTGACTTCTTTTGTGGACGACGATCTTCTTCATGGTCACTTGGAGCATCTTTTCTTCTTCTATCATTTCTCCCATTGCGGTCATTCCTTCGGTCATCTCTCCTTCTTTGATCATTGAACCTATTGTTGTTGCTTCTAGTATTATAACGTGGTCCATTGTTCTTCTCGGGGCAATCTCGAGCATAGTGCCCTTTCTTATGACAATTGTAGCATTCAATGTTCACATATTCCTTTCTTCCACCAGAATTTCGAGGAGGAGGCTTTCTTGAATTTGATGGACCTCCTTTCCCTTTCTTCTTCTTCTTCTCATGAGCGATGTATGCAGCGGGTTCTCCTTCTTTGTGCTTTTGAATCCTTCCTCTTCCTATCATCCTTGACTCTTCTTGAGTGAGCTTTCCAACAATTTCATCAAATGAAGGGAGGACATTTGTGTTGCTTATAGTAGTGATGAATGTTTCCCAAATAGGAGGGAGACCTCTTAGAGTCACGACCACTAGTTCCCTGTCAAGCACAACTTCTCCAACTCTTAGCAATTGATCTCTAATATGAGAGATCCTCATTATGTAGGATTGTATGGACTCTCCTTTGTTCATCTTGGTGTCTTTGAGTTGATCTTTCAAGGTGAGGAATTCAATCAAATTGTTGACCTCATACATGCCGACTACCTTATCATACATGTCTTTAGACCTTCTTAAGTTCCCAACATATGCAAGTAGATTATCTTGTAAACCATCAACTATAATTTGTTTTGTTTTCAACTCACCTTTCTTGTGCTTATTCTTGGCAACAACAGATGCATTCTCTGGAGGCTCAGGTACCTTTCCTTGAATGTAGTCCAAAACATCATTGTTATCAATTATGATCTCCAACCTAACTTTCCATATAGCAAAATTAGACGAGTCACCCAACTTCTCATCACTCTTGAAGTAGGAAGTCATCTTGAATTTGACTAGATCGGTTCCTTCAACTTTCCAAAGATGAGTGCTTCAAGGCTTGTCTTCTTTTGGGCTTGTCCTTCACCTTAGCTCTGATACCATGTTAATTTTCAGATTGTTCTATGTTGTATCAATTACTTTAGCCCAATTTCAAATTTCAATTAGCAATATTTCAAATTACAATTAGTCTTTTCATTCATCAACAGTGATTGAAGATAGAACAATATATTTATTGACAAAGAAGACAATCAACTCATCAACAAGAGACACCAGATTTGGTCAAAGACTAGGGAAAAACCCCAGTAGGGGGAAAACCCTTTGAAATTCTTCTTTTATTAGATTGTCATAAAAGGTTCAGCAGCGAGTATAATGAGACCAATACAATATGATCAACAATACAACCCAACAACTTCAGAAACCAGTTTACAGTGGTAGAATATATCAGAGACAACTTGATTAAGACTTCAGACAACTTCAGAGGATGATGGTCATTTGTAGTCAAACCCCTAGATACTCCCTCCAGGCTAGCGTGTGTGCATCTGTAGCTTCCTGGATGCAGTCTTGACCATAGCATGCGTGCGTCTATGGACGAAATTTCCCAGTTTTGTGCTAGCGTCCGGAACATAAACCCTAATTTTGTGCGAGCTTCGGATTTGAGACTTCAGACGTTCGTATGACCTTTTCCTTCACTAATTTGTCGAACCAAATCAGATAGAAGAGAAGAAGATGCTTGATGTGATGATGTCCAAATGAGCTTCTAGGTCACTTGTATTTATAGGCTTCTAGGCATGTCGAACAATCTCCATTTGATGTTGAGGCCGACCTGTCCAAGTGTGCATGAGAGTGAAGCTGACCTAATCCAATATCCATGAGTGGGTGCACAAAATCAAAAACCAACTTCTACTTGTTCGAACGAGGTGATCTTTAGGTCAATTTTGGTCCTCTCGAAAAGAGGAACTCAATGCCATCATCTCCATCAAATGAGTAGTTCAAATTGCAATTTGATTGTAGTTGCATATTTTTAATAGACAAGATGGAAGGCTCTCTAGGAAGGGTTTGGGGAGAATTTCAAGGGTTAGGTTTTGAGTATGTGTCTTATAAAAGAGATCCCTAAGCCCTAGAATTCTTGAGGAAACTTGGGTTCCAGGTGATCTTTGAAGAATTAACCTTGATAGTGCATGGGACCACACGAGACCAAGTGGACCTGAGGTTAGGTCAAGAGGATAAGATTTAGCAACCAATGATATACTTGACCTAATTAGGGAGGGGAAAGGGATCAAGGAATGAATTTTCAATGAAAGGCAATGCAAGGATCCCAGTGAGGTTTCTAGCCTAAGGGAAACCAAGGGCAAAAATTGGTCTTCAAGCTAGGGCTTGCAATACCTCAAGATCTCACCGTTGGAATCTCATAAAATTTGGATGGCTTCTTGAGGACACACCAATGCAAATGTGGACCAAAAATCGAAGTATTTGGATGACTCGATTGTGAGATAATTGATGCCCTAGGTGACCTATGTAGGCTAGGCCTAGAAAAAGAAGGGAAGGTGAAAGAAATAAGCTTTAAAGTGATCACCAGAGGAGGACCAATGCTTTGTCCTTTCGGAGAGATGGAATTATGGAAGTTCTAGAGTTTGGATTGATTTCCACTTGTCAAGGAAGTCTAAAAGACAACTTCATTGGGCATTAGGGTTTAATGGAAGTAGCTTCAAGGTCATTTATACTACGTTCAACAATATTTGGTGACTTGTCAAGACAATACTATTTAGAGATTTAATTTCCACAATTTCGTTCCAAGAAAAACAACAAATTAACCCTAGAATAGCGAAAATCCCAATATCATGAATGCAACAAAATAAAGAATCAAAATAGCATTAACATAGTACTTACATGTAAGAAGAATATATCCAATCATAGAAGCTCCAAGACAAAGAAGAATAACTAAACATCGAAATTCATCCATTCATCCAAAAAGTCTCATCCTAAAAAGATAGCGAAAATCTCACAAGAAGATATGATCAAATCCAAGTGATGATACAAATGAATTCATGTCTCTCCTATTTATACACTCATTAGGAGTTTGAATTACCTAATTTGAGCCTACATTAGCCCATCAATTAAAATAATGTGCAAATAATTATCTATTGGTGACAAGCCCACCAAACTAGCTCACAAATAAAATAATAAGCCTCCCAAGAGGTCGAATGATCAATAATGCATGTCACTCGGCTCTCTAAGACAAGAGGACACAAGATGTGGCACCAGCCAGGGACAAACCCCAATGTGGGGAAACCCTTGATCAATTCTTCAATAGTTCAGCAGAGAGAGAGAGATAGAGTACAATGATTGAAGCCAATCATTGACTTGCCAAATAGGAGATCAAAGATCTTCTCCGTAACGATGACACAATGAGGTTGCAGATCTGATACCAAGGACTGAAGATATGCAACAGATGATAGGCTTAGAATAGCTCAACCAATTACCCAAAATATTGAGGCTTTCCTTCAATGAAATTCTCCTTCCTTCGCTGCTTCATTGATCATGACAAGAATGCTAATTTGACACCTTTCATATGCAGCAAGGACTGATGTATTTCATGGCAGACCTGGTCATTAGTTAGGGCACAAACTTAGTGTACTACAACACCCTAAACACACCCCACAATCCACCTAATTATTGCGGATAGCCTTCATGCAGTCCTCCAATGATATGCTGCCCTATAGGGCTGCTTACCTTTTGAACGCAACTCCTAAAAGGCCTCCAACTGCAGCCTAGCCCAACAGTGGTCTGTAGCTTTAGTCCCTTCAAATAGTGATCCAAAGAGCCCTTAAGCAACGGTCCCTTTCTCCTCCCTTTTGCGCATTCTTCTGCCTATCATATCGAGTTCAATAACAGCTTGAACATGCCTAAATAGTCCTGAAATAGCCCACGTTGTCACCTACAACAATGAGGTATTATGATAGCGGCTTAGGTGATTGCAACTAGGTCTCTTAGAGTTGCGTATAAGGGTCTAATTGCTGCGGAGTTAGGGCCTTCATGAACTGTGAATTTAGCCTCTTCCTAGCTGCGGATTAAGCCTTCTTTGACAGCGAATAAGAGTCTCCCTTTTGACTGCGGCTAGGGCTAGTTATGACAACAACCAGGGCTAGATATGATAGCGGCTAGGTCTCCTTGTTTGGACTGCGGATTAGGGGTCCTTTTAGGCTGCATATAGAAGCTCCCTTTGACTGCATCTTGGGCTAGAGCTCCCCTCTAGGACTGCGGCCAGGTCCTTCTTTTCACCTGCGTCTAGGTCATGGCTAGATCTCCCCTAAGACAACGTATAGGCTTCCTCCATCAACTGTGTATAGAACCCTTACTCCACTACGTCTAGGGCTTCTCCCTTTTGATCTATCTAGCCACCAAACCCAAACAAGTGGAGAGAGATCTTAGGAGAAGTGTGTGTGAAAATGACTTGAAGGCCTCTTATATTTATAATAAAATGTTCAGGATAAGTTGCGGTAATTTGGTTGCTGGCTGACCTTGACAAATTGTCAAGTAACACAAATAAATTCATATCTCCATGAATACATGTCGGAATTAGATGATCTTTAGATCAATCCTACACCTCTGGACGAGAGGAATCCAAGAAAATTATCAGCTGCAGCCTGCCATAAATAAGATGATCCACATGGATTTTGGCCCTAGTTGCCAATTTTAACAAATATGCAATGAGGTTCTGACTGGAACTCTCCTTCTTGCTCCGCTTGCAATACAGACCAATCAATAACATGATCGACATCCTTTATATATTTCTTAAGCTATGAAATAGGGAAAACATCATGGACTTTCACTGTTGGAGGCAGTGCAAGTTGATATGCCACTGGTCCAATCCTCTCATGGATCTCCAAAGGCCCGCAATACCGTAGTTCCAACTTGGCACATGAATGAATCTTCAAAGAGCTATTCTTGGGCTTGATGCGCAAATACACATGCTCCCCAACTTGAAACTCCTTGAACACCCTATGCTGATCTGCATAACTCTCCTGTCTATCTTGTGCTGCCTTTAGATTTTTCTTTATAACCTATGTTTCCTGCTCCATGTCTACCAACATGTCCGGTCCAATAAGTACCCTGTTCACTGGATCACTCCAGCTGATGGCAGTGTTACAACTCCGTCTGTACAATGCTTCTAAAGGACTCATCCTCAATGACTCCTGATAACCATTATTGTATGCGAACTCAACCAATTGAAGATACTTCTCCCATTTCTTTTGCTGGTGCATCACGTACATCCTCAACATATCCTCCAAGATCCTGGTGACCCTTTCTGTCTGCGGATGATAAGCTGTACTAAAGGCCAACTCTGTGTCCAAGCCTGCAAATAGCTCCTTCCAAAACTTGGAAATGAACTTCGGATCCCTGTCCGACACAATCTTCTTTAGAACACCATGTAGTCTCACTATCTCTCTAATGAACACCTGTGCTACCTCACCGACTGAATATGTAGTCTTTATTGGAATGAAGTGAGCTACCTTGCTCAACCTGTCGACCATGACCATAATAGAATCATGTTACTTTATTGTCCTGTTAGACCTGTAATGAAATCCATGGAAATGACCTCCCATTTCCACCTGGATGCTTACATTCCGCCTTGACCTGTTGACAATCTAGGTATCTAGCCACGAACTCTGTTGCTTCCTTTTTCAGATTCGGCGAATAATAGAACTTCCTCACCGCTGTCAATATCTTCTGATATCCTGGATAACCCGAGTATGACTTGGCGTGAAGCTCCCTCAAGATAAGCTTCTTGAGCTCACTGCAATTCGACACATAGATCTTGTCTCTAAACCTCACCAAAATGTTTGCCATAAGACGATAGTCTGCATCCCGATCACCTGTACATGTAGCTGTGCTCTGTTGTAACTTGTGCATGATCTCGATATATTTGTCATCCCGCTGTCCTGCCTACAAGATCCTATGCTGTAACTCTGTCCCATAAGAGCTCATAACTGCTATATGATTTACCTGTACCTTCCTGCTAAGAGCATCTGCAACCTAGCTTGCTTGGCATTCAGATTCGTCTGGTCAAACAAATATCTCAACCCAATGTGATCGCTCATCAATGTAAACCTCCTGCCCAGAAGATAATGTTTCCACATCTTCAATGCATGTATAATTGCTACTAGCTCAAGATCGTTCGTTGGATAGTTTTGCTCGTGCTCATTCAGTTTTCGTGACTCATAGCAAACTACCTGCCCTTCTTGCATGAGAACTCCACTAAGTCCTCTCTTGCAAGCATTTGTACATACTACAAACTCCTTGTCCGGATCCACAATCTTTAGCACTGGTGCATGTGTTAACAACTGCTTAAGCTGCTCAAAACTAACCTCACGCTCCTCTGTCCATTTGAACTTCTTACCTTTCTGCTGCAATGATGTGATAGGATATGCAATGCATGAGAATTTCTTGATGAACCTCTTGTAGTAACCTGTCAATCCCATAAATAATCTCACTTCATCCACATTCTTAGGAGTTGCCCACTCCATGATGGCCCCTATCTTTTCTGGATCCAATGCTATGCCATCCTTGGATACAACATACCCCAAGTGATGTACCTCAATTTGAAAGACGCTGCACTTGCTAAGTTTAGCATACAACTGATGCTCTCTTAAAAATCAAAACACTGCTGCTAAATTCTCGACATGTTCTTCCCCGTTCTTAGAATATACAAGTATGTCATCAATGAATACAATAACAAACTTGTCCAAATAAGGACGTAACACACTATTCATCAAACACATAAATGTAGCTGGAGCATTAGTCAAACCGAATGGAACAACAACAAACTCATAATGCCCATACCTGGTCCTGAACGTAGTCTTGAAGATATCCTCTTCCTTGATGCGTACCTAATGGTATCCCGATCTCAAGTCGATCTTAGAGAACACTGCTGCTCCCTTCAACTGATCAAACAAATCATCAATCCTCGGCAATGGGTACCTATTCTTGATCGTTACCTTGTTCAACTGCCTGTAGTCAATGCATAATCTATGAATACCATCTTTCTTCTTTACGAACAACACTGGTGCACCCCAAGGCGATATACTCAGCCTAATGTACCCCTTGTCCAACATTTCCTTCAGCTGCAACTTTAACTCAACCAACTTAGGTGTGCTCATCCTGTAAGGTGCTTTTGATGTTGGGGCTACCCCTGGCACCAACTTAATAGAAAAGTCTACCTCCCTGTGAGGTGGCAACTCTGTAATGTCCTCAGAAAATACATCCTGAAATTGCTGCAAAACTGGGTACTTGCTTAACACATCGACATCCTCAACCTCCTTACCCTTGTCACTAGAAATGTGTACTGCAAACATCACACAACTTTTTCTACAACTATGCTTAGGCTGCATAGCGGTAACCATCCTCACTGATGTAGGCTTCTTCTTCCCCTGCAAAGTCCTATTTTCCCACTATCATCCACACACTCAATGGCTTTGTTGAAGCAATCCACTTTGGTTTTGTGAAGGTATAGCCAATCCATACCCAAAAACATACTATATGATCCCAATGACAATATATTCAAATGTGCTGCTGTAGGCATACCATTTAACTCAAATGCACAAACTCTCACCCAGTGGTGAACTTGCTTCTTTGTCCCTATAGCCAACTGTACCAACCAAGATTCTGCATGCACTTCTTTTCTCAAACCAAACTTATCCCCCAGTTCAAGATTAATATAACTATAGTTAGATCTAGTATCAATCGAAATAGAAACAACTTGATCACAAAGTTTTATTGTCCATCTCAATGATTGATCCCTGATGATCCGCTTTCTTGTTGTCCACAATTGCATAGATCCGAAGAATGTTATGACCAACATCACCAACTGTATGTGCCTCTTGAACACTGTAATTTGGGGTCAACCACCACTTTGATACTGCGGACAATCCCTCTTACGATGATCCTTACCACATATGCAACATTGCAATGGTTCCCTACCATCACCTCTAATTTGCTGCTCTCCACGTCCCTTCTCAGAGGTATTGAATTTCTTGTAAGGAACTACATTTTCTTTCTCATTTGCATCTTGAGGTCATCCTCTCTTTGGTGGCCATTTTCCTTTATCTTTCTCATTTCTTTTCAAGTCATGCTTAGGCTCAACTTTGCACTTCCACTGCTCATATCAATGCTTCAACTTTCAAATAGCCTCCTCCAACGATGTAGGCTCATCAAACTCAATCCGATGTTTGTATGCAACTGACAGTCCACTGATGAATCTCTGAACCTTGGCCTTCTCCTCCTTGAGGCAAGGCACATATCTCAACAACACCAAAAATCTGTTAGTATACTCATCATCTGTCATAGAACCTATTTGTAACTCATAAAACTCCTTAGCTATGTCATCATAGTACCTTTCTGACAAGTACTTCTTCTTGAAGAGCGTTTCAAATGCATGCCAACTTCCAAGTCAAATCCTCCTCATGTATACCTTTGACATTCTTCACGTATTTCCACCAAATATTCGCTTTACCTTTGAGACTGAAAGTGGCTATCTTTGCTTTTATGTTTTCTGAATAATCATGCAATCGGAAGAATTTCTTCATACCCAACAACCATGCCTTTGCATCTTGTGATTTCTTCGTCTTTCCATCAAAGGTAATTGGATTTGCTTTCTTAAACTCATCTAGCAAGTATCCTCTCTCACTCCTCTTGTAAGGATGATAACGATGACGAGCATGATGTCTATCAGAACCAAAACTGGAATAGTACATGTGTCGATCACCTCTCCTATTCGGAGTGTCCAACAAACTGCCATATTTGATCGCGTCAGATCTATCCGACCTGTGTCTGCTAGGAGACTTACTGTTGTATGCCCCATTAGATCTGTCCTCATGTCCATGGCTGATCTGATGTGGTCCCTGCTGCTGCAAATTTGACAAATTCTGAAGTAGTATCACATTCATCTCTGCTTGTTTCTCTTGTGCTCGCATGTTTTTTTCATTGTCTTCTTTGCAATGCCTTATTTCTTCCTTTCAGGGTTCTCAATGTGTCTACCAAGTCAGAAGAGTGCCCCACACCATGTTGCCTATCTGATGCATAGGGAGATTCTATGTAGTCTACCACCTTCCTAGCCATTTGATCTCTTTCCTGCAAGGCATACTATGTCAACTAAACCAAATCACAATAAACCAACATACCTTAATATAATTCGGGGAGGATACCTTGTCTGCAAAATCATCAAATCAACGTGATACATGTATAACATAATCATAAAAACATACAAACATATATCAAATAAGTGTATCAACGCATACACATCATTCTAGCTAGGGTCCAATCATCAATGCAAGGCCATATCAACAATGTATGCTATGACCTCATGATTGACAACAACCGTTACTCCATTGCACACATTGCCACATGCAACTATCAACATGCATAAGCAATGCCTAGTCAACTACACATGTATGAACGCATGTAGTTGAGCATAAGCGATCAATTTTTGTAATCAACTTACAAGACTGCTATATGTAATCAAAACATTCAAGAATGCACTTGACCTACAAGGATGTAGTCAAGTGACATATAATCAACATGTAAGCGACATATAACCAGTCATATACTTCCGACGATGCATCCCACAAAATTACATCAAGTTCCTCATGACAACCTTACTACAATCATGATCAACATGATGCAATGCAACAAGCACATGGAGAGCAAGTGTAAGAGACACACATGCCACTGACATGTATGCATGACCAACACATTCACCCAAGGAGAGCACAACCACGCTCTGATACCAATCTGAAGCACACCCTCCTCCCAGGTCCACCCAAGCAACCGACCATCCGGGGTAAACATGCGACGAGAGAGGCTACTATAAGGGATTTGTTAAATTTGGACAACTAGGTCCAAACTCCATGTTCTGATGCTCAGATTAAGTGGCTAATATTTTTGTTGGATTCCTCTTTCTGAGAGGTGTAAAATCCATATAAAAATAGTCTTTATCCGATGAGCAGAACTTATATTTTGAATTTATTATTCTTAATAAATTATATGTGCAAAGGTCAGCGAGTTTTGTAATGTAGGCTCACATGCCCAACAGATGTGTCACACACCCTCATTGATGGATATATATATACAGGAAAAGTTGGAGAGAATTTGATCACAACACAACTCACATCTTCCTCTCTCATCCTAAAAAGTACGAGCTACCTGGAGGACGAATTTCAGCCACACGTGGGAAGGACGAAGAGGATTTTTCTGCTGCTAGGGTTTCTGCTGCTAGGGTTTCGCAGAAGTTTGACCAGCGTTGACTTTGGTCAACACTTGGTCCAAACAAGCTGAAAAACTTGTGGGAGGTTCGATTTTTGAAGGCCATACTACCTGGCACAAAAATCGAGGTCAAAGGGTTGACCGTTTTGCTGCTGCGTTGACTTTTAGCTTGCTGCCCCTGCGTTGACTTTTCAGGACAGCGTTGACTTTTGTAGAACTGACTTGGGTTGACTCATCTACTGGTTGGAGGGTTGTTGTGACACACGCTGGGCTGGCTGACCAAAGGAGACTTTGCTGGTTGAAGCATCCTGTTGACCGCCGAAACAAACACATACATTTTTCTTGTTTCTGATTTGTCTTCTGTAAGATCTGCTTATATGTTCTATCTGCATTTTGCTTATCTACTTGTATGATTGCTGTGAGAAAAGTGAAATTGCTCTTAGCATAGAACATCTACAAAACTTTACATGGAATCAGAGCTGAGGTGAAGACAAACTCTATCTATAGCAATCATCATCGAAGGAAATGGATTCCTCTAAGCTTGAATTCAGGGAGAATGACAAGCTGACTGGAAGTGATGACTTCCATGCCTGGAAGATGTTATTAGATCTCAAATTAGAAGATCATGATCTCCTAGATCATGTGACAGGGAAGATTCAAGAACCTCCATCAAATGCCTCTGCTGCTGTTAAACACAAGTATAAGAAGGGAGAAATCAGAGCAAAACTGCTGATCAGGGAATCCATAAATAAGAGTCTGGTTGCCTACATATCTGAACTAGGCACATCCAAGGAGATGTATGACAAACTGATACTTATGTTCCGAGTAAACAATGTGAACCAAGTGCTATTCCTCAAGAACAAGTTGAAGAATATGAAGAAGGGCCGAGACGAGTCTATTCAAACTTTCTTTATGAAGTTGACCGAAACCAGGAACAATCTGCTAGCTATTGGGGAGACAATAGCTGATCGTGAGATGGTTCTCACCGCACTTGGAGGACTTCCATATGAATGGCAAGTATTCACAACTAGCATTCTCAACAATAATACCATCCCTAACTTTGATGAGCTTCTGTCTAGATGTATGCAAGAAGAAACAAGGATGAAGGAATTTGATAATGAAAGAAATGCTGCCTATGTTGCTCATTCCCGAAAGAAGAACTCTGGTGGTTCCAAGGACAAAGGAAGGACTAAGACTCAAAAGAAGAAGGGTAAATGTTTCACCTGCCATAGGACTGGACACTATGCTAGAGAATGCCCCTTCCAGAAGAATTCTCCCGATAGTGACGACAACAACAACAACCGAAGGAATGGGAATCAAAGAAATGACAAATCCAAAGGAAAGAGGAAGGCTCACTTTGAAGGAAACCATCCACCTTCTAAAAGAACCAGAAATACCAGGTATGAGGAGTCTAATGTTGTTGATAAAAGAAATGAGTATATTCTAATATCTGCTCTCTCAGCTGCATCTCCGCCCGACACTATGGATGTCTGGCTAATCGATAGTGGTGCCTCAAGACACATCACCGGATTCAAGGAAGCACTTTCTGACATGGTTGAAAGGGATACTAATCTAGAAATTATCCTTGGGGATAATGCCATTTATCCTGTGAAAGGGACCGGGACTGTGACCCTCCACTTGTCTCAAGGACAAGTCCTCCATCTACAAGATGTACTCTATGTACCCAAATTGAAGAAGAACCTTGTGTCTGTATCTGCCATGGAAGACAAAGGATTCAATGTAACTTTCTCTGATGGAAAGGTACTCATGTGGAAGAAGAGCTTCAAGGAAGCTATCTCAATTGGTTTTAGAGTTGGTACACTCTACTAGGTTGGAGGGAGTCCGTTGGGAGCTATGACTTGTGATACTATCCGTCAAACCGAACTATGGCACCGAAGATTTGGACACCTTCATTACAAGGCTCTTCCCGAAGCAAGGAAGGTGGTGACAGGATGCCTGATTTTGGAAATAATCATAAAGGTGTATGTAAGGGCTGTGCTGAAGGAAAACATACAAGGGGACCTTTCCCCTCAAGTGTCACAAAGACATCTGAGATATTGCAACTGGTCCATTCTGATCTTTCCGGTATGTTGCCTGTAACATCCCTGGGGGGATGTTCTTACTATATGACATTTACTGATGACTTCTCTCGCAAAACCTGGATATACTTCTTGAAGAAGAAGGATGAGGCTTTCATGTGGTTCCGTACCTTCAAAGCCTTGGTGGAAAATATGACCGGAAAGAAGATCAAGATTTTGAGGACTGACAGTGGCACTGAATATGAGTCAAATGAGTTCAAAGACTTTTGCAGAGAAGCTGGCATTAAGAGGGAGACTACCACTGCATATACTCCTGAGCAGAATGGTGTTGCTGAACGCAAGAATAGGACTATTGTGGAAGCTGCCCGTGCCATGCTATGTGACCAGGGTCTTCCAAAGTTTCTGTGGGGAGAAGCTGCAAATACTGCTGTGTACATTCAAAACCGATGCCCTCATTCCGCTTTGGACTCCAAAACTCCCGAAGAGGTTTTCTCTGGTAAGAAACCTGATGCCTCACATTTTAGAATTTTTGGATGTCCTGTCTATTTTCATGTGCCGAAAGAAAAGAGAAGTAAGCTGGATGCTACTGGGAAGAAAGGAATGTTTGTGGGCTACAGTGAGACTTCTAAGGCATATAGAGTCTATGCACCTGGTCAAAGGGAAGTAGAGATAAGCCATGATGTCACTTTTGACGAAGATGCTTCCCTGAAGAAAGTAGTAGATCTTCCTAGATCTGAAGAAAACCATGAAGAAAGATCTGGAAATCTGGAAGAACCCCAGGATGAGACTATGCCTGATGTTGAAGGGCCAATGGACCCTATTGATCCTTCCCCTTCTCTAGGAAAGAGGCCATCATGGCTCAGGGACACCCTCGAAGATGCTGAGGGTCATGCTGCCCCAAGGGGAACATTCCGAGAAAGCAAGAAGCCGTGTAGATACCAAGGGTATCTAGCTACCATGAGTACTATTATACAATCTGAACCTGGATCTTTTGAAGAAGCCATCAAGCATCAAGTCTGGAAGGATGCTATGCATGAAGAATATGAGGCTATTATGAAGAATGATGTCTGGGATGTGGTCCCGAGACCGAAGGACAAATCTGTTGTCACCGCTAAATGGCTCTACAAGATTAAACATGGATCTGATGGGAGTGCTGAAAAGTTTAAGGCAAGATTTGTTGCCCGTGGCTTCTCTCAAAAGGAAGGAATTGACTATGACGATATATTTGCACCTGTGGCTCGATATACCACCATCCGATCCATCATAGCCCTTGCTGCTACGCAAGGATGGAGTCTTCATCAGATGGATGTCAAGACCGCTTTTCTGCATGGTGCAATAAAGGAAGAGGTGTATGTAGAACAACCTCTGGGATTTGAAGTTCAAGATCGAGACACTTATGTCTGTAGGTTGAAGAAAGCCCTCTATGGGTTAAAGCAAGCACCCAGAGCTTGGTATGAGAGGATGGATAGTTACTTGATGAAGCTGGGCTTCACTCGAAGCAATGCTGATCCAAACCTTTACTTTAAGGTTGAGGAAGGAAAGCCTCTCATTCTAGTGCTGTATGTGGACGACCTCTTCCTGACAGGTGATGACCCTCTCATTCATCAATGTAAGAGGGAGCTTGCTGCTGAGTTCGAGATGAAAGACCTAGGACTGATGCACTATTTCCTAGGCCTGGAGGTCTGGCAGAGACCTGGAGAGATTTTCCTTTCTCAAGGAAAGTATATTGTGAAGCTTCTGGAAAGATTTGGGATGGTGGACTGTAAGTCCGCGTCGACACCAATGGAACTCAACTTTAAGAAGTTGAGTGGCAGCGCTGCAGGGCCTATCTTGGCCAATCCTACTGAGTATCGTCAACTCATAGGAGCTTTGATGTTCTTAGTGAACACCCGTCCGGACATATGTTTTGCAGTGAATACTTTGAGTCAACAGATGGTTGAGCCTCATCATTTTCACTGGGTTGGTGCCAAGAATCTTTTGAGATATCTTCGGGGCACGATAAACCATGGGCTGAGATACACTGCTGGGAGTGTGATACTCCGGGGATATACTGATGCCGATTGGGCTGGCAGTGTGGTGGATCGTAAGAGCACATCTGGATGTTGTTTCAATCTTGGTTCTGCTTCGATCTCATGGATGAGCAGGAAGCAGAAGTCGGTGGCTTTGAGCACCGCGGAGGCCGAATACATTGCTGCTAGTATGGCTTGTTGTGAAGCAGTTTGGTTGAGGAAGCTCTTTAGTGAGCTGTTCCAACATGTGCTAGATACCACTGTAATACTCTGTGATAATCAGAGTGGGATTCGTATGACTGAGAATCCTGTGTTCCACGACCGATCCAAGCATATTGATATCAGGTACCACTTTATCCGGGATATGGTACAGCGAGGCGCTGTAAGGCTCGATCATATAGGAACTGATGAGCAGGTCGCGGATATTCTCACTAAGCCCCTGGGGAAGGTCAAGTTCCTAACCTTCCGTGAGAGTCTTGGTGTCGTGGAAAGACCCTATGATGTGGGTCCTGTTGGACGATGAGCTCTGGGAGCTCTGGGGGGCTTTGGGGATAGCTTCTCGGAGCTATAAGCACTCATAATGCTTCTGCCCCACCCTTGTGATTATTGAGCTGGTTCGCCACTCATTTAATCTGTGCCCCGTATGCATCCTACCCATTGAGTTCAGGGCTCATGGGAAGTACCTCTCATTTGGCCAATGAGGTGTGGAAAAGCTAGAGACTATTAGCAAAGACTGATGGACGCATCAGAGATTGCCGTACTCTCTATCTAGGATGGCATGGTCCAACCATTTGATCTGGGATCAAGATTTGTGAGGTCTGGGACCTCTGGACTGATTATGTCAGTCGGGGAATGATGTCTTTGTGGCTGACCCACTTCTGTTCTGAAATAAAGAAGCCAGCAAAGCAAGTTTCGGCGGGATGACTCACGATGTTAATTGCACTAATAGATGGAGTTCTCCCTAGTTGAGAGGGAGTGTTAAATTTGGACAACTAGGTCCAAACTCCATGTTCTGATGCTCAGATTAAGTGGCTAATATTTTTGTTGGATTCCTCTTTCTGAGAGGTGTAAAATCCATATAAAAATAGTCTTTATCCGATGAGCAGAACTTATATTTTGAATTTATTATTCTTAATAAATTATATGTGCAAAGGTCAGCCAGTTTTGTAATGTAGGCTCACATGCCCAACAGATGTGTCACACACCCTCATTGATGGATATATATATACAGGAAAAGTTGGAGAGAATTTGATCACAACACAACTCACATCTTCCTCTCTCATCCTAAAAAGTACGAGCTACCTGGAGGACGAATTTCAGCCACACGTGGGAAGGACGAAGAGGATTTTTCTGCTGCTAGGGTTTCGCAGAAGTTTGACCAGCGTTGACTTTGGTCAACACTTGGTCCAAACAAGCTGAAAAACTTGTGGGAGGTTCGATTTTTGAAGGCCATACTACCTGGCACAAAAATCGAGGTCAAAGGGTTGACCGTTTTGCTGCTGCGTTGACTTTTAGCTTGCTGCCCCTGCGTTGACTTTTCAGGACAGCGTTGACTTTTGTAGAACTGACTTGGGTTGACTCATCTACTGGTTGGAGGGTTGTTGTGACACATGCTGGGCTGGCTGACCAAAGGAGACTTTGCTGGTTGAAGCATCCTGTTGACCGCCGAAACAAACACATACATTTTTCTTGTTTCTGATTTGTCTTCTGTAAGATCTGCTTATATGTTCTATCTACATTTTGCTTATCTACTTGTATGATTGCTGTGAGAAAAGTGAAATTGCTCTTAGCATAGAACATCTACAAAACTTTACAGGATTCAACTTCCTTGGTGACCTTAAAGAAATGGAACTTACAGAACAATCAAACAAACCCATCCATATCAACAACAACACCCTCAGGAGACATGTTAGCCAATCATGATCAATTTTCTTTCATTGTGGATGAGGTCCTATACTAGGTATGCTTCCTTCTACATAAATATCTTGAGCTATATCTACCATGCTCCTATATTCTAGAAGATATTTTTAACCATGCATTCTGTTCTATTTATAAATGCTCTTTCTACATGAGTATTTTGAACTCTATGTACTTTATGCTTCTAGATTCTAGATGATGTTTCTAGCCATGCAATATTATTCTATTCCTACATGCTCCTATACTAAAAACTTTGAAAGAGACTTTAAGTAAAGAAGTAGACTTAGTCATAGTAGAGATCCAGAGGATCTTCCTTCTTTTGGTTCTTGTCTTCTTTCATTTCTCGAGTCACATGAGCTTCTTCCCTTTTTCTTTTATTGTCGTTGACCTTCAGTTTAGGACAATTCCTTTTGTAGTGTCCATATTCTTGGCATCCAAAGCATTGGACTTTGGACATATCTTTGTTGTTTGTTCTTCGTGGACCAAATTTGCCAAATTTTCCCTTTCTCTTGGCCATGGTAGCAAATGATTGCTCCTTTTATTCCATATCTTCCTTTGCTTTGAGTCTTATTTCCTCTATCTTGCATACATACCACATTTCACTTAGTGGGGTGGCTTCCTTCTTGGCATATATGCTTGATGTGAAGTTGCCTGAATCCTCAAGTAGAGCATTGAGTACTATAATTGTCATTTCTTTATTAGACATGACTTCCTCTAGCTCTTGAAGTTGATCCCTCATCTCAGAGGTCTTCATGAAGTAGGGAGCTATTCCTTCCTTTGATATCTTCATTTTGTTCAATTCATTTCGTAAAGATATCACTTCTCCAACTGTGGTCACCGAGAATAGTTCTACTAGATTGTCATAGATTTCTTTTGATGTTTCAAGTTTGGAAACATAAGGAATGAGAGAGTCTTTGAAGGATTCTATTAAAATCCTAGGCTTGAGTTTGTTCCTTAGCAGGAATAGTGATATTCCCTTTGATGTGTTTTAGAAGTTCATTCTCCTTGAAAGTAAATCAGTTCTCTTCTTCCATGCAAGAAAGTTAATGGTACCTACCAATTTGTTGCTTTCCTTGCTAAATGACATTGATGTATATTCAGAAGGGGACATATACTTACTTGATAGATTTTGAGATGTATTGGACTTGTTTTCTCCTTGATGGATTGCCTTCATTAGATTTTGATGTTCTTCAAGTTGGTTTCTCCAAGTGGACTTGCTTGAGATTTGCTTGATGACTTAGCTTGATGTAGGTCCTTCTTTGATTTTCTCTTCTTTTATGTAAGGCTCTTTTTCTTGCTTTGTAGTTTTCCTTAATGAGTGATGGATGGTAGACCTTCTTGTCCTTGATGTGATAGAGACTTCTTGGCTTGATGCTTCAACCTTGTAGATGTCCTTCCTTGATGAGTGTTCTTGAGATGCCCTTTCCTTGATGTGTCACCTTAGCTCTGATACCATGTTGAAGAATCAAGGGCAATTAGGTGTAGTGTGATTCTTCTTGACTTGATAACAATTTGTGAAGTCTTTTTACTTTTTCTTGTTAGCTTAATCTTCTTCTTCTTCTTATTAATGCATGTGTGTGTACTTCATCAAACTGCTACCAAAAACATAAGAACAAGAACACAAGATGTTGGCTCTCTGCTAGGGCCAAAACCTCTCTTCTCTTGAGAGGAAAACCCTTCGGTAAATTTCTCTTATTGAAGCTTCTTATTGATCAATGCCAAACCCTAGACCCCTGACTAGAATATCCTCCAAGCACAAGTCATGTTTTTCCTCCTTTCTGCACTTTGTTCCCAAACACTTAGTCTTCCTTCTTCTGGCACTTTGCTCCCCGACACTTCGTCCTCCTTCGTTCTTTGACTGGAGATAGACCTAGCTTATGTGAGCTCTAGATGAGATGCTTCTCTTCTATGCTTAGTGATATCCTTTACTCATGTAGGCACCTTCCTTCTTTCAACCAAACAAGATCCTTCTTGAGATGTAGATGTAGACTTGGTGTGACTGTACAACAGTCCTAGTTCTTCGCACGTGTGGATGGTTTACTTGAATATTATACCCCTTTGATCTTCACTTAGGTGAGTCTTTCCTTCGCTTGAGTAGAAGGCCTAATAGGCCTAACTTACTAGCCCAAACAATGATAGATATGGGACTATCATATTGCTTCTGTTATGGCCGCAAAGATGAATCTGTTTCTTACACGTGTGACTGTTTTTCACCCTAAAAGCAATCCTTTTGACTTCGGTCTTGACTTCTCCTTCTTCATTGCATTAGAGGCTCCACAAACTCGTCTTCTCTTCACCTTTTCTTTTCTATCCTTCTTCGCTGATTTTAGAGGTAAGTGCTTGTCGTTTGAGGGAGTGGACAACCTCTATATATAGAGGTCTGGCCCTCCTTTAAGCCAACTTGAAGATTCTTCATCGTTTTTGCTTCTTGAAGGATGTTGTTGCATGGAGAGGACTTGACTTTGCTTGGAGGGTTTTCATTTGACTCTTTATACAAGTATATACATGGTGTAACATGCCCTTAAGGTCTTCAACATAATTCTTTTGACTCTTTGATTCACCTATAGCACTTTAACATGCTCTAGACCTATTTCAATGAGCAAGAAACTCATTGACATATATTATAAAAATAATATTTCTTTTCTTGAATAAATACAAATGTCAAAAGTACACTTATGAAGACCGAACCTAGTTACATTTCCTTCAACACTCCCTCTTAACTAGGGAGGTATTCATACAATATTACAAAGTGTTTGGCTATTTTACAATCTTGAAGAATTCACATAAGAGAAATCAGATTGACAATCCATTTGTTATAGCATCATAGTAACCAACATTGTTTCCACAACAAGGCCTTGACTGACATCTCTATCTCTCAATAGATTAGAGCACAATGTTGGCGAGACCAATGACTTATAGACACCTTAGTGATTGTCTCTCAAGGTACATACCCACTCGAGTGTTCACTGAGTATGACCTTCTAGGACTATTCTTGTCTTAGGTTTCCGGCCCTCAAAGAATATCAATCCTCTTGCCTACTCTTGTCTTGGATGCCCTACACATCTTCAAAGAGCATCGGATGCCAAATGATTACCCAATCCTCCCATTCTTTCTTCCCAAGTGAAGACAAGAATGTTGTGTCTATCTCTTCCTCTCAATTGAGGAAGACATGCCCAAGTATCCTTTGACAAGGTACTTGTCCAAGTTCCTTTGTAATTGGGAACTTGTTATAACTCCCTCTTAGCTAGGGACTTGTCCATTCATCAACAACTTCTTCTTCGTGGGTCCTCCAACTGCTTGATCTCCTTCCTTCCTTCGATGTCATGAAGTCTTTGTTCAAATCTTCTTCTTGGTAGGGCACCATCCATCGATCACTTTCCTTCCTGGTTTTTCATGTCATTGCTTCCTTCGTGGAAAGTGGCCTTCTTGTCATATATCAGGTTCTCTTGTCATCTGGTTACTCCTTGTCATCTTGTCTATGCTTTAGACTACTCTTCACATGGATGCTTTGTTGTACTTGCTTGTTCCCATGCTTTGATCTAGTAGTCCTTCATGACTTTATCATGATATTGCTTGAACATTAAATTGTGCTTTTGTTGGATGGCTTCTTTATCATGACATCTTTGTAGAGTAGAATCAATTATCTGCACCTTTCATATCTCCAAGGCCTTCACAGGTGTCAAGGGTCCTTTGATCTTTTTCTTCCTTTGTCAGAGTTGTCATGCCTTCTTTCGGGAGATGTCTTCAAAGTATCTTTGTCAGATAGTGATTCATGGTGTTCTTCTCATGCTTGATCTCTTTCTTCATTTGCTTCTTCTTGGATAGATTGGTCAACCACCTTATGCTCCTTGTGGGAGCACTTCTTCATTGCTTGCTTCTAGGACTAGTCAACAATCTTATTCTCCTTATGTGAGTATTTGTTTTTGTTGACCTTCATTGCATTGTAGTACATGCCTTCGAGCATGAAATTGGTGAAAGAGATTCTTTCATACTTGATCATGTCATAGAATTATTCCTATGACTCAATAATATACATATGATAACATGGCTAAATTTTGATGCATACATACCTCATCTTGATTCTCCTTTGATCATCTTATCTTCAATTAATTGTCCATGGTGTGGCCCTTCTTGCTTCATCTTAGCTTGCTTGCATATCATCCTTTTTCTTGAATCCCATGAATGGGACTCCTAATGAGACATCTGCTTTTGTTTATGAATCTTCTTTTGAAGATTCCATCAGAGGATCTTGAAGACCCTTTCCCTGCAAATGTTTCTTCCTTTTGATGATGGAGGTCTTCTAAGATTCTTAATTATGATCAATTTTCTTTCATTGTGGATGAGGTCCTATACAAGGCATGCTTCTGTTAGGCCCCTATACTACTAGTGTAACCCCTTATTGTTATTAGTACAACCCACTTATTATATTGATGTACCCATGTAGTGCCCATATTGTTACTCTTGTGCCCCATAGAAACCCACTATTGTTATTATTGTGCCCTTACATTATTATTGTTATGTTGGCTCTGATTATGTTATGACCCCTTAGACTCCTATATATAGAAAGGAGGCATTTTCATTTGTATCATCAAAAAATTGTTCATTTATGTAATGTAAAGGAGGTTTCCCCCTCAAAGAGGCTGAATTATAAGGCGTTGATCTATCTTTTCTATCTTTTCTTGAGCTGGTTTCATAACATTTGGTATCAGAGCTTTGGATTCTAGGGTTTCGCTGCTCCAAACAGGTAATTGTGGAATTTTCGCTATAACTTTTTTTCTTCGACGTTTCAGAAGTTGCAAAAAAAACCCATTTGAGAAGAAATCGCGCTGAACCTCGGGTCCGAATTTCAGAGCTTTTCGCGCTATATTTGCGGAGATATGATCTGAGGAAGTTGGTCTTTTTGCAGACTCCTGAATTACATTCCAAACAGGTGACCTGGGGAAAATCGTCATAACTTTCTCTCTGGGGATTGGATTGAAATTTCGTAAGAAGGTACAGAAAGAGGACGGACTGTAGTTTCTTGTATGCATTTTTCAGATCTAAAGGTCGAAACAGTGACTCGTGGCACGTCGTACAAGTTCGCTCTACTGAACTAGTCTATAATCAAGTCACTGTGGGAGATTTCGCATAACTCTTCCTTGGAGAAACCAATTTGGGTCAGACTTGTGGCATTGGAAAGAGGACACAGGGCTACTACAGGTAGAAATTCAGAACTTAAATATCCGAAAGTATAGAGTTATAGTGGTTTCAAGATTGAGGTCCTAAAATCAAGAAAAAGCAAGATGAGGAAGTTTGATGGCAAGGATCCGGTAAATTGGATACTTCAGATGGAGCAATATTTTGATCTACATGGTGTACCACTGTTACAAAAGGTATGTATTGCATCTTCATATTTAGAACCGAATCAATTTTTATGGTATAAAGGGCTTTGTTCTCGTAAACAACTTGTTACGTGGTCAATGCTCACAGAGGAAATGATAGCACATTATGAGGATACAAAGAGCAACACCTTCTTTAGAGCAACACCACAACAATTGGAAAGAGTAAAAGGGCTTTGTGACATATTGGAAAGTAAAATTATGGCAACAAGGAAGTCTACCCTTCACAACTATAAATATGGAAGTGTTGTTTCTCCTAGCCTTCCACAACCTACAAGGGTTACACCACAACAATTGGAAGAAAAAAGAGAAAAAGGGCTTTGTTACAATTGTGATAGCAAATGCACTAAAGGTCATAAGTGTGTTGAGAAGAAATTATTTTACATAGAGTATGAAGAGGAGGAAGAAAAGGATCAAGAAACATCAAAAGAAGAGTATATATGCCAGGACTCAACCCTAGAGAAAGAAGAAATGAATCAGACCATATCTTGTAAATTATTAGCAAGAATGACCACTCCTCAAACTCTCAAGTTTGAAGGACATATCAAGAAGAAAAGGGTGAAAGAAGTGAAAGATCACATCAAGAAAGAAGAAATGAATCCAACCATATCTTGTAATTCATTGGTCGGAATTACCACTCCTCGAACTATCAAGATAGAAGGACATATCAAGAAGAAAAATGTTCAGGAAGTGAAAGATCACATCGAGCGTCAAGAAATGAATCCGACCATATCTTGTAAAGGATTGGAAGAAATTACCACTCCTCAAACTCTAAAGATAGAAGGAAATATCAAGAAGAAAAAGGTTCAAGCAGTGAAAGATCACATCGAGCATCAACAACAAGTTCTCCAACTTTTAAATGATAACGCCACTTTCGTGCAAAATCAAATGAAACAACAAGTAGATCAACATCATAGTGAAAAATGTTTTGATGTAGGTGATTGGGTATTTTTACTGCTACATCTAAAGAAATCTATTTATGAGAAGGAAATGTTGGCAATATTACATGCACTTAACAAATGGCGACCTTACCGAATGGGAAGACTCTTCAAGGATGAGGATGTGGAAGCATTGTTTTGTGCTATTTCTATTATCCAACCAGATTGGATAAACGAAGCAAGGGATGAATGGAAAAAGGACAAAGAAGTATAGCCACTTATTCAAAAGTTGCAAAAGAAGACTCTTCAAGGATGAGGATGTGGAAGCATTGTTTTGTGCTATTTCTATTATCCAACCAGATTGGATAAACGAAGCAAGGGATGAATGGAAGAAGGACAAAGAAGTATGGCCACTTATTCAAAAGTTGCAAAAGATTCCAATGCAAACAATATTGCCAGAAATTGAAGAGGAAGGAAAAATCATATTGGAACCTGGAGTAGTCACAGAAACAAGAACCCAACAGCTACGAATCGATCAATTTCAGAGTATCTCATCAATTGGAAGAACTTACCTGCTGAAGATTCCACATGGGAGGACAAGAATTTTATACGGAAGCATCAAGAACTACTCAAGCATTGAGGACAACGCTTTTTGAAGGAGAGGGGCATGTTAGGCCCCTATACTACTAGTGTAACCCCTTATTGTTATTAGTACAACCCACTTATTATATTGATGTACCCATGTAGTGCCCATATTGTTACTCTTGTGCCCCATAGAAACCCACTATTGTTATTATTGTGCCCTTACATTATTATTGTTATGTCGGCTCTGATTATGTTATGACCCCTTAGACTCCTATATATAGAAAGGAGGTATTTTCATTTGTATCATCAAAAAATTGTTCATTTATGTAATGTAAAGGAGGTTTCCCCCTCGAAGAGGCTGAATTATAAGGCGTTGATCTATTTTTTCTATCTTTTCTTGAGCTGGTTTCATAACAGCGTCCTTCTACATGAATATCTTGAGCTATATCTACCATATTCTAGAAGATATTTCGAACCATGCATTATGTTCTATTTATAAATGCTCCTTCTACATGAGTATTTTGAACTCTATGTACATCATGCTTCTAGATTCTAGAAGATGTTTTTAGTCATGCAATATTATTCTATTCCTACATGCTCGTATACTACTCAAAACTTTGAAAGAAGACTTTAAGTAAAGAAGTAGACTTGGTCATAGTAGAGATCCAAAGGATCTTCCTTCTTTTGCTTCTTGTGTTCTTTCATTTCTTGAGTCACATAAGCTTCTTCCCTTTTTTTTAATTGTTGTTGTGCTTTAGTTTAGGACAATTCCTTTTGTAGTGTCCATATTCTTGGCATCCAAAGCATTGAATTTTGGACATATCTTTGTTGTTTGTTCTTCATGGACCAAATTTGCCAAATTTTCCCTTTCTCTTGGCCATGGTAGAAAATGCTTGCTCCTTTGATTCCATATCGTCCTTTGCTTTGAGTCTTTTTTCCTTTATCTTGCATAGAGACCACATTTCACTTTGTGGGGTGGTTTTCTTTTTGGCATATATGCTTGATGTGAAGTTGCCTCAATCCTCAGGTAGAGCATTGAGTACTACAATTGTCATTTCTCTGTCAGACATGACTTCCCCTAGCTCTTAAAGTTGATCCCTCATCTTAGAGCTTCATGAAGTAGGGAGCTATTCCTTCCTTTGATATCTTCATTTTGTACAATTCATTTCGTAGAGATATCACTTCTCCAGTTGTGGTTATCGAGAATAGCTCTACTAGATTGTCATAGATTTCTTTTGATGTTTCAAGTTTGGAGACATAAGGAATGAGAGAGTCTTTGATGGATTCTATTAGAATCCTTTGAACTCTTGTCACATCCTTATTGTACTTGGCTAAGGCTTGAGTTTGTTCCTTAGCATGAATAGTGATATTCCCTTTGAGATGTCCTAGAAGTTCATTCTCCTTGAGAAGTAAATCAATCATCTTCTTCCATGCAAGAAAGTTATTGGTACCTACCAATTTGTGGCTTTCCTTGCAAAAATACATTGATGTATATTCAGCAGGGGACATATACTTACTTGATAGATTTTGAGATGTATTGGACTTGTTTTCTCCTTGATGGCTTGCCTTCCTTAGATCTTGATGTTCTTCAAGTTGCTTTCTCCAAGTGGACTTGCTTGAGATTTGCTTGATGAGTTGTAGCTTGATGTAGGTCGTTTGATTTGCTCTTCTTTTATGTAAGGCTCTTTTTCTTGCTTTGTAGTCTTCCTTGATGAGCGATGGATGGTAGACCTTCTTGTCCTTGATGTGATAGAGACTTCTTGGATTGATGCTTTAACCTTGTAGATGTCCTTCCTTGATGAGTGTTCTTGAGATGCCCTTTCCTTGATGTGTCACGTTAGCTCTGATACCATGTTTAAGAATCAAGGGCAATTAGGTGTAGTGTGATTCTTCTTGACTTGATAACAATTTGTGAAATCTTTTTACTTTTTCTTGTTAGCTTAATCTTCTTCTTCTTCTTATTAATGCATGTGTGTGTACTTCATCAAATTGCTACCAAAAACATAAGAATAAGAACACAAGATGTTGGCTCTTTGCTAGGGCTAAAACCTCTCTTCTCTTGAGAGGAAAACCCTTCGGTAAATTTCTCTTATTGAAGCTTCTCATTGATCAATGCCAAACCTTGGATCTCTGACTACAATATCCTCCAAGCACAAGTCAAGTCCTTCCTCCTTTTTGCACTTTGTTCCCTGACACTTAGTCTTCCTTCTTCTGGCACTTTGCTCCCCGACACTTCATCCTCCTTCTTCCTTCTTTGACTGGAGATAGACCTAGCTTATGTGAACTCTAGATGAGATGCTTCTCTTCTTTGCTTAGTGATATTCTTTACTCATGTAGGCACCTTCCCTCTTTCAACCAAATGAGATCCTTCTTGAGATGTAGATGTAGAATTGGTGTGACTGTACAACAGTCCTAGTTCTTCGCACGTGTGGATGGTTTACTTGAATATTATATCCCATTGATCTTCACTTACGGGAGTCTTTCCTTTGCTTGAGTAGAAGGTCTTATAGGCCTAACTTACTAGCCCAAACAATGATATATATGGGACTA
This sequence comes from Pinus tabuliformis, assembly GCA_031772625.1. Lineage (NCBI taxonomy): Eukaryota > Viridiplantae > Streptophyta > Pinopsida > Pinales > Pinaceae > Pinus > Pinus tabuliformis. The sequence goes on along the minus strand of CM062819.1, from coordinate 285,999,930 downwards.
TTATATTACTGTTGTTATGACCGAGGAGATGAATATGTTTCTCGCAAGTGTGACTGTTTTTCACCCTAAAAGTACTCCTTTTCACTTTGGTCTTGACTTCTACTTCGCTATACTAGAGGCTCCTCAAACTCGTCTTCTCTTCACCTTTTCTTGGTTATCCTTCTTTGTTGATTTCAGAGGTAAGTGCTTGTCGTTTGAGGGAGTGGACAACCTCTATATATAGAGGTTTGTGCCTCCTTTAGGCTGACTTGAAGACTGCAGGCCGATTTGAAGATTCTTCATCGTTTTTGCTTCTTGAAGGATGTCGTTACATGGAGAGGACTTGACTTTGCTTGGAGGGTTTTCCTTTGACTCTTTATATAAGTATATACATGGTGTAACATGCCCTTAAGGTCTTCAACATATTTCTTTTGACTCTTTGACTCACCTATAACGCTTTAACATGTGTTAGGCCTATTTCAATGAACAAAAAACTCATTGACATGTATTATAAAATTAATATTTCTTTTCTTGAATAAATACAAATATCAAAAGTACATTTATGAAGACCAAACCTAGTTACATTTCCTTCAACACCAGCAACCCAAATCTACTCTCATAGCCTATGTGCTAACGACATTGGACTTTTCTCAGCAGACTTGTGCAAGCGACCACGATATTTGAGCCACTTTTCTAGCCCAGAATCTTGGCCTCTGCCTAGAACTTGCTACAACCTTCAGAATCCATCAAAGACATGATAACAACGCTGATAAATAAAAAATAAACCTCTGGACTAGACCTGAGCATCTCCAACCAAGATTGACATTCTGTCAAACACTTGGTATCAATGCAACCTACAGGTCCAGGATATAAGATAGAGTATAAATGGCTGAAAGAACTTATTAAACATAACCAGAAGGATCACCTCCTTCTCCATTGAACTATCATATCATCAATTAGGTCTTGCATCCATCCATTTAACAATTACAAGTAAATACCTGAAATAACCATGACATGAACTAGTCATAACCATGCTTATAGCCAGCATAAAACCATATAAATATCATTGATATGACAACCATTAAATCTACATATAAAGTAGTGCAAAAGTAAGAGAACTTAACTTTTATTAATCATAGGCAAATCCGACCAGGTTCGGGACTTTCACATACCACCCGACCATAGACATGGTTGAGCCCAATCTCTTTTTCAGCCAGTCAGCCCCCGTGCCATATTCCAAGCAGGAATGTGGGATCTCATAGAACAACCAAGGGAATCCAGAGCTTAAACCACCTCCACCCTCACCAAACCAATGTTTTAAAACTCCAACTCCGACATCGACTCGGCCGAGGGTCGACTCTGACTCTGACTCCGACTTGGTATCGACTCGGCTAGCTCGATTTCAATGACTCAATCGTTGTAAAAAATACAATAAATATTTATTTTTTTATAAAAAAACATAATTTTAAAGATTTTCATTCATGTTTCCAAACACACAGCATAAGAATATAGATGGAAGACAACATATGATCAAAGTAGACTCATGAATATATCCATTATATCAAAATGGCACCTAGTGCACTGTCCAATACATACATGATCAAAGATTCAAAACAAAAACACATAACCTAGGAGGCTAGAAATGCCCTCTACAATAAAAGTAAACTATGACCAGTACTACTAGCTAGTAGCTACGGCCAGAGGAGCCAAGATAATGTGATCAATCTCTGGATCATCATCAGAGTCAAACGGGGCCCCATGGCTCCTCCTCATCATCATCTCCAACTGCAACTGTAGAAGTGGTAGCACTAGCAAGCTGTGTAGCAGATGCAAGCTGAGATAGATGAGATATGCGGTTGCGCTTCTGTCGTGGCTAAGCAAAGGAAGCGCCTGCAACTGGAGGACTCGCTGGCTGTGAGGCTGAGGCTGGTACAAGTGGATCAGGATCTGCATTCAACTGAACATCATGTTCGAGTGATGCCTCCCTCTGTAAATCCAAATCAAGATCCTCATCAGAATCAAACTCTACTGGATGACTCTCCACTACCCAATCTGATGTTGGATCAATGTCTTCCAACACAATGGGATTTGAATTAGGTCTTTTGTTCAACATTTGGTTGCGTCTGAGCTGGAGGTTGTATTGGACATAGACTAAATCATTTAACCGTTTTTGATCCAAACAGTTTCTCTTCTTTGTGTGAATCCTCTCAAAGACAGACCAATTGCGCTCACACCCAGTAGCACTGCAAGTTTGACTCAAAATACGAATTGTAAACTTCTGCAATTCAGGACAATGGCTACCAAAAGCCTCCCACCATTGTGCTGCAAAAAACATAGGAGTGTAATGAGTTAGCTCAACAAAATTACAAATTATATGCAACTTTCAAATTATAAACGATTTAACAAAATTAAAAAAAAAACTATTAAGAATTTGAAAATTGAAATTTTTGTTAACCTGGCTCATCTGCTTCTCTTGCAATCTTTGCTAGGTTCTTGCCAAAGGTACCCGAGACATTAGTGAAGGTCGTGACCTATCAGTGTATCTCCAACTAATCAGACTCCAATGGGATCATGCGATCAATGTAGTCAATCAGTCTATCTCTAACCTCGCCCCTCAAAGCTTCTGTCTCCTTAGCTTTATAATGATACTGTGGGTTCAAAAAATACCCAGTTGCATGTATAGGGCGATGGAGTTGATTGTTCCATCTCTCATCAATGATTTCCCAAATGGGCCCATACTTAGCCACTTTATCCTTGTATGCCCTCTTTATTTGCTCATTTGCTTGATCCATAGCCTCATAAATGAAGCCCATAGCCAATCTTTTCCCATCCACCAACCGCAACACCTTAACCAGTGGCTCAGCAAGCTTCACAATCTCTGTTGCCTTTCTCCAAAATATTTCTTTATTAACTTTCTTTTTCAATTCTTTGCCTTCCAGTTTGTGAGACCTCTGGCTTTGATTCCATTCATCACCGGAAAACAATTTTTGCAAGTTTCTATGTTGGGAAAGCATAGATTGCAATGCCAAAAAATGAGTAGCAAATTTAGTGATGGCAGGCCTAATAATATCCCTGCCCCCAGTGTGTTTCCTCATGGGGCTCAAAATCCATGAATGATTGTAGATAAATTTTGTTATGCTTTTGGCATGATCTGCAGTGTTTTTGACCCAATCTAATTTTCCAATATCCTCAAGCATGAGGTCTATGCAATGTGTAGCACGTGGGGTCCAAAAGATGGTCTTGTGTTTTTCCTCTTACAGTTTACCAGCAAGAACTTTGTTGGAGGCATTATCTGTGATGATTTGAACGACATTAGCCACCCCCACCTCCTCAACAACCTCATCCAATAGCTGAAACAACAGTTGCCCATCTTTTACCTTATCAGATGCATCAACTGATTTTAAAAACATGGTTCCCCGTGAGTAGAATATAAGAAAGTTTATGATGGTACAGTTTATTTAATCAGTCCATCCATCTGACATGATGTAGATCTTGTTCTTGCCCATGAGTCCTTGAAATCTTTCAAATATTCATTAATGGATGAAATTTCTTTCTGCAAACGATACCCCCTTAGCTCATGCATAGTAGGGCCTCTGAAGCCTTTTCCAGCAGCATGTATGGCATCAAACATAGGCTCATAATATGGTGAATGGGAAGCATTGAAGGGGATATCAGCATCATACCACCATCTAGCTATGTAATCACAAGCAGTCTCCCTCAATTCTTTCTTCCAATGGTCATCTAAAGTGGGCTGCATTTGACTTCTACTAGCTTGACGAGCATGTGCATCTGATGGAGAGGAGGGAGTGAAATAACTTTTGATATTCATATCACCCTTTTTCATTCTACCCTTTTCCTTTTCTTGAATAAACTCAAAAGAGGGAGGAAAATATCGGAAGGGGTTGGATGCATCAGTACAAGGGATAGAGGAAGAACCCTCAAAATCAAAATGGGGGTTGGTAGCCATCATTTTTTGTATATTCCTCTTCCTCCCAATTTCAGCCTTTAACTCTTTTTGCCTAGCCTTATCTTCTTTAAACTTCTCAAAGTTGGCTAACAATTCCTTCCTAATCTCCCCAATTTATGGTGAGGTACATGGAGTAATTTGGCCTTTAATCCCTGCCAAGTGTTGTTTCAGCCTATTAATGCCCCCAGCACCTTCCTTAATTTTCTTATGGCAAAATTTTGCATTGCATTTGACTTTCAACCATTTCAACATATGCCCAAGCAGCGTCTTTCATTCTAGGTGCCGTTTTTTGACTTGGAAATGAAAGCAAACAATCTGAAAATGAAAAAAAGAACATTGATTCAATTTTCATTTCTTTCACAAAAAACACTCTTTAGGATTTCTAGATTTGCACATAAAATTTAAGAAGCAAAAACAGATTTTTACAAGTGAAAATAAATACCTCCAGGCACAAACTGCCTTCTCAAGCTTGCTCCAAGAAACTAACTCTTCAATGTTGCTCCAAATGGTTGCCCAAGAAGCTCCTCACTCCAGCTACAATGCTTGCCCAAGACTTCTCACTGCTGCTCCAAAAACAAACTCAACAACTCCTCACAAACTCTCACTGAAATTCTCACTCAAATGCATGAGATGGCTGTGAGAGAATGAGAGGGGTTGAGTGGGTTAAATAGGGTTTGGGAGAGGGGAATGGACCCCAAAGACCAACAAAACAAAAACTAAATTCCTTTGGAGTCCCCCACACTCAGCAAATAATAAAAAATAAAATAAAATAATATAAAAAAAACGTTTTTTTAAGTTACCGGTCCACTGTATGTAATCCGGCCGTGTTGATACGGACTCGGTCGAGTCGGCCGAGTTGTGTAACAACTCGGCTGGCTCAGTATTAACCTGGCCAACCGAACCTGTTACTTGGCCGGGTTGAAATTTCCAGGCCTGGCTTGGACCAACTCGGCCAAGTCGGTTCTGAGCCGGTCGTTTTTTAAAACATTGCACCAAACCATCATCACACCAAAACTGGTGCTCCGATCACAACTGAACCAAACTTGGAATGCCATCCGAAATCCATCAGTATTCTTGAGGAATTTTCCGTCTCCTTGTCTCACAAGCTTTACCGCAATCCAATCCCGGTTCACTAGTCCCTAAACCGAGACCAATCTCTCAGGCTTTATTGCAATCAAAACCCAGATCACTAGGCTCTAAATCGAGATTTCTCTCTCAGGCTTTACCATGTATCCCACCAAAACTAGTGAAGGGATTCTCAGGCCTTTGGGAATAAACCTTGAGACCACCTTCGCCTCGAGTTCCGAAATCCATTCGGCAAACCAAAGCTCAGAACCGAGATAAACATCCCAACATACCATGGCATCTGTCAAGAGGCAAGGCTAGGTTGAAAACCACTGTCATAACCTAGGAAAACCGTGCCACTGACAACAAGAGAACCATACACCAACATGCAAAGCCATGCATGTCCAAACCAACTAGGAAATAACACATGCAAAATGTTACCTGCAATTATTCCTGCTAAAGCTGCTTGATCTTACTTTCCTTTCTTTCCCTTTGCTTGCTTTTCCTTCTTTGATCCAAAGCTAGAGTGCTCCAAGAAAACTGTAAGTGACCAAGAGTGTGAGAGAGAGAGAGAATAATGAGAGAGCTCCAAACTTGAACTGACAAAAGGTTAGCAAAAAGTTGCCCACTAATCCTCATAAGTCTTTTTATCAATGAGGCTTCTATTTTCTTCATTTTCCATTATTTTCCTTCTATTTCCTCCTCACATGCAACTTGTGACCTTTCACCTTGCTTTTCTCCTAATTTCTTTTATTTTCATAAATAAATGTGTCAAAAATGCCTTTTTGTCTTTTAATGCCTTTGCTTTAACGTTTGTGAATTTTCCTTAGCCAAAACACACATCCAGTGATGCCCACTAAGATATTTTTGCCCAACATTCAACTTGGAAAAAGTGTCCCTTAACTGTGGTCTTATTTTTCCTTTATTAACTTTTATTACATGAACTTTTCACCAGGGCTGTTACAGTGGATAAAATAAGAAATAATATTATTTTAAAGTGTATGTAGTGTTTGTTGGAATTTCTAAGTTTAACCTGTTAGAAATTCTTCCTGTACTATCTGATTTATTTCTTCCTACTTGTTCAATTACCTAACAAGTTATTTACCATGTAAATACTGAAAATAAATACAAGTACAGTATCAACACATACAGATCATCAACTCAAAGTAAACAAGCACACAAGTGACACTGTTGTTTTTGGACTAATGTCCCCGGAAAAACCCAATGCGGGAAAACCAGTGCAGCGATTCAAAGGGTTTTATTATTATGTAGTTTCAGAATACAACCGGGGTGCCAGAAATGGCTCACCCAACAGAGAATGCCCTCGACAGTAGTACCTTTCAGTCGGAGAAAGATATTCCGGCTAAATCACCGGATGAACGATCCCACAGCAACAATGCAGCTTTTGCTGCTCTGCATTACTCTAATAGGGACTGCGTCACCTTATCCAGCTCTCCAGCTCTCAGTTTGTCCCACGAACTTCTCCCAGTATTGCCTCTAGGCCCCGCGTCAGCCTCTCTAGCCCTGTGTTAACTTCTGGAACCTTTGCGTCAACCCCTAGACCCTCTGTGTCTCACACACTGGCCCTCTCTGGCTCTGCGCAAACCTTGGCTGCCTCTGCATGGCCACTGGCTGGCTTTGCGTCAACCTCTCCCAGCTCTGCGCTGATCCTCCTAGTACTAACTCTGCCTCTTTGCTATGTATTCACTGCCCCTCAGCTGCAACTCAAATCACTCACTCGATTTCCTCAGCAAACCCTGCCCCAGAAAATTGAATTCTTGATCTCTCTTGGTGTGTTCTCCAACTAACCCTCAAGCCTCCTTTTATACTTTTCTTGTTGGTTCATCAATGACAAAGATTAAATCTCTAATCAACGGCTAATATTAGATTTGGCTTGATCCATGACTTCTGGACCTTTCTAACCCAATTTTATATTAATACCCATTAATATTTTATTTTTCCTAAGTTTAGACTTAGGAACTCCATTAAAAATATTAATTATTTTAATATCTCCCAAACTGGTTAGAATCTGCCCAAAACATTTCTGGGTCTTGGAGATCTCATGTGCTTTAGCCTCTCCCTCTTAGTGAGGACTTTGCTCTAGTAATACTCCTTACTGAGTATCAGCCTGATCATCCAACATCGGTCCCTGTGCTAATGCCAAGCCTCCCCGCCCAACATCCTCTGCACTGTTGCATCATGTACTGCTGCCCATGACCCTTCCATTGCCCTGCTGCATCTATATGGCAGTGCCCTCTGCATCGTGCTGCTGCCCATGGTCCTGCCACTGCCATTGCTACATCTGCACTACATTCCCTTCTCCTCATGCTGCATCGTGCTGCCCATAGCACTGCCATTGCTAACTGCTACACTGCAACTCAATTATTGAGAAGGAAGTAACTGATCCACTCAACTTTGACATCCCTATCAGGCTAGAGACTCTCCCGATGTTGAAGCTCCCTCTGGCGCTAGCAAGTGCTCCCTCTACTAACCTTTGCGCTACTGCAACAACTTCATGCATCTCGCATCGTTGCACACCTCTCCGTGCCATCCTGCACTAATGCAATACTCACGTGCTTCTCGCACTGTTGCATCCTGATAGCCTTTGCGTTGTCCTGGGACTTTTGCACTGTAGCACTCTCTGCTGCTTCATCCGCATCCGTCTCTACCGACATTTGCCAGTTCTGCTACTCCTCTTTGGGGCTCCTGCAGCAAGGTATAATCCAAGAGGTTGGGTACCTCAAGGATCTTGCCCCTCATCGCTTGTAGTCCTCCTGACTACAGCTCGATGTCTCCCCACTTCTTCTCAAGTGGCACATGAGCACTCATGGTACAATCGTCATCAGTCTCGACTTCTTTCTCCGCCCTCACTGGCGCTGCCTTGGTCTCAGAAGCCTTTTGCTTGCTCTTCTTCCTAGGACATTGGTTCGCATAGTGACCAAGTTCCCCACAATGGAAGCACTTGACCTTGGAGAGGTCCTTCTTCTTCCTCTTTTCCTGCTTTCCCGCAGATGCGAGAGCCGCATCTTCTTTTTCCTCCTTGATTCTGACCCCTTTTTCGCTATCTCCTGCCTTAGTCACTCGTCTGATCTCTTCTTGACAAAGAGCCGCCCACAGTTCCTCCTAATTTGGAAGGCTCAAATTGCCCAGTATGCTTTGGACAAATACCTCCCAATCCTTTGAGACTGCGTTCAATGTGGTTCTCACCATCAGTTTCTGATTCGGCGTGGCCCCTATGGAAGTTAGTTGATCACGAATTTCCTTCAATCCACCGAGGAAGACATCTATCTGCTCTCCCTTCTGCATCTGGTATGACCGCAGTTGATTTTCAAATAACATCTTCCTCTGCATGGAAGTGTGCTGGTACAATTTCTTCAGGGCTTCCCACATCTCATTTGTCATGTCCTTCTCGGCATAATGCGGCACCACATGATCCTTGACCCCATCAAGGATGATGCACTTTGCCCTGGCCATTGCCTCCTCGTACTTCTCATTTTCAGTTGGGTCAACTGGGATCGCTATAGTTTTCAAGGTGAAGTGCTTGATGCGATACCTGTCTAAAATGGACAAAATCTTGGCCTTCCAGACTACGAAGTTGGAAGCTTCGTCCAATCTATCCTGATCTCTCAGTCTATTCATTGCCATTTTGCTGCTCTTCTTCTGACTCTGATTCTCTTTACTTCCCTCCTGGAAGTCCTCGGTTCGACTCCCTCCGAGTCTCGATTTCTTTTCTGGAAACACCTCCTCCTTTGTCTTGCCCTGTTAGGCACTGTTCTGACCACAATACCCCACCAGCTTTGCTCCATAAATTATCCGTAGCCTTTTATACCCCAACAATTTAAAGGACTGCGCCTCTAGGCTTTGCGCAATCCCAGCATTGGCAAAATCTGCACCTCCTGGCCACAACGTCGATCCTTCCTGACTGAGAAAGATGACCAGGCATTACGTAGGTTAGGTTTGTTCCTCTCTGCCTCTGCGCTGATCCTCCTCTTGGCTCGAATTGATGACACAGGCCCTCTACGTCAACCCTTCCTTGCTACTTTTTGCTAGGAACAACTTCTGTCACTCGGGACAGCTGTTTCTGCTGCTACTGCTCTGCTCGGCTGATGCCTTTAGTTATCCTGTGATCTGCAACCACGCTCTGATACCATGTTGGAATTTCTAAGTTTAACCTGTTAGAAATTCTTCCTGTACTATCTGATTTATTTCTTCCTACTTGTTCAATTACTTAACAAGTTATTTACTATGTAAATACTGAAAATAAATACAAGTACAATATCAACACATACAGGTCATCAACTGAAAGTAAACAAGCACACAAGTGACACTGTTGTTTTTGGACTAATGTTCTCAGAAAAATCCAATGTGGGAAAACCGATGCAGCCATTCAGAGGGTTTTATTATTATGCAATTTCAGAATACAACCTCGGTGCCAAAAATGGCTCACCCAACAAAGAATGCCCTCGGCAATAGTACCTCTCAGTCGGAGATAGATATTCTGGCTAAATCATCGGATGAACGATCCCACAACAACAATGCAACTTCTGCTTCTCTGCGTCACTTTGATAGGGACTGCGTCACCCTATCCAGCTCTCCAGCTCTCAATCTGTCCCACAAACTTCTCCTAGTGCTGCCTCTAGGCCCTTCGTCAGCCTCTCTAGGCTCAACGTTAGCTTCTGGAGCCTCTGCGTCAACCCCTAGACCCCCTGCGTCTCACACGCTGGCCCTCTATGGCTCTACGCAACTCCTGGTTGCCTCTGTGTGGCCACTGGCTGGCTCTGCGTCAACGTCTCCTGGCTCTGCGCTGATCCTCTTGTTACTAACTCTGCCTCTCTGCTATGTATTCACTGCCCCTCAGCTGCAACTCAGATCACTCACTCGATATCCTCAGCAAACCCTGCCCCAGAAAATCGAATTCTTAATCTCTCTTGGTGTGTTCTCCAACTGACCCTCAAGCCTCCTATTATAATTTTCTCGTTGGTCCATCAATGACCGAGATTAAATCTCTAATCAACGGCTAAGATTATATTTGATTTGATCCATGACTTTTGGACCCTTCTAACCCAGTTTTATATTAATACCCATTAATATTTTATTTTTCCTAAGTTTAGACTTCGGAACTCCGTTAAAAATATTAATTATTTTAATATCTCCCAAACTGGTTAGAATCTACCCAAACCATTTCTGGGTCTTGGAAATCCCATTTGCTTTAGCCTCTCCACCAATTTTCATGGCTAGAGCACATACGATGCTACCCCAAATCAACAATGTTAGATTTCCTGCAAACTTAGCACCCAATACTTAATTCTAGCAAAAAATTGATCGACTAATTTAATACATAGCTAGGTTCTCAAAATAAATTTAGCGGAAGCAAATTTAAATAACTGATCTCATTAAACAACACACATATTCTTCCCAACAAGTTTTTCATTATAACAAAATCCAAACTTACATGGGCTCCCATCCTAGGATAATGGCCCAACTGAGAAAATACAAAATAAAAATAACTTGGATATGATCTAGCAAATCTCCCCTAAATTGGTGCTCAATCTTCTCTACAAATATGTATGTCTAGCCTCTCTACGCTCCCTCGGACCCAGGACACTACTCTCTGAGATGTCCGTCTCAATCTTGTCCTGCTTTAGTGTATCTTTCTCCTCTCCTCAGTGTTCCTTTTATAACTTTACATTGAGCTAAATCTGTAACCCTATCCTTAATCTCAAAGTGATTAACGACTGAGATTAAATCTCGTCTCACTTGAGATCAGTGGCGAAGATTAAAACAAAATTACTAAAGAAATTACTTTACTTTTCCTACGTTTCTTTTGGCTTAATAAGCCAACGTACTAATATGTGCTTTTTCCTAAGTTAGACTTACGCTATTAGTTACATTAGCAACTTGCTCACACTTGAAGAAGTGTTATAAGGAGAATATGCATGACTTCGGAACACATAAACACAAGGCCTATGCAGAAATACTTGCTCGAGCTACAAAAATCAACACTCCCTCTTAGCGAGGGAGGTACTTATGGAAGCAACTTCTCCACTTGGATTTGTCTCCAATGCCACCACTTCATCTGCTACTGTAGCTACTTCCTTTGAACTGGAAGACTTCCTTATTACCTTCTTTGGAATCTGCACTGAAAACTTGTTTCTCCCAACCATGCTGCTAGGAGTCTTAACGTGCCCCTGAGCATCCACCAATGTTAGCTCATACCAGCTAGTTGTGACAAATCTAGAAGAGGCATCATGCCCAACTTCCAGATTAGAAAACTGAGTCCCTAGTCTGAACTCAATCTTCAGAGCCTCTTGCTCATTCTTTGTCATTAACATAGATCCTCGATCCAAGATTCCCTTGGATCCACTTATAGTCTAGCCCTGCAAGTTGTACAATTTACCTTTCTGGACACCAAGCCTTACTGTTGTGTCCTGGTTAGCTCCTTTTGAATGTAATGAATACTCGCCCTTTCTGGAACACAATATCTATCCTTCGTCCTCTGGAGTCAAGAGTGAGAACAAGTTTGTCTTTAGCTCTGGGACATATAATACCTCTGCCACCTCCAGAGATCCTCTTGATTCTAGCTAGAATAACACTGTTCCAATCCCTTTCACTACATGTATAGTACTCCTACCAACTTTCACATGCATGTTTGAATTTGTCTCTGAAACACTAAAGAACACTCCCCTCATTCTCGTCATATGGCAAGATGCTCTGCTATCTACGGACCATGCATTATTGTCCACAAACTGGGCACTTCTTGCACTAGTACTAGAAAGACAAACATCCAACAATGAGAACACAAATTTTGCTGCAAACTCATCAATATTTATTGATGCTGCAACCTGTGTTTTCCCTTTGTCTTTCTTTTTGTTTGGACACTAGCTTGTATAATGTCTTGGCTTGTGATATACAAAACACTTGGCTCTACTCATGCTCTTCTTCTCGTCATGGGAGGATCCTTCCTCTCCCTTGTTCAGTTTGACAGTCCTCTTGCCCTTTCTTGCATGACCCGAGAGAGCAACGTTCTCCTCATCCCTTTCACCTTTTACCAAGTTGCCACGTAGAGCCTCCATACCAATCTCCTCCTGGGTGAAGTCATTCCACAACCTATCATAGATTGGAAGATGTTCTCGTGCCACGACTCCCTTAACAAAGGTACCCCACCTCTCCATGTACTCATTTAGAGCCATCCTTAACAATTATGAGTCTGTCATTGTCTCCAATACTGTAACGAGCTCATATCATACTTGAGATATTCAGGTGAAATAAGAAGAAACTATCTCAGTCTTGGACATCCTGGTGCTCCTGAGTTTCTCTCTAAACACCATTTTTCGGTTCTGGTTGTTACTTTGGGACAACTTGACCAACACCTTCCTCATTTCTTTGGCGGTTTTCTTCTCAGACACACGAGGAGCAATGTGTCTAGGATAATCCTCCTGGCTTTCACGTTCCTCTTATGGGTGGCCAAAAGTGTCGTACTGGTAGGAGTCTGAGTTTGATCCGCCAACTCCCAAATCTCATCCTCTTCTAACACCAATGCAATTCTCTCATTCCAGTTATTGTAGTTAGATTATCCATCCAAACGATCTTCAAACCTTAGATCGGTATCCATCTTTGTCCACCTGATCAAACCCTTCCAAAAAAACAACTTTTCTTTGATGAAGAAGAAAAATGCTCTGCTCCTCAAGAGTTTTTTTGTTTTTTGTTTTCTTTTCTTTTGTTTGTTTGTTTGTTTTTTTTCATATGTTAATTATTTTTGCATGTTGGCCGTTGGCTTCAATCCTGTGTACTCTCGCGCCTGCTTCTGCAAACCTGTGGCATTTGACTGAGTTCTTGTTGTTGTGTTGTGGTCTGCTATCACGTGCATGACCTGTAGCGGCTCCTTGTCAGCGCGAGACACCTTGTGGAAGCTCTAGCGGTGGCCAACCTTGTCCTAGATCCGCAACTTTGTCGACTTGAACTAGTCTTCGCAAATTGCTGACCTCTCCAAGAGTTGTTGCCCTTGCATGACTGCTGCTACAGGCGACTCTCAACTCTCCTCCGCTGACTCGACCTCACACACAGCATGAAACCCTGCCTTCTGTTCTCCGCCGACCAACGACTATTTCTTGCTGCTATCGGTCACTATGCCTACCTCCGCCCTGCACTGTCACAATGGCTAGTGGTCTCAACCAGATTTCCTTTGCGTGGCTGGCTCCTTTAAACTGTGACCACCTTCCTTGACCTGCTACATGCTCGATCTTCCTTGATCTCTGTTGTCGCCTGCTCAACTTGCCACTATTTGCTGCCGCTGGGTGGGCCGTCAGAGTTCTCAGCCACCCTTCTTAATTTTTCTTTTAATCTTTATAGGTCTCACCGAAAAGATTGAATTTGGCCCTTGCATTTAAAAAAAAAAAAATTACTCGCTGGGTTGTATGGTTGATGCCTTCAATCTCCCTTGAAAAAAAAAATTTCGCCTCGTCTGATCACAACCAAACGTGGCCCGAACGCTTTTTATGAACCTGGCTTCTGCGATTCCAAGATTGGTTTAGAGTTTACTCTTAGATACCATGTTAGATTTCTTGCAAACCTACCACCCAATACTTAATTCCTAGTAGAAAACTGATATACTGATTAAATACACCACTAGGTTGCTAACATAAATTTAGCGGAAACAAATTTAAATAACCGATCTCATAAAACAACACACGGATTATGCCCTACAAGTTTTTCATTAAAACAAAATCCAACCTTATGTGGGTTCCCATACTGGGATAATGGCCCAGTTGAGAAGAGACAAAATACAAATAACCTGGATCTGATCCAATAGATCTGCCCTAGATCAGTGCTCGATCGTCTTTGCAGATATGGATATCCAGCGTCTCTGCATTCTGTTAGACCCACCACATTGCTCAATGAGATGCCTCTCTCAATCTTGTGGTATTGTAGTGTCTTTTTCCTTTTTTCAATCTTGCTTTTATAAATCTATAATGACTTAAATCCCTAACCCTAATGTCAAAGTGATCAATGGCCAAAATTAGTTCTCGCCTCAATGACTAAGATTAAAACAAAATAACTATAGTAAATTACTTTAATTTACCTAAGTTTCTTTTAGTTCAATAAGCCAACATACTAATGTGTTCTTTTCCTCACTTAGGCTAAGTTATATTCGCAACCTGCTTTCGCTTGAGCGAGTGTTTTAAGGAGAGTGTGGGTGACTTTTGCATCCCTAGACATAAGCACTGTACTAAAGTACCTGCCCGAGAAACAAAAGTCATGTAGCCCTGTGTATTAGCATTTCAAGAAATTAAATATATGTGGCAGTGTTCCAATAATCAATTTTTCCTATTGCACTCCAGTATGGGTTGAGGAAGTATATAATCAGTGGTCACTGATGTAAACATGTATCATCAAACCAAAAGCCAATGCATATATGGTGAGCTCTTATGTTAATAAAGTGTCAAGTTACTAGGATCCAGATATGGATAAACTTTTAAAAGCCAGGATTATATGTATATATACAATTATTGAAAAGGTCTCTCAACCAGAAAATAACCAGAAAATACTAATTAAAAAACACTTTGATAAAAATTGGAAGCCTAAACCAACTTAGTAAGTTTGTATTACCTATTTTGATAAATGATCTATTAAATACCTACACTTACGAATAAGGCGAATTAAATAGAAATCCCTATCACCTATTAGGAAGGGATAGGGATTACTCATCACTTATATACACATATAAATACTTTTGGATAGGTTTTGATGGGTTTGATATTTTTTTCCAGGGAAACACTTAAAATTGAATAATGCGCATTAAACTTATATTGATTAGATTACATATATATTATATACATGAAGTGTCGTCTCAGGATAGGGAAACTAACTTGGACACACAATCACTTGGTTGAGAGAATATCTCAACGACACACCAATCTACGAAACATCTAGATTTTAACAACTTCTAAGGAATAGAAACAAACTCCTTTACATAGAAAGAGTCACAACTCAGACAAGTAGGAATTATATTTCCAAGTCGCCCCCTTAATGACTACTTGTCTCAATCTCAATATGCAAAGTCTAGTTGTGGTCAAACATGACAAAAGAATATGTCGATGTCCATATAAAAGAACAACCATCTATCGGAATGCATGCCTACCAACCACTGCAACCGCCAGTCAACTAGAATGCCCTTCGCATGCATGGTTCTGTCAACCATTATAATTGCATACCTATACTTGTAAATCCCCCTCCATCATCATCGTCATGGGTTTTATCGGGTTACCCATAACCATGCTCAGGGTTTTCTCGGCTCATCCTCAACCATGCCCAGGGTTTTTTCGACTGACCTTAAACCATGACCAAGTTTTGTTGGGTAACCCTAAGTTATGCCTACATGAATCCTTGTTAAGTTATGGTATGTTCTATGCTTATAACAGTTTACTTCTTTCTCTTATTATATTCCACCGATTAGCAATCACATGTACATAAAGTAAAGTGCAGATAGAACATTAAACGATCGACAGAAAACAAGCCAAGACAAGAGACACAAGATGTGGCGGCTAGCCAGGGACAAACCCCACAATGTGTGGGGAAACCCTTTGATCAAATCTTCTTTTATCTTCAATAATTCAGTAGAGAGAAATAGTACAATAAATCTGATTCATATCAGCAGTAGCAAACCCTAGATCAGCAGCGTCAACATTGGCGGCTTCATTATCAAACTAGGGCAGACCATATCTCACAAACCGACCGTCAGATTGACTTCATTCCACCACCAAAAGTTTCGGCTTCCAGAGGAGGTTCAGATGAACCTACAGCGCAGTTCAGATGAGGAGATCTTCTAGGCCACGCAAGTCAATCTTTACTTCTGCAGTTGCAGCTTCAGTTTCAGCAGTTTCCGGCTTCAAACTAGGGCAGTCGATATCTTGCAAACCGTTCATTGGATTGACTTCTTTCCACCACCAAAATTTGCGGCTTTCAAAGGAGGTTCAGATGAACCTACAACGCAGTTCAGATGAGGAGATCTTCTAGGCCATGCAAGTCAATCTTTACTTCTGCAGTTGCAGCTTCAGTTTCAGCAGTTTCCGGCTTCAAACTAGGGCAGTCGATATCTTGCAAACCGTTCGTCGGATTGACTTCATTCCACCACCAAAATTTGCGGCTTTCAAAGGAGGTTCAGATGAACCTACAACACAGTTCAGATGAGGAGATCTTTTAGGCCACACAAGTCAATCTTTACTTTTGCAGTTGCAGTTTCAGTTTCAGCAGTTTCCGGCTTCAAACTAGGGCAGTTGATATCTTGCAAATCGTTCGTCAGATTGACTTCATTCCACCACCAAAAGTTGCGGCTTTCAAAGGAGGTTCAGATGAACCTACAACGCAGTTCCAAAGAGGAGATCTTCTAGGCCACGCAAGTCAATCTTTACTTCTGTAGTTGCAGCTTCAGTTTCAGCAGTTTCCGGCTTCACATGTGTGAGAGAGAGAGACCCATTTCAGTGCAGTAGAGAAGAGACTCATATTTGCACATTAGAGAGAGAGAGATGTGATGAGATGAGTAAGTCTAAATGAGGAAAAGTCCTCTTATATTTATACACAACGTTGGTGGGTGAATAGATGCGACTGTTGGGCTTCTGAGCCTACATGGTTGTAGGTCGGCTTGATAATAATTCCATAATCAAAATAAATTCATATCTCCATGAATACTTATCGGAATTGGATGATCTTTATATTAATCCTACACCTCTCGACGAGAGGAATCTAATAAAAATATTATTAGCCATGAATAAGATGACCCACATGAAGTTTTGCCCTGGTTGCCAATTTTAACACTCCCTCTCAACCATGGAGAACTTCATCTGCAATCTGTCTATCGGTCGTTACTATTCATCCATCAAATGCACTGCCCTGTATAGCCTGACCCTTGCCCTGCTCTGCTCTATTCTGCCTGTTCTGCTTTATCTTGTTCTGCCCTGCACTGATCTGTACTGTTTTGCTCTGCTCTTGCATTGTTCTGTTCTGCTCTGCTTTTGTCCGAATTATGAAGAAGAAGAAATGATCGAGGATGTATCATACTGACTCAAAGTCAGTGTCAGAGTATGTACCACTGGTCCCAGACCAGTCTCAACCAACCCAAAGTCAGCGTCATAGTGAGTACAACTCCAATGGTCCCAGACCAATATCATCCTCCACTGACTCAAAGTCAGTCTCAGAGTATGTACCACTGATCCCAGACCAGTCTCAACCGACCCGAAGTCAGCGTCATAGTATGGTACAACTCCTACCACTGGTCCCAGATCAATGGAGGTCATCCTAGCGTAGGGAGTACGGTAGTTACAACGATGCGTCCATCGGTACTACTATGGTCCCTAACTTCATTTCCCTGCTCATTGATCAGATGAGAGGTACTTCCCATGAGTCCCAGACTGCATGGGTAGGATGCCTCGACAGGAAAACTAATCAATCCTGTCCTCACAGGAGAACACATCAATCCAGGCCTCACAGGAAACACATCAATCC